>OZ037743.1:26061231-27261231 GCA_964035475.1 Salix caprea | reverse complement strand
TATTTTGTTTTTTAAATTAAAATAAAATATATCAGCTATTTCACAAGAAATAAAATATAATCGATAGCCTTTATTTAAACATTAAAAAAAACATAAAATATTAAAAACTTTGAAATGATATATACCGGATATTCTAGTTCAAACAAACCAGAACAGAATTAACACCCTTACTTCAAACATCTAAAAAGAAAAAAAAGAAAAGAAAAGAAACTTAAGATTAAAAACTTTGAGCAACACGCGCCAAAACAGCGTGTGCATAAAGTTGATGCTTCAAGAAAGACTCCCTTTTAAGTAAACTTCCTCTCGTCTTTCTACTTCTCATCCCATAATAACCACCACTCTCTCTCTCTCTCTCTCTCTCTCTCTCTCCCTCTCTCTCTCTCTCTCTCTCCCCCCTGAAGAACCGAAAAGAAGGGGAGCAAATGAGTCGTCTTGCACCGTTATCAGAAGAACCCATAAACGAAGATGAAGAGCACAGCACAAACTGTTCAAAGAAGAAAGGCCACTCATGGAAAACCTGGCTCAAGACTCATTTCCATCTCGTTTTCAACAAAAAATCTGACCTCAAAGTCCTTTTAAGTGTCCTTGGCTGCCCTCTCTTTCCTGTCTCCATCCATTCAAAGTTGCCCGTCAATGAGGTATGTTATGCGCATATATATATATATATATATATATGAATGTATAAACTTTGTATTTTTAGATTTTCTGGTGCACCTTTTGATCTTCTGGTGTAATATTTGGTTTTTCTAGATTTGTTGCTCTGTTTTCAAAGAAAATGCAATCGGTTTTCTAGATTCATTTTTGCTCTGTTCTTGCTGTTTTGGAGTTAGTAACCAAAGATGGAATCACTGGGCCAATGGAAAGTAACCAGTGAATGCCGATGTGTGGTGAGGTTCTGGTTCGTGGATGATCAGTGCCTCTCTGGCTCTCCACTGAGATGCCGCAGAGTCCCCACCATGCACTCGACCAATGGAAGAATTAGAGAGAAAGTAAAAAAAAAAGGTTCAGGCCCCGTATTTGTGGGGCCACTGCCTTCGCAACTATAAAAATAACTAGGAAAGGACACTGCGCCCTACATTTTAAGGGTCAAGTAATGAATATATTTATCAAGTACATGTGGAAAAGTATAAGGGTTGAAGCTGATAATTAATTTTTTAATTAGGGTGTTCTTAACTTTTTGTTAGAGTTAATTATTTAAAAGTGGGTCTCAATCTATTACATTAAAGTTAGAAGTGCTGTAAACTAGTTAAAAGAGGGTCCAGATGAAAGTAGGCGTTCAATTAATTTTCTCTTAAATCACAAGAAAAAAAGTTAGAGAATAAAAAAATGAAAACGGAAAAGTGGGTCAATACTTAATTAATAGTGGTAAAATTAAATAGGTGGTCAAGGAAATTAAGAAATTAATAGCATGTTCAGCCAAATTATTAATAAGAATTACGATTTTATTTTATATTAATATGAATCTGAGTTCAATATACAAAATTAATAATATAATTTCTATTTTCATTTTCCTGTATCATTTCTATATTTTCAAAATATCTATATCATGTATTTTTATCATTGTTATCCATCAATACATATGATTTAATTTAAATAAATAAAGTATAAAATTAATATATTTTTAAAAATTGGTACGTCACACAATATTTTTAATACATGCTATTTTGATAAATAAATAAATAAAAGGAAATATTTAATATACAAGTATATATTTGGTGCAGGTTTAAATAAATATTAACCTACACTAACTAGCAACAACCACAACAAATTAATGCCTTTACTCAACAGGTATCCTCCTCAGCTCAATACATTATACAGCACTTCACTGCAGCAACCGGTTGCCGAAAATTACAAGGCAAAGTGAAAAATATTTTTGCTACAGGAAAAGTTACAATGGCGATGGTCGATGAGCTCGGCGGCTCGGCTATGGCTGGAGTCACAACAGCTGCACAGAAAGGGTGCTTCGTAATGTGGCAAATGGCTCCTAACAAGTGGCTAATTGAGCTGGTCGTTGATGGTCACAAAGTTGTAGCCGGTAGTGATGGCAATGTTGCCTGGCGCCACACTCCTTGGCTTAGCTCTCATGCCGCGAAAGGTGGAGTCCGGCCTCTACGCCGCGCCATTCAGGCAAGCTGTACTAATTAAGAGCTACACCTACTTCTTGTTTTGGTTGGTGCAGTTATTTCATGTTTGCTTTGTTTGTCTAACTACCGGTAGTAAATAGGAGTAATAATTATCGATGCCCTTTTGGCTATTTATTAATAAATTGCGACCTAACTTTGAATCTTGGCTAGTGACCACCTAGGAAGAGTAGGGGTGATCCCGAAACCATCACTTTTTTATTTTATTTTATTAATGTTGATTTACAAGTAAGACCATATATATCTCAACTTATCCTATAAATCTTAAAATTAATGACTATGTAAATTTTCATTGATTATTATAATAAACAATCACAGGACTCAAAACTGGGTGAGTCTATGTATATTTCAATTAATCTCATAAACCCTGAAATTAATGATTATATAAATTTTCAATGGCTATTACATTAAGTAGTCACATAATTTAAAACTAAAATCATATAAAAAACAATTTTTTAATATAAAAAACTCTAAATCAGTTACTAAATGGTTGACCATCACCTCTCTTTAGAAAGACCAGTTCGATCCTGGCTATAATATTATATAGTCTTTGTTTATGTAGATATCACAGGGCAACCATATAAATACTGGGGGAAGTCTAGAGTGGTGATGCTTCAAGCCTAAACACAATAGTTGTTCGTTGGATTTACTCATTAAAAATCCATCGGATTCAAGGTTAGTGGTCCAATACCTATCAATGTCGTGTTGATGTTCAATCAGTGTGAACACATTGAATTGCATCTGTTCAATGTCCAGCCTAATTTCCCCAGAATCAAGATCCAACCACCCTCAAGATGCGTGATCTTGGTCCCCCTTAATCTGTCAAATAATGGTGTCGGTGAAATCATATTTTGTCAGAAACGAAACCAATGCTAGCCGTTAATCGAAGATAGTTAGACGCCGGTAGGTTTTGATAATGAGGCTCAAGCTGCAGGCACTGACAAGCACCTTACATGCATGTGATCCATTCGACATCATCATGGAAACAGCACAAGTAACCATTTTTTCATCATGTTCATGTTCTGGTTTTAACCTAGTTTAGTAGATGCATGAAGGCTAGGGTTGTGTTCAAAATTCTTCCTCCTGAGATTCATTTAAGAGGTAATAGATGGCGTTTTACATAAAATTCCCATGTTGTTAACGTTCAAGATGGAAAAACTCATGCAGGGACTTGATCCAATGGCAATATCAGCTGTATTCTCTCCATCACAGTACATGGGAGAAAAGTGTATCTCAGGAACGGATTGTTTTGTGCTGAAATTGTCTGCTGATCAAGCAGACCTTGCCGATCGGAGCGACAGCACGGCGGAGATGATCAAGCATGTAATATACGGCTACTTCAGCCAAAGAAATGGCCTGCTGGTGCATCTAGAAGACTCGTACCTGACCAGAATTCAGGCCCCGGGAACCTACCCCACGTACTGGGAAACCACGATGGCAACAAAAGTAGGAGACTATCGGGCGGTGGAGGGCGGCGTGATGATAGCTCACGGCGGTCAATCAAGTGTGATGATCACAAGGTTTGGAGATAACTTGAAGGAAGGTCATTCGATCACACGGTTGGAGGAGACTTGGACAATCGATGATCTTGCGTTTGATGTGCCTGGACTCTCTATGGACTGTTTCATTCCTCCTAAAGAAGTTCAGAAGGCGAATCAGGAGGAGAATCTTGATTGGAGATCGCCATTACAATGATAGGCAGAGCCATATATATATATATATATATATATATATATATATACTAATTAATTCTGCAAGTGTGGTTTATATATACCCGGCCTTTAACTTCAACTAGTATAGTAGATACGATTTTATACACAATATGTCACCTACTTTTAAGCACACGTTTTGTTTCCTTGAAGGAGAACTCGATATCAGGTCCACGTACCTACCGGTAATGAATGTTCTTGTCAAGCAGATAAGTCACAGTACCCCCAATTGTATACATATTTGCTCGATGGAGAGTACTCGATGACTTTTTTTTTTATAGTGCTTTAATTTGTACCTGAGATCTTTATATTCTCGATGAATCTATCTATTTATCAATCTATTTATATATAGAATGTAAGGGTTTTTTTGTAATGCTATAAATTTAGATAAAATAATAAATTTGGACAAGATTTTTGTGAGCTCGAGTTTTCAATAAAATATATAAATTTTAAATTGATATGAATTTATTTCTTTAACAGGTTTCAACGAAATTATCAGTATGAAATTATAATTACTATTAAAAAAAACAAAAAGATTTTGATACCTAAATAATTGAATTCATTGTATTAGGATCAATTCATTTAATAATTTAATTTAAATTAAACACAATAATAAAAAATAAATTGTGTAAACACTTACAATAATTAAACAACAAAAATAAGTTGTTTATTTTATACCTAGAAAAAAAAAGAAAACATTATTGAAAATCCATTGTTACGTCACTATTATTATCATGACTATAACAACTAAAATTATCATTACTATTACTGCCCTAACAATGAAAATTATTAAATTATCCTGAAGAATAAAAAAAAAACACTTTAACAAAAGAGCAATCAAGAAAACAATTAAAAAAATCACTAAAATTATCATTATTATTGTGCAAACAATGAAAACCATGAAAGTATCTCAAAGAATAAAAAAAAAACCCAAAACTTTAACAAAAGAGAAAGCAAAAACAAAAAAAAAAGATAAAACAAAAATAGATATTATTAGCATAAAAAATCATTTGATTTGAAGAAGAAATAAAAATAAAAGAAAAACTAAAAAAAACAAATGGAAAAAGGGAGAAATATTAATTTTAAAATGATCACCGACATAAATTAAATTTTCAGGACTAAATTGAATAATATAAAACCCCAATAAAAAAATGACAAAAATTAAAAACAAAAACTAAGACCATAGATACATAAATACGGATAAAAAATAGGGATTTTCCTAGAAGGAACGAAAAAAATTAAAGGAATCTAAACCAAACCAAAAATTAAAAGAACGAGGGCCGAAATTCAAAACAAAATCTATGATTAATATCAATTGGAGGAAAAAACTGAAACAAATCAAAACTTTGAGACCTGAAAAATTAAAGGAATTTAAAACAAACCAAAAATCAAAAGAATAAGTACTGAAATGAAAAATAGCATATATGAACAATTCCAAGTGGAAGACAAGATCGAAATAAATCAAAACCTCAAGACCGGAAAAATTAAAAGAATTAAAAACAAACCAGAAATTAAAAGAATAAGGGATGAAATACAAAACTAATATATATAATCAATTTCAATTGAAGGGCAAAACTGAAACAAACCAAAACTTTTATAGAAAAAACCAGGACAAAAAAAAAAAATCAAAAGATCAAGAACCGAAATGAAACACTCATAAACAAATAAGACTTGTATACAATTTCGGCTGCAGGAGAGAGAAAAAAGAAAAAAAACACAATCGGCAAGCCTCTGACCTCCATGCGCCGACACACACACCATCATGTGGAAAAGAATATGACAGCACATTTAATGAGATGACGGTTGGACATTTTTAACCACCAAATACCTCCGCATGTGCCGCCTATATGGGCCGTACAAAAGCAAACTGTCGGCGCGTCAAACAAAACCGCTAACAATTATTCCAAAAAAAACAATAAAAAATATACAATTATGTTAATAATATCGAGAAGGACACAAACACCTCTAAATAATTAGTTTAAGACAACATGTGCAGTAGAAAAGTCAAAAAGCCCCCCAAGATTGATAGTTAATTTTTATGGGTTGAAGAACAAAACAATAATTACGCTATTAAAATTCACAGTAATCTATGTCTAGGGCCATCATGAAATAGCAACGTATTTTATGTTTTGTTAAATATTATGTAATGCATCACCATTCAAGTCTCTTCTCTTTTCGTTGATACTTAGACTTGTGGGTTCACATTAGGTGTCAAGAACATTTTGTTATCGGTATTTGTTTTCGAGACAACACAAACAATTAAAAAAAATGACTTGGGGTATATACCCATAGTTTAAGCTATAAAACTAAGATCGATGAATAGAAAAAAAAATCACGAAGCCTAATATAGAAAACCTCAACCTTTAAGTATGTAGCCAAAATAGGAAACTAATTTTTAATGTTGAAGAATGAAATAAATAAATAAAATATCAATTTTAAAAACTTGCAAAAGTAAATTCAACAAAAAAAGATTTAAGATAACCCAAGTCATTTCACAAAACATCATATATAATGTAGATAAAAAAAACAGCCTAATTGCTAATAATATAAATGATGAATGATGAAATTTTAAAAAATATTAGTTTAAAAAAATAACAAATCAACAAGCTCAATCAAACCTTCTAAAACTAAGTTAAGGCCTCAAACTCATAAACTATTACATCTTAAACCCGAGCTTAATCAATAAGTTTAGTTCCCAACCAATTTAATGTTAATTAGCCAAAGTGAATCCAACGGTGAACGTACCTGTCAGATTGCAATTCGAGCCTGAGCTTGGCCGAAGATTATGAGTTGATGGGTCTATCGGAATCTACCTTCAGTGGTCTAAATATTGTTCAAAGTTTCAATTACGATCCAATCATCCATCAGCATTGAACCAATAATGGCGGCGAGTGAAGATGTTAGATAGATTTTCAACCATAGCTTTCCAACAGAAAAATCACACACCATCAAGAACTAAAATGAAACACTCATAAACAAATAGGACTTGTATACATTTTCGGTTGCAGGAGAGAGAGAGAAGGTAAAAAAAGAACAATCAGCAAGCCTCTGACCTCCATGAGCCGACACGCACACCATCATGTGGAAAAGAACATGATGGCACATTTGATGAGATGACGGTTGGACATTTTTAAGCACCACATGCCTCCGCATGTACCGCCTATATAGGTCGTACAGAAGCAAACTATCGGCGCGTCAAACAAAACCGCTAACAATTATTCCAAAAAAAACAATAAAAAATATAAAATTATGTTAATAATATCGAGAAGGACACAAACACCTCTAAACAATTAGTTTAAGACAACATGTGCAGTAGAAAAGTCAAAAAGCCCCCCAAGGTTGATAGTTATTTTTTATGGGTTGAAGAACAAAACAATAATTACACTATTAAAATTCACAGTAATCTATATCTAGAGCCATCATGAAATAGCAACGTGTTTTATGTTTTGTTAAATATTATGTAATGCATCACCATTTAAGTCTATTCTCTTTTCGTTGATACTTAGACTTGTGGGTTCACATTAGGAGTCAAGAACATTTTGTTATTAGGTTGAGGTGATTCTTTCACAAACCATCAAGATCAAGAGACCATGGTGCTAAATTTCAACTCATCACAAATTTAAGATATTAGGTTGAGATGATTCTTTCACAAATTAAACTCAAAAAGATACAAGATAGTGCAAGTCTTTGAAGCTTAAAATTTGTTTCCTTCCAAAAAAAGAATAATATAAATTATATATATAATTAAATATATTAATTCAAAAAAAAATCAGTTCAAATCCAGAAATAAAATTATTTAGAATTGTGCAATTTAATCTAAAAAATAACACAATACAATGATTTTTCTGAATAAAATTATGAACATGTATAATATTACAAGAATGTCATCATCAATCTCGCAAGGTCATTACTTTCTCTGATTGCTCTTAAATTTTAATATATTTTATATAAATATGTTAAGAGACTCCTTGTAAAATTTTATTTTAATCTAACTGTCGGATTAAGAGATATAATTGATATTATAAAATTATTTATTGTTTAAAAAAAAGACTATTTGGCCAAAACGGAACGTCCCAACTGAAATTTGGGTGAAATTTCCGAAACAGACTGAAATTTTAAACAAGATAAAAACTGTGTTATTTTATGTCGTTTTTATAGCCGGCATGAAACGTTTCAGCCATATCAAAACAAAATTAACAACGTTTGCAGCGTTACTGAATATTCTTCCAAGAACGAGCAGTTAATAACTTTGACAAAATGACAGATGAAACTCAACAGATGGCTCTTGCCAGCTGCAATGACGATGAAAGGTTTTAATTTCCCAGCTGCTGTTGTTGCGAGAACACGGCAACTTCTGACAATGCAGTACCTGAAGTGAGAGCTGTCCCGTTATGGAAGCTGGCTTCATCCAGCACTTGAATTCATACGAAGATCTGGCAAACAAGTCGCGCAACATTAAAATCATTAACAAACTTCCGTTGGTACTTTGCAGATTAAGAGCTTCGGAGGTGCTATATGGATGCATATATCTTTTAAAATGCCCCCTGTTTCTATTGCTTCTGTTTCTATTGCTTGGGAAAAATGATTCGTGGAACGTTCGGAAAAGCTACCTCAGTTTTGGCGCCCAATCATTAATTTAGCCATTAATGACTTGGATTAGAAGGTTTAATGAGAAAAAAAAATCGAAAAAAATTCAATGGCAGGTATAATCTAAGCCCAGCACTTGTTCACTACCCATCTACATCCCCCCCCCCCCCCCCCTTCCTCTCTTTGTTTTCTTTCATAAAGAACTTAATTATGACCAACTTTAACCAAAACAACAATAATGCAAAACTACATTTTCTGAGCAAGAATTACTAATTAAATGAGGGATCAAAGAGAACTCCCGCCATCTTAGTGCAATGGTGGTAGATATGAAGGGGTGGCAAAAAGAGAGCTCTCGTTGAGAATTTCTCCTATAAAAACACTGTTATTGTAATATATATACCTAACCCTCTTCTCCTTTTCCCTTAAACCAAACCAAGCCAAAACGTATGCCATCTTTATGTTATAGAGCTTAGTTAGTTTACTAGTTTTTCTTTCTGCTCATGCTTAGATAGATATTAGCTAAGGTTTCAAGCCAACCATTTCTTTAACTGGATAACATCTTTAGCCAATCACCTTTCCTTGTCCATCTCAAATTCTCTTGTTACTTGATCGATAAAAATGGGGTCCATGTTTCTCAATTCTCCTTCTCCTGCACCCAATAAACTGACAAGAGCGTCCAGTAAGTGCGACTGGTGCTTTTTGAGGTGGAGGAAGAGGAACCTTGTTGTATTTTGCCAAGGTGGTGGAGGGAAGGCGATACGGTCTAGTGGGTTTCCGTCAGTTTTAACTGAAAGATCAGCAGTAGTCAGTGATCAGGAGCATATTGCTTCTGTTAGGGATGCAGGAAGGTTGGTTTTGTCTCCAAATGGGAAAGGGAAACCTGAAATTGCTGTTAAGGACCTTGTGCCTTATGGTGGACCAACTAGTTCATCTTTGGTGGACATGCAAGATGGTATTGGCATCGTCAAATTTCTTGGAGGGAAAGGGTTCTTCATTAGTGGTGCAACTGGCTTTCTAGCCAAAGGTATAGTGTTCTTATTAAAATTATCTCCGCCCTCAAATTTTTCTTCTTTTGATGAAAATCAACATGTAGCTTATGCTAAAACCTGCAGTTCTTATCGAGAAGATTTTAAGGACCGTGCCTGATGTGGGTAAGATATATGTTCTGATTAAGGCAGAAAACAAGGAAGCTGCAATTGCAAGATTGAAAAACGAGGTATGGTGTTCTTGACCATCTTCTGCCTCCTAATGTTCACCGACTTTTTCATAAAATTTCGCAGAGGCTCTTTTCTAAATGGGGAGTCAGAATTTAATTTATGGTTTGTACCTAGATAATAAACGCAGAGCTATTCAAGTGTCTCAGACAAACCCACGGAAAATCATACCAATCTTTCATGCTGAGCAAGCTAGTACCTGTGGTAGGCAATGTCTGCAAATCCAATCTTGGGTTAGAAGAAGATTTAGCTGACAAGATTGCTAGTGAGGTTGACATAATCGTCAATTCAGCAGCTAATACAACTTTTGATGAAAGGTTATGGCCTCCTTCCATTTCTACACAGATAATTAATCTTGTATAATACCAGCATATTCTTTCAAGTTATATATATATATATATATATTCCGCCACTGCATCGTGACATTGTGGAAATGCAGGTACGATGTAGCTATTGATGTCAACACACGTGGAACCTTCCACCTCATGAGCTTTGCAAAGAAGTGCCAGAAACTCAAGCTTTTCTTACAAGTATCTACAGGTCAAGTACTAGATTTATTTTTCAGCAGGGATTTCTAATTATGAATTGGACAAATCCTTAATGGCGTTGCCTGACTAAAGAATCTAAATTTCTTGCATAGCCTTTCATTTTGTGTTAGACAGGTAATATTTTGAGTCACCAATTTCCTGAATTTGTTTGATTTCGGTTATCTTTTTGTTACAGCTTATGTTAATGGACAAAGACAAGGAAGAATTATGGAGAAGCCATTCCGTTTTGGAGACTGCATAGCAAGGGAAAATCCAATCATCTCTGAAAGCACACCGAGATGTCTACCCGCATTGGATATCGAATATGAAATGAATCTGGCCTTGGGTGCCAAGGAAGCTTTCCAGAAAAACGAAGTGACTCAGAAGATGAAAGAGTTGGGCTTAGAAAGGTGAACGATTCCAACTTCTTGTTTTTCTGCTACCTTCTTTTTTTTCTCTCTTCAGTTTTTGAAACGAGAATATGAATTCCACATGTCATCTAATCATTGGATGCAATGGTAAGTTGAAATGAATAAACTGTGACTTGAAGTATGATAGTTGACACCGAAACAGGGCAAAAAAATACGGGTGGCAAGACACTTACGTGTTCACCAAGGCTATGGCGGAAATGGTGGTTGGAAGCATGAGAGGAGACATACCAGTTGTCATAATCCGACCCAGTGTTATCGAGAGCACTTGCAAAGATCCATTCCCCGGATGGATGGAAGGGAACAGGTAGCCTTAATTATTCAACCCATTAGATTCACATCAATTTGAATGACTCAATATATGTACAATTCTGAGCTGATTGACTCTCTCATTCTCGTTGACTTTTCGTTTCAGGATGATGGATCCTATAATTTTGTACTACGGGAAAGGGCAGCTCTCAGGCTTTTTAGTAGACCCAAATGGGGTCCTTGATGTGGTAATTTGTACTCAATCTCGCAACCCTCTATCGTTAGATATATTTTAAATAATCAAATACTAAATAAATATAGCAGCGGAAATTTAGATTATAAATACTTTCAGTTATTGTTGCTCAAGTACCGAGAATTAAATGAATTCCTAATTGCAGTAGCAGCAAAGCTTTTCCTAAAGCGGCAACAACAATACAAAATAATAAAATATTTTACGAGATGAGCCTTCTGATCTATGTCTACCAGTAGTCGTAGATGGAGTACACAAGCTATTATTTATAGATAGATCAGGGACCCCACTCACTAATTTATTTTCCAATTTTCTCCTTCCATCAAGGAGATAATTAGCCATGATCAATCAATTGATCCCCATGATCAAACCCCATGACCTATCTTCATGGTCATGGGTTTGCATGATCAAGAACATGGGTGTCATGAGAGACACAAATGGAAATTTCCAACATCTATTTCTCTTTTTGGCTTAGGTCGACAGTTTAATTAGTTCATGCAAACAATTCTGAAACTCGAAATGATTAAGGTTATTTTAAATCTTACGTAAAAATGACTTGCCTGTTTGGTAGATGAAATCAAAGGTAGCTAGGAATTTGTTTTGTTTTCTGTGGTGGGTTATTGGAGGTACTCACGAAGAGTTGGTGCTTTGTCTAAATTGTCGGTTGAAGGTTCCAGCAGATATGGTGGTTAATGCAACATTGGCAGCAATAGCTTGGCATGGAATGGAGCAAAAACCAGACATCAATGTCTACCAAATTGCTTCATCTGTAGTAAATCCACTGGTTTTTCAAGACCTGGCCACGTTGCTCCATGAACACTACAACTCATCTCCATACATGGACGCAAATGGCCGGCCAATCCATGTTCCATCAATGAAGCTCTTCAGCTCCATGGAAGAGTTCTCTGCTCATCTTTGGAGATATGTCATTCAGCGAAGTCGGTTAGCGGAAACGGCCTCATCGGACAGGAAGTTGTCACAAAAACATGAAAACATATGCAGGAAATCAGTGGAACAGGCCAAGTACTTGGCCAGTATATATGAGCCATACACTTTCTATGGTGGAAGGTTAGGATATATGATTCACTTTATCCTTATAGACATTACAGAAACTGATCACTACCTTAAATATTTATCAATTAAATGTATAAATGCAGGTTTGATAATAGCAATACTCAGAAATTGATGGAGAGAATGTCCGAAAATGAGAAGGGGATGTTCGGATTCGACGTGGGAAGCATTGACTGGAGAGATTATATTAAAAATGTTCATATCCCAGGCTTGAGGAGGCATGTCATGAAGGGGAGAGGGATGCGTGGCTGAATACCATATAACTCTTTCAACTACTCACTGCAACTACTCACTGCAACTACTTGTAATAAGCTTACTAGCATTCCTTTATACTTTTTCTAATGTAATCATGGAGGTTTAAACAGTTCCATTTTACATATATAATATTGAAATTTGCTGTATACTTTCCAATATCCATTATTAACAAAACCTAGCTTGCTTTGGAAATTTAATTTAACTCCAAATTAATCCATTAGCATTGTGGAGTCGAATAGTGTAATGATTATTTTGTTTCTTCATCCAAAAAATCTTAACCCTACCGGTCTTTTTTACGGGACTTATTAGTCATTACAAAATTTATTAGGGACAAATGAGTCTTTTCCCTTGGTTACACAATGAAACAACTAAAATATTCCAAGGAATTTTAGTATTTTATAATGACTTTTTAATTATTATAATGTCAGTTAAGAGGTAATTTGATATTTAACCAAATAAAAAATATAATACACAATTAAAAATGCATTGTAAAAAAATAATATAAATATTTTTAAAAGAAAAAAAATTTAAACTTGAAGTCAAGGACCATCTTAGTCTTCAAATGACCTAGTCTGGTTAACTTTGAGGGTTTTTTTTTTTTAAAAATAAAACAATGTCGTTCTAGGTTTGACCTTGCCCATCCATGATTCAAAGATAACTATGCTTTCAATCCTTTTCCCTTTTTTTTTTTTTTTTGCTTTATAACAAAAACATGAGAAGTAAGAACAACATTTTACACCATTTTGGTTGGTGACTTGTGTTATAAGATCCAAGGATAACATGAGCAAGAGGTTTTTTTCTCTTGGAATCGAGTAGAATATGGTATGGATTATTTTGGGGATTTAATCCAATATTAAAATATCTTTGATCATATTAGTCTAGAAGCATGTGCTATGTTATAAGTCAATAAAATATTCAATATATATGCAGGCCTATCAAATGCATGTCACATTTATGGAGCTTCAATAGACTGTAAAAGTTGATGCAAGACTTCAAGGACAACTTTGCGAGATGAAAGCCTCATACCATGTATTAGTTAAATATAAATATCCAATTATTTATAATCTAATGACGACACATAATGAAATGACTAGTATTAGGGGAGAATTTACCATAACTAAAAGAAAGGCTATAAAAGATAAAACTTATTTGAATGCTCTTCATGCTAAGCTTACTTCTATTAATGAAAAATTGTTCAAGTTGCAGAAGATTGGAAATAATCTTAAGAAGCTTAGGTCCATGTATGAATACATAATTGTATTCAATGATAATGTTGATGATAAGTTGTTGTTTTTTTATGTGTGATATATATTTTTATAATGAAGCTAATAAAAACACTATATACCTTTTATGTGCTTTTCTTGATCTTGTTCTATACTATGAGAGCATCTCCAAAAAAAAAAAAGGTATTTAGAGAAGTCAAACTAGGAATATGGCTTTTTTGAATAGTGTAAAAAGTCAATTCTATTTTAATATATATAATATTGATATAATTATTTATTAATAATAACTAACTAATACAAGTTTAATCAAAATCATCTTTTTGCAGAGAAATATACTAAACAAATTTTTAGCTCTTACGATCAATATATAAGAATAACTTTTAACTTAAAAATGTTATTTTGACACTACAATATAGCTTATTTTTTTTAAGCTATGAAAAACGAAGGATTAAAACTACAATTTTCTGTCTTTTTCTTTTAGCTTTTCTTTTAACTTTCCTCTTGAAAATGCTCTAATAGGATCTTGTTCCACTATCGTGCTAAAGCAATGACTCATAGGGAATATTTTTTCATAAAAAAAAAAATATTCTTGTTCTTCTAACATGAAAAAGCTTCCACTTATAATGCATGCATGTTTGTGTAGTTTTCTATCAACTCATGTTATATGTTTTTCAAGTAAAATATGTAATTTTTGTTGTGTGTATTTATTGTATCATTACTTTCTTTGAAATAAAATATGTATTTTTTGTTGTGTGTACTTATCCTATCATTAGTTTCTTTGAAATAAAATATGTTGTTGACATTGCATGGATTATATGAAATTGTAGTATGGCGACACTAAATATGTAATTATAGATATTTAAAACCTATAATGAAGACAATTTTGAAATAAGAATCTATAATGGGAGGCAATCCAATCTTGTCCATAACTTAAAGATAATGAAAAACAATATGGAGTCACAACTAATCATGGAAATAGATAGCTCGGGACATGATGGGTGATACAAGATAAAAAATTCCTTTTCCTTTTCCTTCATCCTTGTATATTGCCTTTAGTTTTCTCAATACCATGTCTCATACTTTAAAATGTCTGTTTTTTTTTTAACTTAGCGTTATGGTTTTGGATGGCTTGGTGCCTAAAAGCTTTTCTTTTATTGTAGTTGTAAATCGAGCTTTCTCAGCTAAATCTAAGTTGACCTTTAGCCCGTTATCATTTTATTTTATTTTCCATAGAGAAGTGCACCACTTGTGATTGAGTTGGAATAACAAATTCAACCCGGTGTTCTTAATTTCGTTTTGTTTCGGCCATTTTGTACCAGTTAAAAAATAAAATAAAACGACGTAGTTTTTATCTCGTTTAAAATTTCATCCTGTTTCGGAAATTCTGTTCAAATTTTGGCTGAAACGTTCCGGTTTCGTTCTGCCCGTTCTGTTTCGGCCAAATAATTTTTTTTAAATAATAAATAATTTTACAATATCAATCATATCTTTTAATCCAGCCGTTAGATTGAGATAAAAATTTATGATGAGTCTCTTGACATATTTATATATATTATGTTAAAATTTCAGAGCAATCAGAGAATGTAATGACCTTGCGAGATTGATGATGACATTCTTGTAGTATTATATATATTCATAAGTTTTGTTCATAAAAATCATTTTATTGTATCTTTCTTTAGATTAAATTGCAAAATTCTAAATAATTTATTTTTGGATTTGAACTAATTTTTTTTTGAAATATTATATATATATAAACAGTACAACACCGAAACGGCATGTCGAATACTCCAAAACCGAAACATTCTATTTTAATTAAAAAAACAAAGCACCAACCAAAACAGAATTGACAAACTTGCTTCAACCTCATAAGTTAGGAGACATTATATCTTATCCGTTGAGGGTTTTGAGATCATCATTCTATCTTCTTCTTCAACTTTAGTAATTAACACTTTATTTGTTGGCTTGGTGTTTACCTTTGGGTGTAAGACTGGGGAGAATATATTGAGCTTCTCACACTCTTTCATTATCAAATTAAATGACATTATTCGTAATCAAAACACGAGGAAACCCAACTCTATAAATGATATTTTCCAATATAAAAGAGGATGACTTTGTTTTTGTTAATGTCTTTGCTTTCAACAATTTTATAAAACATTACACAATCACACTAGAATGATTTATCTTATTCTAAGAAAGGGGCTTTATTCACACCAAGATGATGACTTTGTTTTTGTTAATTTCTTTGTTTTTTGGTGTTGTTAGATCATTTTAATATCTCGGGATTAAAAAATATTATTAAAAAAAATTATTGTATTTCTAAACCAAAAACACTTTCAAAAATAATATGGTACAGATTCACAAACATACATGTTAAAATATATACAAGGGTATGGGATACAAGGCTAGGTAGGGTCTCTCATAATGAAGAGAAAAGTAGCATTGACTTTTATGTTACAATTTTTTTGTCCATTTTCAGTTAGTTTGACTTGATAGTGAAAATAGTATTAATTAATAGTGTTTGAAACTAAAGATAATAAATTATTTGTTACAATTTACTCTTTGATCCTTAACAATAATTGTTTTTAATAACAAGGCACAACACGATAAGATTTTTTTTTTTAATTAGCAGCCATACTTGACAAATTAAAAAAAAAAACATGGTACTTTTAAATCATTTTATAAAAAATAGAAAAAAGAATCTTTTCCAACACTGTTATGTTTTGTTTAATTATTATTATGGTCAATATTCTAAAGATTGTGTCTTCCCCAATCCATTATAGATTTTTTCCTACTTGTGAATCCAATGTAGATAAGTTTTGTTAAAAATAATTTTTTAAAAATTAAAAAATATTATACGGATATATTTTTAAGTAAAAAATACTTTAAAAATCAATTATTATTATATTTTTCAAACCCTCACAATTTTTATATAGGTTTTGTTGATATCAATTATTTAATTAAAAATAAGTATTTAATATATTCTAAAGTCTTAGCCCCTTATTTCAAAGTGTAATACTACACGCATTCCAAAATTTGCTTAGCAAAGAGAAGGGGAAAACGACCAAATTTGAATACAAAATCTCATTCGCAATTCAACAACCGGAACTTATATTTCTTGAAACAATAAGTTGTTCTATTTATTACCTCTTATTGGATCGAGAATTCAGTGTTGTCGTATCTTCTGTTATTTAAAAACAAAATCAATTACATACTCAAACAAACACTAAATTATTAGCTTATACTATGTCATGATTAAAGAAATTTAAGGATTACTTGCATGTTTTCTAGAAAGAATTTAACTAAGTTGTTAAAATTTATCTAATTAAACGGTTTCGTTCCGTTTTGCTCAAATAGTATTTTTTTAAATAATAAATAATTTTACAATATCAATCATATCTCTTAATCCGACAGTTATATTGAAATGAAATTTTACTTTGAGTCTCTTCACACACACACACACACACACACACACACACACACACACACACACATATATATATATATATATATATATATATATATATATATATATATATATATATTATATTAAAATTTCAGAGCAATCAGAAAATATAATAACCTTGTGAGATTGATGATGATATTCTTGTAATATTATATATATTCATAATTTTGTTTAGAAAAATCATTTTATCGTGTCTTTTTTTAAATTAAATTGAACAGTTCTAAATAAAAAAAATTGATTTGAACTATTTTTTTAATTAATATATTTTATTATATATATACACACATAAACAGTACAACCCCAAAACGGCACGTTGAAATGCTCCGAAACCAAAACATTCCGTTCCAATTGAAAAAATAAAGCACTAACCGAAACGAATTGACAACCTTGGATAAAACTAGTCATTTTATTGTGCTTCAATAAATTGAAAAGGTCAATCTACTTTCAATTAATCTAAATTATTAATAAACCTTGTGAAAAGATCATATTACCCCTATATAGTAGCTCATTAATTTGTTTTAGAATGACAAAATGATAATTATATTATTATAGTGGATAGTGATTTATGTACAAGGACACAATAAAACTTCATTGCCTTATCTTTTAATTTTAATTAATTGTTAGTGATACATAACCAACATCGTATATACATCACATGGAAATTGTTAATTTGATCAAGTGAATCCAAATTTGATGAGTATTCATATATAATTGGTATTTACATTACTATGTCTGCAATATAAGTGTGTCATTGATTTAAAGCTTGTTTAGGAGTGTAGTGAATGTTGTTTTTTCAAAATATATTTTTTTAGAAAAATATCAAAATAATATATTTTTTTATTTAAAAATAATAATATCAACACATCAAAACGATCGAGAAACACTTTAAAACTTAATTTAAAGCAAAAACAAAAATTTAATTTTAATGAAAAATCGATTCAACTGCAACTCCAAAAAAGATCTTACAGGATAATGGTAGCATATGATGCAAAATTTAAAATTAGTGAAGCTTAGAGTGTGGTAGCTTTTGTAATGGTAAGGAAAAGCTAAGGTATTTGATTAAATATACAATTGAAAATACATTTTATAAATAAAATAAAAGGTACACATGTTTCAAATTACTTAAGTAATTTATATGATAAAAAAGTAATCAATATTTTCTATATGTTTCTCATATAATGATAAAGTAAATAATGCGAAAGCTAGGCAAACATTAAGAATGAGAATTATCAAACTTTTTTTTTATATAAAAAATATGGAATTGATATATATTTTAAACTAAAATTGATGTGCAGTGGGTTTCTAACCCGAACAAGCTAGCAATACGATATGAAGATGAAGGAAAGTTGGTTTGGTTATGTGATTTTTCTTAGTGTGTAGGTTGTTAATTATATTTTTTTTGTATTCAAATTAAAAATGAATTTGAATGAAACTTTTTAATAAGTCAGATACGTAATAAAGAAATTTCAAGTCTCGGTGTTTGAGAGGGCTTTTTAAAAGTACTTTTCAAAAAATTTAAAAAAAAAATATTTTTATTTTTAAGTTTAAATTAATAAAATTTGGTGTTTTTAGATCATTTTGATGTGCTGATGCCAAAAATAATTTTTAAAGAATAAAAAAACATAATTTTAATGTATTTTTGAACGAAAAGCACTTTCAAAAACAACCACAACCACACTCCCAAACAGACACTAAACTCTTCATGATTAAGATTGATAAGTGTAGTTTGTTCCATAGCCAATACTAGTAATAGAAAAACAAACAAAAAAATCTTTTCTAAATAAAAAATTCAAAATTTTTATATTCTCTTAAGAGTGTTTAATACTTGGTCTAAAACATCACTATATACTTCGAACAACTGTCTAAGAAGCTGTTTGGGATGGCGTTTCACCTGCCGTGCCGCCCGCAGCTTTTGGTAATTTTTTTTATTTTTTTTCATTTTAAATGAATATATTTTGGTGTTTTTAGATCATTTTGATGTGCTGATATCAAAAATGATTTTTAAAAAATAAAAAAAAACATCATTTTGATGTATTTCGGCATGAAAAGCACTTTGAAAAACTACCGCAACCGCTCTCCCAAACAGGCCTTAAGTCTAAAAAACACTAAAATAATATAATTAAGACCCAAATAAATATCTTTCTTAAAAAAAACTAGATAATTGACTTTTTCAAGGTTGAATCGATACAGGGATTTAAAAATACAATATTTAATTATTTCATCATATTTTTTTCTACCGTATTAATTTACTTTTTTATTTTATTTTATTTTATTCTGTACGCCAATTGTCTAATTTATCCAATCTCTTCCTCTCTCTTTTCAACTTTTTTGGTTTGGACCATGGCGTCCAAAGAATGTTCTTTTACGTGTTTGCCGTTCGGACATCCGCCACACGAATCCACCAATGCCATGTCGGCTGCTTGCACGGGAAAGCTCACAGACACCAAATGCATTATTTTCAATAAATAATTAGGCAAAGAAAAGTCAAGAGCTGTGACCTCCCAAGAAGTCCAAGGTCTTCTTTGCCGCTGCTACCATTATTTCCTTTCCTTTCCTTTTTATTTGCTTTCTCTGATTCCTCATTTTGAGGGATTTTAAGAGCGGGACTAATTAATGGAGAGCATAGCATTGTGGCAAGGTTTGACACTTTGTGGGATTGTTTCATGGATTTTTATATCTTCATGTCTTAATGTCACTCAAAAGCTTAGAACTTTGATCCAACCATGGGTTTCTCACCATGTCATCTCTGAAACTCCTATCAGTCTCCAGATCCAGGTTTCTAACTTTTCATCATCGTAAAGAGAACCCTTTTTTTTTAATTCTGTGTGTGGCGTTCTTTTTATTCTCACTCTTTTTTTCCCCTCTCATTTATGTTGCTATCTCTCCCCCTCCCTCCCTCTCTAATTTTTGCTTTTGTTTTCAGAAATATCAGCATGGTTTTTTGGATGCCTTATTCTCCGGATTGTCCTGTGTTGTTTCTGTGCCTTTCTACACTGCTTTTCTTCCTTTTCTCTTCTGGGTATGCTTTATTTCTTTTTTTCTTGTGGTTATTTTGGATGTTTATGGTAGTTTTGTTGGTAATTGGGTGGTTTACCATGTAGAGTGGACATGGTAAACTGGCTAGGCAAATGACTCTATTAATGGCGTTCTGTGATTATTCAGGAAACTGCATCAAGGTACTTGTATGCTTTCTTTCAGACCTGATCCATGCCATTTCCCCTGATGTTGTGCTCTTTGATTTTGAAGATGAACTATAAGGCTACAGGCTCTCTCTTCTTTTTTTAATTCTAATGGTTCGCTGTTGATGTTTTCTTTTTAATAGGATGTGGTATCAGCTCCTAGGCCCAGTTCTCCTCCTGTTAAGAGAGTGACTGCCACGAAAGATGAGGAGGAGCATGCTTTGGAATATGGATTGCCTTCTTCCCACACTCTTAACACAATTTGCTTATCTGGGTATTCATCTTCCTCCTTTTGTGATCATCTTTGCTATGTGGTTTTTGAACTGTGTCATGGGATTTACTAGGCATCATACCGGTTACTGTTATGCTAGTAATTGAAGAATAGTCGTAGCTAGTTTTTTAGGATTTATCCATATTCGTATAAAGTAGTGAAGTTGTTTCTTTCCCTAGTCAAGAATAGTCAGTATGCTTCTGTAGTTCCTGATTCTTACTTATTGATATAAAGCTGGGTTTTTTCTGTCTCGTATTTTGAATTTTGTCAAGGTTCTAGCTGTGTTTTGAGTATTATATTAAATAGCTGGTTGTTGTCTCCTCAAAAACTCAAATGAGGTTATTATATTGTTTTGAATTTTGACCTGAACATTCTGCAGCTTTCCTATTATCCTAAATAAACCCTCTTCAAATAATTTGCCAGATACTTATTGCACTATGTCCTATCCTACTCCCAAAATCAAGATGCCTCTTTGAAATTTGCCGGACTTGCCATTGTTTGCTTGATTGTCTTTCTCACTGGTTTAGGTAAGTGTTGCTGCCTTTCAAAAGTTGGCATATTATCTGTTTTCCCTTGTTTTGATTTCCAAAATGAAATTTGTTTCATTCCTTGGCAGGAAGAATTTACCTGGGAATGCACAGTGTAATCGATATCATAGCTGGTCTTGCCATTGGTTTTGCAATCCTTGCATTTTGGCTATCTGTCCATGATTATGTCGACAGTTTCATAGTCTCAGGACAAAATGGTATGTAATCTCATTCTCCTGGCATTCGTGGTTTTCAAAAATTTTATGAGTTAATTGCAGAAGCTACTCTTAGAAATATTAAGTTGTTGAACAGGACATTAAGCATTTGACAAATAGGAAGACTGTTTGAGAGTTCTAATTATCTACCCTCTAGGACACATGTCTTTTAACTGAATCATGACTCAGGATATTGTTAATAATTGATTGGGGCTGTTTAGGTTACAGGGGATGATTCCTTAGTGCTTGAATTATGAATTTTGTGTCCACTTTAACCTCGCCTCACTCAAAGGACGTATAATATGAACACATGATCCATGTTCAAATACTAGCAGCATTGTTTAACATAAGGTGGGACCTGGTTGAGTTTATTTGTATCTAGCATCGGAACTTTAAATCTAGATAAATTCACAAGCATTGTATTCTCATTCTGTATGTGTTATTTCAATTGCAGTTACGACCTTCTGGGCGTTCTTAAGCTTTTTATTGCTGTTTGCTTATCCGACTCCAGAACTTCCAACTCCAAGCTTTGAGTTCCACTCAGCCTTCACTGGTGTTGCATTTGGAATAGTAAGCAACCACTCACCCAATTAACTATGGGTTATTGTGTTAGCTTGTATGCCTTTTTCTGTCACCAAAATATATCAAAGATCATGCACTGGGACGTCATTCCCTTTTACATGTTTTGTTCTCATCTTTCTTTGAAATAGGGAGAGTCGAAAGCCTACATTGTTGAGACTTGAGAGGACAGGACATCTGAAAGGAGAAATAATGGAAACTTTGAGGCATTTTGATTAATTTTAATAAATATTGGAAAAATAAATCTCACTGGTGAACCTGTGTTCCATGCATAGAAGAAAATAGATTTAGCAAAGGAAGCTAATTAGCTCTACCATAATCTTTCTGCTCATTATTTGTAAAAGGGAAGGCAAAAGGTATTAGACCATTTCTTATCTTGGCATGGACCAAAAAAGTGAGTATAGGATAGTGAAGAGAGGAGGAATAGGAAAGAGAGGTGGAGGCTTGAGGCGGTCTGAACCTAATTGCCTAAGCATGGAAAGCGGGTTAGAATGGTCTAGCAAAAAGGGACAAATTATAAGGTAAGTGGATAATCTACATGGCTCTCACATCCACGATGACAATATAAAAGATTGCTTATGCATATCGGCAATCACAATGCCAAGGAAATTGATGTTGGGAATCAGTGCTGTGTACATCTTCAAGTAAATTCTTTAAGGCAAGCACAGAATCATTTAGGATATGGAAAAGAGAGAGAACATGTCTGGGTGCATGTGATGGGAAGAAAATAGAGGGAAAAAAGGCATGCTGCATGTGATAACATGCATTACAAACTGAATTCCGAGATCAAAGAGACAGCAAGTAGAATTTGTAGGGAATAGAATATGGCAATTTATAATATAAGCTAGTCCTGCTATTCAATAATGAAGCACCAAATACGAAGTATCAACTTCCTAAAATTGTTTACAGTTCATCTCTCCTGTATCGTCATGATGAAGTCTTCTCGCATGCACTGTCTTATCCTTTGAAATGAATTTTTCTGATATAATCGTGGTTATGTGGTGAAATATGCCTCTTGATGAGAAAGGTTTGGGATTGTATGGGCATGCCACTTATCAGTGTTGTAGTGTGATCCCCAGAGCTATGGTTTTGCCATAAATAAATGCTAAAACAAAGAACAGTCTTGCATTTTATGCTGTGAGCCTGCTGGAAGATTCTTGTGAATTTGAACTTCAAGAAGCAGAACATGGATGTCGCCGAGATTTATTTATTTTTGTTTAAGTTGCACATGTCGTTGAGGTTTTTGTTAAACTTCAATTGTCAAGTCTGAAGTAGCTTTTCATTATTGTTATGAAACAAGCTACATAAACACAACTTTCGTGAACAAAATTTCGCAATACTTTTCAGGTGGCTGGAGTCCAGCAAACATACCACCAGTTCCACCATGAAGCAGTGCCACACATATTTACACCACAACTCACCATCCTAGCTTTTATCGGAAGAGTTCTCGTGGGTTTACCAACAATACTCATAGTGAAGTACTGCAGCAAGGCCCTGGCTAAATGGATCCTTCCTGTCGTATCAAACACCCTGGGCATCCCTATAAAATCAACCGGATACATCCCCATGCTCAATGGATCGGTCACTGGTAAAGAATCTGAAAAGATTAAGCAATCAGGTTATGCTATGAAGCTATTGTTTTTCTCATCTCAGGACACATTCGACGTTGACACGGGGATCAGATTCCTCCAATACTCAGGCCTCGCTTGGTCTGTCGTAGATCTTGTTCCCTCTATCTTCTCGTATCTGAGGTTGTAATGATCCCTTACATCGTTGTCTCTGTAGAGGCATATTGTCGTAAACTTGCTCGGATGAGAATGTAACATTCCATGATCTTGTATATAATAATATAATTCTTGTCATCGATGATCTCATCTCTTGCTGGGCAACCCTTCCTGCCTGCAAGATTTTGTCATTGTTCTATTTGCAGCCTGTGCCCTCTACTTGCGTTCTTGTGGGTTTGGGTTCAACAGGCGTAAAAGCAGACACGGAATTTTGAGATGGTTCAAAGGTGAATTTCACCACTTTAATATCTATTTATTTTCATGTTATAAAAATATTTTAAAAAAATCAAAATTTTTATTTCTTAATGTAAATTTACATAAAAAGTATATTGCTTTAACATATTTTCAAGCAACAGAAGTTTCTTGCGTTTTAAGATTGATAATTACATGGGCCCAATTAAATCCGTTCATGACAAGCTGATGTGCTCTAGCAATCACCTCCAAGCTGGTATCCTGCATAAAATAACAAAAGTAGATCCAGAGAATTCTGGGGAAATGAGATCATCATGGTAACTTAGATAAATAAAAAATAAAATTGACAGCCTTTGTAGAAATAAAAGGTGGAATATATTGAGCTCAAGTTACCTGGCCGAAGGTAAATTAATTAACTCTCTTTCTAAATTAGCTCATCCTAAATTATACCGAAGTGCTACCAATTAAACTCCATGTTTTATGAAGTGAAGTTATCTACGGTAAGAAAAAAATTCATGTCAAACATATGCACAGATAGAAAGAAGTGTTCTGTGTTAACTCCGTTTAACTGGTCAGGCTCTGGGTTTGTTCTCCAGAAATCACCAGTTTGAATCCCATATCGGCAAAACTATTGAAGATTTTAACTAGTTATTAAATTTAGAACTCATAAAATTAGTTAAAATGCATATAAATTAACTCGGACACCCACATTCTAAGAAAAATAGAGAAGCAGGATGCAATGCGTAAGAAACTGTAGTGAAAAGGTTCGCCCAACTTGGTCTAGTTAATCAAGAAACTTCACAAGCAATGAAGATGTAAGAAAATGGCAACGGAATTCTGAAAGGAGCGTTTGATTTGGATCAAGACATGAAAAACAATATTATTGCCAAAATAATATTAAAGTCTTAACTTCTAAAATTATTATTATTATTATTGTCAAAATAATAAAAATTATTATAATAACCCGAGAATAAAAAAACTAAAAAATTAACAAAAAAACAGGTAAGAAAAAAGTTAAAATTAAAATTATTATTATTATTCTTAATATTAATATTATTATTGCGTTAATAACAAAAAAAAAATTAAATCAAAGACTAAAAAAGACTAAAAACATTAACAAAAGAGAAATTAAAAGCTAAAATAAATGATAAAACAAAAATAAAAATTATTAGCTGAAAAAAAATTATTTGAATTGAAAATTAAAAACATTGACTACACTACGTTGCGAGCTGAGCAAATAATTTTTATAGTTGATGGGATTAGAAAAATTAATAGGATTTGCTAGTCCAAAATTAAAATATAATATCTATATATACAAAATTTAATATAATAAAGCAGATCACCATACCCTATTATAAAAATAGCGACATCAAAGTCTTAATATCTAAAATTATCATTACTATTACTGTCAAAACAATAAAAATTATCAAATTATCCTGAGAGGAAAAAACTCAAAAACATTAACAAAAGAGTAGGTAAGAAAAAGAACTAAAATTATTATTATTATTATTATTATTATTATTATTATTATTGTGTTAATAATGAAAAAAAAAACAAAAATAAATGAAAGACTAAAGAAATCCTAAAAACTTTAACAAAAAATTGAGAAAAAAATAAAATAAAAATAAAAATTATCAGGCAAAAAAAATTCATTTGACTTGAAAATAAGAATTAAAAAAATCAATAAAAAAACTAAAAGAAAGAACAAAGGGAGAAAAAAAAACAGAAATATCAATTTTCAAATGATCATGATAGAAAATAAAATTTAAGAGTTAATTTTTTTAAAAAAAAATACCACCTCAACAAATAAGAAAATAAAAAAAAATCAAAGCTAAGAGCATGCTTATTCCAGAAATATAAAAAAAAGGATTAAAATAAAAAATTAAAAGTATAAAGGCCGAAATGAAAATCAAATATATTATCAATTTCAATCAAAGGACAAAATTGAAAAAAATGAAACTTCTGTACCGAATATATTAAGCTATCTAAACCCAATCTGGAAAT
Source organism: Salix caprea (assembly GCA_964035475.1). Classification (NCBI taxonomy): domain Eukaryota; kingdom Viridiplantae; phylum Streptophyta; class Magnoliopsida; order Malpighiales; family Salicaceae; genus Salix; species Salix caprea. The sequence goes on along the minus strand of OZ037743.1, from coordinate 27,235,363 downwards.
TAAAAGGAGGACCGAAGTGAAATATTAACATTTAATTAATTTCAATTGAAGGACCCAATCAAACTAAATCAAAACTTATATAACAGAAATCAGGACCATACACAAAATTAAAAGTACAGGGACTGAAGTGAAAAGGAAACAAAACTAGGGGCCTCTCCTGCACTTTTGCGTGTAGGAGAGAGAGAAACGGAAAACCGGCCACCGCCGCGTCCACGGCCATTGGGTGACAAAACACGCCGCACCGGGAGGAAGACCACGTGGAGGCACATTGATAGAGACGCCGGTAGCCCACATCTGTCAACCCGATAACCCCTCACGCGCCACCTTAACAGGGCGTGAGGCGGAATAGTATCGGTCGCGTGTTCCGCACGCGCCGACAGTGTTTTGAAAAATATAATAAAAAATTATGGTCAATTACCGTTCTACCCCTGTGCGCAAGTCATTGTTTTTGTCTTATTAGGGGTTATATCCGTATTTAGCCATTTTCAAAAAAATATTAAAAAAAAGTGCGGCGGACCGGACCGTACACGTGCAATTACCGCGGTACCCCTCAGACCATAACCGTTTTTTGTCTTTTTCGAGGGACAAAATTGTTATTTCACTGTCAAAATCTGAAAAAACCACTGAACCGGGCACCCGAACGGACCCGAAAATTGAGCATTACTATTGTAATCCACAGTGAAAATACTCACATGCTATAGTAATGACTCTGAGCTCTTTTAGTGCATTTGATAATTAACACCACTATTGATTTTTTTTCATAATCTAAATCGGTGTTAACCAAGATTTTCTCTTACTATCACAAGAGCCCAATACAAGAGCCCAATGATTTCTCTTTCTCAAAATAAAAATAAATAAATTTATATATTAAAATTAAAATTTTAGAAACCAAAGGAATTGAAAAGAAAGAAATCATAAAGTATAAAGACCATAATGAACTTTTTATATAAATTGTGAAGGTGCCACCAAGTTTTTCCACATATCCCTCTTCGGTCCTAACCAATCAATCCTTCCTTTGTTAAACAAATTATAGCCAATTGACCATTCACGTAGCCACAAAAGATTGGATCAATGAGGGGCATAAAATTGAAAATTTAAAAAATGTCAATGTGGAGATCTATAATGAATTATGAGAGGATGAACAATGGCGAGGAGAGAAATGCTTTTTCTATCCCTTTTAGAGTTTCTTATAAATAGTTATCCAAACTTTGTCACGACTTAGATAAATAGTTTTTCAACACAAAAAATAAATATGAAAGCTTTTTCAATGTATTTAAAAACATATGGAGATTCTAATTGTAAATTGAAATGTTGATATATGCATTTAATTAAATAAATCAAGTATCATGTGTTAATAAATGCACAAAAAATCATTAACAATAACTAAATAAATAAATAAATAAATAGATATATAGAGCAAGTATTTGACATCGTAACACAAATCATGTACTTAATTATGTTCAATAACTTTGTTTATTATAATTATTAGTTTGTAGTTCATCAAATAGAAATAGACATAAATAGACAAGAAAATATATACAGAAGGCTTTTCCTATGTATTTCTTAATGGGCACAAATTCAAATTAAAAATTAAAATTTTAATGCATTTATTTAATTAAATAAATTGAGGATCATTTGTGCTAATAAATGCATAAGTTTTTTATTAACAATAATTAAAGATTAAACTGGAAAAATGCATGGAAAACAATCTAAAGACTTTGATAAACCAATTTATGACATCGAATAACCCAAAACATGTCCTAGAACCTAATATTTACCCAAATTAAAAAATCTTTTCAAGTTCAAACCTATCATATAGATAATTAAAAAGATAAATAACACTCATTAAAACTTCACTTATCAAATGTAATCTACTGATACTAATATTAGTTTTTTTTTTTATAACCGGGATGTCCAAGCCAACTTGCGTGTACCATAACTAATCTCGGACCCACTGAACATCCTGTAAGCCCAATGAGCATGTAAGGCACCGCGGGGGTGACAGACGTGCCTGACAAGGCTTGAGCCTAGAGTGAGAGGAAAGGAGAAGCTCTTCTTAACCAACAGGGCAAGACACGCTGGCCTAATATTAGTTTTTTCGGTGGCCTAAATTGATGTCAACAAACATTCTCTCTCCCCTTCAAATTCAGTGACTACAAAATAAAATAAAATAAAAAGTTTTGGACAAAAATGAATTTTTGAAAAGCTAAGGGGTCAACAAGTGATAGCAGCAAACAATTCTCTCTTTCTAAGTTAATGTTTTCTTATTTTCTAGCCCTTTTATTTTGTTTGTTTCGTTTTTTTTTATTAGTTTTTTACTTTCGTCCCTTTTGGTTTGATTCTATATGGTTAGCAGTAAACATTTTTTATTTATTTTATTTTACCCCCTACTATTTTTTAGTCTACAGATAATTTATCATATATTATGAATGATTTTTAATTTTACCCCATATTATTTCTGATTTGGTCTTAATTATTTTAATTGTGAATTTTTTTATTTGAGATATTTATTTTTCAATTTTATTCTCATTGGATTTTCTCATGGAAAATTATTGCCCCATTCTATTTTTTGTTGTTGTTCCTTTTCTTTTACAAGATTTTTTATTAATAGTTTTTTCAATGATATTATTTTTTAAAATTAATTTGATGACATTTAAGCTTCAAATTTATCGAGTCACAAGTTTTTTTTTTATATTAGACCATGTTTAGAAGATTCTTAAGAATTTGCTTGATTTTGTTTTTTAAATTGATTGTTTTTTTGTTAAACTCTTTTTTTCTTCTAGTTTTCCTTATCTTAGGTTAGAAGTTGTTTGATAATAATAAAAATACTCAGGTGTAGTTTTTTTAACTTTCTTAATTAATTTATTATTATTGTTTTTTTAATATTTAAATTACCATTTTAATCAATGACATGAGATTATTTTCATTTTTAACCTATTAAAAAAATGAGCCCACGACAGCAAAGCGCGGACAGGTCCGACAGGATATTGGTATCAAACTACAAAAAAGGAAAACATCTGTAGCGATATTTTAGCTCTGTGTCTGATAATAATAATAATTGAAAAAAATTTAAAGTAAAATAAAGAGCAAACTAGGGTTTCTTAATTTGAATTTTAAGCTCAAATTAACACAACACCTCTTCAGGTATCTCTCTCTCTCTCTCTCGACCCCATAATTTCTCCATTTCTCTCTTGCCTTCCATTTGGTTTTCTTTTCCAACTTTGGAACTCTATTTTTTATCATGTGTTTTTTTGATTCGAGGTTTATTTTTACTTGCAATTGGGATTGATCAAGTTTCTGATGTTCATTTTAGGGAATTTGGAATTGGAGTTTTTTTTTGAGCTGTAATTTCGCTGTTGCAAGCAATTATGAGAACTTCATGGTCAGATTCTGTGGCCAGCTCTGCATCCGAGAATGCAGCAGTTTCTGGTTCGTCTGGTCCGCGTCCTACCCGTGCCACTTACATTCCACCGCACCTTCGTAACCAGCCGCCTTCTTCTGATTTTCTGGCTCCGCCACCTGCTGCGCCCTCACTAGGAAATGATCGTGTAGGTTATAGTGGGCCTGGTTCGAGACCGGATCATGGGCGTTCCGGTCATGGTTCTGGTGGTAGAGGAGGTGGTGGGTGGAATAATAGAAGTGGCGGGTGGGACCGCGGGAGGGAGCGAGACGTGAATCCGTTTGGTGATGTAGAGCCGGCTTGTGGTGAACAAGAGAACACGGGAATTAACTTTGATGCGTATGAGGATATTCCGGTGGAGACGAGTGGGCACAATGTGCCACCGCCTGTGAATACATTTGCGGAGATAGACTTGGGTGAGGCAGTGAATCAGAATATTCGGAGGTGTAAGTATGTGAAGCCGACTCCAGTTCAGCGTAATGCTATCCCGATATTGCTTGCTGGGAGGGACTTGATGGCTTGTGCTCAGACGGGGTCAGGGAAGACAGCTGCCTTTTGCTTTCCAATTGTTGCTGGAATTATGCGGGAGCAGTATGTACAGAGATCGCATGGAGGGAGGACAGTGTACCCTCTGGCTCTTATTCTTTCTCCTACTAGGGAGCTTTCGAGTCAGGTGTTGTTTTGTTTCAGGCCAGTTATGTGCATTCTGGAACATGCAATGATTTTATATGACTTGTTTTTCATATTATCCTTTTACTTGCAATCTGACTGTAGATACATGATGAAGCTAAAAAGTTTTCCTATCAAACTGGTGTCAAGGTGGTGGTTGTTTATGGAGGCGCACCAATCAACCAACAGGTTTAAATCATATGAAATTAATTTTTTCTTACTACAGTGTCTTTTGTATGGTTTCCTCCTTATTGCATCCATTATCTTTAAAATGTTTTTGTTTTTGTTCAGTTAAAACTATTCTATCATCGATACTTTTCTTTTATCTCCTGCACCCACTCTATTCTATGATAGAGGGAGATAGATGTGACTAGAGTTCCCTTGTCCCTCCTATGTGGCAACATGGGGCGTAATAAGGAAATGTTTGGATGGGTTTCTCTCACTTTTAGGTGATAGCTATAGCTTGTTTCTGCATTATCATTTTGAATGTTATCTCCTTTGCTGGAAATTGCTTGGATTACTAGTAAACAATGGGAACATGCTTTGGCACTAATTTAGAAAAATGAAGAAATATTCTCTGTAGCAGTGGACCTGTTTTTTTCTGACCAGTTACATGGATTCATTTCTGGATGTACTAGAAATGACACATCACCCAAATTTCCAGTCTAAACCATGCTCATTATAATTATAAAACTATCTAAAAGAGATCAGCATTTCCCTGTAGCACCAGACTCATTGCACTGTGGACTGGACATTTTCCATCCGTGTCTCGCTCGAGTTCGTCCACCCTTTTTTTTTTTTTTTATCCTATTGTGAACAGTGTTTTAACGGTTTTGCCCCCCCTAATAGGACAAAAAACGGTTCCGGCTGAGGGTCACGGATGTAATTGCGCGTGTACGGACCGGTCCGCCGGAACTTTTTTTTTTTTAATATTTTTTAAAATGGCTAAATACAAATATAGCCCCTAACAAGACAAAATTGGTGAATTAGGCACAGGGGTAGACTGGTAATTGACTATTATTAGTTTTTTTTTTTCGAAATACTGTTGGCGCGTGCGGGACACGCGACCGACAGTATTCCGCCTCACGCCCATTTCAGGTGGCGCGTGAAGGCTGATAGGGTGGCCGGAAATGGGCTACCAACGTCTCTATCGGTGCGCCTCCTCTTGGTCTTTCTCCCGGTGCGACGCGTTTTGTCACAAGGTGGACATGGATGCGGCGGTGGCCGGTTAAAGCCGATTTCACCGATTCTCTCTCTCCTGCATGTAAAAGTGCAGAAGAGGCCCCCGGTTTTGGTGGCTTTTCACTTTGGTCCCTTGACTTTTAATTTTGTCTATGGTCCTGATTTCTGTTATATAAGTTTTAATTTAGTTCGATTGGGTCCTTCGATTGCAATTAATTCAATGCTAATGTTTCACTTCGGTCCACCTTTTAATTTCTGGGTTGGGTTGAAAAAGCTTAATATATTCGGTACAGAAGTTTCAATTTTTGCAACTTTGTCCTTCAATTGAAAATGTTAATAAATGTGATTTTCATTTCAGCCCTTAAACTTTTAATTTTTGATTTTAATCCCTTTATATTTGATTTTCATTTCAGCCCTTATACTTTTATTTTTTAATATTTCTAGAATAATCACTATTTTTGTCCATGTATATATAAGCGTGTTTAACACAATAATAATAATAATAAGTTTTTCTTATTTACTCTTTTGTTAATGTTTTTTAGTGTTTTTTTCTCCGGATGATTTGATAATTTTTATTGTTTTGACAGTAATAGCAATGGTAATTTTTATTTTTATTTTATTTTTTTGTTTTATCTTTTGTTAAAGTTTCTAGCATGTTTTTTAGTCTTTCATTTATTTTTGTTTCTTTCATAATAATAATAATAATAATAATAATAATAATAATAATAATAATAATAATAATAATAATAATAATTTAATTGTTTCTCTTGCTTACTCTTTTGTTAATGTTTTTGAGTGTTTTTTTTCAGAATAATTTGATAATTTTTATTGTTTTAATAGTAAGAGCAATGATAATTTTAGATTTTAAGACTTTGATTTTGCTATTGTTATAATAGGGTGTGTTGAGCTATTTTATTATATTAAATTTCACATATATAAATATTAAATTTTAATTTTGATCCAGCAAATCCTATAAAAATTGTTTGCTCAGCCCGCAACGTAGAACATATATTTTTTTAAAAATTTTCAAATTAAATGATTTTTTTTAGCTAATAATTTTTATTTTTGTTTTATCATCTATTATATTTTTTTATTTGCTTTGTCTTTTAGTTTTTTATTGGTTTTTTTTTTATATTTTCAAGTTAGATTAATTTTTTTGCCTGATAATTTTGATTTTATTTTTTTGTTTGATCTTTTGTTAAAGTTATTAGGATTTTTTGTCTTTCATTTATTTCTGGTTTTTTATTCATGATTAACATAATGATAATGATAATAAATTTAATTATTTTTCTTTCTAACTCTGTTGTTAATGTTTTTGAGTGTTTTTTCTCTCAGGATAATTTGATAATTTTAATTGTTTTGGCAGTAATAGCAATGATAATTTTAGATATTAAAACTTTGATTTTGCTATTTTTATATTATAGCGTGGTAATCTGTTTTATTATATTATATTTTGTATATATAGATATTATATTTTAATTTTAGACCAACAAATCATATTAATTTCTTTAATCCCAACAATCATAAAAATTATTTGCTCAGCCTGCAACGTAGTGCGGTCAATTTTTTTAATTTTCAAGTGAAATGATTTTTTTTCAGGTAATAATTTTTTTTTTGTTCTTTTGTTAATGTTTTTAGACTTCTTTTAGTCTTTGATCTAATTTTGTTTTTTTTTGTTATTACGCAATATAATATTAATATTAAGAATAATAATAATAATTTGAGTTTTGTTCTTACTTGCTTTTTTTTTCTCTCGAGGTATTTTAATAATTGTTATTGTTTTGACAGTAATAGTGATGATAATTTTAGAAGTTAACACTTTGATGTTACTGTTGTTATTGTTGCTACCCAATTTTTGACTCTTTATTTTTTTATGTTTCGAGAAAAAGTATTTCAAAAATAGATTTTGGGTTCAAGGGCGAAATCGAGCAATTTGGAGTTTAATGGCCGATTGAGGGTTAAATCGCGGAAATCAGGAGCCAAGGACCAGTTTAGAAAGTCGCGCAAAGCAAAGGTTGAGATTGAATTTTGGATGGGATTTAATTGCATAAAAAGTTTAAATCCAATATGGTGCATTTAGAGAATTTTTAAAGGACCAAATCATATTTTTTACTTTCTTTTGATTTTTTGAAATCTGCATTAAAATTTAGTCACTGTTCCAGCAGGCATTTACGTTGAAATTTTCCAGGCGCGCTTAGAGCAGATCAATCAAATTTTTATTCCTTTTTCAAATTGATTTTTCTTCCAATTCGCATTGATCACAGCAGTTAAGTCAGATATATTTTTCCTAATCAGTATTGATTTTTCTTCCCGTTTCATCCTCTTCAGTTGATCAACAGCTCAATTCCAAAAATCCTGCGTGATTCTCTTCCCGTTTCGTCTCCGTCACAGCAAAGCAGATCAGAATTTCGTTTCATTTTTAATCAATCGTGATCTCCTCTGTTCCTCAGCCCTGCATTAAAAACTTTGAAAAAATTTGCACTGCATTTACGCCTTTAAGGTTTGGATTTAAACTTTGAAAATTGCACTAATTACACATTTAAAGATTTGCAAATTTACATTGAAACGTCTCCGGCGTATCCCGGCCTTAAATGCTAGGCGCGCCCTGCATTCAAAGACATTTTCTCTGCTATAAATAGCAGTGCACACGGTGAGAAAAAAAAAAAAAAAAAGAAAGAAAGAAGAAACAAGAGGGCTGAGGAGACAAAGAAATTTACGTGAAAATCTTCTAATATATCTCTTTCGCGTCTGCTCTCTTCGGCTCTCCAGCTATTTCATTTTGCTCTGTTCTCTCTCTAAAAAAAACAGACCTCTGTTTTCTTTCTCATTCTCGGCCAGCCAAGCATAGCCACTTTGACCACCAAATTCTAGCCAAACATCACCACCATAAACCACCTATCTCTCCAGAAACTCAGCCTCATCTCAGGCAAAGTTTTCTTGCAAAAAAAGTTTCACCGTCTGCAACGTAACCGAGGTCTTCCGACGACAACTCCGGCCACCTCAGGCCACCATCTCCAACGCCACAACATCCAGAAGAATCACCACGAACTCCTCTACACAACTGTAGTAATAGGTAAGCCATTCGTTGTACTCGAAAAATCCTCATATTCACTGTTCATCTTCTTCGTCTGCATGAGTGGGGAGTGAATTCATTCACTCCCCGCCGGGTTGAGTCGGACCGAGCTTTGTGCCCGGCCCAGCCCAGAAGAAGGCAGGGCTTCCAGCCCTAATGGGCTGGAAGCCCAGCCCTTTTATGGTTTTAAAACCGGCCCGAGAGGATTCATGGGCTGAAGCCCAGCTTGGAAGTAAATTGATAAGCCCATCCCAGTAGATAGACCCGGCCCGGTTCCCTTAACCGGGCTGAAAGCCCAATCCCATGTGACGGGCTGGCATTCCAGCCCAGCTCACCAGGACCGGGCGCGCAGCCCAGCTCACCAGGGCCGGGCTGACAGCCCAGCTCACCAGGGCTGGTCAGCCAGCCCCAGCCTATATATAAATATAATATAAAATATAAAAAAATGCAAATTTTCCAAAATATTTTTATTAAAAAGATGTGTTGTTTTCTTGCATAAGGCCAATACACTAGCATATTTTAAAAATTGTTTTTCTTTTTTAAAAATATATATTATCTTGGGTTTTGAAGAAAAAATGAGTTTTAGCATGGATTTCGCAAAAACCATTTATTGCATTTTGAGATTTTACAACAAGTTTGTAAAATCCAAAGGGTATTGGCCAATATTCAAAAAAATATAAAATTCTTATTTTTTTCTTTTGGGAATTTATTATTCACTGTCGGTATTTGGGTAAATAAATCCAAAAGGGGTTAATATCCAAAATATTCGACGGGAATAATATACTATTATTCACTGTTGGTATTTGGGTAAATAAATCCTAAAGGGGTTAATATCCAAAATATTCGACGGGAATGATATGTTATTATTCACTATCGGTATTTTGGTAAATAAATCCTAAGGGGCTAATATCCAAAATATTCGACGGGAATGATATGCTATTATTCACTGTTGATATTTGGGTAAATAAATCCTAAGGGGTTAATATCCAAAATATTCGACGGGAATGATATGCTATTATTCACTGTTGGTATTTGGGTAAATAAATCCTAAGGGATTAATATCCAAAATATTCGGCGGAGTAATATCCCATTTGCCATTTATTCTACATATTGTTTTGACATATCAAATCATAAACAAGCCAAACGTCAAGCAGCTTACCTTAGGTAGGGCATACTAGGGGTGCTAAAACCTTCCCTTTACGCAACCAGTCCCTTACCCTAGAATCTCTGAAAGACCAGTTTTAGGTTTCCTAGTAACCATTAATACTAGGTGGCGACTCCCCCTTTTTTACGAAAATAGAGAACCCCCGACATTTAATCTCCCGCTCATGGGGAAGAGTCGTCACGATGCCGCATTCACACCATTTTTTTTGGGGTGCAACAGTTATGACAGAGTATTTTGATTTGTTTCATTATATCAAACTTTACATGTAGAAATATTATATTTTAATCTGAACAGTTGTAAAAATTGTTCCGCCCGCAACGAAGTGCGGGCCATCAAACTAGTAATGACTAAAGATAAATTGCTCATTCTTCTAATGATTCCCACATGACTTTTGATTTGGCAATTTTCTTTAAATGATATATTTAAAAAATGTGAACATGCATGCAACCTTACACTAATATTTGGAATCTTCATGGAGGTCTGTCATTGTGTGCTTCATTGTTTTGCCACAAATTTTATGGTGATAACAAATGACTCATACAATTGAAACATTAGTCTTTATGGCCTTGTTGTCTCATATTTCAAAGTGCTTATATAGCTTTGTTACTATACATGCTAGCTTACTGGGGGTGCTTCCCATTGAAATATTATGATAATTATCTCACTTGTTTTGTGATACTCTCTTCATACCTATCTTTTTTTTTATTATCCCGCATGCTCCATTTTGTTGTTGCATTGCAGATAGTCATTCATTCATTTATTGATGTCTCTTTGTAAATTGGTTGATGTGAGGAAGTTATTGTCATTGGGGTCCACTATGCTCATTCGACTTTTGTATCATTTTGATCTTTGTGGGGAAACTATGATTTGCAAGTGCCTCAGTGGTTGTGATTTCTGGAAGTTGCTAAAATAGACGATATTGGCTGCAATTAAGGGGTCAAGACTAAAGGTGATTCAAACTCCTATCACCATGCTGCTGCCACCTACCATCACCTCGACTGCCATAACACCACCAGTAATATCATCATACCTCTGTCCTGCCAATAGCACAACCAAATACCCTTAACATCTATTCTTGGAACATTTTATCTCCATCTTAAATTCAACCTTAGCATATCATTATGGTACAAGGGAGCTGGTAGGTAGGTATGGCATTATTTAAGGGACCATCATAAAACTTTCATAAAATCTTACTATGAAGCAACCTACTCGAGTCGGGGAACTGCAAGGGCAACGGTTATACATGCTCTTACAACATTAAAATCAATTGCATTACTTAAAATACAGGATTTATGATTTTCTTCATTTTATTTTTGCCTTTTGGGATCACCCTTTAGTGTTACTTTGCCTTTGAAGTGTGTCAAAGGAGTATTTGTCTTCTAGTCTAATTGGTCACTAGCTCTGTTTTGCTTGGTCAGCTCCGAGAACTTGAGAGAGGGGTAGATATTCTTGTGGCCACTCCTGGACGGTTAGTGGATTTGCTTGAGAGGGCCAGAGTATCATTGCAGATGATTAGATATTTGGCACTTGATGAGGCAGACAGGATGCTGGATATGGGGTTTGAGCCTCAGATTAGAAAGATAGTGGAACAAATGGACATGCCCCCATGTGGCATGAGGCAGACAATGCTGTTTAGTGCCACCTTTCCTAAAGAAATACAGGTTTGCTTTAGTTGCTTTTGGTGTTCGTGTTAGTTTCCACTCTTTTCCATGTGAAGCTCAGTGATTGATATACCAATATGGCTGGATATTCTATGTTGTGTATCATAGTGTTGGAAGTATTTCTTTTCAGTGAGTCTGCATGTGTATTTATCTATTTTGTTGCTAAATTATGGTATAAAGTATCTTGACTGCTAAAGTTTATTGTTCTGTTCCTTGATGCACCTTTGGTTCTGCTTGGATAATCGCCTTCTCAGATAGGCAAACACCTTTTGCTATCTTGTAGTTATTGCAGTCTTTTTGGGTGATAACCATTCAAGTGGTGACGGTTGCTTGTTGATTTCCATCGAAGACTTCCACTTCAATTGCATCTGATCGATATTTGCAATTTGGCTGACATGCAGAGACTTGCATCTGATTTTCTTTCAAATTACATATTTTTGGCTGTTGGAAGGGTTGGCTCAAGTACTGATTTAATTGTTCAAAGAGTTGAACATGTTCAAGAGATTGATAAGAGAAGTCATCTCTTGGACCTTCTTCATGCTCAGAAAGAAACTGAAGTTAATAGCAAGGTACAATGAACAACTTAGACTTGCAATTTTATATGATCTAATCTGTTCTCTAGCAGGTCTTATCAGGAGAGGGAAAATATGTGAATGAGAGAGAAGAGAGGAATGATAGGCAGCCACCAAAAGAAAAACCTTTTCTAAAATTGTATATTAGTACTTAGCACTACAATGACAACAGATTTTTGTTAAATTGCAGCATTCTCTGACATTAGTTTTTGTTGAGACAAAGAAGGGAGCCGACTCGCTGGAACATTGGTTATATGTCAAAGGATTTCCTGCTACAACAATTCATGGTGATAGAACACAACAGGTAAGTTGTCAGATTTGGGCTTGTTTCTAAGTACATGGCATGTATTCTTTATTTTGTTTATTTGGCATTGCAATTTATGCAATTTCGTACAGCATTGATGAACTTAAGCTGTCTGGGGATGTTGTTTTTCATAAAGATGATGCAAGGGCATAAGGTAGTTTAGATTCCTTTCTTTGGTAAACTGTGACAATTTAGGATAAAGATCAGATGGCTTTCTTAATTCTGGATACAAAACAAAAATTCTGGAGGTAGCAGACACTTGCTCCAGAGTGTTTAATTGTCTTTTCTTTTGTTGTTTGCTTGCACTATGCTGCTACCAGTTATGTCTTCAATATGACTTCCTTTATGTTGATGTACAGGAAAGAGAAATGGCACTTCGATCATTCAAGAGCGGGAAGACACCAATTCTAGTAGCGACAGATGTGGCAGCACGGGGTCTTGATATACCCCATGTGGCTCATGTGGTGAATTTTGATCTTCCAAATGACATTGATGATTATGTTCACAGGATAGGACGAACAGGACGAGCTGGAAAAACAGGGCTGGCTACAGCTTTCTTTAACGAAAATAATGTCATTAGCAAGATCTTTAGCTGATCTGATGCAGGAAGCAAATCAAGTAGTACCTGCATGGCTCACTCGTTGTGCTTCACGGGTTTCACATGGCGGTGGCAAGAATCGGCGATCCGGGGGAGCCTGTTTTGGTGGTCGTGATTTCAGAAGAGAGGGTTCTTTTAACAAGGGGACAGAATATTATGGAGGGAACAGTGGCGGTGGATATGGGGTTCCTGCTGGTTTTGGTGGGGGGTACAATCCAGCCGTGGCCAATGCTTGGGGGGGTTAGTAATCCTACCATATCCTGGATTAAGGTGCTCTTCGTTCTCATGCGTATATAAAGTTATTTTCACAATTGAAGGATTAATTTTTTTCATCCTCCAGTAGCCTTTAATTGTCTTTTATTTGGGTGTTATGCAAAAGTTGTTGAGGGGTTAATCCCTGGCCTTCTCCAAATGATGAACCTCCTCGATTCGTTCCAGGTAAGACCTTGGATATTTGGATGTAAAAAATCGAATTGCTTGGGCTAACCAGCAGGCTAAGATGGCTAGCCATTAATGTGAACAGGTTCGGTAACTAAGCCTAGCCAAAGAAGATGCTTCCACCATCCCATGATTTCCAAACAGGCAATACAGAAGATCCCGAGGCTAACATGAAAAATGGTGAGACAGCATAAAACACCGGGCAACCTAACCGAAGATGGCTCTCTGTCCATGGACTTCTTTCGACTCTCAACGTTCAGGGACTACAACACAATAAAATATAGTTCAGGATTTATATATAAAATTCTTAACCAATGGAGGCCAAGTAACAAATAAATTGAAAGTTCAAGTATCATATTGAAGTTTTCCATGCCATTAATAACAATTGAATGAAAAATGTTTCTTTTCATTTTAATTTTGGTCCTTATTCATTCTTTTTTGTTAATTATCATATAGAATTCTATTTCATAATTTTGATCTTTAGTTTAATAGTGGAATATTCTTGAACACTTTGTATATATATATATATATATATATATATATATATATATATATATATATATATGAAAGTATACAAAACAAAACAAATTATAACACATATAATAATGTCAGTATAACTTGTAAGGATAAAATTACAGTATAAAAATTAAGTTCGATTTCCAAATATATCAATTATTTAAGGACCTTGACAGACTATATACAATTAAGCGAACTTACTAGAAGATGATGATTAGTGTAATGTTTTCTTGTATTTTATAGTGTTAGTGTTAACTAGATTTGTGGCTCAAGCTTCGCTATGGCGTGGAAAAAAAAAAGGGAAGGAAAAAAATCTTAGACATGAGTTAATGGTTGAATTGGTAAATTAAATAATATAAATAAAAAAACAATCAAAATATATTAAACTAATAAAAAAAATCAACAATAAAAAGTCAAGAAAAAACTTACTTGAGCCCGTCCAAATTACTAAACAACTTAATGTTAAAGGGTGATTAATTTTTTCTTTAGAAAAAACAATAAAAACCCAAGTTAAGCTGAGTTAACTTATAAACTGCACGATCATAAATATAAAATTGAGATAATTCTATTAAAAAAGAAATCAAGAAAAGAAATCTAAGGGGTAATTCCTAATAAATCAAATGTGAACGTGATAACTTCATAATAAAGATAAGTTGAATTCAAAGGGAAAAAATATATTAAAGGAAAACATATAAAAATAAATATAATTAAAGAAGAAGGCTGAAAAAAGTCAATCTAGGCCTACCCCGATCTAGATGCAAATTCTCTAACCTAGTTGTGATACCAAAATAACCATGTTTGAAAACAAATTGAATAATTTCATGAAATTCAATCATTAAGCAACCAATGATAAATGATAAAAATAAAGAAATAAATTTAATAAAAAAAAAAGAATGAAAAAAATTAAATTAATCTAGGTTAACCTATTAACCTAGTGATTATATGCATATGATCAAGATAACACAATATAAAGGAAAATAAAATATAAAAAACACGATGGTCAATTTTCAATCATCAAATGTTAAATGATAAAATTGAAATAAATAAATTTAAAAATGACAAAAAATAACAAAAATCAATTGTTGTTAGCTTTGTTAGAGTATAATATAATCATATTCTGGGGCCTCACCTATTAGCTTAAGCTTTTAGGTGTGATGGTTCTTTAACATGGTATCAGAGCCTTGTTGACCCAGCGATCACGAGTTCGAATCTCACCACCCCCATTCTATTTGATAAAAAAATCAAGCACAAGGTAATGTGGGCCTGTGCAAGTTTCAAGCCCAAAGGGCTTTCACTTGAGGGGGTGTGTTAGAGTATAATATAATCATATTCTGGGGCCTCACCTATTAGCTTAAGCTTTTAGGTGAGATGGTTCCTTAACAAGCTTTACACCTGATGACTATGGTCATGAAATTGAGACAAACCTCATAAAAGAAAAACTATAAAATATAACAAAACAATCTTTTTAAGAAAAAACCAAAAAAAAACATCAACTTAAAAAAAGAAGTAAACTTAGGCAAATCTCTTAAACTTGTTTTAATATCTAAAACTTGCAACTCATAAAACCCTAAACTCATGTTGAATAAAAAATCTTAATTTATAATTAATTTAATTTTGAAGCATGGAATTGTAAAAAAAAAACATCAATACAAAAAACCTACCAAATAAAAATAAGATAACAATAAACAAATAAGGATCAAATTTGGTAGAAAAAATTCATAGAGGATGAAATTCTAAAACCAAATCTAAAAATAATAAATCAAAATAACAATAAAAAGATTAAGAATAAGAATAAGAACAAAATTTGAAAAATGAAAGAGAGTGAAATTGAAAAACATGATTGAGGTTATAGACCCAATTGAGAAAACTCAAGAGGAATACAAAAAATCTGAGAAAATTGGATCATTTTTAAAATTAGTGAAATATCATAGAGAAATCAAATAAATAAAAAACTTATTTGAAAAAAAATAGCAATTATAAGAATGTGAAGTAAAAATTCAAATATATTAAAAAAACTAAAGGAGGATGAAATATAAAAATAATAAAATTCTTAAAAATTGTTTGAAAAATAATTTCAAATATTAAAGGGCAGAATTAGGAAGAAAAATATCAATTTAAAGAATTATCTCATAAAATGAGTTTTTTAAAAATAAAACTTAGTCTTTAATTGAATAATTGAAGGACAAAATGAGAAAAAATAGCTTAGATAAAGAAAAATAAAAACTACATAAACTGCAACAAACTTTCTAAACTTACTAAATATTTAAAACTCTCATGAATTCATGAATTCAAGTTCAACCAAGAATTTTTTTACAAACCAATTTAAATAAGGTGCCAAAACAAACAAATAGTAATAAAAAGAATGAAGATAAAATTTAATTGAAAAAAAAAACAAAAGAGGTGAAATAATAAAACAAAATCAATTTAAAAAATTATTTAAATCATCTAGATGTATGTTTGCTTCTGCATAATGATCCTCATCCTTAATATCTTGATAAACCCTGAATGTATGACAGTCATTTATGACAATCTTTTTATTTGGGATCCTAATATTTACTAAAATATATGCTAGTAATTTTTGACAATCCATTTATCTAGGATCCTAATATACACTAAATGTATGCTAGTCATTACCATGTTCCATTTATTTGATAGTGTCTCCATTGGCGATCCACAAAACCTAGCAATTTTACACAACAAACTAACTTCTTTGACACACATGTCTTAAATATTTTTATTGATAAATCATATCTTTTCAAATTTTCACTAAGGCATTAAGCATAATTCACGCATTAACTTTTAAAAAATTAAATCAAAAGATTTAAGCACGAATCACTACTTACTATGGATACCCTGCTAGTGCTCGTGGTCCGTTATTGCTACTGTTGCATTACGCTTGTGGTTCCTCTTGCAATTACAGACAATTCTCATAAATTATTCTTATTCAATGACATAATTCACAATAACCACACCAAAAACAATCCAATAAGCCTTTAATTTGCATCCTTTTATATTTTATCCGATCAAAACATTATTATGAATACCTAATTTTGAGCATAACTTGTTTTTTTTTAACATGTCTAATTTCGTTACTTCATGACATTCCCTATTTTTTCCCTCTCGAATCTACCAGAGAGGTTGCAATCCGACATCTGCCAAGATTTGTCATTATACCTGCTATTATAGAACTCTGTTTTGAGGTTGATCTCATTGAAAAGCTAAAATATAGGGCTATAATTTCCCTTAAGGGAGAAAAAACCAATTATGCCCCCAACCTTTACAAAATGTATCATAAATATGACAGGCCTTCTGCTAAGCAGAGTTTCCTGTGTAGAATCATGTTGGGTGACTCATAACTTGAATTCTAAAATTTCAAATTAAATGAATGTGGTTTTTTTGGATGCTAAACAACTAGAACTACAACTAATAAGAAAAAAATTGATCCTAATTCTCTTAATTACCCTCTTAGATTCTCTCCGTAAATCAAGATATGAATCTGTCTAATTTGTTAACTTTTGCTTGATATACATGTCCCCCTCTTAACTCTACTTCCTTTAATTTATCTCAACTTTTTAACCACACTACTTCAACACATATAAACATACATTAACAAACTAAGTAGAAGTTTCAATATCTCCCTTTTTATACACTTTTGGTCGAAAACTTGGCCTTGAAGAAACAAGACTTTTCTTATTATTTCCATGTTTAATTCATTCCTTACACAAACATTCAATTCTAAAACAATACATACAATAAATATTTTGCAAAAATATATAATATCTCCCTTCTAATGGTCGACCATGAGCTTTTCTAGAGGACTCCTCTTTCCCTTTTTATTTATCTTCTATTTCATCTTATTTCATGTCACATTCATCAATTACATATAATTCCACATTTCTCCCAAAACGTTTTCAAGAGCCTTATTCCTAATCTCATAAAGAAAGTCATGCAAATTTAACAATAAAATTAAGAAATTTTATATGCATATAAGAAACATCATACCAAGAAAGATTTAAAATCCTAATTACTCGTGGAATCAAAATCTCCTCCCTTCTTTTTTTCTTGCTGTTGCCGACCCTGATCTTCCCTTTTTTCTCTAATTTCTTCTTCCAATAACACTTCTAATCCTTGTGTTTTTGATATTTTGGTACCACTTAATCTTTTTTTGGTTTGAAATTGTTCTTAAATTCAACAAGAAAAAATTCAAAATCTCCCCCCTTGTTCTTCCACTCATTCTGTCAAACTTAAGTGCAAAAGAAAGGGGTATTTATACCCCTCAATTTCTTTTTTTTCACTTAGACCCCTATTTCCTTTAAATATTTTCTTTTTACCCCCACATCTTCTCCTCTTATAATTAAATCCCAACTTTGAACATTTCTTTCAATTCCACCCTCGTAACCTATTATATATCTATTTTCCCTTTCCTTTTAATTCATTTATTTAATTTAAAATTAACTCCAATTAATTCCAAGTTAAAAGCTATGATATCTTGAATATTTTGTCTGAATATTATATCCTTGAACTGTCATTTTATTTAAATTTGTACGTGATTTCTTTCACTTTTATTTTCTTCATTTATTTAGTTTATAATTTACAACTATATTTATTTCTCGGAGTTTACAAAGATAGTTTTTTTTTGCCTCCAGGTCCCTGAGTTTCTTATAATCAATGGGTTTTTTTTTGTTCGTCAATAAGATCAACTCCCTTATTTACTTTAGTGATCCCATATTTCATCACGCTCCAATTTTCTTTAGACCATAAAAAAATCTCTATAAGCATTGCCCAATGATCATAGTTGCATCGAACTTTGAATTGTTTTCTTAACAAAATTGCTTTATGTTGCCATCTTTTTACCTCTCTAACCTGAAATAACTATTTGAGATTAAACTTCTTAATTTAAGTGTTCGAGATAAAACTTCTTAATTTTTCTTTTATTGAATTTGACCTTTAAAAATAGTAATTGGAATTCAAAAATTATCATCCCACATAGTAGCTTTCTAAACATGCTCAGCAAGATAAAATAACAAACTATCCCTTAACATTAGAATTTTATTAAACAAATCCTTATTATGCAACTTAAAATACATTGCATAGTTACCTTTAACACTACTAACCACTCGAGCAAGGAAAAAAAATACAGAAAGGGCAATAAAACAAGCACAGTAGGCCATGAAGTTTTTGCAGGGAGAAATACATTGCATAGTTATCTTTAGAGCCTGTTTGGGAGTATAATAAGATTGTTTTTTAAAGTGTTATTTTATTTATAAATATATCAAATAAATATTTTTTTTTAATTTTTTTTTTAATATCATTATATAAAAATAAAAATAAAAACATATTTTTTTCAAAAATATCTTTGAGATACAATAAAAAAACACGATGTAAATCGCATCTTTTAAAAGACAAGCTGCTTGAAGATCACTGTCCTTTTCTTGACTCTAGTAGGTATTGGTGGAGCCCTAGAGATCCCTTTTTTCCCCACCCATTTAAGCCTAATCTTTACTATGAACCCATTTTGAAGGGAAAAAAGGGTGAAGTTTGCTGCTTTGAGGATCAAGATGAGTTTTTTTTTAATTGAAATAAGGTTCTTAAATAATAAAAGAATTGCGGGTTTTGAACATCATTGTTCAATGAGGTTTACTTCCTGTTCTTATTTTTAGGTTTATATAGCTTAACCGTGACAGTATTCGTATTCATATATATGATTTCTTGCTCCTCATTTACACAATAAATCATCAAGAGGTTTTGAATCCTAACAAAGAAGCTGTTTGGCACGGCGTTTCACCCGCCGTGCCGTGGCTTTTGGTAAAAATAAAAAATTATTTTAAATGAATATATTTTTGTGTTTTTAGATTATTTTGATGTGCTGATGTAAAAAATAATTTTTAAAAAATAAAAAAATATTATTTTGATGTATTTCTGCACGAAAAGCACTTTGAAAAGCTACCGCAACAGCTCTTCCAAACATGCCCAAAATAATCAACCCAAGCCATGAAAGAAAAATCCACGAACATCTGCCACGACAGCAGCAAACTCCAATCTTGAATTCAAAATTTCTGGAATTGGAGCTCTCGCTTGACCAGAGGCATGATTCAGATGAGAAAACTTCACATGGATGCATTACCGCCCTGTCGTCTAATGTAGTACGAGTACCCCATTTGATCAGTCGGCACTGAAATTGAGGAGGCCATTACTAATTGCCTGTGTCTGTTCTGTTCTTTATTAATTTGAAACGACAACTGGAGAGAACACAGGCCACGAGTTCTCGCAGGAGTTCTCGCAAGAAACCATCATTTCTTTCCTGGTAGACGGTAAAACCTCTATGAACACACTTCAGCCAGTCACGGTTTACGTTGGAATTGCTTACCGCGCTCCAAAAATTACCTCTTAATGCCAGGCCCCCACCAAATTTTGGTTCAAATGATGAGCTTTACTGTGTATCTGATATTGTGTTTGTGTTTTTTTGTGGTATATATATATATATATATATATATATATATATATATATTTTAGATTTTATGAAATCAAAGTTTGAAATGTAAATATATACAGTGTTTAATGCAAAAAAACAAAAAATATTCAGCTAATCAAATAAGTTTTTGTTTGATTGCAGAAAAAACAAATTGCACTGTGGCTATGAATCCACAGAGCCTCCTGTGCGAAGAAATACGTACGGAGCTGTGATCATTATTAGTATTCAGATCATGTGGCTCCATCCATACATCATCATATTTGAACCCATGCTGCCCTCTTAACAAGGGTTTTTTTTCCTCTTATTAACACGTTTTTATTTATTAAAACAGTAGCAAAATTAATAAAGTTTGAAAAAATAGGTGAAATAGTGCCTGTTGCTATTAAAACAATGCAATATTCAAACTTATTACGATTAAAAAAACATGATGTTTTTTTTAAAAATGTAAAATAAACTATATAAACTATGATAAAAAAAAAAGGAGATGAATTATGACATTATCAATACTACAAAAAAATTATTTCAACGAGACAAATTCAATAATATAAAGTAAGATAATTAATAATGATTAGAGTGAGTCACACTTGTTGTCTAGAAATGGTGGGTGGTTCACTTGCTTCTAACGAAAATTGTAACTCATTCTGATGAACTTTGATGACTTTTTTAATGTTGTTTGATTTGTCACTTTAAGATTTTTTTATGGTAGTAATGATATTATAATTCAAGTTTTAGTGTTTCTTTGATATTTATTATTATTTTTATTATATTTTGGTTACCACGTACAAACTTTTTTAGTGTAATTAAATTTGTTTTGCCGAAATCTTTTAATGGTGTCATAAATGAAAATTGGATGTATCTTTGAAGGCTTTTTTTTTTTTTTGAAATTTTGCATTTTCAATTAGTGAAAAATTTAAATCTTGTGTTTTTATAATAACAATCTATACTATTTTACCATAATATTTTGAATGTTTTATTTTATTATTTAAAATGCTAATTTTGAAAAATACAAATTCCCAACAACTTGTCAGTAGAGCGAAAAAGACACTTTTAATAATATAGTACATGGTCGTTTGGATTATATTACAGTCACTAAAAAGGGTTTTGGTTAGATCACTACAATTTATTTTTATGGTACAAGATTAGGTCAGTCCCGGCTATGAAACATCATATCATAGTGTCATAGACATGTTCTATAAATTGAGCAATTGGAGAAAGCTCCAAGGCAAGGAGGTATCGAGTTTGAGCTTGCAATGGCTGCTATCCTCGTGGCATGCAGGACGAGACCAGGCATTAGGGTTTTCTATTTTGCTTTCTTTTTCTAGCCTCTTCTTTTTGTTTAGGATCATGGGATGTGGTTTTTATTTGGAATTACTCTTGTAGCTGGCACCATTATGGGCTAATTAATTGAGTTATTATATTGGATCTCAGTGAAGTCTCTCCCTCTCCTTCCTTCATTTTCTTCTTTTGCATGAGTGCAGGTAGGTTTTTGAATATGACGTCTTATGGTTGCTTGAAAGGATAATTAATAACTAATTTGATGAAATATCATGTCTTAATTACTTGTTTATTTTAATGTTAATTTACATTAGATGGTTTAATTTAGATCTCTAAAGCACCATGAAAACAGCAGTACGCAGGAAGAGATGATGCTACGTGGAAATCAAATCATGACAGAATCCCTGCATTTTATTTTCTGACAGAAGCTATGTGCCGAAGCTTATCCTTGTTCTTGTGAATAGGAACCAAAGCCAAGCTAAAGTGACTGCCTGTGTAACGAAGCTTGACTGTCTGAGGCTTAGCTTTTCATGCATGGCTGATTTGTGTATGTTCGCTAATCCAAGTTCAGCAGAATCAGCTTCATTTCTTATCCATGGATATAAAGTACTTACAGTTTAATGGCTTGTTTGTAAACGCGTTTTAAAGTATTATTTTGACTTTAACTTCGTTTCTGTAAATTTATCAGTTAGAATTAAAATGAGATTTAGAGGAACCAGGTTAGAGAGAAGAGACGAGTAATCCTGCCATGCTTGAATGACTTGGTAGAGAAACTTGCTGCACGCACCTTCAGGCTGTTCTTATTATCTATTTCAACAGCAACGCCCTCAAACGAATCAGTAAATATTGCATGGTGGGTGGAGTATGGAATGAGTTCTTGGATAATTGAGAATAAGTTTTTTGAGGCATTAGAGATGGCCTTGTTTTTCAAGCTTGGGGTGAGCCCCAGATCCTGGATTGAAGAGATTGAGTCCACCTCTCAGGATGCATTCCACTGATTTTTTTGCCAAGTACATATGATTTCTTCAGATTCAAGATGTGTTGTATATGCATGAAATTGTTAGCAAAATTTGAAGGCACCAGTAGTCATAAGATTGTTTTCTGTGATTCCTTCCATGCTTTGATCATATCGGGATACTGTTTCTAGTTAATTTCTCAGACTTTCCCTTGGTTATCAATCTCTTCTTTATTTATTTATTTATTTTTATGAATCAGAGTTTTGTTTTGTATTTAATTAAAT
Source organism: Salix caprea (assembly GCA_964035475.1). Classification (NCBI taxonomy): domain Eukaryota; kingdom Viridiplantae; phylum Streptophyta; class Magnoliopsida; order Malpighiales; family Salicaceae; genus Salix; species Salix caprea. Next base: position 27,212,798 of record OZ037743.1, on the reverse strand, counting down.
ATAAGCATAAGCACACATAATTAAAGAATGCAAAGCTGGCTCATCGAACATTTCTCTGTAGATTGCCATTATGAGAGTAGAGCTATGAAAGTGTTGGAGATTACAGCATTAATGGCAACATTAAAAGGCAGTGCACTTGGTTAATGTGTTCTTAATTACTGTAATAAATACTAACGGCAATAATACCGTTAGCAGCTGTCTTTTATTATGTATAAATGTATCACTGTACAAACACATAATTCATGATTCAAACAATAAACATTGTTGTAATTCCAGCAATTATCAGTCCATCTTCTTCAGTCCAGAAAACTCTCAAATTCTTCATGGTATCAGAGCTGTGATCTAGCTCCTTACCTCTGCATTTTTTTCTCTTTCGATTAGCAACAATTGACAGACATGGACTGTCAAGATTTTGGACAAAACTCTAAAAGAGTTACTCCTCCTTCAAGCATCGACAGTGATGCAAATTCGTCACAAAAAGTGACCACAGTGTTACTCAATGAATTCAATTACTTACCTTGGTCAAGAGCAGTGACCATTGCTCTTGGAGGTAGGTCTCGGTTGGGATTTAACAATGAGAAAGAACAAGCTCCCGACAGTAGCTCCCCGGAATTTGACAATTGGTTGGCCAAGGACCAGATGGTGATGTCCTGGATTTTGAACTCCATGGAACGCAACCTTGCTGAGATGTTCAGCTACTACCAATCTTCAATGGAACTGTGGGAAGCAGTGAAGGAAATGTATGGGAATCAAAACAACTGAGCCCGTATATTTCAAATCCAACAAGAAATTGCAGGGCTTCACCAAAATGGTCAGCCCTTCGTGCAATTGTTGAGCAAATTCAAAAGTTTGTGGAATGAATTGGACATTTACAGACCACCCACAATAGACCCAATTGTTCTATGCAACCGCAAGGAAGAAGATCAAAATTTTCAACTACTGGCTAGCCTAGGATCGGACTATGAAGACCTCAGAACCATATATTGATGAATGATGAGCTTCCCCCATTAAAGGGTGTCTGTGCAACTATCCAAAGAGAAAAAATCAGAAGAAAAGTGATGACAAGAGAAAACCCAACAAAAATGGCAGAAGCTCGTGCGTTCGCTGCCCAGAAAATTGAAGAACAGAGCACCTTCAAAAACACAGAAAAAGCTTCTTTCAAAGGTAATCGTTCTAACCTAAAATGCAATTATTGTAATTCAATGGGACACCAAATGGATCGTTGTTGGATCCTTCATCCCGAATTGAAAACCAGAAATTTAGGAAATCGACAGACTGGAAACCAAAGGAAATTCTTTAAACCTAGGGCTAATATTGCTGCTCATGAACCGAACTATACGAGTCCTATGAATTTGCTAAATGAGTTTGCCAGTTTTCTCCAAGAAAAATGATTTCATGGAGGAGAAGGAAGCTCGGCCGAGAACAACGATGCAGTTGTGTTTTTAAGCAATTTTGCCGGGTTGACCCGTGACTCAGCCGGGCTGACCCGTGACTCAGCTGGTGACTCAGCTGGGTTGACCCGTAACTCAGCTGGGTTGACCCGTAACTCAGCTGGGTTGACCCGTGATTATGCAGAAAAATTCCAAGGTATGTGTATTGCTCTTATGACTGCCTTAGAATTAAGTAATTTACATAATATATGGGTTGTGGATTCGGGTGCGAGTGATCACATGACAAATAAATTGAATAAAATTCATGACTTTATCCCCTTTCCGATATCATCCTTTGTTTCAATTGCTAATGGATCTACTGCGGCAGTAAAAGGCAAGGGAAAAATTAAAATTGCATCAAAAACTATTGATTCTAATATTTTATATGTGCCTTCATTTCCATTTCAGTTATTATCCGTTCAAAGGTTAACCACTTCCCTTAATTGTGATGTTATATTTACTCCATTTAAGGTGTTTTTTCAGGACCATTACACCAAACAGAAGATTGGTGAAGGATTTCATTTGAATGGTCTCTATTTTTTCTGTGATTCCGAAGTTCCGAAAGGATTACAAGCTATTTATTCTCCTCTCAATGATCATCAATTGTGGCATTTTCGTCTAGCTCATGCTTCCGACTACGTCATCTCAAAATTAAAACCTAATCTGTCAAAGAGAACGTATGATTGTGATACGTGTCATTTTTCCAAATCAAGCAGACTTCCATTTAAATTATCTTTGTCCAAAGTGTCTCAAGTTTTTGAACTTATTCACTCAGATGTATGGGGACCTTTTTCAATATCAATTGATGGTTTTAAATATTTTGTCACGTTTATTGACGATTTTTCAAGAGTTACATGGATATATTTACTAAAATCAAAAAATAAAGTTTTTAACTGCTTTAAAGATTTTCACAAACTAGTTTCTACCCAATTTTCTACACATATTAAAATCTTCTGATCTGACAATGACTCTGAATTTACATCTCATGATATGGAAAATTATTTTCTTTCTAATGGAATAATTCATCAAACTAGTTGTGTTAATACTCCTCAGCAAAATGGAGTTGCTGAATGCAAAAATCAGGATTTATTAGAAAAAACTAGAGCTATAATGCTTCAAATGAATGTTCCCAAAAAATTTTGGTCCTATGGAATTCTTACTGCTACCTATATTATTAACCGCTTACCCAGTCAAGTACTGGATTTTCAGTGTCCTCTTGAAATTTTGCAGGGTAAACCTCCTAATATTTCGCATTTGAAGATCTTTGGGTGCCAATGCTTTGTTCACCTTCTTTCAAATCAACGTGACAAACTTGACCCTCGAGCTTCCAAATGTATTTTCTTAGGGTATTCTCATACCAAAAAAGGGTATAAATATTATGATACCGTGCGTCAGAAGCTTTATGTCAGCAGAGATGTTTGATTTATCGAAACCAATCCTTATTTCAATACTCCCAATCAGGGGGAGTCCTTGGAGGATCTAGTTCCTCTTCCTAGAGCAGATATCTGCAGCCTCGACGTGACTAGGCCCACTAGGCCCAATGATCCAAATTAAATCATCCCGGTTGACGATCCTTCGTCTGCAATCACGCCACCAACATCTATATCCCCAAATTTGTCAGACGAAGTGCCAGCTCCAAGACGCAATCCTTCACGTCCTCGCCAGTGCCCTTCCAAATTTCAAGACTATGTGGCTTATACAGTCAGGTATCCTGTCTCGAATTATTTGGATTACTCTAAACTCTCACCCTCGCACTCTGCTTTTTTGTCAGCCATATCCAATGAACGTGAACCTAGAAATTTCGCTGAAGCGCAATCTCAACTGGTATGGAGAAAAGCCATGGAGGAGGAATTGACCGCCTTAGCTGACAATAATACTTGGAGTCTAGTTCCCCTTCCAAAAGGTAAACATGCAGTTGGTAGCCGGTGGATATACAAAACCAAGTTCAACTCTGATGGATCGGTTAATCGACACAAAGCTCGCCTTGTGGCTCAAGGCTATACTCAAGAATTTGGTGTGGATTACAAGGAGACATTTGCTCCCGTTGCGAAAATGACCACTGTAAGAGTTCTTTTATCTGTTTCAGTCAATAATGGATGGTTTTTATCTCAAATGGACATAAAAAATGTCTTTTTACACGGAGATCTTGAAGAAGAAGTGTTTATGAAGCTTCCTCCTGGCCATTCCTCAAGTGCCACACCTAATTTGGTATGTAAGCTTCACAAATCTATTTATGAGTTAAAGCAAAGTCCCCGTGCATGGCATGCAAAGCTTAGTGGAGCTCTTGATACATTAGGTTTTAGCAAAAGCTTTGCTGATTCTTCCTTATATATCTGATTTAAAAATGATGATAAATTGATGGTTTTAATTTATGTAGATGATTTAATTATATCAGGAAATAATATTGACTCAATTGCTAAATTAAAGAAAACTCTTCAACAATTATTTCCCATTAAAGACCTTGGTCCTTTAAAATACTTCCTTGGGATTGAAATGGCTTCATCCAAGAAAGGATTGTTCCTTAATCAACGAAAATACACATTTGATGTCCTCCAAGATGCAGGTATGCTTTCAACTAAACCTTCTGCTACTCCTGTTGATAGCAAACTAAAATTATCTCTTGCAGGTACGGCCCTTCCCTCGCCTAAATATTATCAACAAATTGTAGGTAAACTTATTTATCTGACGATCACTCGTCCAGATATTACCTACGCAGTCAGTCTGGTCAGCTAGTTCATGCATGCTCCAACTGTTCATCACTTTAGCATGGTCAAGCGAATTTTGCGATACCTGAAAGGAACTATCGGCCGCGGAATTGTCATGATCAGGAACAACCATACCAATATAATGGGATATACAGACTCCGATTGGGCTGACAATCAACTTGACCGGCGTTCGACTACTGGATATTGTATGTTTGTTGGAGGTAATCTTATGTCGTGGAAGAGCAAGAAACAACATGTCGTAGCTTGCTCCAGTGCCGAAGCAGAATACCGTGCAATGGCAGCTGCGGCTTGTGAACTTGTGTGGCTTCGGAGCCTTCTAACAGATATGGGTTGTTTATCGGTCACTCCAATGAGCCTTTTTTGCGACAATCAAGCTGCCATGCATATTGCTAAGAACCCTGTATTTCACGAAAGAACTAAACAGATAGAAGTTGATTGTCATTTTATTCGTCAGCAAGTTCAATCCAACAACATCACTACGCATTATGTGCGGACCGGTGATCAACTTGCCGATGTGTTTACCAAAGCAGTGCCGTCCTCCCAGCTTCATCGTCTTCTTTGCAAGCTTGGATCCGTAAACCCCCTGGATCCAGCTTGATGGGGAGTGTTGGAGATTACAGCATTAATGGCAACATCAAAGGCAGTGCACTTGGTTAATGTGTTCTTAATTACTGTAATAAATACTAACGGCAATAATATCGTTAGCAGCTGTCTTTTATTCATGTATAAATGTATCACTGTACAAACACATAATTCATGATTCAAACAATAAACATTGTTGTAGTTCCAGCAATTATCAGTCCATCTTCTTCAGTCCAGAAAACTCTCAAATTCTTCAGAAAGATTTAGCAGAAGCAGTCATTCTATTGTCAATGAACATTACAACTCTATGTACTCTTAATAAGTTTAATAAACTTGTTGTGAAGCTCAAAATTTAAGGCAGCAAATATTTAAAAAATATGCCAGTTTTTCTTTTAATGCTAGCATATAAAAATGCTAAATCATGCAAATATATTTGTGTTTTATTTTAATGTCCGGTCATGATGGAAATTAAAAAATTTAATTAGTTTTTTTTATCCATTTTCTTTTTTATTCTTTCATTTTTGTTTCCCCATTTATCTAACTTATGCATCACACACACATACATCCTTTCATTAATCAACTCACCTTATCATCCCTGCAATCGACCATATTTTCACAACAGCATCAAGATAAATTAAGAAATCATTATAAGCTCAAAAATCCATCTTTAATGAAGTGGCCAAGTCGGGTCAGAATTGAGCGCATGACAGCGTGTCTGGAAAGCACTGCTGCAAACAACTATACATGAAGGTAAACATTTGCGGTTAAATCAAAAAATTTGTTCTCGTGTGACTTCAAGCTCGAATTCAATGGTTATTAATATAATAATTATTAAAAACTTATATAATTATTAATTTTAAAATTTATAAAATTAAATTATTAATATAATAATTAATAAAAAATTATATAATTATTAATTTTAAAACTCATACTCATAGAATTAGTCTAAATAAACGTAAAGAAAAAACAATACATGAAGGTGACGCTCCATTGACTTGTAATGCACGTGACAGCTGGGATCATAGAGCTTTCCTTCTCGTCACTTCTATGCAAGGTTGTAAGTGTTTTATTTCTTGAGGAAATATTTTGGTTTCGGAATGTTTTGATATATTATTTTAGAGTTGTACTGTTTATATATATATATATATATATATATATATATATATATATATATATATATAATTCAATTTATTAATTAAAAAAATTAGTTCAAATCCAAAATAAAATAATTTAGAATTGTGCAATTTAATCTAAAAAAAATAATAAAATGATTTTTCTGAACAAAATTATGAACATGTATAATATTACAAAAATATCTTTATCAATCTCGTAAGGTTATTGCATTTTCTGATTGCTCTGAAATTTTAACATATTATATATAAATATGCCAAAAGACTCATCGTAAAAGTTCATCTCAATCTAACTGTCGGATTAAGAGATATAATTGATATTGTAAAATTATTTATTATTTTAAAAAATATTATTTGACCGAAACAGAATGGTCGAAGTGAAATCAAATGATTTTGGCTGATATTTGGCCAAAAAATCCGGATCGGGCCAGAATTTAGACTAAGGCAAAAACAATATTGTTTTATATTGTATTTTTTACTGATACGAAACATTTCGGTCGAAATCTGTTTCTACGTGGACGGTGTGACAAATGATAACTTAAAAAAGGGGGTAAATAAACGCTAGCTACATGTTTTCGATCGGTTCTTTCTTTTTTATTCTGTCTTGGTTTTGTCTCTCTCTTCTACTGGATTGCTGCTGCTATGGATGAAGTGGGTGTTCATTGTTACTACTTTGGTCAACGTGGAGGAGCTCAGTGATCCTGGTCGTGACTGTGGTGTTTGGTTCTGACTGAGAGAGAGGTTGTCCGTTGAGGATGGCGGTTGGTAGAGGAGGGATAATGCAGCTGCTGTCGGTGGAAGGTCGTCGATCATTGGTAAGCGGCGAGGTGCTACTCACGGTGGTTGGATAGAGTAGAATGACCAATGAGGAGAGCGAACTGTGAATGTAGAGGAGAGAGTTGTGTCAAATGGAAAAATGGGCCTGGCTTTTATACGTGGGTTTTATTGTGAGAGCGTTAGATAGTGAGATGGGAGATGATTATTTAATAATTGATATTGTTTTTAAAAATATTTTTTATTTATAAATTTATTAAAATAATATTTTTTTATGAAAATGATATAAAAACACTAAATTTTTTTAGTTTAAAAAAAAAATTCTCAATTTTTTTTAAATATTTTTAAAATACAATCTCAAACACATATTTTGGCTTGTATTTCGAAAAAAGGAGAAAGAAGGACGAGAAGGAACTCACCTCAATTTCCTCCGTACGTGATGTCTATCCCTCTGCCTCAACATTAGTTATGCTCCTATTGTTTTTTCTTTTTGTTTTCTTCTATTTCTTTGGAGTGGGTTTTGACAAATGAGAAGAAATAAAAAAGAAGAACCTCTCTAATAGTAAAAGCTATTTTGAAGAGCTAAATTGATAAAATGATTTTTTCAATAGTGTAAATATAATTTTTTTTATTTATATGTATCCAATGGTAAAAGCCATTTAGAAGAGCCATTTTTTATATATCATTTAAATATAGTGTAATTATTTTGTATATAATATAATTATACAATTAATATGAGTAATTTATATAATTAAATATTTGCTTTTAAAAAACCCTCTAACATTATAATTATTAATTTTTTAATTTTATTTAAATAAAAAAATTAAATTTGAAATAAAAACTCACAACATTATCATAATTAACACGGAGTAAAAAAAAATACAACTTGTTTCCATTGAACGAAAAAACAACATTAGTTTTCACCTATGGAGCAAAAAAAACTAATAAGTCGATGTTTCATCTCATGTAGCAGTATTATTTTTAGTGAACAATATTATGGTTTTTCTATTTGAGTTGCTACAAATAACAGCTCATGTAGGGAAAAACTATTTTGGCTGTCAAAATAGTTTTCCCAGTGAAAAGAAGAAAATTAAAAAAATACTAAAAATATATTTTTTATCTTTGCTTTTTCTTATGGCACACCCGTCGAAGTTGCTCTTAGCCTATTATGATAAATTACATTGTAACGAGAAATAGGGATATCATATTGGTTGCTGCTAAAACCATCATCATTTCTAGTGGTGAAATGTTGTTAGTAGTAGTGTTGTTGATCTCATTTTATTTCGGTTGAAACAGTTGAAACGTTTTGTATCAGTTAAAAAAATAGGATAAAACAACGCAGTTTCTACCTTGTTTAAAATTTCAACCCGTTTCGAAAATTTCGCCCAATTTTTGGGCGGAATATTTCGGTTTCGTTCCGCCTGTTCCGTTTCATATAAATAGTATTTTTTAATAATGAATAATTTTATAATATCAATCATATCTCTTAATCCGACCGTTAGATTGAGATGAAATTTTATGAGGAGTCTCTTGACATATTTAAATATATTATGTTGAAATTTTAGAGCAATCAGAGAATATAATGACCTTGCGAGATTGATGATGATATTCTCGTAATATTATATATGTTCATAATTTTGTTAAAAAAAATCATTTTATTGGGTCTTTTTTTAGATTAAATTGCACAGTTCTATATAATTTTATTTTTAGATTTGAACTAATTTTTTTTTGAATATATATATATATAAACAGTACAACTTCGAAATGGAGCGTCAAAACACTTCAAAACTGAAATATTCTATTTCACTTGAAAAAAAAAATTAACCGAAACAGAATCGAAAACCTGGTTAGTAGCCTTGACTAATAGTCATGCAAGGAGACTTGAGTAAAACGATTAAGTTCTTGACCTCTATCATCAGATAGAGAATTTAAAGATCACACTCCATCCTGAGAGACTTATTTATTGATCTAGCTTGATTGCATGCTTGATTATAAAGGATTTTTAAAAGCATGTTATGCAGGCCAAGATTGTCAATACCGTTCTGATCGTCATTCCGGTTTTTCTATTGGTACAGAACGTTTCGGTTTTGGAGTATTTTGAATTATACAATACAAACACAAAGTCAAATAAACATAATCTCAAAATTAGAAACATAACCATAAGTTAATCAAAATAAGGAGGATTTTAAGGCCGAAACGGCATACCCGAAACGGTACCGAGACGTTCCAGCTAGTATTTAGCCGGTATTTCCGGAACGGACCGGAATTAAAACTGAGACGAAAACAACTCCGTTTTATCTTGGTGTTTTTTAACGGCACGGAACGTTCCGGCCATTCCAGCCGGAACGCTACGGTATTGACAACCCTGATGCAGGCTATGACTCTTGGCTATGGAAGAAAATGCGGTTATTGGATCAGCTATTTAATTGCTTATATTTTTAATTATTACAAAAGTATGTTTTATTTACATGAAAATCAAATCAAAATTAAAAATTTTAAAAACTGTGAATCTACGAATTCAATATTACAAAGGCGCATGATTCTATGTCTTTTTATTGTTAGGATATGAGAAGACAGTAAAAAAAAAGATATAACAGTATAAAATTTTAATTTTAAATACATTCAAATAAATCCATTTTTTTCAATTAATTGAAGGTCATTTTTAATAAAAATCAGCAGATTGGTATTTCCTTTTCTTTTCAGCATTAAATTTATTAAGCACAAAGATATAATAAAACAAAATAATATCGTTAATGGTAGATGCCAAGCTAAGAATCATCATGACTAGAAGCCAAAAATTAAAATTAAAATTAAATAATCATATAAATTGTAATATGCAGATGTTAGATGATGGCTGGATTGGGAATGCAATTTAATGACTCCAACCCAAAAGCTCGAGTGAAAACACTTTGAAGTTTTCGTAACCGGTGAGTCAACTCAGCTGGTTAATATATATATTTTGGACAAGGAGATATCCAACTGCAAGCTAACTAAAACTCCACGCACACATTTAAGTGTCATATGCCCACACTTAGCTGTAACCATTCTCTCCGGTCTATAGATAATACCTCCCGTTTCCGAGGGGAAAACTTTGTATCCAATTATAACCGCCACCATCACCACCTCACCCTCACACACCCACGCGCGTCGTATTTTTATTTAATTTATTATTATTAGTACTATTATTATATAAATTAATAATCACTCTTCCCATTTCTCTGTAAAACCCTAATTGTCGAATTCTCTCCTTTCTCTCTCTATTTTCTTTTTTCAAAAACTCCCTCTCCCTCTCTAGAATCTTTTCGATCATTTCGCAAAATCGATCCGTTACTTCAGTTCCTCCCTAAAATCTAACTTGAATTCCACTGTTAATTTCTCAAGATCTGTTGTTTACTTTTTTTAATTGAGAAATCTAGGGTTTTTGATTGATCGTTTGATTAAGGCTGGCGGTTCATCGGGACTGGTAAATGGCGGATCCGCCAGGCAATATCCGCCGGCTGATTTTATTACTGATAGGGCGAGGAAAGTGAAGTGTAACCAAGATTTTGAAGAAGAAAATAAAAGCATGCTGAGCGTGGTACGTGTGCATCTTCCATCGGATATTCCTATTGTTGGTTGTGAGTTAACGCCGTATGTTCTTTTACGGCGACCGGATAAGAATGTTACTACCGATGACGTGCCCGAGTCTGCCCCTCTTGACGGTCATTTCTTGAGATACAAATGGTAAGTGATTTTTCTTTTTATGTTCTTGCTAATGTTGTGTTCATGGAATATTTGGATACGGTTGATTATTTCTTGGGCAATTTGGTTCTTTTATAATTTTATTACCTATTAATGAAATTGTTCTGGACTGTTTGTTACGTGATGTTTTGCTTAAGTTGTGAAGTATTATTTAGGGCTACTGGTGGAGATAAAGCTTGTGGGTGTAAATAGTTGGTTCTGTATAATAGGCTTTTTCTTTGTTTGCTTCGTCTCTGTTGGTATATGTGAAGTGAATTTGATTAATGAGTGTATTCCGCTTTGGTGGGCATTTAGAATACGCAAGCAGAGGTGTTTTGGCTTACTTTTGTGTGTGATGTTTTTTAAACTTGGACTTTATCTGCAAGTTTTCTTTTGGGGTTTGTGTCATTCTAATACTAGTTTGTTGTTTTTGTTTTAAAAGCGATTAAGGCTTGAAACTGCTATCAATACATTAAAATAAGTCAAATTGCTTGGCAAATTAGACTCCATGAGCACAGTATGTTGTTGTGGCGAGGATTATTAGGTTTGTCATACTGTGGTGACTTGTGTTATTATACTATAAAAACTTGTAACACATATAACAATAAACTGAAAATATAGCTTCCTAGCTTTTATTTTACCTTTTTTCCCTTCCTGGATGTTAGGTATATTGTACCACCACATGGTGAAGGGGCCATACTACAAAGTTAGGTATTGAATTGCTGATTAGTGATGAAAATGAAGCCTTTTAATATGTATATATAAATTTAATTTGGTGTGTGACTAGTAATTATCTTGAAATATTATATATACATTGCTACCATAAAATTATGTTGGCTGTGAACTGTAACACTTGACTGGTGCTTATATCTTCACGAGGTCATCATACATCTCAAACATCGGGAGCTCTTTTTTTGTTTTCTTTTTTTAATAATACAAGGCAGTAATTTGGGTTTGAAGTATCATAATTTCATCGCACCATTGTGTTTTCAACCAGCATTGAGTAAACCTCAGTAGAGAAGTAAGAGTTGTAATTGCTAGTTGGACCATGTTTCTTGGCCTCCGAGTCATGCTTGTCCTCTGTTCATACACTTTTTTTGCAATTTTCTGTAGGGTGGCTGAATGAATAGATCCTAATGTGTCTTATCAATTTATTAACTTGAACATTTTTTGTTGGATTATTTGATTCAGAGTCATTCATTGACCATACTTTATTAGGCAGGTGTTCTGATGGAAATTTAATCCATTTTGAGTTTTACTATTTGAGATTGATAGCACAAAATGGATAGAACTGCTATACTGCCAGACTTGATGCTTAAAACAGATAGAGCTGCAAAGTCTCCAGACTTGATGCCCTAAAAGTGTTATTAATGATTGTTACATTTCAATTTTGGTAAGTGGACTTAGTGATGGAAAATGTCACCTCAATTGACTAGTATTATGGTTATCTGTGTTGGGATTGTGCTCTCTGATGTGTATAAACTTTCTACTACACCACTTAAAAATTCAGAATTTAATGTGCCTGATTTAATGTTCCAATCGGATTTACAATTTAAAGTGCCTCATCCAGTATGGGGCAAATAACCCAGTAAAAAAGTTTGAAGGAATGTAGTATTCCTTTTTCCCCTCTACTGCATCAATTAGGGAAATTAATATCCTGGAGGTGTTAGGTTCACAGGTTTATCTTCCTTAATTTATGTGCCTCATGACTTGCCTTCACCATTGGCATGGACATGAGCACCATGTTCCCATGCCTTTGTATAAGGTGAGGATCCATGCGTGTGCCCTGGACACTGTGTGGGTTCTATTTGGCAGTAGTGTATGCAATGATAGATTGAGTGATAATACACTGGCATGCTCAAACACATGTTTTTTATGCACAGGTATTCTCAACACATGTTTTTCTATTTTCTTCTGTAGCTGGCATATGATTTGGAATAAAACCTTGGTATCATTGGGGTATTTCCCAATATGGCATGATATTAGTTCTCTTAAATATTTGCACAAACATGCATAAGATATATGCTAGATTAATTGGGTCAATGGAAAAGCATCAAGATTTTTGCCATCAACTTAGATCTGTATTTACTTTTACAAAAACATAATAAGGGTTAGGATTCTTTCGTCAGGAACTTCATCCACCTTTTTCTTCCCTCTAGGAGTTGTGATTGAAGAAAAGGTGTGTGACCTGTATTGTTAGCTTTATGGCCTTCTGGTGACACATTTGAGTAAGATTATTGTCAGCTGTCCTCCAAAGCATGCTTAGCCAGGTGGACCTTGGTGTGTATTTTACTGCTAGCTGTTTGGAAATCTATACCCTTTTTTAGATTAACTTGATGACTTTATGGTTCTGTTGTGCTCAGTGCAGAGGACATTTAACGATTACTCTGTTGTTGAATGGTAAAGGAGAAAGAAAGAAACTTAAAAAGATGGGAGTTGCAGTTTGGAAGTCATAGGAATGTCATAATTAAATTTATGGTGGTTGCCAATTACACATAATTTATGAATGGATCAAACTGAATCCTATTTGCTTTGAGCAAAATTAAGCCTAAAAAAAAAAATCAAGCATCAGTACTTTCATTCAGCATGTTTGGTTGTTTACATGTTTTATAATCTAGCTTTCTGATACAAGTGCTGTTGCATGCTTGTGATCCAGTTGAACTTATGTTGCATCCTTTAACAGGGCATCATTGCACCTGTACCTTAGTTGCAGGACAGATTGAAACACATAAATTTAGTCTTATCTGAAAGCGCTGTTGCATCCTCTGACTGGGCATCATTGCACCTGTACCTCAGTTGCAGGACAGGTTGAAACATATAAATTAATGTTATCTCAGTTTGATATGCATCACCTTGTTTTTGGGCTTGTTTGCAGGTATCGGATACAAAGTGATAGAAAAGTTGCTATATGTAGTGTACATCCATCTGAGCAAGCCACACTGCAGTGTCTAGGCTGTGTTAAGGCCAAAATACCTGTTGCCAAAAGTTACCATTGCACTCCCAAGTGCTTCTCTGATGCATGGCAACATCATCGAGTACTACATGACCGTGCTGCAAGTGCTATAAATGAAAATGGAAACGAAGAAGAAGAGTTGTATGGGCGTTTCAATAGCTCAGGATCTGGAGTTATTAATGCTAGTTTATCTGGCTCCGCATCTAGTGCTAGCTTGACAAATGGTTCCACACCATTGTATCCTGCAGCGGTGACACAGAGGAGTGGTGAAACTTGGTTTGAAGTTGGGCATTCTAAAACATATACACCATCAGCTGATGATATTGGCCATGTTCTCAAGTTTGAATGTGCTGTGGTAGATGCAGAAAGTAAACACCATGTAGGACACACAAACACACTGCTAACTTCCCGTGTCATCCCAGCCCCCTCTCCAACTCCTCGTCGTTTGATCCCAGTTAGTGGACTCGATGCAATGGCACCTTTAGATTCAGATGGTCGTATCGCATCATCAGGAACTTTTACTGTGCTGTCATACAACATTTTATCTGATGTGTATGCTACAAATGACACATACAGTTATTGTCCTTCATGGGCCCTTTCTTGGCCATATCGCCGACAGAATTTACTACGGGAAATAGTTGGCTATCGTGCAGACATTGTTTGTCTTCAGGAGGTAAGACAAGAAATGAATAACAATTTTTTTTATCAATCAGGATAGCAAGTGGAAATTTTTAGTTTAATTTTTTCCTTGAAGTTCTTATTCTCTTTAGAAAAGGCAAGTGAAAATGATGGACATGAAGTATGGGGAAAGATGATTAGAGATTTTTCATTTTCTTTCTGGCTGCCATGTTATTGCTTTTGTTTCCTTAGGTTTGGTTGGGTAAAAATACTGAGACTCTTACTGGATCACTTTAGCTAGCAATGTTATAGATGAAAATGATAATTAGCTTTCTTAGAAGACCTTGAATAAAAATACTTGTTATTCTTACAATTATATATGATAAACATAACAAGATTTATCTAGCTCTTCAGAAGATTGAATCCTGTATAGGAGCCAATTCTTTGCTGATGGCTTATCCTCATCATTGGACAAGGGGGATTGGATTGTCTTCTGCTTTTTTCAGGGCAACTCATACAATTCTTTTTTCCATGCTCTCAGGTACAAAGTGATCATTATGAGGAATTTTTTGCCCCTGAGCTGGACAAGCATGGCTATCAAGCCCTATATAAGAGAAAAACCAATGAGGTTCTTAAAATCTACCTCCCCTCATTGTCATAACTATTTATGTATCAAGTACAGTATTGTTACTTAATACTTAATTAATCACAGGTTTACAATGGAAATGCTCATACAATTGATGGCTGTGCAACATTTTTCCGCAGAGATAGATTTTCGCATGTTAAAAAATATGAGGTTTGGAAGTGTTCTGGATGTGGGGCTATACAATTGTACTGTTTTTCTTTTTCCTTGCATTAAAAGGGTTACTTGTTTGCAGGTTGAATTTAATAAGGCTGCTCAGTCTTTGACTGATGCATTGGTTCCAAATGCTCAAAGAAAAACTGCTCTAAATCGATTGGTTAAGGTTAGTTTATTACAGTTGATTTTTTTGAAGTTTTGCTGGTGCATGAGGAACTTTTCTGTTTTATGTTAACTTGGTTTTCTCATTTAAATTCTTTTTCTTCTCGATAGGATAATGTTGCATTAATAGTTGTTCTGGAAGCAAAATTTAGTAATCAAGGAGCTGATAATCCTGGAAAGCGGCAGCTACTTTGTGTTGTGAGTGATCCTGTGCCTAATATTCTTGAAATAGCCATGCTATTTTGGTCCTTATATAAAACTTGTTTCTTGCCTTGCTTTTTTCTCATAAAAAAAATTCATAGGTCTTCATGCTTAATGGTGTGGTGTCTGTCATAATCTGTTTATGAGGTCCCTAATTGTTGAAGCTGATGGTGTGGATATGATACCTTTATCTCTTATTTGGGGTCTGTTTGCTGATTTTTTTCATTTTTTAAATTACCTCAAACTTAGTGCAATACATAACGTCAATGCTCCAATTTCTTAAGGATGGATGTCATTCTGTTTGTAATTGCTTTTGTAATCTGTTTCTCTTGCAATACAGGCAAATACACATATAAATGTCCACCAGGATTTAAAGGATGTCAAGCTTTGGCAGGTTCATATTTATTTTTCCATTTTGAATGTGAATCTGATTTGACTTGTGTTTGTGAACTGATGATTGATTTGTGATTTCTGGGTTGTGAACTAGGTCCTTACTCTCTTGAAAGGATTGGAGAAAATAGCTGCTAGTGCTGACATTCCTATGTTGGTGTGTGGGGATTTCAATTCAGTTCCTGGGAGGTTGGTCTGCTGTTATGCAATATTTTTAACATTTATCTTGTGCATGTTCGGTATATTCTATAACAAGGGTTAATGTTGAACTTGGTTTTAGTGCTCCGCATTCGCTTCTTGCCATGGGTAAGGTGGATCAGCTGCACCCGGATTTGGTAGTAGATCCTCTTGGAATCTTAAGGCCTCACAGCAAGCTCACACATCAGCTGCCACTGGTAATGTGTCTTCTGATAAATGACGAGTCTCAGTGGTTTTAAGGAAACAAAAACACTTTTGGCTAATCTTTAATAAATGAAAAATGAATGCTGAAAGGAAAGCTTGTCTCTTGTTTTTGGTTGTGGGCTGTGTTGGTAGTGATACAATTAGTATTGCAGGTCAGTGCATACTCACCGTTTGCAAGAGTGGGTGCTGGTCTCGGTTCGGATCCGCAGAGGAGGAGAATGGATGCCACAACAAATGAACCCTTATTTACAAACTGCACTAGAGACTTTATTGGCACCCTAGATTACATATTTTACACAGGTTAACTACAAAATGCTATTCTCCACTTCTTTTGCCCTGTTGCTGTCTTCTCTGCTCTAATTTGGTCGTGCTATTTGAATTTTGATCCTTCTTTGATGCAAAGTTTAGTGAATATTTTTTAATTCCTTCAGCGGACTCTTTAACGGTGGAGTCATTGTTGGAACTCCTGGATGAGGAAAGCTTGAGGAAAGACACAGCCCTTCCTTCTCCTGAGTGGTCCTCAGATCATATAGCACTTCTCGCTGAATTTCGCTGCAAGCCGAGACCAAGACGTTAACACCACAGGTAGCTAACATATTTTAACGAGAATTGAAATGCACGTTCTCTTGTGTTGTGCGGCTATTATCCTGAAAGGGATGGATGAGGTAATGCGAGTTGGTGGTGATGTGGGCAGGATTAGAGATGCCAAGGCAATGGATGGACTTGTGTGATTGTAAGAATGGTAGATCATGGTCAATATGTTCATCAATTCCAGATGTCTCCAAGTGGTATGATCTGCTTTGTATCATCATGTCACACACCTGTCTCATAGAAAAAGTAATGCCTTGTTCAATCGCTTCTTTCTTTGCTAACAGCCGGCGTAGCCTGTCATTATCCTGCACTCTTAAGATCCCTGCAAAGCAAGTGGTTAGTGGCATGCTATTGCATATTGCCCCTTAGTTTTCTTTTTGGGTTTAATGGTCCCCCCCTCTCTTTGTTCACAATTCTTTCTTTTTCTCTGGTTGCTGAAAGGAATAAAAATTTTCTCAAGTTTTCCAGCTGTTTGCCTGTTACTGCACGGACTGAATTTTATATATACATAGAAAGAAAAAAAAGAGCTGGCGTCTTTTACAGAATTCATTAGATTGAACGTTCAGATCCAAGTGGTTTCCTTGCCTTATGAGTCCCTCATCTGGAGATGATTATAACTTGAACGAATTGTGTTCTATAAAAGAAAGAAATGGAAAATGGGAGGAAAAAGAGGAGACAATGCTTTAAATATATATATAAAAAAAAGGAGCATGGTTTTATGATCTGCTAGTGAAGAAGCGAGGACATTTAAAGAATCTGGTTTTTGGCGTGTGCTTCGGATATGTATTATTTAATTAATTTGTATTTTTTAATAATTTGTTTAGTAAATTACAGATTTTGATAAATAAAATAAAATAAAACTATTTAATTTATGAACCATACAAGATGATTTTTGACATACAGTGGATTGACTTTCAAAATTTAATAATTAATAGTTACAATAAATATGTCTTACCATTATAATTAATAACAAATCTTAAAATCAAATAATATGGATATTAGATGATAATGAATTAAAAAAAACTTAAGAAATTGATATCACGGGTTAGTGGCGTGCCAGGATTTTTAAAATCTAGTCAACCCTACTCGGTATACCATTTTCTTTTTTGTGTGTTTTATAGTTTGTGGATTAAATATTTTGACTCAAGCTATTGTTAGTGGACTTTATATAAGATTTTTTTTTATATGATTTCCTTAACATAACGAAACAAAAAAAGAAGTAGTTTTTCTGTTAGAGGGGAAGAAAAGGTAAAAAAAATTAGACCTGATATTGAAGGTGTTATGACATTATAGGATTGACTTTAAATGCGTTTCCATGAAAATTAAGTTAAAAAAAACTATCTTAGGATTAGGTGGAAGAAATTCGTTGACACGGCATATCCAATGTCTTGAGCAGCTAGAGAGGAGCTGAAGAAGAAAAGAAAGCAATCACTGCCATATTAAATTAGGAAAAAACACTATTTGTTCACTGCCATATTTGTTTGAATTCCATATCGTGAAAAGACCTTAACTATGCTATTTCGAGATCAGTGGAGGAAGAGGTCTGGCTTCCTTTCGCTGTGAAAGCCAATATATAACTATCAAAACCGCTACATACTCAAAAATAATATGCTGAATTTTGAATGTGGGTTATTTATTTTTTTTATTTAATTAATGTGGATGTTTGAGTCATTTTACGTGCATATCGACTAGTTTCACGGGTCCTGAAGCTAACAACTATATAAGCCTCTAGTAACCATCATATTAACAATTACAAAACTCAAACCTGAGACCATAGACATAATAATTTTTTTAATTTCAAGCTCTTATCATTAGGTTAGTAGATTGGTTGAATGTGTGTGGGGGTTATTTTGCTCGAGCATGAAGCAGTACATTATCGATTTATATTTTCTTAATTTGGATCCTTGATAATATAAGATACTCGTGCATCATTTGTTTAAATTTCTAGACAATCAACCTTTAAAATGTACCCCAAAAAAAGAAGAAGAAGAAGAAGAAGAAATGTCTCCACGACTATGTTTCAGTGGTTTTGTTCTTTTCTTTGTGCTTCTTGTTAAACGGATTCCTTTCTTTTTCTACAGCTATAATCAGTACTTTGCTTCTTCTTTACAGTTAGAATTTTGGAATCCTGCTTTCTCATATAAAGTCCATAAAGCCTTGGCCTAATTCGCAGATTCCCATTCCCGAAACAAAACTTGTTTTCAGAATCCTGTTGCTGATAAAAACTGGGGGTGGGGGTGGGCAAAGAGGATGCTAAATTCTTGTTCCATAAGGTCAGTTCCTTGTACCTTCCTTGAACATTAATCGGAGTCCCTTCCGGCACAGGCGAACTCATTGATCGGAGAATTTCATTTTTCTTTGTGATGGCTAGCTTCACCCGTCTTTTCTGTGTTGTTCTCCTAGTTTTCTCAGGTTTGTGTACTTTGCTATATTCTTGATATATTCATGATATATTTATTACATTTTTCTTAATATATTCTTGATATGCCTCACTAATTCCTTCCCCCCATTTGTTTTTCCATTTCACACGTGCTGCAGCCTTGATGGTGCATCGTGCCGATGCACAAGAAATGTGCCACAGTCTAATTCCTGGGAATGGAAACTGTGAAGCTTCAAGATGCCAGATGCAGTGCTCCAGCTTAAACCAGGGAACAGGAGCATGCACTCAAACTTTTACAGATCGATTCCATTGCATTTGCAATTGGGAATGTTCTTAGCTCGTCCATGTTATCATCGATACACAAGAATTGTCAGGGCAGGTAAATTCGGATGTTGTGAAGAAATATTATGCTTATAGTTAGTTGTACTTCCTTCTTCCAATGTATTAAAAAGTTAAAATTTGGCCAAATTTTATTCAAAATATTTATTTTTTTCATGACTGCTAGCACTACTACAATCCTGTTTTCCAACTTATAAGGAATTCAGCATGAGGGCAAAATAAAAGCCTGACAATGAACATTCCTTTCTTGATATTTTTGAATCATACCAAAAAAACCCGCTTTTTAAAAGGAAAAAGATAAATTACAAAATATATTTTGAATATCTTAGCATTTTTTTATTTAATTTAGCATTTTCATAAAAAAATAAAAAATATAAAAAAATATTTTTCATGCCTTTTGGTCTTACCAACAAGTTCATTAAGTCTATAAGGACTTGGCCAACATTAAAAAGCCTGTTGGTTTGATATATTAAAAGCATAAATTTATTTTTGAAAAAATATCCTAAAGATACAAATTCAAATCATGATTTTATTAAACAAAATCTTTTTCCGATGAAACTTTGTATTTGTAGCACCTGACATCATTTTTTTTGTTGAAAAAACTCAAGATTGATGAAATCTTTAATTTTCAGGATTAACATCATTTTTCAATGAGTATTATTTTTAAGAATTAACATCATGTTTCAAAATTTTGAATAAGCTAAGAAAAATAAATAAATAAGAAAGACACGAAGAACGATACATTTCATATGAAAAAAAATGCAGTAAGGGTGATGTCTATCTTCTTTTAAACATAATTATTTCAATAAAGGATTCTAAATAAACTAATATCAATTTTAGAATTTTTAATTCTCTTAATTATTAGGCAACGACTCCAAAATAATCAATGTATTTCATAGTTAATTCATCACAATATGACAACCATTACATCTCAAGCAATGTATTGCCAATCAATTTGTCTAACCCCGTCACAAGATATTGATTTTAACCTTATTTCATTTTAAAAAATAAATCTTTGATGACATCATGCCCTTGAGGTTGCAAAACAAAGGTGTAGAGCCTAACACTTGAAATATTCATCATATTTTGCATAATAATATGCAATAAAATAAAAAATACATTGAAATATATATATATATATATATATATATATATATATTTGTAGGGTTCTACAACAATCTTTAAAGATGTTAAAACAAGGTTGACAACCACTAGAAAAGCTTGAAATAGAAATAATGCATGGGGTTCAAGTGCCATTATGATTATTACACGTTCTGGTGATGAGGATGGTGCATGGTTGGTTGGATTAGATATGCCTTTGTATCCTCTTCAATTTTACATAAGCCATTTCACCCATCACTTCATGTGAAAAGAGATCAAATCCCTTTAAGTTTTTTCCTCTTTTGTCTCTCTTTTCTTACATCATGCCTATGATTGTTTGTAATATTTGTGATGATGTTTATTGATGATGGAGTCGTGGTTAGATGTGTTTTGGTTGATTTGATTTATGAGAGGATATAATGGTTTTGCTACTATCCATGAGAATAGTGGATGATTAATATTGTTTTTGGAGATGGCAAAGATGACATTGATCATGGAGAGATAAATGAGGGGAAAAAAATTTCTTTGTTTTTTTTTTTTGTTTCCATATATTTTAAGCACCTTTTATTGTGGTTTTTCTATCTTGATTTCTCTCTCTCTCTTTCTCTTTTCATTTTTATACACACATTTTTTAAGTTCTCCAACTAATTTTTTTTCTTCCCCCACTCTCGCACTCAGTATTCACTCCAAAAATATTTTATTCACCTTTTATATTATTTCATGCATTCTTTTTTCTCTCTTATCTCAAATTACTCTCATACCTTCTACACATTTTCCATATTATCACTTTATTATATTATTTATCTATTTATTTCACAACCTTATTTCTTAGATTTTTAGGGAAGGGGTTTGAAAAGTTTATATTAGTCCTTTACCATATTTCAATCATCATTGTGTTCTTTAATTTATTTTTTTAGATTTTCTTCTTTTACTTTGAAAATTCATCAACTTTCAAAAGAGAATAAAAAAGGTTTAAACTATTAAAAATAACAAAATCAACACAAGAAAGTCACAAGCACTTTTTTCCTTTTGTTTTGTTATCTTATAGTTTTTATATTTTATTGATTTTTTAAAGAAACTTAATAATAATAGGGGATCAAAATCAAGTGATGAGATCAAGGTTGATCACCTAATAACATCAAAATCAAAATAGTTTTATTACATTACAATAGATTAGGTTTAGACTTTGTATGTTGTTTTACCTTTCTACAAACACAAACCTCAAGGTGTCAAGGAAATTTTTTGCTAGTCAGTTCATACTCGATTTTGTGAAATAAAATCAAATCTTATTATTTTAGAGCATTTAAAGCCTATGAGACCAAATTCAAGGCTTTGAAAAACTTTAGTCACTTTTAATTTTTTTTCCTATGGATAGCTAGTTTGCTTGGACATAGAATTTTTTTTATTTCAGTTGCTATTCTTTCTTAAAAAAACCCTTCCTTTTTTTTTTGTTAGTTGAATTTCTAGTTTTTTTAACTTGGATATAGAGGTCTCAAAATATTAATATGATGTTATTGTGCTTGGTATGTCAAAATATATTGAAATTCTATTGATTTGGAGTAATTATGGCCTCAATGATCAAATTAGATTATAAAACAAATACAGTTAACTGATGTTAGCGAGCAGGATAAAAAAGGTCGAGTCATGTAATGCATGTGTTAGAATTTGAAAGGTTGCAGTGCTCTAACGACTCGTGGACCTTCTTTGATGGACAAACTTGACCTTTCAAGGTGGCTCTAGATATGTCTTGGCATGCTTTTCCATATAGGGTAGCGTGTGTAGGTTGATTAATTGTGATGAGTCCTAACCATCTTTTCTTTCTTCTTGTCATATTTTCTTCCTTCTTGTCATATTTTCTTCATTAAATTAACGCTAACCATTTAAAATTTCAGATTGTCCCCTTATTTTATTATCATTAAGTTTATTCTTTTGAATTATAAATTTTTGTTCTTTATCTTTCTTAAATTTAGAATTGTTTTAATTTCATCATTCAATTAAACAAATTGCAGGTTGTCATTAATTTATTTTATTTCATATGTGGTGTTCATTCTTTTAATTTCTATCTTCTCTATTCTTTTGTGAAGCTATTATTTTTTTTTAATTTTATCCTTGAATCTAAAAATATAAAATGCCTCTTATTTGTTTTAATTTATAATTTGTTATTCATTATTTTAATTGTTATTTTTTTAGTTTTTTTGTAAGATTGATTTTTTTTTCAATTTCATCAAATGACATGACGTTGGTTTGGAATTGAACTTCATGTTTTTTCTTCCATTTAAAAATAATGAATTTATCAAATTTAAAGATCCCTTATAGGTTTGATATGCATACATGGTATACATTTTATATTTTATGTGTTGATTGAGAGGGTCTTGATATAGGGAACACTATCAAAAATGAAAAAAAGAAAAGAAAAGAGAAGCTCTTTTACATGAATATGATTGTTCAAGGTATTTTAAATTAATATGAGATTACAAGTCATTATATTTTTGGTAAAAAAAGGTTGAAAATAAAATTTTAGATCTAAAAATCATTTTGCTAGATTTTCTAGCAACCTTTATGGTGGGAAAATTATATTAAGAAGATGACAAAATATTTATCATAGTAGATAACTTGTTTGTGTATAGTCTTAAGAAACAAATAGATGACAAGTCGTTTATTGCTTATAAAAACAAAGTATTTGACTAAATGTCCTGCCTTAAACTTTTGTGTTGCTTATAAAAAATATTCATGAAATATTTATTTTCTATAGCAAAGGCATATTTTATTCCATATAGATTTTCCCATCCTATAGGGATATTTATTTGATATTATTTGTTTCAATGATTAACACTTGTATATAGATAGTTCAAGTTTTATTATTTACAACAATAACTTCAAAAATTCAAAGAGAAAAGGGGTGAGCCCTTACTCGGGTTCATGTTATGTGTGAATTCTAGAAAGTGGATCTCATTCTAGATGTTTCTTCTACAAATCCCAAATGATAGCAAATCAACATCTAACACACATATTCATTTATTTAGCAATAAATTTATTCCAAGATTATATAAATTATTTATTTTAACTATGCATTTACATTATCATCCATTATGTCCTTTGTCATCTACCAAGTTTAATATCTAACAATTCATTAGCTAAATCCAATATCAAATATTTTGTCAAACAAGTTCAATTTCCAAGCATGCATTTCATTTTAACCCAAACATCTATACACATGTTATGTCATTTTTGATTTTCCAAGCATACATTTTATTTTAATACAAGATATGTCATTTTAGTTACTAACTCGCATATTACATACAAGTATTTTATCAAATAACATTTTCATAATAAATTCTCATATTTCTAATAACTTTAAACTACTTCAAGAAAAACATAATCAATTCAAACATGAAAATCATTATCACATCATCATAAAATAATTCAAACACATAATTAACACCAAGTCATGTTCAAAATTGTCTACTAATTAAACCATCCCAAACATCAAATTCTAAAAATTCAATCAAACCAATATTTTCCCAACAAATTATTACTTTTCCAAAAACCTAATAATTAGAGAAAATCACATGAACAATAAACAATTGAAATTAATTGAAGAGAAACCTTCGTACACTTTCCAATAACATCAATTTAAATAGTTATAGCGAGGGAGTCCATGAATTCAAGAACAAATCTTTTCTTACATACAAAACCATATTCTTATTATTTTATTTTTTTATTGATTTATAATCATATTTTTTAAGTTGGAATGTGACATGTGTCTTTTCATGACCTAAAAAATTAAAGTTAAATGGGACTCGGTTGATTATAGATAGAGAGATATTTTCTATTTAATTGAAATTTAAAATAATTTTAGTGAGGGAATCCATGAATTCAAGAAATTGTTTTTTCTTTCCACCTAGAACCACTTTCTATAAGTTTTTTATTATTTCTTTTTTTTAAAAACAAAATTAAATGGAAATTGAGTTGATTATAGATGAAGGGACATTTACCATTTAATGTAAATTGAATTGATTATAAGGGTTGACTTGAGTTAGCATAAAAATAAATATGATTATTATCATAATTTTAAAATTCAATTCAATGGTCAACTCTGAACAAGACTCAGGTCACGAGCGGGGTTGATTATTGACCCGGGTCAACATAAGGATAAAAATATTATTAATATAGTTTAAAACTTTACTCAATAATCGATTTAGGGTAGAACCAGATCAACATAAAATAAAAATAGTTATTCTCATAGTTTTAAAACTTGATTTGAGATTTAACAAAGGGAAAGTCCTAGATCACAGACTAGGAAGGTCAACCTGCATTGACAAAATCAATATAAGGATAAATATTGTTATTATCATAGTTTTAAAACGCAACTTGGAGGTCAACTGGGGCAAGGCTCAAGTCACAAGTTGGGAAGGTCAACACATGTTGATCTAATTCAATATATGGATAAAAGTTGCTATTAACACAACATTAAAACTCAAATAAAGAGTCCACTTGCATCAAAGTTCAAGTCATGGATCGGGAGGGTCATCCCAGCTAATTTAGTTTTTTTCAAACTATGATACCTCCATTATTTCCATCTTTTCTGCCCGAGACAATAACCGTACCTCATTCTCTGTTTTTCTTCTGGAGGAGGCTAGAATTAATTTGGACCCTTTCAGCCCAGGCCCAGCCTTTCTGTAACGTAGCTTGGCTCTATTATTTTTTTATTTCTAACGAATATAAAATCACTTTTCCTTTCCCCTCAGGAAGCAATGTGTGTTTTGTTTATTTTATAATAAAATATTGAAAAGAGAGATGAATAATGGAACTGATTAAATTCCAAATAAGTTTTGGAGCTGAGGACGTTACAAATTGCGTAGTATATAGAAGAAAGACATGAGAAAACCCTTTTCAATTTGACCATTTTTTTTTTTTTTCTAGAGATGGCTACGCGCCAGCTTCTTCTTTACTCTGATTTCTTCTTCCTTGTCCTCATTTTATCAGGTTTGTTCAAGAACCCTTTTTTCACATATTAATGTGTTTCATGTATTCAAAACAAGATTTGCTGAAAGTGATCTTACATTGGGTTTCACAGACTTGTTCACAGCTTAACAAGACTGATTTTGATCGAAATAAGAATGTTGAACTCGTATTGAGCAATTTTGGAATTTCTGACGATAAGAAACTCTGGTAATTCACTTTTGCTTTTCTCATGTATCTCCAGCACTTTTCATTCAGCACTACTTTCAATTTGTTTAATCCCCCATTCAAAAATAGATTTTGAATGGAGTCTTGATTTTCATCTCTCCATGGTTGGATGGAAAACGTAGCCTACAAGGTTCACAGAGCGTTGTCTTTACGGTCAAAAATGAGTGTTATCTTTGAAAAGTGCAAAAACAGATGCTTTATTTTCCTTATTTCTTCATCAGTCTGATAAAATCTTAAATGATAAGGCGAAGAAAAACAGAGAGATGATTAAACCGAAAGGGACAAACGAAATGGAAGATCGGAAGAGAAAAAACAAATAGCATCCACTGATTTTGTACCAAAATACTGTATCCGTATACAATAGTCGAGACCTAAGTATGCATTTTGTACACGAACTCCTGTTCTATGACAAATCAGGATGAGGGAAATGCATTACATTGGAGGTTGCTTGCAATAATACGTGCAGGAACAGAAAGTATTCCTACACTCTCCCACACCGAGAGGTTCCTTGGAACATTCCTGGTTACATTTCTGCAAATCACAGCTGTTCATGTCCACCAGCTTGTGGCATGTGTGCTCTGGAATCCTCACCGCATTGACCTCATGGATGATTGCCCAGGGTTGGCTAAACTTGGCTGCGAACAGGGAAGAAAAGAGTGAGGGAAACCATGAAGCATGCAATTCCTAACCTCCTAAAGATCAAACTTTCCTGTCCAGTTTATGACAGATGATTTGTTAATTTTAAGGATTGTTTCTGATTCAAGGTGTTCTTCAGCACACAATGTAACGACAAAACACATGATTCATTATCTGTAAACCTCCTAAATATCAAACTTTCCTGTCCAGTTTATGACAGATGATTTGTTGATTTGAAGGATTGTTTCTGAATTAATATGGATTCTTCCACACACAATGCAATGACAAAACATACGATTCATTATCTGTAGGGATCTAAGAAGAAAACCTGAGACGAGCAGGAGTAGAACAGAGAAGAGTGCGAAGGATATCCTCATATCTCAGCTTCAGCTTGGTGTTGCAGAGCAGCTTCCTCTTGGTTGAAAGAGAGAGTGCCTTGATTATATAGTAACTAGATTCTGTCAACATAAATAAAGTGTTCAAATCATACTGGCTACTGAATATTTTCTTCGAGAGAATAATTTGTATCTTAGATCCCCAAGTCACTTCTGTAGTACTTGTGACAAGCTTGCTGCAAAGCATATATTCTTTTCTTTTTAGAGACCACCTTTTTTCCATGCTTCATTAAGATGACAACAGAGCAAAGCGTGCCTCGGCTACAGAGACGTGTCAAAATTATCAACTGGCTTGCTTATTATTATGTGCTAACAATTTTGTGCATACGTAATTTCTAATTTGTTTTACTAGTTTTTGATAATAGCATAAATAGCACATCCAATTTGATTTGTAAATAAAAACAAAATGCTCATGAAAAACAAAATCCATCAACAGTATAGGCTTTTTGTTTTTATTTATCATTTAAGATTTTGAAAAATGCGTTCTTTAAATTTATTTATTTTTTAAAAAATTATTTTTACCATCATTTTTAAAAGCTCGTGCAGATCACCCGAGCCGTTCCTTCAAGTTTTGCGTAGTACACAATAGGTAGTTGCTACCAAGTACCAACTCATACAAAGAAAGGAAAACTACATTCCTGTGAGACTTAGTTTAGGATGTTTACATGCTGAGACTTGGTTTACATTATTTTTTAATTTTTAAAAATAATACTTTTTTAGAGTAATTTTTTTTATTTTTTAAAAATTAATTTTATCATCAATACATAAAATTATTTAAAAACATTACAAAAATTAATTAAAAAATATTTTCATTTTTTTTTCTGAAAACACTTTGAAACTAAAGTGCAAAGGGAGTACCTAATGGTTATATATAGCTGAAACTCCCCGGCAGAAAAGTGGAAAGAGCCCGGTGAAAGTTTCACCGTGAAACAATTCGTTCACTGATATGCTGCCCAATAAAACCTAACTCCGTTTCTTTCCACGATGCATATTGGAGATAACAGAAAATTATCAAGCTGATGCCCACAGCAAAATGCATGAAGATAGCTCAACTACTAGTTAACATTCGATACTTAATTAGCGGGAATGGTTTGAAGAATGCAACTACTGCATATTCAGAATTCACCCTCTAGTGAGAAGCTGTGAAATGAAAAGCAAAACTGCAGTGCAAACATTTAATATGAAAACTGGTTAAAATGAATTCAAAATTCCCTCAAATATATAATGATCTTGCTGACGAGAACATCTTTAATCACTGTCTGAAATTAAAACTGAAATTGAAAATCCTAAGGATTTGCACCAGTCCACAAAAACTGGAGAAAGATAAAACAAAATGCATAACAAAAGGCTAGGAGGAAACCTAGTAACCACCCTTGAGATCGTTAACAACATCATATGGGATGGGAGTAACAGTTTCCAATGTAGCACCTTCCACCATGAAACCAGGTTTAGGGCCCTTTGGCTGCCTCTTTGTGCAGATAACCTCGCCTCTGGCCTTAGCCTCTGCCTTCAGTTGATCATTCTTCTTCTTCCTGAGACGGAATTCCTCCGTGCACCTTGAAGGTAGCAAATGCTCCACTCTAACATGGATCCTCTTCCTAATGATCCTGTTACCCACCTGTGATCAAGTGATGGATTACAATACAGCAAACAATATCGATCACAAATGCAGAACAAACAACAATCATGGAAACAAACAGGCAGGCCGATCCATTACAATGATATGCAAAACACCAAATATTAGGCCATGAAGAGCAATGGAGAAATAATGTCAGACGGTAGTTCAGCAATAACCAATTAAAACATACAATTGATTTTCTAGCTTGTTTCCCATGAATCATCAGTTAAGGTTATCTAAAATTGAATCCAAAACGAGAAGACCTTAGATGGTGGAACAGGAATCAAGAAATCTAACAGCAAATAAAGTGTTAACTCAATCTCGAGCAAAAAGAAAAATTAAACCTTTCAGAAGCTAAACAACAAACAACGATTGCCAACGAAAGACACAAGTAAAACAAAAACTTTTGCTCACATCATGTTACTTCAAGTTCAGTCAAATACCAAATACCTAGCATATTCGGGGGGAGGAAATATCTCCCTTTCACTGGCACAGTCATATGCATAACTAAGCAACAGAAACCATGACGAAAATAGCACCTTAAGAAAGAAAAAATAAGCAACAAAATCTACAAGAAAAACAGCCCAAAACCTTAATAAATAAACCCTCAAATTCATTATTAAGTCAACAACATCGTAAATTGTCTCACGCAATAATGGCATCTTTAAGATACAAGAGGAAAAAACCCATATCAACCATAAAGCAGCTATCTATATCGATCAAACCTATATGTAAAAAATCATGTAACTTCCAAGTAGACAAGACATCAAACGCATGAGGGACACTAAGAACCATTACCAAAAACAGGTAATGAAATAAGTAGATAAATATACCTGCTTGTTGACCTCTACGCCGATGGCACGTTTGGTGACATTCCAGACTCTGCCAGTGCGTCCATGGTAAAACTTGTGAGGCATACCCTTGTGGACGGCGCCGTTTACCTTGATGTCCACATGTTCACCAATCTTGAAGGTTCTGAGGTAGGTTGTCAATGGAATGTAACCCTTCTTTCTGAAGGGACGAGCGAAGAGATCTCTGGTGCGAGACCGAAGACCGTGACCAGCCGGCATTTTGTGTCTGAATGAGTATGAGGGCGAGCAGTGGCTGAGATAGAGGGGAAGGGTGCTCAGAAGGGATTAAAACCCTAGATGGGAATTTATAGGTGGTTTTGGACAAGGGTTTGTGGTTGCGGCTTATGGGCTCTGGGTTTTGTTTGTTTTATTGGGCCTAATAATGCTGAAATTTCAGTGTTAAACCCATGGGCTTGTGAGTGTTGAATTTGAATGGGGAAAAGGCCTATAATTTGGTCTAAATAGTGTTTTCAGAAAACGGGTAATTTGGGGGGGCGTGTGTTATTGGCGAGCTATAAATAAACATGGTTTGAAAATGAAATTAAAACAGATAGTTGCTACTATTATTCTTTGTTTATTTTTCAAATTTTTTTTTAAATTTGATTTTTTTTTCAATTTTTTTTTAATATTAAATTAATAACAAATTAAATAGCCAATAGCCCTCCTTCTTGTTGTTATCGCCTCACCTGATTAGTATGTATTTGATGCTATAGTGGCTTCCAAGTCATAATAATAATAATAATAATAATAATAATAATAATAATAATCAGAAATATTTATATATACTGAGTTTCCAAATTTAATAGCCAGTTGGTTAAATAATACAGTATCTTGTTAATCATCTAAATGACGATGTAAACTATGAGCTGAATCATTAGACTAGAAGTGGCCTACATGAAAAACAATAAAGTTAAATTCCTAATAAATTAAATATTGAATGATAAAATCAAGAAAAAAAAACTAATTACACAATTTTTTTTATATATATTTATATAAGTAGTTGGAAGAACAAAGTTGAAAATCTAAATAAAAAGATAATTAGAGGTCAATTATATATTTTTTTATTAGAGGGTTAAATTGAAAAGAAAACTAACTTTACCAGAAGTACAACAAAATCAAAATAATAAAATTGAATTGAAAAAAAATGCACCATAAACTTGGATTGAATAATCAAATTGAAAGTCAATAAATGTTTTATAAAAGAAAAAATAGAAATAAACAAATAATGATCAAATTAGAGAAAATAACATATATCAAATTGGAATTGAAAGAATAAATTGAAAATAAATAAACAAAACCAACCTGTAAGATTCAAAGAAAAAGAGAGGAAAGAAAGGAAACAAAAAGCTTGGCAATAATAAATCGCTCTATTGCCGTTGACACATACCGTACCAAAAAGGAACAAACACGATGATGCTTCCAAAAAATGATGAAAATACATTTATACTAATTGATAATGTATTTCAAAAACATGATGAAGCATTTTATGCTAGTAGAAGACGATAGATGCATTGTCCAAAATGCACGAGTGCCTCCTACATGCAACACGTGTCATTGTTTTTTTTTCTTCTAGGAAGAGCAAAAACATAATAGCACTATTGTAGTGAATAATAAATTGTGTAAAGTTAAAATGCCTTGATTTTTATTCAATTCATGTTAAAATACTAAAAAGCCTTTGACAAACCTGAAAATCACAAAAACTTAATTGAAAAAGACTAAGAGTCTCCTATAAACATGATTTTATTTTTATCCCAAGGGTAAATGTGTTTATTTTTCTCTATTTTTAAAAATTAAAGGTTAAATATTCATCTGAGCTAATTTTAAAATTTTTGACTTAAAATGTAATTCAATTGTTTTAATATCTTAAAGAAAAAAAACATTTATACTGATGGTTAATTACACTTATACTTCTTATTAATTTTTTAATAATTAATGAGCAGTGTGAAAAAAATCAAGATATTAGTTTTTTTGATATAGTAAAAATATATAATTACATTAATATTGAATAATAATTACGGATAAAATGCTTTTATTTTTATTTTATATATATATATATATATATATATATATATATATATATATATATATTTATCTTTGTTATTGCCTGATTAACTTCGTATTTGATCGTACATGATATCAAAGTAGACATGGCTCGTAGGGGTTTGTATACGTAATTCGAATACCAGCTGGTGGACCAATTGCCAATCTTTTCGAGATGTCTATTAGAGGCTCGGTGACTCCCTCTTCTCCTGAGTCCTACCTTAAGGAATTTGTGATTTAATATGGTAGCTAAAGTTCTATACATAATAAAAATTTGCGTATAATTTAAAAATATACTCCAAATATTTAAAAAATATTTAGTAAAAGAGAAAAAATCTTATTTTTTCGCTATTCCAAATTTTATATACAAAGAAAATATAAAAAGAAAGCATGTATATATTTCAATCTTGAAACTAAAATGCTTTTTATTGAGTGAGAAAAATATTTAAAAGACATGGAATTGCTTTTAACCAAGTGTATATATTTCAATTGTGACTAACATGCACTAGAAATGCATTGCAGCGAGTACATTATACATTTTTATATTTTTCTTAGAGAAAATAAATAAAAATGATTTAAGTTGTTGTAAGTGTTTAATGTAATATGATTTTTTTTTTCAGAGATTAGTTATATATAATTTATATAAATTTTCAAGTTAGATACTTTGATTTTATTCAATATTCATTGGAAAAAAAATCTATTTAATTGTCTTAGAAATAGTGAAATAGAAAAAAAGAAAGGTTCCCAAAATACACGTGGAACATAACATAAACAAAACTATAGAACACAAGGTAAATAAAGCAGCAATTTACAACATTTATTACCAAAGACATCTCGTCCCCTCCTGTTTCATCCCTGAAAAGACTAAGAGTCTCCTATGAACATGATTTTATTTTTATCCCAAGGGTAACTGTTTTATTTTTCTCTATTTTTAAAAATTAAAGGTTAAATATTCATCTGAGCTAATTTTAAAATTTTTGACTTAAAATGTAATTCCATTGTTTTAATATCTTAAAGAAAAAAACATTTATACTTATGGTTAATTACACTTATACTTCTTATCAATTTTTTAATTATTAATGAGCAGTGTGAAAAAATCAAGATATTGGTTTTTTTGATATAGTAAAAATATATAATTACATTAATATTGAATAATAATTACGGATAAAATGCTTTCAGTTTTATTATATATATATATATATATATATATATATATATATATATATATATATATATATATAACTTCGTATTTGATTGTACATGATATCAAAGTAGACATGGCTCGTAGGGGTTTGTATACGTAATCCGAATACCAGCTGGTGGTCCATATATATATATATATATATATATATATTGTCTGATTAACTTCGTATTTGATTGTACATGATATCAAAATAGACATGGCTCGTAGGGGTTTGTATACGTAATCCGAATACCAGCTGGTGGTCCATATAAATAAAGCAGCAATTTACAACATTTATTACCAAAGACATCTCGTCCCCTCCTGTTTCATCTGCATCCCTTCTCCGCCACCGATACCTACCAAAGACAGTCGCATTAGGACCACTCCGGCCAGGTGGGACCTTGCAAGACCATTTTCTATTTCTTCAGAGACATGATCCGCTTGTTGAATGGCTAGAACATCGGCCAAATTGCTGTCATGCTTTCCTCTCAGCTTTTTCTCCGTCTACCGCGTCGTCTGTTCTTTGTCTTCGATTTTGACCCTAACATATCCAACATAAAAAGGTCCACTTAAAACTTTTGACCTTCTGTTTGCTTGGTTATGGCTGTCCTGACAGTGATTTTTTCACGTTTCGTGCCCTGTCATTTTCAGGTTTGAGGACAACGGTGCACAGTAAAATAGTGATTGTTTTATAGTCCTAAAGTTATAATTATAATTATTGGGAGTCGTCATCTGATATTAAGGTCATTATGAACCTATTGATCTGCGAAAGTCTTGGGTAAGAGAACTTGTTGTGCAAGGGAAAGACGCATAACCCCAATACACCCTACCTAAGACAAGTTGCATTGTTGTTTGATTGTTTTTCTTAAGTTTGATTTTTTTACACTGTATTTAAAAAAAAAACATTTTTTTTATCCGCGGGTGTATTTTACAATGTAATTTTACACATCAATAAAAGAAAACCCTCTTTTTTAGTATCTGTAAGTGTACTTTACAATGTAATTTTACACTGAGATAGCTAAAACAAAAATAATTTTATATATATATATATATTGGCCAAATTCCAACGGATAATCATAAACTAGTTACGATATCCATTTTTTGTTCAAAATATGTGAAAGATGCAACATTTATTTTTTTTAAAAAAATATGCTCGGAAAACCTTGGAATTCAGCCGTATGCGCAAAAACAACATATTTTTTTGTATTTTTTAATGCAAATTTTTTCTAAAAATTTGGGTCGGGCTTGACCCAACAAAATGGCCCCCAACCAAGATGGCCCAAAAGCCCACCTTTGCTGGGCTTGGGCTTGGGCTGGGCCGAGAGCAACCCAGCCTTCCAAACACAACACAGAATATATATATATATATATATATATATATATATATATATATGAAGGGAGAGAGAGAACAACGTGCTTCTACCAGCTCCGAGGAAGACGATGGGGCGCTGCGTGTGTTATTACTGTGTTGTATTTTTGTGTTTTCTCCGATTTTTATGGTCTCCCCGTTAACTAGTCTTCCCCCACTGTCAAAAATTTTCCTCTCTGTCAAATTTTCGTCTCAGTTTTCCCTCAGTTCAAAAATTTCTTCTATGACTGCAAAATCTTTCCCTGTCTGCGTATTATTTCCCCATCTGTGTTCAATCCCCCCCCCCCCTTTTGTCTGTGTATTTTCTCCTCCTATTTATAGGCGAAGAAGGCATGGTGCAGGGCATGGGGGTGTTGTCCAGGGGATGGTGTTGCAGAGAGAGTGGGTTGAAGGCATGGCTACAGCATGGCTCCGACGATAGCCTCAACAATTTTTTTTTTGAAAATTTGAAATAAATAAGTTGTGATAAAAAAGAGTTTTTCGATGGAAAAAAACTAGAAAGAGCGATGTTTTTATCTTTAATTTTGGCTTTGGATTTCACCCAAAAAATTTTGTCACCGAAAATTCCGATCTTCTCAATTTAATCCAGATTAGGCTTCCAAACTTAATTTCTCACCAATTAAGTCCTTAATAAAATTAATTTGACCCATTTAAAGTATAATTAAGCCCTTGCGCTTAATTAAATCCTTCAATTGGGCTCTCAATTAATTCTCAAACATAATTACACTTTAAATTGGCCGACGATTAAATCGAATTGGCCCATAAAAATATAATTATGTGCTCCGACTTAATTTTATGCAGATTTATCCAATAATAAATTATTTTAGCCTTGAATCTGTATTTTCCTTCATTTTGGGCAAAAAAGAGGTATGACCAAGTTTTCGAAAACGTTCAAAATTTCCACCTTAATTTTTCTAATGACACCAGCCTTTTTTATTTTATTTTTATTATTTTTATATAGATTTATAAAATAAATCAGAACTTGGGTTATGGCAATGGCTATTGCTCAATATCAGTTTATTAGACCACGGATTTTGTTTTACTCCTCTGTGAGATCATGATTTTTCCCTCGTGCGAGTCGCTTCAGGGTGTTTCTGCAACTTGACAGATGATGTTTACAGAATTGCCACAGCCCCCTTCTTCTAGGATGTTCTTCAATTCAATGTACTCGTTTTCTCTTTTCTGTGTATGAATAGGAATGGCATTCTGTGTCCACAAATTAAGTCTATAATTAGATTTCAGGTATTTATATGAATATTAATTTTATGCAATAGCTACATAAAACAGCAGAACATCGTTGAATACTCATCATTTCTTGTCAGTTGACCACCGCACAGTAATTTTTTTTGCTGATATTTTCTCTCCGAAAGTCTGGAGAACTTTCTGTATAGAAATCATTCAGATAATAAAGTAAGGGGGAAAAAACATGCAGCCACCTCTTCATTTCTTCCCAACGATTATTCTCCAGTGAAAATACAAAATATCCTGTGAATATTATTACCAAACCCACTAAGGTAGGCAGCTCACCACACATATTTAAATCCTCTAATTTCCTCCACCTCCAAGCCAGTACGTACTATCTACCTCCCTTTGCTGATCATCTTCACCATGGCCAAAACCCTCCACCATCTCGCTTCCTCCTTCGTAATTCTCTCAACAGTTCTCTCATTCTTGATCGTTGCCGATGCAAAATCTCAACGTTTCACTAGATATTTGTCTCCCGCAACACTAGGGCTCAAGAAAGAGAAACTAAGCCACCTTCACTTCTATTTCCATGACATAGTTAGTGGAAAAAATCCCACCGCAGTCCAAATAGCCCGTGCAGACATGACAAACACATCGTCAACAGGATTTGGAATGGTGGCGATGATTGATGACCCCTTGACCATGAGGCCTGAACTCAGCTCCAAGCTTGTAGGAAGAGCGCAAGGGATTTACGCATCAGCTTCTCAGAATGATCTTGGTTTGCTAATGACTATGAATTTTGCTTTCATGGAAGGGAAGTACAACGGAAGCACTCTCAGTGTTCTGGGACGTAATAGTGTGCTGTCCACTGTGAGAGAGATGCCGATCGTCGGTGGAAGTGGCCTTTTCCGGTTTGCACGGGGCTATGCTCAGGCCAGCACTCACACGTTTGACATTAAAACCGGCGATGCTGTTGTCGAGTACAATGTCTATGTCTTTCATTATTAACTGCCTTCTGGTTGCTGAGGATTCCCTTTTCTTCACTCAGACTTTGCTAGAACTTAGAAAGTGATTAATAAAAGAAAGCTGATGTCACCTATAGACAGAGATTTGCTGATAGTTTTCCCCCCATGTCGTCAGCTATTGTTTTGGTTTCTTTACAGTAGTTATCTGATATGAAAGCTGATTTGTAATTCTTGTTTGAGTATCTTTCATGTATCTAATGATATATATGATCCAAGTTGTTCTGAATAATTGTGACTATGCGCATCGTGCTCCCACCTTTATTCACATCATGGGCTCTTTTCAAACATGCGAGCCAGAAGATTAGAATTGACATAAGTTACTTGACTGACCTGTGCTGGGTCAAATTGTTTCTTTGTTTAGTTTTTTGGTAAGGGAATTCGAAAAGTTATCTTTGTTTCTTGATGAAACAATCGCTAACAAGCCACGTCAAAATTTCTCTCCTGAAACTTTTTGTTTAATCCCAGAATACTAACTGGCTAGATCAAAAGCTATGTCGTGGAAATCAGGAGTGTCACTGGCTCGATCCTTCATGTACATAGGAAGTTATGCTCTTAGAGAATTATTTTTCACTCGCAACATAACCAAGTTCTTGAGTAATTGTAAGAGATTATTGCCAGTGTTTAAACTACTTAGCAGGGATGGAGTAGTGATCTTAAAGCTTGATTTGAAGGTTCAGCTTTTTGACGTGTGAGTTTGGAGTTCAATTTTAATCCTGAGAGTATTAGGTGACTTCATTTTCTGCTGCCTTGTTTCATCAAGGATCATTGGGGAGACATGTTTCATTCTTTGCTAAAAAATCATCTGTTCATCCTCTTCCTTGCATCTGCGGCACTTGCTCCGGAGAAGCCTACAACTGATACAACTTACTGTTTTTTTTTTTTTTTTTAATCGTGGTGTCGGGTCAGCTTACGTGCACCACAACTAATCCTCGGACTCACTGAACATCCTGCAAACCAGTGAGCATGTAAGGCACCGCGGGGGTGACATACGTGCATGGTGGGACTTGAACCCTGGTGCAGAGGAAGGAAACAAGTCCCTTCAACCTCTAGGCCAAGACCTCACTTGCTACAACTGACTGTTTTACTTTATAAGAATGTTTTTTTTTTAAGAAATATATTAAAATAATATATTTTTTATTTTTTAAAAATTAATTTTCATATCAAAGAATATCTAAAAACACCAATAATTTTTTAACTTTGAATAAAAAATAAAAAAAATATTTTTTTTCAAAAATATTATAAAAAAATAATATCTTATCAATGACTCCTCCAATGATTCACAAAAGCTAAAAGCAAAATCACGAGCTCTTCTTTGGAGGAAATATACAAAATTCAAAAGTCCAATAGTCTTGCCAGTTTGTCTTCTTTAGACCATGCCGTCACATCTACCGACTACCATTTCACTTTTCACACTGCACCATCTGAACTATGCCTTCAAATCCGACGGCCCACATGCAACCAAAATCTGTCCATGGAAAAGGAGGTTATGGGTAGGTCACATTTCTCTCGGAAATTTCAACATTTCAAATGTTGTTCTCATCGTTCAATATTTGAGTTCTTGAGCATAGTTTATTTTCCCATGCTTGTAAGGCCAATAATTAATATCTTTTGTCCTTTGATTGACTTGACAATTGCCCCTAATTGTACGGTGATTTTGCGTGGCATTAATTTTACTCGGTCATCCTATTTTAAAATTTATTTGTCAAATTGATTGAGTTTATTTTTTAAAAATATTTATTAATTGTTTTCATAATTTAGTTTTTAATAAATTAAGAGTAATTTAATCGTGCTTGGTATCTTAGAGCTTCTCAAAAATATTTTTCGCTTGTATATTAATATATATATATATATATATATATATATATATTTAATTGTTTATATTATAATATTAATAAAAAAATATTATAAAAAATATCAATTTAAAAATATTATATTAAAATAATCTAAAAATATAAAAAATGAATTTAAAATAAAATAAAATCATATATTTCAAAAATATTTTTAAAAACACAATATCAAACAAACACCTAATTTCTCTTTTCATGTCTCTTTCAAAATTGAGCGTTTGGTTGGTATTCTACCAACCATTTATTTTTTAAATATAATATATTTTTATAAAAAAAATATTTTTTAATACTGAAATCATAAAAAATTAATTTGAAAACAATAAAAGTCTTAAAATATTTTTAAAATAGAAAACAAACGAAATGTACATGTCAAGAAATTTATTCTTTTTCTGGTCTATTAAAGAAAGTCTTTATCGATTGATTTCTTGATCCGATAGCCAAAATTATTCCAGGTTAGTTTTAATTGAGTAGTATTTATATTTCTTTTTCTTCTGGCTTATTACACGTTTTGCAATCGTGTCAAGATCTCATTGGTGATAATATACTTGTTTTGTAAATTACAAATGAAAACCCTTCACAGCTCATCTATCTTTATACATTTGTCTACTGGATGATTTACATTCATCAATACATACCCATCCACAAAACCATATACTTCTTTTTTGTAATCACAAAGCATCTCTGTAAACACCTCATTGCTCCATACATTTTATTGCAATATATAAACTCCATGGTGGATCTAGCCAATTATAATTACTTTTTTTTTTACTATAAACAACACATCAATTATTAAGGTAAAAATAATAATTACAATTGGTTATACTATCAAATACCTTATGTATCACAATGATATAATTATACACGTAATACACGCGACATGCTAGTGAATTTAAAATATCTGAGGAAATCAATTTTTATAAAATTTAATATATGTTGAACATTGATTTTTATTTATTGATATTTTAATTTAACATTAATGTTTTTATAAATAATATGTTTATTTTTGAAAGTGTTTTTGTTTTAAAATGTATTGAAATAATATATATTTTTTAATATTAGTATATCAAAACAGCTTAAAACACAGAAAAACAATTAAAAGCAAAGGAAAAGATAAGAAAAATTAAAGATTTTTTCTAAAATAATTTTAAAATGAAAAAATAAGGATTTAAGGATAATAAATCATACGAACTTCCGACTTGTAATACCATGAAAAAAACTAAAACAATAATTATAATATGTTCACTTGAACAATAAACCACCAAGTTATATTTTTATATTTCTTAAAGTTTTATTTTTTTATTGGATCTTTTTATGCTCTAATTATATGAAATTTAGCTCCAAATAAAAACATAGAGAAAAAAACATGACTCACTTGAATATAGTTAACAAATATTTTATTTATTTTTCAATCATATTAAAGAAGATCCTCCTTTCTCTTTACATTAATGATATGGTTGCTTTCTCGAAAGATAAAGAAAAAGAAAAAGAAAAAGAAAAAGAAGAAATCGCCCTCACGTCCATATACTAACTTTTCCTTGTCAAATGATTTCATGATATCGGGTTCAGCATGCAATTTCTTTATTTCCACTTTTTCTTGTTTTTGTAAGAGAAGCAACTTAGTTTTATTTCATTTAAGAGGATGTTGGACTTTGATCTTTCTTTAATAAAAATAAAAATAAAAATAAAAATAAATTTCCTTTTATATAATTCGATGCATCACTAGATTAGTGTAAAACTTGTACATGGAAAAGGATACCCAGGCCCGAGCCTGGGTTATGAGCTAATCTTCATGAGCAAACTTTAGTTGGAAAAATAATAATTTGTTATGACTCAAAACATTAAAATAAGTTTTAATGGCTTAAAATATTATTTTATAATAAATTTGTACTCAAACTCAGGCCCAAGCCCAACCTAAGAACAAGCTGGGCCAACACAAATATTTAAACCAAACTTATTTCACTTATAATCTCTTCTCTTTATTAAATTAAATACCCTTTAAGTTCAATTTTAACTTTCTAACTTCTCATTTTATAAATATATATTTTTTCTATGCATGTTAATTTTTTTTATAGAGTTTTGAGTCTTACCAAAATATGCTAACTAAGTTCACTTTGAGATCCATTTTTTATTTATCCATAATTTATTTAAATTATGTTAATATTTTATGTTAAAGAGCATATATTGTAGATTTAATTCTAACAAAATCTTAACCCCAAAAATTAGTGGCTCCATTTTTAATTTGATATCAAATACAACAATTAACTATTTTATAACGTCATAAATTTTTTTATAACCATCATATCGGGAAGAGAGAATCATTTTAGATATATATATATATATATTATTACTTTCGATACATTTTATTTTTTCAAAGATATCTATTTACACGAAATTTTAAGAAGTATTTTATAATAGTTTGATGTATTTAAAAAAATAAATATATTTCATGTTATTCAAACTTAAAAAAGTTAAAAGAATTAAAATAAACCTCCTTATACGTTATACAACGTATGTAGTGTCTCGTAAATGATCAAAACCGAAACAAGACCAAATTAACCATCATGCAACATTTTATATAATTACACGTAATTTAGGTTTCCCTCACCCAATTTCAGATGATCATGGCCACAACTCAGACAAAAGTCCTTATCTCCCTCTCTCCCCATTATTCTCTGCCCCATTACCAAGGTTATCAAACTCTCGAGTCAACTCGCAAACTCGTACGAGTTTGCGAGTTGACTCATTAAAACTGGTTGAATCGGAAAGAAAAATCAAACTCGGTCAAAATCGGGTTGACTCGTAAAATTGGACCGATCTTACGAGTTCAAGGGATTCGGTCGCGGGGCTAAGGGCGCTGAGCTTTCGTTTGCAATTTTTCGTTTCTTTCA
The DNA here is from genome assembly GCA_964035475.1 of Salix caprea. NCBI lineage: Eukaryota > Viridiplantae > Streptophyta > Magnoliopsida > Malpighiales > Salicaceae > Salix > Salix caprea. Next base: position 27,172,273 of record OZ037743.1, on the reverse strand, counting down.
TTTGCAATTTTACAAATTTCATTTGCAGCTCAAAATCCTCTCTTCTCTTCTCAGACAAGAACCCTAAATCGTCATCTCTCACCCCCAAAATCTTCTCTTCTCTTCTCAGCAAAAAACCCCAAATCATCAGCTCTCACCCCCAAAATCTTCTCTTCTCTTCTCAGCACAAAATCCCCCAAATAGCCAGTTCTCAGTTTAGCAGCACAAGCAAAGGCACAAGAAAGGGAGGGAGATGAGCACAAGAAAAGGGAGATGAGCAGCGGCGGCACAAGGAAAGGTAGATGTGTGGGGGGCAAAGTAAGGGAATTAGGGTTGGGGGGCTTTTATAATAATAATAATAATAATAATAATAATAATAATAGGTGTGTGTGTGACATGCGCGTATGAAATTTGAGCCGTCGACATTGATTGCATAACATTAAAGCTATTATGTTAAACCACACCCACTCCCCCCTCATGCTCTGCTTATATCATACTAATAATTTCATATTTCGGTTAAGTCGGTCGGTCCAAACTTTATTTTCATACAAATAATCAATCAACTTGACATATTGATTTTAAATTTAAACCAGTTTAGGCTCTACAAAAATAAAAATAAAATTGAACTATGTGATCTAATAAAAAAACATTGGTTAAGTCGTTATCTAGTTAATCTAAATAAAACCTCATCCACAATGTTTTTTTCTTTTTTATTTTCTTTTCTGTTCAAGGCAACACGGTTTTGATTTTTTTGGGTAACCTGCCTCAAGAATCTTATAATAATAATAATAATAATAATAATAATTAATAACTTATTGGGAAATAAGTTATATAATAATAATTTTAAAAAATAATTTTATTGTTGGAGGGTTTTTTAAAAGCAATTATTTAATTATATAACTTACTCATATTAATTATATAATTAATTGCATAATTAAAATATATATAAAATAATTGAACTTTATTTAAAATAAGATAAAAAATGGTTCTCCAAAATAGCTTTTACCATTGGAGAACACATCAACAAAAAAACCATATATACACTATTCAACAAAAAAACCTTAACTAATGAAGTTTTATGGCCATGATTATGTTATATTGTATTCGAAAATATTTTACATACGATTTTACTATTTTTCTTCTCACACGATTTTAACTATGATTTTACGATTTTTGTACGGACAAATTCGGGTACGATTTTACGATGCGATCTTACGATCCGATTTTTCGAAACCCCTTCCGTTTCGTGTCAAAATCGCGATTTTGACAACCTTGCCCCTCACCCTTGCTACCGCGAAATCTGAAACTTTCTCAGATATTTCTCCAAAAAAACTAGGCCTCAAGCGGGAGAAACTAAGCCACCTCTTCACGTCTACTTCCACGACACAGTTAGTCGAAAAATTCTCACTGCTGTTCCACTTGCCCAGGCAGCCACGACTGTTAAAGAATTATTTTATTAAAAACTTTAAATTATTAGGTGAGATTTTATAATATTATTTATATTATATTTTAATATTTCCTTAAATGAAAGTCATTTAAATTTGAAACTTGCAATACAGTCTCACACTATCTTTAGAGAATAATATAAATCATATACTAGGACCTCACCTATTAGATTAAACTTTTAGATGAGATGATTCCTTAACATGATATCAGAGCCTTGTTGACCTAACAGTCACGAGTTCAAATCTTACCACTCCCATTCTATTTGATAAAAATCAAGCCCAAGATATTGTGAACCTGTGCAAGTTTAAAGCCCAAAAGCTTTCACTTGAGAGGGTGTGTTAGAGAATAATATAAATCATATTTTAGAACCTCACCTATTAGCTTAAGTTTCTAGGTGAGATGATACCTTAACAATACCATATAAAAAACCATCTCAACTAAAAGTTTAAGCTGTTAGGTGAGGTTCCAGAATATGATTTATATTATTTTCTAACACCCCCCTCAAGTGAAAACTATTTGGTCTTGAAACTTGCACACAAGCCATACTACCTTGTGCTTGATTTTTATTAAATAGAATGACAGTGGTGAGATTCAAACTCGTGACTTCTGGGTCAACAAGGCTCTGATATCATGTAAAGAAACTTCTCACCTAAAAATTTAAATTATTAAATAAAACCCGATAATATAATTTATATTATTCTCTAACAACGAAAATCAGTCTTCGACAGAATGTGGGCTGGTCGTAATGATCGATGATCCCTTGACTTTAAAGCCTGAGGTCAGCTCGAAGCAAGTAAGGAAAGCACAAGGGATTTATGCATCGGCATCACAAAGTGAAGTAAGTTAACTTTTTTTGTTCATAGAAGGGAAGTATATATAATGGTAGCACTCTCAGTATCCAGGGTCGCAACCTTGAAACTAGGGATGCTATCGTGGAGTATAATGTGTGTGTTTTCCATTATTGAGATCAATTATTGATTTGTTTTTCAATTCCATTTTATTATCTGCTGATGATGTACTCTGTATTTTATTAGGATAGCCAACGATTATTCCATCCTTCAACCACCTGTCCTAACCTTCTGGATGCCATTAGCAGGTCGAAAAGCTCCACACTAGACTGATATTACTAAAAGAAATCAAGATCGAAAGCACTAAACAAAAGAATTTCTTGATAGGATCCTAGGCACACCGAATTCTCTCAGGCCACAAGATGCCAGCCAGATGACCATTTTTCCCATCAAGCATGATAAAACACAGGAGGTGCTCATAAGAAAAGAAAACATCTCGAACATTAAAGCGGGAAAGGAGAAATGAACTCGACGATACTTCGACGTACCCTAACTGCTGAGACATCTCTCGCCCAATCTATCATGATAAAACATCATGATAAAACACAGGAGGTGCTCATAAGAAAAGAAAACATCTCGAACATTAAAGCGGGAAAGGAGAAATGAACTCGACGATACTTGGACGTACCCTAACTGCTGAGACATCTCTCGCCCAATCTATCATTCATCATATCGTTTATAGGATTGATTGAAAAGCAGGTAGGTGCCCATGGCGAAGGGGTATGGTGGAAACGAGGCACGTGTCGCCGAGGGATAGGAGAATGGATCCACTTTGATAGATCCCACCATCTTGACGACACAAAGAAGTTAGTGATGTTAGACTGGTATGGAGATGGAGTGCTGAACGACCTGTAGTTTCATAGATCTACATGGGAATCTTCCTGAGATCGATCAAGATAAATCGATCGATCATGTAGTTACAGCCAGAAATTCGATTGGTCAGCCCCTGCTTCGACTGCTACAGGTTAGAGTGCCCCCTGAGACGATAGGGATGGTGCCAAAAAACCCTTCCTCTCATAGAAAGACATACCGACAGGCACGTGGAAGTGATTGGGGGTGATTATTTTCGATTCATTTTACTTTTCATCTTAAAAAACAACCAAATTGATTTTATTTTAAATTAAAAAAACTTATATTGTTTTTTTTTTTTTTTTTTGAGAATTTGTTGACTTTCTATGAGCTTCTGGTAAACTTTAAATTGATGTAAAAATTTATTTTAATTGTCTATTTTTCTTGCAAAAGTGAGTATATTAAATGATTATGGAGAATTTATATATAACACACCATCTAGTTAATAAAATCTAAATTTACAAAGCATTACTTTTTGTGAATATTTTTTATGATATCAAGATATGCAAGCAAGCAAACAAATCTCATAGTTAAAAGTGTTTAAATCATAAAAAAGAATTACAAACTTTTTCATTTGTTTATTTAATTAACATAATCCAATATCTATCTAATTTCATTGTATAAAACTTGAAGCCTACCTTCCAAGCATGCTACGAAAATCCAAACATTAAAAAAAACTTGCTTTAATCTACATATTGAATTGAAACAAGCTTCATTCCATATATCAATAGAACTAGGATCTTATCATTGACAAATTGACTAATTAAAGTAGTTCACTTTTCAATAGTCTTTTTTCTTAGATAGAAGGATGTTAAAATTTGAATACAAAAATAAATAAAAGATCATTCTAAGAAAATCATCACTAATAAATTTAATAGTTTCAACTTTTGTTAGCTTTCTTTGATAAATTAGTAGTGTTTTGAATGATTTTGATTGTTGAAGTATCATACATAATCAAGGGAATAAATAATCTTAGATTTTTTAGCCATTTTTATGTATGTGTTTTAGTTTCTAGTTTATGTTACTAATAGATCTTAAAGTGATTAGAATTTAACATAGAAAAAATAAAAAGAAACTTACTTTATCCTCAATTTCAAATACGAATACTCCAACATGCAAGGTGTTTTTTCCTTTTCTTTTTCAAAGAAAAAATAACAGAGATCAACAAATAAAAATCTTGATACAAATAAAAGAACTTTGTAAAAGATATATAAGAGAAAAGTGCATAGATGGACTACTACTGATATGAGAGAGGAAAGGAGTTGGCTTGCTAGCTCTAGAGATGAAGATTGAAAAGTTGGGTGTTGGAGCCCAAGAGGGAATGATAATGGTTTACTAGGGAGTTAGGGTTAAAACTTAGAAAGAAAATTCTTTTTATTTATAATACCTTTGATTTTTGTTATTTGAGTTGGTTTGGTTTAGTTTATGGTATTTTGGTTTTAGCCTTATAGGATCAAAACTGAACCGAACCAAATGTTTTTTTAAAATTAATTGAATTAAGTTTTTTTCCTGGTTCTGTTTTTTTTGTAATGTAGTTCTCTTGATTTTTTTAGTTTTTTTTTATTTACTCCTAGATGTGATAGAAAAATATTTGAGGAAGATCTCAATTTGAAGAGTGGCAGACCACACCAACAATTTGATATACGAATTATAGTTGAGCTTGATATTGAGAGAGAAAAACTACAAAGGGCTAGAAACCAGATCTAATAGTTAGAGAAGATGATTCAAATGCTTGAAAGGAATAATGAATCATTAGCCACAAGTAATGAAACATTAATTCAAAATAATACTTTGTTCCACTACAAAATTTAATAAACTAACATATTCACTAATATGGTGGCCCAAAAGTCTAACAAGTTATGAGTGAAAGCTTTCATGATTGGCAACAACGTCCATAAATATGAAGAGTATTTGAATGAAATTTCATCTGTATTAAGAATGTAGCCAATAAAGGAGTAACACTTGAGTAGAAAACATTTTTGGTGTAAACCAAATGTTATTCATAAATAAAAAGGCTTTGACTTACCTTTTTTTATGTGCACAAGATTTAATAAATTTAAAGACTTGAAAAAACCTCTTTAAATTTATTAGACTATGGATTCTACCTATGCTTAACATGGAAGTCATGGATTAACTCTTTTAAATAGGTTAATCCATACTTAATGTGCATGTACATATATTGCATTCATTTAAATGACTTAAGCACATTTTAGATTGAAATACAGGTCCCTAAAGAGCTCTAATTTGTAAAATCTACAACACTAGACTTTGATTAAGAAATATGAAAGATGAAGAGTGTGCTCACTGTAATGCTCACTTCTAGAAAGAACTGAATTCTCTAAATATTAACGTGACTCACCTCGCTAGCTTACTCGAGCAGACACTTAAAAATGCCTTTCGTAAAAGTCATTCAAATTGACCCATCACCTTTAATCATACCTGGACAACAACTCATCCTGAAAAAAAGGACTAACGTTATCATGATGCCCAACACAATCCAATATTTATAAAATTAACAACAGTAAAACCCAACACTAGCCCTTACAAACATAGATGTATTCGCTGATAAGTCCTATAAGACAGTCATCTGATGATACTAATTAAGATAAATTGACAACATTGAAGGCTAAAATAAGGTTTATTAAAGGAATAGACTTGTATGATCCAATATAAACTATAAAAATATGTCTAGTCTTGAATATGGTAGTACCAAAAAAAGTTATGTGTTTATGAGATCATCAAATACACCAAAACACAATGTTCCATTACCCATCTCAAATTCTACTACAATAAAATGACAAAAGTAGAACACAATGAAAAACCATAATGCAATTCTTTTAAGATAGTTTGAGTGGGGAGATATTGAGATGGTACATAAGAATAAACAACTTAAGGATTCAGAGATAAAAATATCTAATAAATGTTTTTATTAAGCAATACAAGTTAACATGAATATTGCTCTTGACAAATCTAGTTTGTCTAATATGAAGAAAAGGAACAATGAAAACATAAGGGAGTATGACTAAAGACAGAGAGATTTAACTACACTATTGCATCCCTCACTCTTGCATAAAGAAATGGTTACTCTTTTTTCCAATATGCTCAAAATATCGTACTATGAGTATGCGATGTGTAGTTCAACATAACTATTCACTAAAGTTATAACAGTAGCTAAACGTATAAAAGAAAAAGCAAACAATGGTAAAATTTCCATGCCCACTGAGAAAAAAAGACTTTCAATAAAAGAAGAAGGAGGTTCATTATATTGAAGATGATTATAGGTTTAGTAAAATCTAATTTAAAAAAATGTAAGCCTTCATCCACTTTATCCCAAATTAACAACATCAAATTTAACTCTTCATTCCCTGCTATAAGCCTAAGCCCCAAAATAATCAAAAGTTTCCTGAAGAAGAACAACAAAATTTCTAGGAATAACTATCTCTATTACCACTACCCCCCAAAAAGATGTGTTAGAAGCTAATGAGCATGAAACATGTAGCTTTCATATCTCTAGCTCCTCTGCAACTACCTTCTTCCAAATGATACAAGTCAAATCTCATATGTAAATACCATTTTAACATTGTAGGACATAACATTCATCCTTGTATTGCCTGTTGCACATCTCTGCATGGCGTCCTAGGAGGGTCTCGTTGATGTTGAGGAGTTGCTATCTAGTTGTCCAGGATTGCTAGAAAAACCTGGTTGCACTAGTGTGATCAAAGATTCAAAGGTAGGGGATTGATTGTGCAAAAGAAAGATATTAACACCCCTAGTACGTCTTACCTAAGGTAAGATGCATTGTGTATTTTGATATGATTTAAAAGTTTCAATGTGTAGTATTTATCCATGTAATAAATCTAACTTTTGAAATTTTATGATGGGCTCATGTACCCAAATAAAATATCAGGAAGCCTTAAAAGGATCATCTATTGTGGAAAGCGGGTAATTTTGCCGCGATATATGCGTTGAAAAAAAATATGTTGATTACAAATCAAACCACTCAGAACAAACTCTAAGATTTTTTTGGTTCTTCCTAAATAATTAAATATTAGCTTACTTGTAGGTCCAACATTTATTATCTGAATTTATATCACTTATAATTCTCATGAATTAAGTTCGTGAATTATTTAAATGTTTGCCGAATTCTCAAGGAATTAATAAACTAGTTATTAAAACTTAAAACTAATGCAAACACATATTTACTTTTTTATTTTTCTGGAGCTTTAGCCATAATGCAATTAAAATATTTTTTTTGTATTAAATTTTATATTCTTTTTTTCTTGACAAAACAACATAAATAAATAAATAAAATGCAACACATTCTCTTTTTCATTAATTTTTTCATTACATTTTACAAATTATATAACATTGCTGTTACTCATTTTAGACTCAACATGCTGGAAATGACATACACCCCACTGAAATCAAATGCAAGAGTTTAACTCATGATTATTGGACGATGGAAAAAAAGTAGAAAATAAAAATATTTTTCGTTAATCCTATCTTGTTGCTTCCTGCTATTCTTATCCTCCCCATTTGCTGCCAAAATCTTGTGGATTCTAAGATTAATTAAAAATCTTAATAATGCTAAAATCATTCTTTCTTTATCTAGTCTTTATGATTGGATGAATCCCTTATAATTTGTACTGATTTTGCTGTTGTTGCAATTCTGTTCTAATATCAAAATATTCTTCCAACTTAGATTTTGAATCTGATTTGGTTTCATGCAATATATGACCATCCAAACTATATTCTGTCATCCATGACATGTTAAATAATTGATTTGAACTTTTATTGGATCCTAAAGTCTACTTTCTTATGTTAGACTTTCAGTCAAATAGGATGATCAACATTGTCAGTTTTCATATCAGATCAATCGTTTTTACCAAACGAATTGCGGGAAGATTCTGTTTTTCAAAAACAATTTTTTCTAACTTAAAATCCTTCATGAACGTGGTAGTCCTATACATATAGATGAATTTGGAATTTTGATCCCTTGATTTTGATATCAAAAGCTCAAGATATTCTCGTTTGAATGTTCAATCTTTCTTCATTTTTAACCAAGCAAATTACGGGCATGTGTTCTTCAAAATGATATTTTCTCACTTTCAATTTTCTTCATGAAAGTTGTAGTCCTATATATATAGATGACTTTTTAATTTTGAATCGCTTGATTTCGATATAGGAAGCTTAAGATATTAATGTTTGAATGTCCAATCTTGCTTGTTTTTTAACAAATAAAATTGTGGGCAAATGTGTTTTTTAAAAGGATTTTTTCTAAATTTGAATTCTTCATAAAAGTTGTAGTCCTTTATATATAGATGAATTTGGAATTTTGAATCACCTAATTTTTATATAAAAAGCTTGAGATTTTCCTGTTTGAATGTCTAATCCTGTTTGGTTTTTGACCAATCAAATTGCGGGTAAATTCTATTCTTCAAAATAATTTTTTCTCACTTTAGATCCTTCATTAACATTTTATTATTGTACATATAGATGATTATGGATTTTTTAATCGTTTAAGTTTTATTTTGTAAGCTCAAGATATTCCAGTTTGCATGTCCAATCTTGCTTAGTTTTTGACCAAACAAATTGTGGGCAAATTATGTTCTTCAAAACAATTTTTTCTCACTTTGGATCATTCATAAAAGTGCAGTCTTGGATGTATAGATAACTTGGGATTTTTGAATCGCTTGATTTTAATATTAGAAGCTCGAGATATTCTCATTTGAATATCTAGCATAAAAGAAGAAAATCATGCCACGAAAATGATTCTGACCTGAGATTTGCAGGTCTTATTTGAGAGACCTAATTTAATGTTTCAAGGATTTATCGGGATAAGTAGAGACCAATTTTAAATTTTGGAAAAGTTAATTAGTCTTGTTGAAAAAAACAGGTAGGCTGATTAAGGAAACGTTTCAATAATTTATGTTGCTAGATTGTCGTGCATGGTTATATTTTGTTTCTTTTCGCAAAACCAGTGACGCTATTTTTTTTACCATAGGTTTGAGGTTGGATAAATCACTCTAAATTTGCAAAATAAAAATGATTTTTTTCGCTTCCACAAAATTATTTCTTTAAAACATTTTTTAACCAAGCAGAGTGAGGTTAGATTCTGTGCATCAAAACAATTTTTTCTCAGTTTGGGTCCTTGATGAAAGTTGTATTCTTGAACATGTATATGAATTTGAGGTTTTGAATTTCCTAATTTGGATATTAGAATCTCAAGATATTTCCGTTTAAATGTCTAGTATAAAAGCATAAAATCCTGCCGCGATAGGTTCTGTTCATCATCACCTTGAGAAACAGCTCATGCTTGCAAATTCTTTTCTTTTCTTTGCAACTTCCCATTTGGTTTCCATGATTTTCTCACTTGATCTTCGAGATGCAAATCACATTTTTTTTACCTCAAAATCATTAGAATATCAACTAGATTATTTGTTTTCCCATTTTGTTTTATCTAATTGCATAAGAAATGTGATTTTGCATCTTAGATTAAATGCACTAAATCTTCCCTAAATAAGAGCTATGTCTAGGCTATATATATCCTTTCCGGGTTGACCTAAAAGAGGGGAGATAAGATGTAGAAAAATAGGAGAAAAGAAGGAAAGATAAGAGAGCAAGAGGGCAAGAGAGGCATCCAGCAGAACAAAAAACACAACACCTCCCTCCAACCAGTTTTCTCCCTTCCCCACAGCCTCTCCCTCTTAGCCAACACCTTTTAGCACCCCTCCCCCAATATGACTTCCTCCTATCGGCCACCATTAAATTTTCCAAGACTTATAATTATCCCTAGAAGAAGCGACCACCATTTGTGTAGGAGCCCAACATCGTCATCTACAGATGGCAAGTAAGTCCCCACGCATTCTCTTCACTTTATGTAGTCACTATACTGCCTGCGTGTTTACTATTTAAGTGATTATAATTCACTTTGAATAGTAACTAAGGAGGCATGTGTGAGACAACTTGCGCATGCCTTTTGTTTGCCCAGCAGGGTTAGTAGTTTGGGCAAGTGACTCAGCTCTCTCTCTCTTTTTTTTTCTCTAAAAAATATGTAAAAAGGGAAGAGGTTTATGATTTTCTGGTATATTTATTTTAAGGTATGTATTTTGTTTTATTGTAAAAATACCAATATCATATTTAAAATACCTGGTTTTCAGCGCGATGTGTTAAATTTACATATATACAAAAAAAATGAAATGTATACGACCAATATGCTAACATATCTTGAACATTATTTTTTTTTAAAAAAAAATATTCAGAGTTTAAAATGAAATGTGTTTTAACATGGATTTTGTAACACAAAAAAATTATTTTCTTGCAATTTTGGATTTTACAACATGTTTGTAAATTCCAAAAGGTGTTGGTCAATATTCTCAAAAATACAAAAATCTTATTGTTTTGTGGACTCACATGCTTATTCATTGTTAATATATAGGTAGAGAAATCCCATAGGGATTAATATCCAAAATATTAGTGAGGATAATTCACTCTTAACTGTTAATATTTGGATAAAGAAACTCTAAGTGGTAAATATCCAAAATACATTTCCAGGAATAATAATATATTATTATTTAATCACCACATCTTTGAAAGAAGCCCTGATTATAATTGGAAACATTTCAATTTTTGACTCTACGGTTTACGAGCCATAAAAGTATGAAACATTAAGGCAAAAATAGGCTTTTAAAGCGCTCTAAATTTCCTTATATTTCTAAATTTTATTCATTTTCCTTGCGATTTACGATTCATGAACACTTGAAATATTAAAGGGAAAAATGCGCTTTTAAGCCCATTGAATCTACTTAGATTTCTATCCTAGCTATCTCTTAATTCATAGGTCATAAATTTATCAAACATAGATTTGAAGAGATTTGCATCTGCTCTCTTTGACATTATAGAGACATATCTAAAGGTATGATCTATTTGAACAAGGATACTTCTTTTTAGACTTTGAACCCAAGTTTATTCATCATAGCAAACCTATCCCATAAATATTGATTAAATAAACACTAAACACCATAGAAATCATAACATTAAGTAGCTTACCTTAGATAGGGCGTGCTAGGGGTGCTAAAACCTTCTCTTTACACAACTAGTCCTTTGTCTTAGCCTATCTCATATATATATATATATATATATATATATATATATATATATATATATATATATATATATATATATGCCTAGTTTGAATATTGACATAGTGGTACACAAGATTTTCTTGCTCTAGGGAAATAAACCAATTTAGAAGAAAACCGAATAAATATTTCCATTTAAGCTACATAAGGTAAAAATATAAAAAAATAGGATGCAGGATTTCTGGATCTGTTCCATTACCCTCAATGGGTAGCTAATGTTGTTGTAGTCTCCAAAAAGAATAGCAAGATCCAGGTGTGTATGGATTATAGAGTCTTGAATAAGGTACTCTTGAATGATGACTTTTCTCCACCTCATATTGACATCCTGGTTGATAATTCAATAAAGAATGCTATATATTCATTCATGGATGAATTCTCTAGCTATAATAAAATTATAATACCACAAAAAGATTAAGAGAAGACTACTTTTATGATGTATTGGGAACATTCTTCTATAAAATGATGTCATTTAGGTTAAAGAATACCGAGGCTCCATATTAAAAAGCAATGATCATCCTCTTCCATGATATGATGTATTAATAAGTGGAAGCCATTATAGAAAATATACTTGCTATATAAAAAAAGAAGATCACATGCAAGTATTAAAGAGACTATTTATAAGGCTATAGAAGTACCAGTTAAAATTGAATTCTGTAAAATATTTGTTTAGGGTGAAGACCATTAATATTTTATTTAATATGATAGAAACAACCATGAGATGTATTTTGGGTCAACATGATGAGTCAGGAAGGAAATAATAAGTCATCTACTACTTGAGTGAAAAATTCAATGACTATGAATCCAAGTACAAAACAATTGCAAGGCTATGATATGCCTTGGTATGGAATAAAAAAAAATAGACAATATATAATGTGCTATGAAAGTAATTGATTTCAAAGTTGGATCCATTCAAGTGCATTTATGAAAGACATTACTTTCCAAATAGGATAGCAAGGTGGCGAGTGTTGTTCGCAAAATACAACATTATCTTTATGATAAAAAAAGCTATAAAAGGGAGTGATTGTCATACAGATCACAACATGGAAGACTATAAGCCATTTTAATTTTGACCTTCATAATGATTATGTGCTAATAATTGAAGATGACAGTAAGGTGAATGATTGATGAACCTTGGGCTTTAACGGGGTGGTGAATGTATCAAGAAATGAGGTTGTGACAATGATAATCTCCATTAAATAGAAGTAATGTCCTATTTCACTTAAGTTGCAGTTTGAATGAACGAATAACACTATTAAGTTTGATGTTTGCATCATCGATTTGAAAGATGCTTTATAATTTAGAAGCTTGAGGCCTTCAAGGATTGTTTACTAATCATCTGTTAGGTAAAAAGGAGTGGCAAACCAATCATGAGAAATTGAAGTCGTATCAACTATCTTTTGAAGTTTGCCTATAAACCCTAATAAATAAAATTAACACATATGAACGAATATAAGAATCAATTTATAGATTCATTTTTTACACTAACTTCAATGACACAAATTATTACTAGAGGGAGGATCTAATCAATAGACATCAAAGTTAGAAACCTCCAACATTATTGCTACATAATTAAAGAGTCACTAGATAAGAAACCATGATATAGTGACATCAAAAGATTTCTCCAACACAAGGAATACCCTTATTGGGCTTCTAAGATATATGAAAAGACTTTAGGGATAATAGTCATGATTTTTTACTTGAATGAAGAAATCCTATATAAAAGGTCTTTTGATAGGACCCTAATGAAGTGTTTAAACAAATATGAGATTGAACAAACCTTGAAAGAGATCCAAGGGGTATTTATTCCACCTAAACCAATGACCATCAAATGGTAAGACAAATGAGAAGATCTAGGTATTTCTAGTTGACCATAAGAAGAGACTATGAATTATGTCAAAAAGTGCCACAAGTGTCAGATATATGGTAATAAGATATATACACCTCTAAAATGGGTACTAAATATAACCTTATTTTGTCTTTTTGATATATGAGGTTTGGATGTTATAGGGCCAATCGATTCAAAGGCTTGCAACGAGATCATGTTCATTTTGGTGGCCATTGAGTACTTCACTAAGTAGGTAGAAGCCAACTTCACTAAGTATCGCACTCGCACCTCAGTTAAAGCTTTCTCAAGTGCAAACCCTTATTCTTTGGTATATTGGAAAAATATGAATATGCCTTTGGAAATACAGATTCCATCACCATGGATCCTAAATGATGCAGTATTAGATGATTCAAAGTGGGTAACACTAAGATTTTATTAGTTAAACTTTATTGATGAAAACAAAGGACAACCATTTAACACCACTAATTATTCAAAAGCATAATGAAAAAAGCATATAAAAGATAGGTTAGGCCAAAGGTATTTAAAGAAAGAAATTTAATGTTGGAGAAGATCTCAATGGGACTGAGAGAAAATCAGTGTAATTGACACCAAATTATGAAGGATCATATATTGTGAAAATGATTTTTTTACAATAGATTTAATTCTGACCGATATGGATAGAGAAGATATACTAAGACCTATAAACTTTAATTTTATAAAGAAATATTATGTTTAATGTTGGTGTGTTTCTTCTATCAATCAATAAAATTAAATTTTGGCCTTGAGTTCTTTAGTTTGTTTCCATGTTTATTTAAAAATCATGCATGATCTTATATTTCCAAGAGGATATTTTGGAAAATCAAAACTTCAGTATAAAAGCAAAAGCCAAATCAATGTTTTTTTTTTAATATAAAATGAGTTATTTGAATTCAAGTGATGTCATTGAAATGTGACCTTACATCCAAAAACAAAACCTAAAGAATAACCCCCACAGTAAAGCTAAGATTTTAATTGAACAATTAATGAGAAACCATTTCAAATGGAAAAATAAAGTGTTTTAATCCTAAATTCATGTGTTTGAAATAAGAAAAAACCATATTTGATAAACCATTCACAACAACAAAATATTTGTTGCAGTTCATATTTGAGCCCAATAAGGTTTTCTTGAAAAGTGATTTTGACCAGGATCACACCCCATACTAGGGGAAAATGCAAAAATAATAAAGCATTCCACAGATTATTAAATGGCCCTCAATGATTAAAAATGCTTAAACAAAGCTAGGGACATGAAAAATAGAAAAAACAAAAAGTGAAAAAACATTTAAGCAATACATACAAAAAAGTAAATATAATGGTGGTGCTGAACTAACCAATGAATAAAAATAAAGATGAAAAGCCCAAGCCAAGCATTGGGGATACATGTCAAACGATTTTCTAAGTAAATTTTAAGGTCCTAAAATCCATGGACCAAAAGAAGTTCTCAAAGCAAACACCATTGATCCTTAGTCTTGAAATCTCTAAACCACTTTTTAAGCTTACAAAAACTTTTTTTCTTCATAACCAAGAGACAAAACCTATGTTACATGCCCAATCACGTTTTTTTTTTGTTTAATGACAAGTATTCTAGATTGGTAGTTAATGTTTTCCTATACAAAACAAGCTTCATGAACACTTTATAAACTTCCTTTTTTCCTTTAATACCCTCAAGTCAAAACTTGAACCTCTTAACCAAGAAGATGTGAAACGAACATCACTTTATATTCCCTCCAACAATTATTTTTTTTTACTTTTATGAAAACCTAACAATGAAAATCGTTAGAATTCTTTTCAGAATAGGGTTTGTTTTAAACCAATATTAAAATTGTTTTTGTGCTTGGAATGATTTTGAAATTTCAAAATTCTCCATGAAAACAATCTTTGTAAATAACTAACATTTTGCTGCATAACATCTTTCCTAAAGAAAACTTAAAGCTTAGAAAACTTAAGAGAATTATTAAGTTGGAACAATCCAAGAAACATAATAGGACAAACTTCACTATTTTTTTCTAAGAAAAAAAAGGATGTTGACCAAAATCAAAGACAAACAACTTGAGATAAAGAGCATGATGATACAATTTATGATTTGTCGTTCCCATTGGTCAAGATCATAAGTTGTGACTCAAATAAGTGAAATCGAGAAGACAATAAAGATGGTTACAAAGATCCAAACTATAAAAATATAATTCCGTGAAGAAAGAGAAGGAACTATATTTTCTAAGTGAGTATACATGCGTATTAATCAAAATATGTTAAATTTGGATCATTGTCGATATATAAGGAAAGAATCCTTGATGGGCTTGCAATTTACCAACCCATTTTTTTCTTGTTACACCTTTGAGCCCTCATCCTTTTCATAATGTATTTTTCAAACATATCTATCTTCTTTTATAAGTGTGTTTGAGCTCTTATCCTTTTAAAAGTGTGTTTTTCAGCCCTACTCTTTTATTCTGATTGCGCATGTAAACCCTCATCTCAATAGAGAATTTTTCAGCCCTATCTCTTGTCTTCATCTTAGTGTGTCTTTAGGCCCTTGTCCCTTAAATAACATGTTTTCTAATCCTATCTCTCTTCTTTATAAGTATGCATTTAAGCCATCATCTCCCAAATAGTAAACCTTCTAGCCTATGTCTCTTATTTTTCTAAGTGCGCCTTTGATCTCTCATGTTAGATAGTACACTTTCAAGCCATTTATTTTTTAGTGCAATTTAAAGCCCTTATTTATTAAATAATATGCTTTTAATTTTTCAAATTTAAAGCCCTATCTCTCTTCTCTTTATGTTTAATAGCTAATTTAGGTCAAATTAAAGTATTAGAAACGAGATCATGTTCATTTTGGTGGCCATTGATCAAATTAATTTTTATTAGAAACCTAATTGGGAAAAATTAAGTTTGAGAGCCTAATTTGAACTTAAGAATATTGAAAGTTTAGGAGATGAAATTTAATTTTTACAGATCAATTGATTGAAATAATGGGTAATATTGTAAGGAAGTTAGAATTCAGGGGTTAATTAAAGGTTAGATTGATACAATTCATGGGTAAGGACTATTTTGCAAAAAACATCAAACTCTAGGATTTAATTAATTGAAAAAAAGGTGAAATTAAATATAATTAAAATTTTAGTGGTCAATTGAGGGTTAATTTGCATAAATTCAAGACCAAAAGCAGAAATGAAAAAAATGCTAAAATTTAGGATTAAAATATTGATTTTTGGCAGTAGAAAAAGTACACAAACTTGAAAGTTTGAAGTCAATTGGATATGATTAAAAAGAAATCAAAAGACAAAGGATCAAATTACACTTTAGATAAATCTCTAAAAAAAACCTAAAACCTCTAAACAAATATGATTCTGTTAAGTGAAACAACATGTTATCTCTAAATAAAAACCCTAAAACAATGTTATTTTGGCCAATTAAATAAAAAATGGAGATCATATGACATGTCATCTAGTTCACTACCCATCATCATTATCTTTTGTAAAGGCTGCTAGGATGGCTATTTTTTTTTTTATAGAGCACTTAATGCTTCACTTCTTCATCATTCTTGACAAACCATTTACCACAATGATGTCTGACATTGTTCCACATCCCAACATAATTTTTTCTATCTAATTGACCATACAATCACCTCGTGTTCGCCCTAAAAAGGCCATCTTAAATAGCTTTTAACTGTTTGAATTCAATAGTTCATTATGACAACTTTGAGCCTATAATTGAGATCTTTCCTAACTGAATTAAAGAACAAGATTTGACCATGATAAGATACGACATCCCTCTTCCGCTTCCTATAAATTAAGGTGGATTCCCAACATTTAACATCAAGAAATTTGAGTATAATGTTGGGGAAAAAGCATTTTCTCCCCCAGTTTTATGCTACCTGCCTTTATTTCTCTCTCTTACCACCATAAATCCACCAACACCACCGTTTTTAACCAAAGTGCGCCACCAACCACCTCACCTCCATGCCAGATGAACCTATTTTATTATTATTCTCTTTCTTCTCTCCCCCCTCTTCTTGTAGCCTTTGCACTCTACATGCAATGACTAATATTAATTATGGTCATTAGGCTAGGACAGTGACCATTTGGGCTTGGGCTAGGTCATTCCCACCTAGCCCAAATAGTTATGTCGGGTCTAGCCTAACATAATAAAAGGATTGTTGGGCTATTAGTCTGGCCAACCAAACCCAACCCAATTTGATTGGACTAGACTTGGATTTTAGGTTGAGCCTAACCAAATGATTTTGAAAAAAGTGCAAGAGTTTTGTTGGGCCATTAGTTGGCCTAACATGATCTGATCGAGTCCATCCCTAAAGGTTGGGCCAACCCAACCCATAAAATAATAATATAATGATAAAAAATAATATAAAAAATTCCAAGGGTCATTTAAAAATACTTGTGATTTTTTTTTTGTTTTTTTTTTTTACAATTTTGCTTAATATAAGGCCGTAGACTTACATTATAGGATATGAACCAAGTATAAAATACATGTAATAATAAAATTGCACCTTAATCGTGTTTTAAAATGCAAAATGAATATCGTAAGCAGTTTATAATTATTCATTAGAGATCCATTAAGGATTGATCAAAATAACAAAAACTCATCTCCAATTATTTTGGTCAATTAATATTTGAATTGTTGGGATCTAACTATAAACTTTAATATATAGGGGTGTAAAACTACACTATTGAGTACACCGTCAGGTATTAGAAATATAAAGAAATAAATGCGATGCTAAAATTTAGGTTTTAGAACAATTAGATTTTGATCTAGTAAAGTAGAGAATTCCTCACAAATAGAGATCTACCTTAAATCTTAGATAAGACAAATGACTAGTAACTTGATTTAGAAAAATAATAAAATAACAATGCAACTTATTTTAAGTAGTATACACTGTACGTGATGCATTTTTCTCTTGTATATCAATCTCCTTAACTAAACTCTCATATATCATTATGTTTTTTTTATAACTGTAATGCTAGATGATGACTCATAAACTCTATACCAACACTTCCTTAAACATCCAGGAGACATATCTATACCTATCGTTCGACAATTCACGTAGTTACACTTTGAAACTATCTCAATTCATCTTAAACAAAGAACTAAAATATTTATTTAATTGCTCTCTTCGAAATATCAACCCCACTGAATAATACAATAAAATGAAAAAGAAAGGAGTAAATGAAGGAAAGAAGCAAGAAAACAAAAACATGAACGGGGCAAAAAACTTATGTATAGCCAAAGAGAACCTACGTTCGTATCCGACCAGATGGTGGATAAGTTTGGCGGCAATTATTGTAAAAAGCCATAATCAACTCCTCTTTCCACCCAATGCACAACGGAAGGGAAGCCAACTTCTTTTTCTTTTTTCCTGGTGAAGCGCATTTTATTTTAAAAGCGCGCAGATTTGCACCTACCAGTTGCAGGTTATCAAGAGGGTGAGCTGCTGTATAAACTGTCGACCTCTTTTGCAACTTTATATGGTTGTGGACCAATATTTCTTAAATATCTACTGGTATTTCTCTTTCATTTGTGAAATAGAGGCATGATGTGATGACAAAGATTTTATGATTTGTACAGTAGGTTTCGAGTTTGAATCAGGACGTGCACCACTTATTAAAAACCTAGGACAACCAAGAAGTTTACTCGGATAAAAAAAAAAGGAGAAGAGAAGTGAAGTGGATGTGGTCCTGATGATAATTATGTATTCTTCATAAGTCTTTATTGTTCTTCTTTATACATCTTGCTCATCACATGCCCTCTCCGAGATGCATTTACTTGTGGACCCCCTGGATAGTTGGGTTGATGTTAACATTAGGGCAAGCTTTCTTTTTTTGGTTGGGGTGCCCTAAATTTTCCGTATCGTATAGCGTATAGTTTGGGAGGGTAGAAAAGTCTCCTGCGGGAGTACTTTAAGGGACCACGTACGAAATTACCTTAGTGTAGAAAAATGTGAAGGCTTTCCATTTACAGGATTACTGCGAAGTTGCTATGAAGTTGTACCCATGTATACAAGAGCATCTTATCATCATCAAGATTGGATTAAACTTCATAAACGCATTATTCTAGTTCCTGCCCTTATGATCCTTGCAACCACACAGTTCAGTGAACACCTCAAAAGAGTTTTCCTCAAATACGGGGCTGATATTTCCAAGGTTACTGTTTAGATCCAGTGCAATGCTAGTGCCTTTTGAATGACCATAGGGTAAAATATCCACTTTATTTCCTTGCAAATTACAGTCGATGACTTTTTTTGGGTTTCAGTACTACGTTTACTGCAGCTCTGGCAGTTTAAAAGTAGAAATTTTACGGTACTTTGTTCAGCTGCTGTACTGGAACAGATACAAAGGTAAGAGAATGGACACAGGACGAGTCACCTCTGTGCTGCTGTCCTTTATGAATTATGAAAATATTGGGAAAAAAGTTCAGGAGTAAGTGTTTCTAATTGTAGTTTGAGAACAGCTCCTCAACTTAACTGGTGTTGGATATATTTTGCCATTTTCAGGAATTTGTCAAGTTAAACATTTATTTTAACAAATGCCTAGGGTTACCATAGATAGTAGTGGGTTTTCTCATGTTATTTCCATACTTTTCATTGTCGAGCTATGGATGAAGTCATCTCTTAGGTATTTGGATTTAAGGCAGCTTGTATATGACTTCGAATCTCAGCCCTACTTCCTCCCACCTGCGGGGGCTAAAAGTTTATAACCAAAAATATAGCACTGCAAAGGTTTACACGAAGAGATTTTGTTAATATTATTGTGGGGTTTTCACTACTTGCCGGAGGTATTTTTGGCACTCAGAGCAAATAATTTTGAGATGTGCGTAAAGTGACTGACGATGCTATGGTTAAAGGTGGTGTTTTGAAAGTGTTTCAAGTTAAAATCATGTTCAGTACAATAATTGGATTATGGTATGGATGGCAGCTTTAGGACGCTGATGGGCTCGATCTCTTGCATTATTGTAATTATTTGAGTTTACCTGTCGTAGAAAGAGGACTAATGTGACCGTTAATTTGACAATAATGATTTGTTTTACAGTTTTGGATATATATATATATATATATATATAACTTGAAAGTACCCTTTCTTGTTAATTAGTGTCTAATAAGTTATATTCACTATAATGATTGAAAGGCAACTTCAGGGAATCGGTAATCATGTTACTTTCACATAGATATAATTAACACTCAAATTTAATTCAAGAATATTTCATATATATATATTTAAAATACAAATATAAACATTGCTTGAACAATGGAGTCACTTAATGTTAATAAAGTTTGCTTGCAATTTAAAGTTTCAAACTAAACCTAGGATCTTCATTTCGGCTGCTTGAAGGGAGTTACATGAATCAAACTCTGTTTTTTTCTGGCTGGAATTAGAGAAAATATCTCATAGCAGATAGAAGATAAGCATTGTTTTAATCAAGTGGTTTTAGCTAGTAACGATCTCTGCATTCAATTCATCTACTCATACATCAAGTCAAGACATTAAATTCTTGCCAATACGTTTTTACTTTCTTGAATGCAATTCAAGGCTTTCTTTCTTCTCTTAGTTATAATGTTGGTGAAGGAAATTCCCTTTAATCCAACGCTCGAGTTCAAAAAAAATTCCTTGCCTTTTCTTATGATAATCAAACGAGATTCTGTAATTCCTTCACCGTTTTTATATTTTATTTTTACGAATGTTTCAGCTTCCTGCATTGTTCATTGTCGTGTATATAATCTCATGGATTTGCACAGTAAACATGTTTTTCCCCACTGTTTAACCGAACATCTATCAAGAAAAAGGTCCATCTGCTGACATTAACATTTAAAGCTAGCGGGGGAGCATGCCAGTTCTTTCAAATAGAACCCTAGCTAGATTTCTGCACAACATGTCAGGTCTGGTTGTCTCCACTTTCACCAAACAGCTCGAAGCACTGAGCTACAGCAACACTGCCTCTAAAATAATTACACATTTTTCTTGAAAATAGAGGGCGAAACGAATCACAAATCCCAGCAAGATTCAAGAGGGACTTTGCAAATTTCATTAATTATTGCTTGCTTTCTTTTGCAGTTTGCTGCTAAATCACTGAATCATGTTAATAAATATCTAGGGACCTTTATCTGGTCTTTTGTGCTTCCAGAATAAAGCTGAGACAAAGAGAAGACACAAAATGCTGTACTACAATTACAGAATGACCACAGCCACAAAAGCTAAGACTAAATTACTGTCAGCAATTAGAAATTCCCATAACTCAACTTCCTCAAAAACTAATTCCCTCCTAACTTTTCTCTCTCTGTTGCAGAAATAAAAGCTAGGGTACAAATAAAAGGTGGGAAAATAAAGATAGGCAGTCTAACTACCATGTTCATATGTTACCTTTAAGTCTCCTGAGACAAACATTGACATTTCCTTTTCTAAGGGTTGGTCTAGCCATTGTAAAAGCCATGAAAGCTTTGGTGCTGACATCTCAGAATAATTAAAACTGTGTCTACTACAACAGGTAAAGAAGAGTACTGGTCCACGTCCTACATTCTAGTCTTGGATCTCATATCTGCGTGATATAAGAGTCTCTACGATGCCATGATCGACGAATTCCCATGCCTATATATAATTTTACAGTACCGTCGACAGATTTTACAGCAATAATTAATGACTCGTATCACTTGATCATATGTCAAATGATCTCATTTCTTCATTCTACCTTCCGTAAGTTCATCGCGTGCTAATATCATAACATTTAATCTCGATCAGTTGATCTATTTCTCTTCGACCAAGGTTCCACAGTCCGAAACATATGCGATGAGCATCGGATGGTGCATATTTGGGGCATGCATTTTGATGTTCCCCGTGAACTTTTTCTATGTGATCTTAAAATTGCCTCCTTTGTTTCCTTAGTTTCAGTCCCATTACAGAGGTTCTACTCAAGTCTGTAAGAAGACATGAGACATGGTTTAAAGTTTCATTGGCATACACATACACATACACATAAAATATCTCTCTCGACTGTCTCTCTCTCTCTCGCACACACACGCTAAAATATTCAAATACAAAGTGAAAGAGGAAAAAAAAAAAGGAGAAAAGGAGAAGAGTTTGCGTTGGAGTTTGGCTAGCCATATTAGATATATATGCTCCCTGCAAATGCCATGGAAATATCATTTTCTATTTTCAGTTTATGCAGAAGGCAGAGATATCAAAACCTTTTTCACCTTATTTCTCACATCACTGTTAAGAACTCTGCCTGCACTGTATAAAACCGACCGATCTCACCACTCCCACCTGTCTAGACAACATCTGTAGATGTACACACACGTGTCTATCTACAGATGTTCATGCACTCAATTCTGATGCCCAGTTTTGAGTATATATTCCTCACACGTGTGACCAATTCTGCAGATAGATAGGGATTGCACTGAAAAAGGTTTGCTCAAGCTAGGATACCGTGAACCCCTCCAATCACACATAACAATGAAAAAAAACCTTGTATTTGTACTGTTGGGTTAGCGTTTTGAAGATGGTTCTCTTACTTTTAAGAGCCAAGTCAATAACAAAGAAAAAAAATTAATCTTTTAAAATCAACCGGAGAATGTAACTGATATGGATACTAATAAACCAGCACCTTTAGAAAGCATCAAAGAACCAAGCCAGTCTACCTCGTCAGTTCATGTGGTGATCATATATATTAGACTTGTGTTTTGTAGTTCAATTCAAAAGCACGCACGTAAATCAGTTTCATTTACATAATTAACAGATTAATTCTAATATAAAATAAGTTAAAATGCAGACAACACTAGCGGCCATGAGTGTCTCCATGGAATAATTGCGCCTCATTTGCACGATAAAAGATTTAACCAGCTAAGAAAAAAACTCAAATTCTCTCTTAATTTTATCCCAAGTTATGAAATATTTAAAGATGAAGATCTAAACTCACACGGTCTTGCACGCTCGGCTTCGACTCATATCCGTACCGCCCTTGTGAGCTTGAACCACCAGCAGGTGAGGGTTTCAATTCCTCACCGGAAAGTAAAGGTAATGGATGCATCGAATGGTCAGGGTGATGGAAAGTAGCCCTACCATGAGCAGCCGGGATCCGCCACATGCCTAGTGGACTCCCGTTGATAGGCTGCTGTGAATAGGAGCCTTGACTGCCGTAATACCTATTCGTGCTAGCGTGGCTATTCCATGGAGGGTGAGTCATGGCTGCGGTGGAAGTTGAATCTATCCTGTAGTTTAAAAGGCCATAATATTGTGCATCTGAGAGGCTATTATGAATCATTGTCGACTGGAGGTGGGCTCGTTTCGCGTGCTGACGCTCTCTTTTGTGTGCGTTTTGGTGGCCACCCAAGGCTTGCGAAGTAGGGAAGTTTCTGCAACAATAATGGCATTCAAATCTTCGGTTGTTGTCACTGCTCTCATTTTCCTTAGCGGCGTCTTCATTCGTCTCCGCCGAATCAGACTCGTCAGCTGCCGGAGTTTCTTTCTTGCTGCCGAAATCTATACCGAAGAGGCGAATGCCCTTTTCTTTGACAGATGCGGGGCGGATGAAGGGAAGCTGAGAGAAAGATTCCACATTCATGAAGTCATGAGTCTCCCTTTCAACCTTATCCATGAATCAGCGAGCTATATATACTAGTTTTAGGGTTACAGTTCAGTTTGACAAGAAAACGGGAGAAGGGAAGAGCAGGGCTCAGCTTGAAAGGAGCGATTCAGAGATGGAGAAGACGAGCGAGGATGACTGGAGGAGGGAGAGGGGTACTACTTAGTATGTGGGGTGAGAGGAGGGTGGGCCTATAAAGGAAGGAGAAGAGTTGTGGTGTGATCAATGGACAAGTGGGGCTGACCCATCGATCTGAGAGTGAGGGCTGACATGGCAACAAGTTCTGGTCAGATGAGAATGGTTTTGGCTACTCAAAGCACCATCATCATCATCTTTGCTTGCTTTCACAAGCTGCTGGTGTGTTTTGGAAAGTTCCTGAATACCTCCTAAGATCTTTCATAATTATGTTTTCACCCCTGCTGGCCATCTTAAAACGGAGGGCTGGCCCTAACACGATGATGTTACTGTAACAGAATATCCAATTTTTAATGAAGTGACAGTAATAATTGTGGTAATAATAAGATGTTTCTGTAGAGAAATTAATTGCGGAGTACAATTTGGTGTGATGTTGTATTTCTTTCTCTCTCACATTTATGCATCATTTATGATTGAAAACTAATCATGAATATAACAGATGGATTAGCGATACATCAATTAACAATGTTTTCAAATGTGTTTATTATATTAAGTAAAGAAAAAAAAAACTAAACCGTACGTGTTGATTGTTTGTTGTAGCTCCACATATACAGTTTAAAATAGTAAATTATAAACTCTTTTTCTCTTGAATGAGATAAAAATAAGAGTTGCTGACAAGGGTATTGTTGATTTTTATTTTATTTTTATGAACGGTGAAAATACTAATTTGCAATTGAAAAACACAAAAACAAAAAGTTGGCCTGAGGGGTGTGCTGCTATTTGCGTATGTGTTTTTTCGTTATTAGAATGGGCTTCAGGGGGTGTTCAAGTGATTTCATATTTTTTAATTTAAAAAAAAAAAAACATTTCAGTGTGTCTGCCCGACGCGCCGATAATTTTCTTCTGTCCGCTTCATACAGGCAACATGTGAAGCATCATGTGGTGGCTAAAAATATTCAACCATCATCTCATCGGGTGCGCCGTCATGCCCTCTTCACCATAGTGGTGTGCGTGAGGGCTCATGATGGTCGGAGACTTGCCGATGGTTGATTATTATTTTTTTTCCTTTTCTCTTTCCTGGAATAGAAAATGAATACATGTTCTCTTGTGTATGATTTGTGCATTTCGGTCCATAGTCTTTTGATTTCTTTTCCATCCTGATTTCTTTTATAGAAGTTTTGATTTGTTTCAATTTTATTCTTCAATTGAAATTTATCATATATTTTGCTTTTCATTTTGGCTTCTATTCATTTAATTTTTTATTTTATTTTAATTCCTTTAATTTATATGTCTGTACTCTTAATTCATTTAATTTTGTTTCAATTTGGTTTTAATTTTTTAAATCCTTCTGAAGCAGTCCCTATTTTTTATTTATATTTATGTGTCTATACTTTTAGTTTTAGTTTTTAATAGTTATCATTTTCTCTTTTGTTGAAGTTTTGTTTTTAATAGTTATCATTTTCTCTTTTGTTGAAGTTTTGTTTTTATTCAATTTATTCCTTAGATTTTAATTTGTGTTGATGATCATTTCAAAATTGATATTTCTTCTTCCTCTTTTTTTTTTGGTTTTATTAACAATTCAAATGATTTTCTTGATGCTAATAATATATTTTTTGGTTTTGTCATTTTTATTTATTCTTTTGTTTGCTCTTTTCTTAAAGTTTTTGGGTACCTTATTTTATTCTTCAGGATAATTTAATATTTTTTATTGTTTAGGCAATAATAATAATAATAATAATAATAATAATAATAGTGACATTACTAATGATGATGATACTGACAATAATATTTATTGAATGGTTATAGTGCTTATGATATTTATAATTATGATTGTGATGATAATAATAAAAATAACTCATAAAATAATATTATGAATATTAATAATAACAAAAACAATTATAATAATGATAATAATACTAATAATGGTGATAATAAATATAGTAGTGTTGGTAATCATAATAGTAGTTGTAATCGTGATGACAATGGTGGTGGTGGTAGTGATACTATTACTAATAATCATAATTAAGTAATTGCACTAATAATAATAATGGTGATAATAATGGTGATAATAAAAATAATGGATGTATTACTTATAGTTGTGATGGTAATAACTATGGTTTAACGAGTAATAGTTATTGTGATAATGATAGTGATAATAATTATAATAATGATGGTAATATCAATAATAATTAGAATATTAATTATCTACAGTAATGATAATAGTGGTGGCTATAATGATAGTGATAATTTAACAACCATATTAATAATTGAAATGATTCATCGTTTGATGTTGTAATTGTTGAGAATTGAGTTTTGCACATTCTATATATATAATTTTTCTAATCTAATATCCTGGATTGATGGCTTAAATAATTTTTGTGGCTCAATGTTATCTTTATTTTTTATTTTATTTTCTTAATGAGAAAGATGGAGAATTGATGTTTTTTTCTTTTCTCAAATGAGATAAGAGAGATTGTGATTTTGTGTATTTGTGTGTGTGTGTGTGTGGATAAGAAGAGGTTATAGTGTAGAGCTCTCAACATGACTAAGCTTTCATCTTCAATAGCTTAATGGGTGGTGGCTTTTGTTGTCACTAGTATGGTGGTGGCTGTTAGATGTGGTGATTATGAAAGTTTTCTTTTTAGGTAATGAAAGAGATAATTTATTTTTTATTCCAAGAAGAGAGAGAGAGCGAGAGAGAGAGAGAGTTTTGTGTATAGGGTATTAATGTATCCGGGGGTATGATGAGGAAGAGTCATTTTTATATGGGGTTTTCTTTGTTATATTATTTTTGTGTGTGGTGATGTAAATGTGTATGTCTATTTATACTATAATGAATCTTGTTAAACTTTCCACCTTTCTATCATTTTCCTAATTTTCTATAAATTTATTTCACCATCCAAATTTCAGAATTTTCTCTTATAAGACAACTTTGTTTTTCCTTCTTTTATTCATCTGCACTTATTATTTTTAAACTAAAATAGTCCTTATTATATTTTTCAATCACTAAAAAAATCTTTTTAATGGATTGATTTTTTTTCTTCTAAATTTTTTATTTTAAAAAAACTTTTTAATACAAAAATAATACGTGAAATGATAAAACAATTATCAACTGACTCGAAATTGGTCAAATCACATCAAATCATATTTTTATGGATTTTAGTTGATGCAACTATATTATTTGATATTTTCACCCACATTTATCTAGTGTTTTGCTTATATTTTATGTATAAACTGTCTTGATATTCTTTGTTTTATGTTTTGAAAGCATTTTTGGATGAAAGATGCAAAAAGGAGGTGAATGAAGGTGATTGACAGATTTTGTCTTTAGTCGATGTTTTGTGCAGATCGTAAGCTCTCTAGGTCAAAATGAAATGATTCCAGTGGAATTAGAAAGATAACATCCATACCTTTCTACAAATCTAATGCAAGAAAAAAAAGGCATTGAAATCTCAGCCTTCAAAGTCAAATCTCATTATCTGCCAATGTTGACCTTTATCCATTCTGATTTGCATATCTAAAGCTACAGAAGTCCAATTGATGCAAACTCTTTTTTTTTTTTTTGGATTTCTGACTTGAGAATATGTCAACGCTCCAAATTGGATCCAAAAAAGATGTCATATGATGGAGATATGATTTTTGAAATATAACAACTAAATTCTATCAATAAATAGGTTTCGTGAAAACGAGTTCTAATTACTTTCCGAAACATCTAAATCGGCATCTAAGTTTTTATTTTAGCAATTCAGCAACTTTAAGTCAAAGATTGAAGATTTCATGTAAGGCCATTTCTCATTTTTAGGAAAATAGTTATTGAAGTACTTAAATGTAAACTGTCAGCTTAAGAGAGGACTATGTTGTAAAATAAAGACTAGAGTTTCCTATGGGGTATAAAAAGAAAGAGATATTACAAATGGGAGGAAAAAAGGGAGGCAGCCAGCAGATGAGAGGAAACATAAATTTGTTTCCTCCAAACCTGAAATCATGCATTCTTCCATCTTTTGGAGTAGTTGTTCCATAGATAGGAAAGACTAACTTCATCTTCTTGGTTGCAAAGAAACAAAAACCTATGGATTCTAAGAACCATGAGATTTATTCTTCTGTTTATTTTTAGTTTGTATTATGAATGAGTATGCTTGTTTTCTTATGCAAATTTCCTATGATTGTTTATCTTAATTGCTTAAGTGGACTCTATGTTATTATTGTGAACAATTTATTGCTAAGTTAGATATCAAAATCAGAGTTGTGAGATCTAGACTTGTGAAGCAACTAAGCTTAATAATTGTGGCGGATATACGTTATTAACCTTAGGGAAAACACTCAAACATAGAAATTACAAGCTACAGATAGCTTGGGTGTGTTAAAATTAACAAATTTATCTAGTTCTTAATGCTGTCATTGAACTAAATCATTAATACAAACATTGTGATTGTGTTGTTGGTTAGGGTTAGTTATATGGCATAATCGTTAATCAACCAATGTTAACGAAGGATAAAAATTCAGAATATGATTGAAGTTTCGTTTCAAGGATAAGTTCTAATTTTCATAAGTGGATGTTACTTGCAACCAAGTATTGTTTTCTTGATAAATTTTGGTTTTAATTCATTGTTTAATTGCAGCCATAGTTTAGATAATTTTGATAATCACAAACCAACCCCCCCCCCCCCCCCCTCCCCAATTGCATAACGTATAACACAAAAATCTAAACTAAAATGTTCTCGTGGGATCGACCCCTTGATTGCTCTACACTATCTTGTTTGTAAGCTAGGGTAATTAATTTATTCAACCGTGACATCGCAATATTAATAATTGTTTTTGTAATTTATTTTTTATTTTATGGAAAATCCATTGAGAAACTAAAGGTCAAAATGAGTAATAATAGTTAAGATCAATGAAAGTTTTAGGATGTTGTTCTAGGATTTCTATTGCATTGAATAATGAAAAGTATAATAAAAAATAAAGTAAAATTTTCAAATTCCAAAATTATAGTTAAACTATTGAGAAAATTCTCGTTTGATAAATTCTGAATATCAAAAAGTTTACTACAAATAGCATACATAACAATCTAAATAGTAACTTGACCCGACCTCAACTAAAAAAGAATCCATATAAAATAAACAAGAAAGAAAAAAAAAGATCTAAGAAAATAAATATCAAGCCTAATTTTGAGATGAAAATGACTTTGGTTAGCTCTAGCATGTTGACCCTATAAGGAATTAGGCATATAGAATGCACTTATAAAATTTCAAACTAATAAGAATATCATGGCTTATCATCATGATAAGAATAATAAATAATGAACTAGTAGTATATTAGAATAAAAAACGCTAAATTTTATGATCATGAGAAATTTGATAAAGAATTTAAAAATATAGGGGTTGATTAAGAAACCCTTTTTAGATTTGTTATGTTTTAACTCTTTATTGTTCAACTCCTTTTATCAAAAAAGAGTTTTTAAAAGGAAGTTTGTTGGTAACCATTAACAACTAAAAGGGAGTATTAATAGGATGGAACTATTCTAACATATATTAGAGATAAGACTAAATGTTGGATGTTATAGGATGGAACTATTCTAACATATATTAGAGATAAGACTAAATGTTGGATGTTTAACAAGGCTATCATATCATCATACATACCTAAAGTGGGTTGACTCCATCCAATTCCTAAATAAATTAAGATTGTTAATTTTAAAATGTTTTTAGGTAGAACATCGTGTTAATAATAATATATTTTGTAAATTTTAGTTATCAATATAGTTATGATACTACCAATTCTTTTGTAACTAATATTGTTTGAATTTTTTTATAAACTAAAATTGTTTTTCATTGGTTTTCTACATTACTACCTAACTCTATTGATAATTATGAGGAAATGAAGGTTGGTTTACATGAGTTCTTTCATAAAATAGAAGTGGAGGCAACACTGAATGACTTGGTCAAAGTTTTATAAAGCCTCAAATAGTCCATAGAAAGCTATGCATTTTACTCTAGACTTCTTAAACCAAATCCATTACAACTATAATAGAGTAGGAATGCATTAGGTCAATTTTAGAATCTATGTAATGAAATATCAAAAAGAAAGTATGTTAGAATCACATGCACTTATATTTCTACCTTTACATATGATATTGTTTAATATAAAACTACCTTAGTCAAACAAGTAAAAAAGAAGTGAGTGAGCCGGACTTACCTAGTGGGCTGCTTGAATAAGATTATAATTGTCTCATTGATAATCGACTTAATATATAGTAAGGATTTGAGAACGATTAGCAATAATTGATGTTAGTTATATAAATCAATGAAAGTAAACCATTTGAGACTAATATGCTAGGAAAGCTTAAGGAGGCTAGCAAGCTTGGCATTAAAGAAATAAAGATTACTAATATGGTCAATAAGGAGAAAAACTCTTTTCACATAAAAAAATGAAGCTAAACACAAATTGAACAATTGGTCTATTAGGGGAAACTTAAGCTTTTTTAAAATCATACAATCCCCATTATTGAATAGATTAAGAGAAATAAATATAACCAATATCATGACTCGTAAAAATATAACACTAATAATTGTGTTTTGTTTAGGAATTAAACTTAAAGGGCATTAGAATCTTGTCATATTCACTTTCTAAAAGAAAGTTAAAGATGGATAACAAACTAGTATCCCCTATTTTACAATAATAATATATATCTATAACCTAAAAGGACTACTTGTTAAAGAAAAATTTAAGGCATGATCATCCATGGTAAAGGCTAATTTATGTATGGATATTGCTATTACAAAGAGGTATATAAATTATTGAAGATCTTTTAAATACTTTTTAGGCCTATGAATTCCTTTATTTTATAAATGCATGTCTTAGCCTATATTAAGTACCTTTACAAACCTTTTATAATTAGAAAGTGAGATAACAAGATTGATAACTTTTGATCTTAAACAATATAAAAACATTTCTTTGAAAGAGACATGATTTTATTGATATTTTATATAATATTATTCATGATAGTATAGCAACTTTTAAATACTTAAGGCAAGTACATGCTTGACAAACCTTTTACATAAGCCAACAATAGATTAAAACTATTTACCATATGAACTTTTTTAAATATAAAAAGAAGATCACCTTGTTACATGGGTTATTGTATTGTCTGCATAAATACTTAAATTCCACTCTTTTGAAAATATTTCTTGGAGATTTTAAGGTGTCTTAATCCCACATAGTTGTTGCTATCAATTTTTTTTGAATTATTCTTGAAAGAAATTAACAAAGTAACAAAAAATATATTTTTAATGTATTTATGTTATTTTTAGAATTTTCAGCGTTGTCTCAAAGATCTAAATTTTAAATGTTTTTTAACTTATTCAACTTTTAATGTATTATTTTCAAAATAATTGATTTTGTTTTTTAAATTTGACGTTTACTCTGTTTTGAAAAGAAAAAACAGAAACTATCAAAAATATTTGAACAAAAGGATAAAAGTTGAAGAGGAAGAAAACAAGGGACTAAAACAAACATTTTTACTTATAAATAGGGCCACCCACACACAAAAAAAAGGTGAGAGAAACTTTGGGAAGAAAATTATGAAAGTGACCAAGCAATTATTTTTAGACACTTTCCTACACCAACACGCAAAAAAAGTCTAATGTATTTTTATTTTGTTTTATTTTCATTGACTTTTAATTTATGTTAAATTTGTTTTATAAAATTGTATTCTTGCCTTTCTAATTATACTTATGCATATGAAAATTAATTTTTGGAAGTAGGTTATTATTCAACCACAAATTTATAACAAGTACCATATGACTCATGAGGATGTGGGAGTTGCACCAAATGTTATAGCATGCACATTAGTGCTAAAATCTTTACGAGTATATGTTTTGTTTGACCTCATAGCTAGTCATTCATCTGTATCAAATCAAATTGTAAATAAATTGCATATGGTACCTAGTAAGATAGAGAAATGAGTAATTGTTAGTACATTTTGAGGGGAAAACATACATATTGATGATGTGTGTGTGTGTGTCCGCATGTGTGTGTGTATTGGTGTAAAATTGTATATTGAAGGGTGTAAATTAAGGGTAGATTTAATGCCTTTGAAGTTGCATAGTTTTGATTTAATTTTAAGAATAGGTTGTTTAAGTATGCACTAAGCATAAATGGATTGTTTCATAAAAAATAGTAATTATCTAAGAAATAGATGGTAAGATAATAGTGTTTAGAGGAACAAAAGACAATTCCAAGTTGTATAATTTTAATTATGATAGTTGAAAATTTGATTAGAAATGGATGTGCTATTTTTGTTCATGTTAGGGAAGTGGAAAGGGATAAAATAAAGTTGACTATAATACTTGTTGAGATAGGACTTTTAGATGTGTTTCAAGTAAGAAATATTGAAGTTTGAAATCAGACTCTTCTAGAAACCGCTCTTATTACATAATTTCTAAATAAGATATCACCTAAAGAGTTGGCTGAATAGAAAATTGGCTTCAAGAGTTAGTAGATAAAAGGTTTATTAGGTCTAGTAACTCACCGTAGGGAGCTACAATATCATTTGTAAAGAAAAAAATGATACCCTTTAACATTGTATCGATGATAGAAACTTGAATAAGGTGACCATATTTAACAAATATTTGTTTTCTAGAATTGATAATTTATTGGATTAACTTAAAGGAACAAAATTGTTTTTTTATGCCATCTAGGTTGACTAATGCAATAATAATGTGTATGGATTTGATGAATCAAGTCTTTAAACCATATTTGGATAGATTTATGTTGGCGTTTAATAATGACATCTTGACATACTAACTTTATTAGGCTGAACATGAACAACATTTAAGAATGATGTTGGAAATTTTAAGGAGAAAAATGTTGTATATTAAATTAAATAAATGTGTGTTTTGGCCTAATAAAGTGGTATTTTGATGATATTTTATATCATTATAAGGTATTTATACGGAACCTAGAAAAGTGAAAGCAGTGTTAAAATGAGAAAGACTTATGAATATTATTGAAATTCTGAAAATAGTTTAGATGGTTAATGATATACATTAAATATATTTAGACGAACCACATAGCTAAGATAAAAAAAAATCTTGAAAAGGATATGACTATAATGTTTTTATCTTTTCTTATGCATAATCAATATCTTACATAAATATTTAGATCTAATGCATATTTTAGAATTTTTAGTTTTTTTAAATAACTAATAACTAAGTGGCGACTCTGCTTTCTATATTTCTCTTTACTCTTTGGAAATCCTATTTTATATTGGTTGTGACAACAATAAATTTCTACTAAAAACATAATAAAATTTCTAAATAAAAAAAAAAATATTTGTGTTGGAATAGTTAATTAGAATTATTGTTTTAATAGTTAATATGAATCCTTATTAAATTATGGCTCTTAAAGTTTCTAATCTCTCTATAAATATATAGGTCCATGTATTCAAAATTAAACAAGTATTGAATCAATTAATACAAGCTTAAAAGATTAAATATATATTTGGTTTATTTTTTAATTATTAATATCAGAGTTTTTCAACATGATGAATCTTCCTTTAAAATTTTGTTTGGTAATTACCCTAATTATTCATTCTTAAAAACATTTAATTTTGCAGCTTTCTCAATTGTCAAAGCAATACATATTTATTGTCTAATTTGAATCACATTTCAATACATGACATTAGACATGTGTAAATTACTAGACATATGAAATTCCATAAGGATATAATTCATTTTAAGAATATTGTTGCAATAGTTTCCTACACTTCTTTAGTCAAAAGCTCATTTTGTCTGTTGAAACCTTCAATTATCTAGTATCCTCAATCATTAACAATCTTATATAGGTATAGTTTTCCCTTAAAAGTTTGTTCAAATTTATAGCCAACTCCTAATTTACATGATTCTCCAATGAATTCTTGTTTATCTTTATCAATGAGTATACCTAGTCAATTCAATAAAAACTCATTGGCATCAATATTTGTGTTAATTTGTCCTCTTATTCAGATACTGTAATCAATAATGAGACTCCAAAATTGATCCTTGAGAACCACTTAGTTATATTAGTTCTACATAGAACATTGAATAAAGAATAAGCATAGAGTCAGAAATTGAGGCTTTATATCACAATTTTATGTGGTCTATAGTTCCTAAACCAACTTATATCAATACCATTTGTAATTGGTGAATACATAAGATTAAACACAAATTTGATGGCTTTATTGAGAAGAGTAAGACAAGGTTAGTGGTTAAGGGATACCTATAAAAGTATGGTATTGACTATACTGATACTTTGAGACCAATTATAAAGACCACAATATGTTGGTGATTTTAGTGAAACAAGAATGACATTTAAGACAACATGATATCCTAAACACCTTTTTGAATTACTATTTAGAGGAGACAATTTTGTCAAATAACTATCTCAACTTAAAAACTTAAGCTTTTATGTAAGGTCTTGATCTATAATATTCTTTAACATATCATATCAAGTAAAACATTTTTAAGTTTAAAACTTCTACGGGTTTAATCTATATTGTGCTTACTATCAAATAAAATAGAGATAATAAAATTTTAAATCATGACCATTTGGGTAAGATATGGACTTGTGATCACTTGATCAACAAGAATTTATTACCATGAAAAGAATCAGCTCATCATAAAAGTTTAAGGTTTTATGTAATTACTTAAGATAAAATATATATTACTCTCTAGCAGGTTTATATGAAACAACATCGGGCTTCATTAATCATTGTTATCGTAATCATGTTTGTAACAAATTGAACAAGGCATTTTATGGATTAAAAAAGCTCTTCGAGCTTTATTTCATGTTATCGCTTGGAGCAAAGTTTAAGAGTATCCCCCTTTTATTTATCTACAATTTAAGTGTTAATTAAAATTATTTATAAGCTCATATATCTCTTATGATGCAGTGATAACCAATTCTTACTGAAGAGGATGACCATCTACTAGAGGATCCTACTTTGTACATGATCTCTCTCCCTCTCCCTCTCCCTCCCGCCCCCTCTCCCTCTCTCTCCCTCTCCCTCTCTCCAGGACCAGGTGCAGGAAGTTGGTGTTGGTTCTTTATGGCTGTTGGCTGTTTTTATATCTTTTGCAGGGATTCTGCATGTAAAGTGGTCCTCAAAAACTTTACCCAAGGCTTACTCGAATGTAGATGAGCAGTAATTCATCCGTTTTTCCTCTAGTTAGCTCTTTAACAAAGCACACCCCTTCCATTTCTTTTTCCTTGCTTTCTTTTTTGCACTGTGATGGCTATGACATCTAAGAATCCCCTGGGTTTTTTTTTCCCTTCTCATTTGTTTATATATATATATATATATATATATATATATATATATATATATATTACTCGTAGTTACCTTAATTACTCGTAATTAATGATGTAATTCATAGCATTATGATAAACACCTCATTTTTTTATATAGAGAGTTAATCCTATATAACACTCAGACCTCTTAAAAGCATCGCTCATAGAAGATCACGACGTTCTTTTTCTTTATTATAGAGGAGTCTTGAATTTAAAGTTTTTTGGAAGAGAACATTATAGTTAATTGAGGATTTGAGGTATAAACCTATTAAAAAAACTAGACTTATTAAAGCCCATCTCAAAAAGAAACTAAATTTATTAAAAGTTGGAAGTGTTTCAATTCTAATATTAATACCCCACATATAACGCACACCTATAACTTGTTGAAAGGTTGACGTAATTGTCAAATAATGAATAAGAAAAGGACTATTTTAAAAATATTAATGGAGTACTTGAAATTTGAAGTAAATTAATTTTATCCCAATTAAGGAAATTATAAAAAATGGGATTTTCAAAATATACGTTTTCTCGTTCAAAGCTGATATTGGTTTCGAGATTTTATAGAATTACAATTATCTTCGTATCGTCGAAAAGTAGCTGGTTAGTATTATGGAGAGCACTACCTGAACTACTTGGATTAGGGATCAAAGAATACGAGAGGGCAAGTTCATGAGAAGTGTTAAAACAAAAACCCTAGCTGTGTTTTATTTCAGAAATATTGTTATGTCAATATCTTAATTAAAAAAGAGTTATAGTAGCTCAAATGAATTCGCAACCAGCCTAAATAAAAGGGAATATAAATCCTACATGTAAGAAAATAAAAGTTGAAAATATAAAATTAAAAAGACAAATAATAAAATTAAAAATATCTGATGATCTTAATTAAAGGGTCTTTCAGAAGTTGCATGCCTCTCTACAATTAAACAATTATAGACACCAAGATAACATGAGGAAATTAACGGGGAGCATAAAATTAATGGGAAGTATGCATAAACGCAAACTCAACATTGTTCTTTATTTTCATGCCCGGAACAAGAATTTGAGGTGGATCCTTTGCTATGTTTGTTTCTATATAAAGGGACTAGAACATTTCTAAATGCAATCTACAGATTTTCATGGGTGTCATCTGAAATGGTAATTCAAAAATAGTTTTGGATCTTTTTTATGCAAAAACAGGCTGCTTTATTCGTGCATGCTTGACTCGTTTTGCAATTATTTCAGCCTCAACTGTTACACTAGCTTGTTCGTAATTCCACCTTTTCTAGGTCATCCCATGACAAGTCACTGTCCTCTCTCTCTCCCCTTCACATCATCTACCTTGGAATTTTCATTCAGAAGAGCTTTCTTATACTTGTGCTGAGCCACATTTACACATTTTTAGTTTCGGCTTTAATGGAAGTACCTTTGATGGATTGCCCCACATCTCGAGGTTTGGGGTCCATCCCACCCAACATGATGTATTTTGCAGTGTTTATCACTAAATATGTTTTTTTAAAAAATTAAAAATAATATTTATATTTTATTTTAAATTAAATTTTTTAATGTGTTTAGATTATTTTTATGTGCTGATATTAAAAATAATTTTAAAAAAAATTATTTTAATATATTTTTAACAAAAATCATTTTCAAAAACAACAACAACAACAACAACTATAGCCTTTCTTATACAACAATGACAACCCTTCCTTCATGCAATGCTCCTCTTTGCCATTAGAGTCAAAATCACAGAGGTTTGTGGCTTGAAAGGAGGGACCGTATATGGGTTTCCATTCAATGAAACTGCACCACTCATTTGCCCCCTCAGAAAGTAGAAAATTATCTGTTCTTGACTCTAGCTATAGCACACTTGCTGGTTTTCTTTTGCCTCGGTGTTCTGTCATCAAACGTGCCCTTTACTTGATGAGGTTGCATCGGAATGCCAGTTTTTTTTTGTTAAAATTATTTGATTTCTACTTTAAACAATGATCTTAGTTGAAATGCATGTTGATCGATGAAATTGGTTAATTAGTTTATATTTAACAAATATATATATATATATATATATATCCGCCAATCATTTCAAATAATTATAATTACCCAATTTACATGCACAATGATTATTATATTTTTGTGATAAATAGGAACGAGAATTTACTGTGGAGAATGAGTTAAAGTGTGTACACGGAAACAGAGGCTTTCGGCATCATTAATCACGATGCAAATTGAACAGGCGGACAGCAATTTAATTAATGTAATGGAACCTTGGAGCAGCTCTTCGCCTGATGTAAACTTCTCTCATATATTAATAGCATTTGAATTAATGCTTTGGACCAGTGATTGATAGGCATGAGTGTGTAATAAACCACCTCAGGGCCCACCCTAGAAGCTCCAAAATTATGTCAGGTCATGGTTTAGAACTTGATTAAGTATAAATAATACATCAATCTGATGTCATGATTGTTACTTATATATATATATATATATATATATATATATATATATATATATTCTACTTCTAAAAATAAGAAATTAAGCCCTTCAAGGCACGTTTCTTGATGAAATAAAAATGGGATTTTGGTGTTTATCCTCACAACTTCCCTTCAAAAGACATGCATCTCGTAGCTCAAGTACTTTGGCTTGAATGTTCATTTGAATTGTATATATAATAAGCAGTTATATTTATTTTGAAATAACACATTTCTGTTTTTACTTAGGAACTAACTGCGGCCCAAGTCCTGACTTCATGTCTGTCTGGAAGTATAGTTGAAGTTTTTAAAAGTTTTTTTTATTCAGAAATACATCAAATGATATATTTTTTTTATTTTTAAAAAATTATTTTTGACATCAGCACATAAAAATTATATAACAACATCAAAAAAAATTAATTTAAAGTAAAAAATAAAAATAAAAAAAATCATTTTTTTACAAAAACACTTTCCAAACACCCCTTATTCACCTTCCAACAAAAGGC
This sequence comes from Salix caprea, assembly GCA_964035475.1. Classification (NCBI taxonomy): domain Eukaryota; kingdom Viridiplantae; phylum Streptophyta; class Magnoliopsida; order Malpighiales; family Salicaceae; genus Salix; species Salix caprea. The sequence continues at coordinate 27,134,152 of OZ037743.1, read as the reverse complement.
CTGTCGCTGTCTATGAAAACCTAATTATTCCTTACAAACTGTAATAAGTTTTTGTTGTGGCTTGACTTAGCATGGTGTTATCTTTGTAAACTCTGCATAGCTAACTAGCAGCCAGATTGATGTCTGTTTGGAGGGGAAAAGTAGAAATTAAGGTCGCTATCTCCTTCTTCCTCATCGCTCTTTCCTATTAGGTGGATTGAATAGGACATTGGCTCAGAGAATAAACTCCTTTCTTTTCCCTTCCCACATTGCTATCACACTCTTGCACCATGTGATGTGGGCCAAATCAATGCAATCTCCTTAGCTGAAAATTAGGGCTTTTTTCTTTTTGAATGAGACAAATTATGCATTCCCACTACCACGACTATATCTCTTAGCATATTTTAATTGTGTCTTGCATAGATCCGTGTTTATCAAGGTTTTAATAGAATGCTTGCCAAGTCCAATTCAATAATTAAAGGTTACATGCCCTTATTGCTTGTAGGATTAAATTCGTTTGATAATGAGTTAGATTTGGGTCTTGGAGTGCTGACAACGAAGGACTTGTCAGGTAGTAATAACTCGTTATATTGTTCATTTATTGTGCTAATTAAGAAGTTCATAGTGATTACCGGTGGTTGATTGGCTTACAGAAATAAAAATTGATGCTTCCTATATTTTAATAATACTTTTTATTGGTATAGAACATAGTTTTTGATTTTCAATAACACTAAATCCTTATCTTCCTAATCTTCAGCCTTTACTTTAGCTATAATTACTTTATTCTCTACTCAATTTTAAAAGGTAATAAGGGTGAGATGATGATCGATGGTTGAAGAACATAATGACTTTGGGTTTTCCTTTCATCTATGGTTTATCGTGTGAATTAGAGTTTGGATTGTTTAATAGTTGATGGTCTGGAGTTTTACTTTAGCTACAATTTTTTTTTATTGACACGGGTATCCAGGTCAGGTTGTGCATATCTTAACTAATTTTACGAACCCTGAAATCAATTAACCATGTAAATCTCTAATAATTATCATATTAGCAACCACAAGACTCGAACCGGAGCAAACCCTTTAGCCCAAGTTCTCACCGTAATGACACCTACTAGATGATTACTAAAATTGTATTTTGGTTGGTTTAGTCCGCAAGTGAAAACTCAAATACTCTCTTACATGCGTATAAAGAATTAGAGAAGCAGTAAAATTTGCCAAGATCATTTTCTAAAAATAATTAACAACAGCTTAAGTTTGATGAGTTTCGAAACACATGGAGGTGCTATAATTATTATATGGTACATCTTATAAGCTTCGATCTAAGGATAACCCCACTATAATTAACCATTTCCCCTATTAATTAAACCCATGCATGCCCTCCTTTTATGTCTGAAGGAACTCAATAAAAACAAGAATTTAACGACATTTAATGCTGCGCTCTAGGTACATAAGTCAGATGCTCAAGAGGGAGAGGTTGTTCTTAACGATGCACTGCATGTATACGTGTTGGATTCAGATTGGTTGGTGCTCTAGTATCCAGCAGTTGGGCATCCCTAATTCGTGGGGCTAACTCTTGGATGATGATGGAGGAGTGGGGCTTCCAACACGTAAAGACCCTTAACTGTCAATATATGGATAGCTCCTTGAGCTCCTTAAAAGCTTGATCGATGCGATCATTGCTGTCTGAAAACTTAGGGTTTGGATCACAGAGGGGCAATGTGGGGGCATCCCTAATTATATGACATCCTTGGTCCCATTTTGCTTTTCTGCGTACATGCCGTGTTTGTATTAATATTTATCGATGAATCATACAAAATAAATATTCAATCTGCTGTATGGGAGCTGCCTAGTAAAGTTAAACATTTGAATGTTATCATTAACAAAGACAACCGCGTGCATGATTAAAATAAGAGTGCCTTGCAAGTGGGGTCTTCTGGCATAGGAAAAGACTTGTTCCCTTCTTCTATACCAGGGTTCAAACCCTACTATGCACGCATGTCATCCTTGAAGTGTCTTACCTGTTTATTGGACTTACAAGATATTCAGTGGGTTCAGGGATTAGTTGAGATACGTGTAAGCTAGTCCGGACATCCCGGTTATCAAAAAAAAAAGAGTGTCTTTGACCTAGTAGTAACTTTTACTTCTTCTTTTTTGGATGTGATAAAAACCCCATCTCTGAAAAGCGTATTTTGTGGATTTAGGTGAGCGGGTGAAATTCCGGCTATCCTAGGCTCTTGCAAATGGTGCACGTCTTGAATCGAACTCGAGATCTACTGTGCAGATTGCAAACTTTTTGTCATCACGTCATGCTTTTTTGGGATAGTAGTTACTTTCACCATTATAGTCTTAAGAAAAAATAGGTTTTAAAAAAATATTTTTTATTTTAGCTTTTTAAAAAACAAGTTTAAAATATATATTTGATTAAAATTATGGTAAAATGAATTTTACATGTAAAATAATAATAAAAAACATGTTTTCATGAATAAATTACATATTATTTTATTTTTTTATAAAACTAAGGTTTGAAAACTTAAAATACAAAAGTTATTTGATTAACTAAACAGTTTTCTTTATTAGATAAAAAAATAAAAGTTATATAACGCAATATCAAACAATATCTATATGACTCGATAACACAAATCATTGTGTGCGCGTGCGTGTATTCTCTTATTGGAAACCGAATTTAGATTTGGTTTGTAGTTTTATGGGCTTATTTTGGGTTTACATATAAGGAAAGTATAATTCCTTGCAATAACTTGGATGTCTATTGGTGGTTAACTAAACAAAAAGATTTCAAACTTCTCTCTGGCAACTTTAGGGGAAGAATATAATTTACAACTTCTCTCAGGCAACTATTAGAAAAAAAAAAAAAAAAAACAGTGATTAAAAAGGGGAAGAATATAATTTCGCCGTTCTTCTAAATGGTTTTGGTGGGCAAGTGAGTAACAGTGATTATTTTTTAACATGTTTTTTTTTATTTAAAGATGTATTAAAATTTTATTTTTTTTATTTTTCATTATATAGTTTTGACATGAAGACATTAAATTATCTGAAAATATATATATAAAAAAATTAATTCTTTTAAAAAATGTTTTTCAAAAGCTATGGCTAACAGCTCATAATCGAGACAGCTCTGCCAACCCTCTCTTATTAGAATTTTGTATACTGAAATAGACAAAAACAGATTGCCCTCGCTTGCCAGAATTTTAACTCTGTTATTGATGCAATAAAGTCAAACTTATGGAAAAAAAAATTCTATACTTTATTATTGTGTTCCCTATTCTTTTCTGATTTTTTTTGGTATACAATAAATCTCGTTTCTTTGTTGCACCCTGTGTTAACAGTTGATGACATCCATATCCTCCAAGGTCTAATAAAAAGAGTTTGGATTTGAGAAAACTCAATCTATTTTTAGACATTTTTTGTGAGACCAGTTTAAACGAGCAAAATCTTGGTTGTCCTAGACTCTTACAATATGAGTATGCCCTGACTCGAATCCAAGATATGCAATGCAATTTCAAGCCCTTTGCTACCACGCCACGCCCCTAACATCATTATGAAATGATAAAATTGTATTGTAAATGATATAATGGGAAATATTATTGCATATCCCTGAAAGGATTAATAGGAAACAACGTTTGAGGAGCTATGGATTTTTTTTAAGAAATCGATCTGTTTATTATTAATTAATTAGTGCATTAATATTAACTAAAATATAAATCTCGTCGATGTTTTATTGTGCAATTTTTCACTGTTTACCTAGACATATTTCATTGTTGATTGCTACAGTGGAATGATCATTTTACACCAAGACCGAAAATATTTTAACCTCCGGGACCGGGGGTATTTTAGAAATTTTTAAGGGACATGAATGATATTTCTGAATTCTTTGCACGGTAGAACTACGAAAATAGCCCGCAAAAACGATAAAAGAAGAGACCTGGAACCAGGGTTATTTTAGAAATTTCTAGAGAACATGGATTGCATTTCTGAATTCTTTGCACATTACAACTACAAAATTAACCCTGGAAACAAACAAAAAAAACGTCGGATCCGGGGTATAGCTGTATTTGCGTCTCCAGTGTTTCACTCGCACGCACCATTCGAGCCGCACATGCGCCTCATTCCAATGGTCAAAAACAGACTTCCGTCGTGACACATGGTGCGCCGACATGTCCTCTTCTTCCTGGTGCAGTGTGTGTCTTGGTACGGTGTCCGGTGAAGCTCTGGTGGACGGGTTTAAGTTTTTTCTCTTTTTCTCTCTCCTGCCGTCTGGAAATATACTTTGGTCTTTATAGTTTGCGAAATTTATTTTGGTCCGTGGTCTTTTGATTTTGATTTTATTACTGTTTTTTACAACATAGTTTTTGATTTGTTATAATTGTGTCCTTCAATTGAAACTGATTATATATGTTGGGTTTCAATTTAGTCCTTATTCTTTTGATTTTTTATTTGCTTTTGGTTACATTAATTATTTTGGTATGTAGGTTTTAACTACTTTTAATTGGGTCATCCAATTGAAATTTTTCAAATTTTCTATCTTTCATTTTGGTCTTTATTCTTTTAATTTTTTAAAAACATTACACAACATTTTTTTAAAATGTCTTTATTTATTTTGGTCCCAAAGTTTTATTTATTTCAATTTTGTCCTTCAATTGGAATTAATTATATAGTTTTTTTTTTAATTTATTTTGATTGTGTCCTTCAATCGAAATTAGTCATGTATGCTACTTTTCATTTCAATCCTTATTCTTTTAATTTTTTTTAACAAAATTACACTGCAATTTTTTTTAAAAAAAATATCTTTATTTGTTTCGGTCTCAAGTTTTTTATTTGTTTCAATTTTTTCCTTCGATTTGAATTAAAAAAAATTTCTTTTTGGTCCTTATTCTTTGAATTTTTTATTTGCTATTAATTTCTTTGGTTTTTTCTGTCATTCTTGGACAGTGTTTATTTTTTATCTGTATTTATGCATCTACGCTTTTAGTTTTTTTTTTTTAATTTTTTTCGTTTTTTTTTTATTAGGGTTTTATTTTTATTTGGTTCATTCCTGAAATTTTAATTTATGTTGGTGATCAGTTTAAAATTAATATTGCTTCCTTTTTTGCTTTGTTCTTTTTTTGTGTTTTCTGTTATTTTTATTTATTCTTCGGATCAGATGATTTTATGATTTTATTGTTTGTGCCATAATAATAATAATTTTAGTTATTGTTTTTTTTTTGTAAAAAATGTTTTGCTTTTTTATTTTACAATTTTTGGGCAATTTAATGATTTTAATAGCTTGGGCAGTAATGTTGATAATAATTTTAACTGTTATAGTAATGATAATGATGGTAACATAGGGATGAATTTTTTAGTTATATTTTCTTCTTTTTGTAGATTGAAAATTAACTACTTATTTTTGTTATTTGATTATTGCAGGTGTTTTCACAATTTATATTTTGTTTTTATGTTGAATTTAAATTGAACTATAAAACAAATTAATCTTAATACAATGAATTCAATAATTCATATATCTCAATCTTCTTATTTTTTTAATGATGATGATAATTTTATGTTGGTTATTTCATTGAAACCTGCTAAATAAATAATTTATATCGATTTAAAATTCATATATTTTATAAAAAAACTTGCACTTAACAAGAATTCTGTACATATTTATTATTTTATCTAAATTTATATTATAATAAAAAAAACTCACACAATTAATATTTTTAGTGTTGAAAAAATATGATGTCAACCACGATGAGACACTGTGGCATTAGCTAGTATATATATATATATATATATATATAATGTTACATGCCATGCCCACAACCAAACACATTGGTCTACATGCAGACAGCACTTGCATGGAGAGAGAGATTCTTATGTCTATGCCGTGTGGGTTCAACATTACAACATTAGTACTGTCGTAGTATCTGAACTCGGTAGTTGTAAATTAACGACGTTCACATGAATGACGTCTCATTCACTTCAACCACTGGAAAATTGGTCCACATCTTACATCTCCAAAGTTGACAGCACAGACCATATAATCACATTGACCCGTCTCTCTTTCAAACTTAATGAGTTTGAATAGTTAGAAACTGATGATCACAGTTATGATGTCTATTCGATGAACTAAGGTTGACACTTGTGATTTTTTACCATTTTCCTGTCTGAAAAAATAGATTGGGCTCAAGAGAGAGAGAAAAAAAACAGTTTGATTTAGAGTTTTTGAATAATTTAAAGATGTTTTGAGTTAGATATTATTTAGATTTCTAGGGTGTTTCTCTAATATTTGTGACAAAATTGGTTAGATTTTAAACAAAAAAAACATTTATACTTGATTTTTGAACCACAAATCTAGGCTAACAAATTATTATCATTTATATTTTAAATAAAAATAGACAACATGTTATCCATCCATTAAAAAAAACAAGGTTGAACATATAAGTCTAGCCTACAAACCCTTTTTATGTTTAGTTGTTTCAGATTTTTATAAGATAACCATTTTTTTTCTTTCTTTTTCAATCTAAAAAATATATTGAACATGATAAATCACCTATTCTTCCATCTTGACATGGTTTTTAAATAATTATATAATGGGTTTTCATTGGAATATCAACAGTCATTTTCTTAATTATTATGCTCCCAATATGAAAAAATAATAACTTTATAATAAATTGCTCATGAATATTCATTTAAAATGATTTTTTATTCTTAAATACATTTTTAACATTTTTTTAAAAAAAAATTCAATCACTTACAAAATATGAGCATATTATTTTAATTTTTTTTTAACTTGCTTTGATAATATGTGATTCTAGTTGAAGAATGCATTCACTAAAATAATCAAAAGATATATTAATAAGGGAAATAAATTTAGATTTCAGACATACATGTTTTCTACTTGGTTAAATTTTTGGCAAGCTTTTATTTTAATTATTGCTCTCTTTCATTGGAAAAGTATGGTCCTAACAAAAGGACAACAATGATGTTGTTTTAAAGAAACTTGGAAGCTTTTTTATAATGATATTATTGATTGCTTTATGTACAATTATGCATTAGTATGGTATGAAGAAGAAAAATTGCCCATTAATATTTAATAGAAAAATATATTTGAGTTTAGAGGTAGATTGACAATTTGGAAAGGAAAATTACTTACTATGGCTTGTTGTATTTGCATGATCAAAAGTGTCCTTAATGTTTACCTTTATACTTTATGTTTATTCTCTTGATGCCAATGGGGTGCACAACACTCTTACCTCCATTATTCATACCTCCATTATTCATATACGTTTTATTTACTTATTTTAGAGTATGATTGAGGTTGTTTTTAATAATATTTTTCGTTCAAAAATACATTAAAATAATATTTTTTATTTAAAAAAAATATTTTTAATATCAGAACATGAAAATGACTTAAAAACATCAAAAAAATTAATTTAAAATTAAAAAAAAAGATTTTTTCAAAAATATTTTTAAAATACAATAATAAACAGAAACTATATTGGCTAAAACTAACACAAAACCGATCTATTATTAGAAGGAAAAAAAATAGAGTGATGGTAACAAAGTGGATTTGGTGCTTGATCGAACTCCTCGTATTAATCTAAGTGGAGTATTTTTATTCTTAGAAAATATGACCTCCAAATCGAATTGGCTTGCCTACTTTGAGCTCAAGTCCTTTATGTACTTGGAGAGATATACTATAGATTTTTTTCAAATGCTTGGGTGGGAGACATGATTTTAATGGATTTCTGCCCAAGATTATACATGTGATCATAATGATAAGATGGCTGGATAACATACGGCACCATTTCCTTTCTTGCTAGATCATCAGACCTGCAATGGCATTCATTGGTTAATTAAAGGCAAGATGAAAAGAAGAAGAAAACATGGTATGTTCTCTTTTATAGGATAGCATTAGGGTATATGGTTAATAGTTACAGGTGTCGTAGCGTGATGATAGAGGGTTTGTGATCTGTACAGTAGGTCTTGAGTTCGAATCAGTGTGCACTTCTTATAAGAGCATGGAATAACTGAGATTTTACTCGTTCACCTAAACTTATAAAATAAACTTTAACCTAATCTTTAATTCAAATCAACCAAACTAGGACACAGCTCTTCACATGTTGGCTGAGTGGTTATAAACAAGTGTCACGAATTTTAGTTACATAGGCAACGACTTGGTGCAAAGTATAAATGGCCTCCTTCTTTGGAGTAATTAGCTACATTACATTTATGTTTGGGAGTTTATTTAAAGTTTTTAAAAGTATTTTTTGTTTAAAATAATATTATTTTTATTTTTAAAATTTTATTTTTGACATCGGCATATTAAAATGATCTAAAATTTTTTTTTTTTTTCAAAAACATTTTAGAAACACAGTGTTAAACATCCCCTTACTGCTCTTGTTTCTTTACCTATTCTCTTTGGCCATTTTCTATGTGGCTTAGCTTATTTTCAATATATCAATAATTGTACAAAAAAACATATGCATCTTTTTGCATTAAAAGAAAAATCGATCCACCCCATAGTGTGACGTGAGGAATAAAACTAGTAATATGCTGAAAGAAGTATGTTTTTAATGGCGCTTCATTGTTTATATATATGAATAGTGAAACAACACCGCTCCTTTTTCTTCCTTATTTCGTTTTCAAAACCTTTTTGCATTTCAATTGAATCCTTCTATATCCTAATTAGATTAAATTTGTTTTTAAATAATGGTACAACTATCAAATTAAAAGAAATACATTTGTAATATAAAACAATTAGAAAATTATTCATAATCATAAATTTTGCTCCAAAAAAATTATTTTGTTTATTTTTTCAATCCCTAGTTCTGAAAGAACAAAGAGAAGGTCACTTGAAAATAGCAAAGAAATATTGGTTTGGCCACTTTTAGTGAGAAGACTCCATGTTTTTTATGTAACAGTATGTGATCATTCGATAAAATAGTTTTAATTACGATGAATTTAAATTTTGATCCTGCCTGGAAAAACAAATTATGTTGAAAAAGAGTTAATTTTGTATTCTTAGACTGTTTTTTTTTATTTATTAAATTGTTTTTTTAAGTTCTATTGGTGTCTTTTAGCTATTTTGGGTAAAATGAATTTTGGTGTCAAAAATTTCCACTCTAATTTTCCAGCCATCAAAATAGTGGCCAGATTTTGTGAAACAAGTCACCCTTTGCTTTCCTCTACAGGCGACATATCTCCTATTTGTTTTTATATATATATATATATATATATATATATATATATATATAAACAGCATACAATCCACCTCTTTAACAAAAATTAAACATGGCTTAGACGAGTGGGGTTGGGATTTTAAAATGCTTAGGTTCACGGATGGGCTATTTTTTTTTTTACTTTTTTTATGTGCTTTGGTTTTTAGGTGTCCTTTGATTATTATTTTCTGGTATCCTTTGATTTTGTTCCAAGTCCGATTTTTTATGTTATTTTGTCTTTTTATTGTTCTTTGATTTTTTTTTATCAATTTAATCCTTGAATGTTAGATTTTTATTGGCTTTTTTATTTCTTTTAATATTTGATTGACTTTTAATTATTTGTTTTAGTTTTTTTATTGGGATATCACGATCTTAAATAATTTTTTTGATATGTGATTAGTGCCTAGTTTTTCAAGTTTCTATTTTTTTATTATATAATTAAGTAAAAATTATTATTATTATTATTATTATGTAATAAGGTTGTGGTTGTTGTGGACAGCAATGATAATTGTGGTCATCGTTATAATATGAATGGACTATTGGCTATGTTTAAGATTAGAAAAGACGGTAGTGATTGTAATAAAAATAATAAAGATGATGATAGGATAGAATTAATGATATGATGATGCTAACGATGATAGTAATGAAAGGTAATAATAATTTTAATCGTTATAAAACAATTGATGCTGATAGCAAATAATAATTAATTCATTGATAATGAAGATTATGGAGGTAATATTGTGATAATGATAATTGACATGGATGTTCGGTTATAATTCTATAAATAAAAATATTGAGGTAGAAGATTTTTCAAAACAAAAAAAAAAACTTGTTTTGATTTTTAAAATCACATTAATTCAAAAAAAAAATGATTTCATTTATTTCATTCAAAAAAATATAAAAATAAACAATATAGCATAGCAATACCAAACAAAATCTATTATTTGTGTTCCCTAATCAATTAAACCACAAACATATAAACAAAAACATTACTTTAAAAAAGTTATAGAATAGCAGATAATTAAGTGATTGTTTGAGTGTGGTTCAGGTTGTTTTTTAAAGTGTTTTTTGTTCAAAAATATATTAAAATGATGTTTTTTTTATTTTTTAAAAATTATTTTTAATATAAGTACATGAAAATGATCTAAAAACACCAAATTTTTTAATTTAATATAGAAAATAAAAATATATTTTTTTATTTTTTTCAAAACATTTTAAAAACATAATATTAAACAGGATAGCTAACTCTGCACTTGCTCTAGTAAAGCGTTACTCTCACTGGAAAAATTTAGAAGAAAAAAAATGTTTCATAAACATAATATAAATTTAATATAAAAAATAAAAATATATCTTTTATTTTTTTCAAATTAAGCGTTACTCTCACTGGAAAAATTTAGAAGAAAAAAATGTTTCATAAACCTAAAACTCCATCTCAGCCCCATGATTGTGGGCGAGACTGTCCTTTACTAAATTTATTAAAAAAAAAAAAATTGAATTCAATGAAATCCTACTTTTTTTTCTAAATTAAAAAAATAAAATTCACCTGTAAGATAGATCTCAAATATTTTTATAACCACAACACGCTGGCTGTAGAAAATTTATTAAACATGAACAGTGGTTTGTGTTGTATTGATGTTTTGGCCTACCTTTTCTTATTTTCTTATTATTATGATTATTATTAGTTATTTACCTCCTAAGAAACATTAACTTCTTTCTCCATTACGTTCTCTCCCCACTCGCTGTCGCGAAACAGAGGTAACTTGGACATTTCAATGAATGTCTGCGGTTGTTGTTCTCCGGTACTAGCTGAGAGAGACAGCGAGAGGTGGAGAGGTCAAGTTCATGAACTTGGTGGGACACCGTACTCCGCCTTGATAGCCCTTTGCTCCTCCTTGGCACCCACCGATCATTAAGTGGTCCAAAACAAGTACTTTTGTTATGTCTTGTGTTTTCATCTTCTTTTCCACACATAAACTTGCTTTCTTCCAGTACTTCGCAGAGTAGGGCCATTGATGAGCACTCTGTTTGATGCAAGCTTTCAGCCTCCAACAGATGATATAGACACCCACATGATCAAAAACATGTAATCAATCAGAAACACGACTCTAACTACTTTAAGAGACTACCCTAATGATTTTGTCTTCCTCTCGACAGCAATTTAATGTCTGAGATCCCTTTTCGAGATATCCTGGTTTTGTTTTAGGAAGAAGATGGGTGTGTCTGTAGGCTACCATGGCCATCATCATGCCTGGCTCCAGTCATTGATCAGGCGATGGGGTCCTCGATGAAGATTTATTGGTAGACAGAAAAAATTAATTTAATCAAAGGATAAACGTGTGTGAGGGAGAGGAATTTTTTAAAGGGAGAACATGGTTAGGCCCGGGCGACCAGGCCTGGCTCACCCGGGCTAGCCATGAGGGGCAGGTTGTCCGGGCCTAGCCCAGATCAAACTGGAGGGTAATCTGCCTGGGCCTAGCCCAAGTCTAGCACAACCATTTTTTTGCTGATTTTTTTTTTTTACATCAGTACCCTAGAAACTTGTTTGTTAATTGAGATATTTTGGATTTTTTGAGTCCTAAACCTTGTTTGTTGAGTTCTTGCTGTGTTGTTTTTACATAGACATGCTAAAAATGCAACCATATTCATCAACAATTCCAAATATTCTCAACAATGATTTTACAAAATATAATTTATTTATGATATATAAATATTAGAATCATGCTTTTAAATAGACTCGTTTCCATTTCAAATTCATTGTTTTTTTTTTCACTTATAAATAATAAAAAAAATTGATATAATTATTTGTGAAAATTTTCAATTCCTTATTTTTTTGTCACCTTGCAAATAGAACAATGCCTATATAGCTAATTGAAATATTTTGATTTTTTTTACTAGAGCTTTTGCTCTTTTTTACCCATTTTATCTCAAATTAGTGATATCTAGATAGGTGGCTCATGTGTTTACCATGAGTTGGGTAAACTTTTTTCTAATGTGAAAAAAATATTAAGTTGATGTCAATATTTAAAAAAAAAAAATATATCATTCAAACTATTTACTTAACCAACATCAATAATCCTGATTAATTTAGTATATATTTTTTTAAAAAAGAAAAAATAAATAAAGTGAACAATAAAAAATGCAATAATTAATCATTTTCAAGTGAAGAAGACGGGAAAAAAGTGTGTTGAAGATTTACTATTGCTATACTGTGAACACCGCTTAACCACTAGAAATAGCTTATCGAGATGATTTAAACATCTTTGCAAAAGTCTACGTGTTAACACCAAAAGAGGTCGCACACTCTATTAGAGCAACAAACGAGGAAGCAAACTAATCAAAATATCATGAGATGAACATCTGATGTTTATATTTAATAAATTATTTTCAACTTTACTGAAAAAATATAAATTGAATAGAGAACTATTAAATAAAAAGACTCGAGATAACTAAAGTTATTATAAAAGAATAGTGCAAAATTCTATATAAAGCAAATAAAAAAACATACTTTAATCTTAAATTAAATAAATGTTTGGGGGTGAAACTAAAAGAATATGAACTTAAGAAAAGAAAAGAAAAAAGCAAGCCCGTACTAATTTTCAAAACTTGGGTTAATCCTTCAACTCATAGTGTGTGAAATTCTAAATCTAGGATAGATAAATAAATAAAACTCAATTTCCAAAAAGAATAAACAAATGTTATAGCATGAAATCAAGAAAACAATGACCAATCTAAAACAATTACTAAGACATAAAAATAGCAATGAAAATAACGAGGATGAAATTGGTAAGGAGAAAAAACTAAAAATGATGAAATTGTAAAAACAAAAAAAATAAAAATCATCTCAAATTAAAAAAATATCAACCAAGAGAATTAATGTCAAATATAAAAGATTTAACTCATAAATCATCTTAAATGAAACAAATATGAAAAGGTAACAAGGTGAAGGGTTGCTTTTATTTTTTACATGTTACTAAGAAAATCAAGGAGAAAAGAGGGAAAAAAGAAAACAAAAAAGAAGAAAATGTCATATACGCCAAACTAGATGTCCATTTATAACGCACATCAAACCTAGAAAAAAAATCGATATGAATCAAACATTGCTCTAAAAGCCATTTTATAACCACTGCATGATGTTCTATAGGATGTCCAAAGAGCACGATGACATTTTCACACGATGGATCATGTGCATCACATGTAAAAAATATTTTATATAATAATGTATATGTATATACAAAGTCAATTATTGAACAATGATCTTATGTATATGTATATGAGGCTTATAAAGTTTTACTTTCAAGGACAATTAAGTAATTTTATCATGCTAAATAAAAGTACAATGATCTTATTGTCCCCTTGTCCAATTCTTAAATGATTTTTAACTATTTTAAAAAGACTATTATACCCTCAATACAAGGCTTGATAACATTAAAGTGAAAGAAAAAGCTATAATTATAGATGAGTTAAAATAATATTTTGAAAATATAAACACAAACAAAACAATTTTTTAGAAAGAACTTATATATAAAAAAAAGGTATACAAACTCGTTCTTTATGTCTTGACATCAAAATAAATCCATAGAAAATAATCATAAAACCAATAATTTTTTTGAAAAATATAGCAGAACGATATAATGATACAGAGTCAAACCCCTAACAAATCAATTATCAAAAGATAAAACCAGGAAAGAAATCAATCAAACAAAAAGATCTAAAAAATGATAATGAATATGAAAAAATAATTAAAGGAAATATTTATTCAATTGAAGGGTTAAATTAAATTGAAAATAACTTTGATAAAAAAATAATCAAAAGAATGAGGGTCAAATTGAAAAAAAAAAAACAAAAATTTTGATTGAAGGATAAAGTTGAGAGCCAAAAAACTCTAACAAAAAGGGCCAATAAAAAATATTTAAAAACCATGAGAATAAGAAATCAAATGAAAATAAACATATGAGAAATTATAATCAATGAATAGATTAAAAAAACTTCTATAAAAAAATAAGAACAAAATAAAAAATGAAAAGAATTTATCTAGCATAAGGGAGAAAAGAAGGGAAAAAATGAATATTAGTGACAATCCAAAGAGAAGATAGAAGGTCATATTTGCACACTGCGATCACATAGTCTTAAATAACAAGAATGTCACTCACTCATTAGAACATGTTAGCAACTTTTTTTTTTAATTAAAAATATAAAAAATTGACGTGAAAAACATCAAAACACCACTCATTACCCTTGTTAAAAGTATAAAACTACTCTCAATACAATCCTTATTTTCTTTCTCTTCTAACATCCAATATGTATTTTAACTCTACATGAAGAATTAAAAAAATATTTGTCCAACAACCCATTATTTTTTTTATCTTGGGAATAAAATTAAGAAGAACTTTGATCAATAACTCTTAATTTTGTTAATTTCAAGGTTAAAAATATATTTTTACTATGCAAAAAAAACAAAAACTTAGACATTCCAAATAATCTTTTAATGACCAAGGAAAAATCAACGCCCCTCAACCCTTAAGGCCACCATTTTTTATACCTAGGAACAAATTAATAAATTCATGTATCCATGGTGAAAAACACCTGACTATATAAACTTCATAAATTTACCAATAAAATCTTTCCACGTCATGTCATTCTAAGAGAGATCCAACTTGAATTTAACAAATTGTAGAAATTCAAACTTGTTTCATGAAGTTTAGGATTTAATTTCCAAAAATCTAAAATGCAATAACAAAATTTACTAGCCTAAAAAAACATCACGAGTCGTAAGCCCGGTTCAGTTATCCAGGACTGGTGGCAACCCATACCACCCTCCTGTAACGATGGGGGATTATTATTAGTTAAGTCACCATAAAAAAAGAAACTCAGAAAACCAATCACCGCGCTTCATTTTCTTACTTTCCTTTCGATGTCTACCTCTCCAGGTAGTTTCCCTTACTTTCTCGAATTTTCTCTCTGGTTCTTTCGGTAATCGAATTCGTCAATTCTGCTTTTCTTTTTCTAGGAACTGCCCCTTTGATTTATTGGTTTAGCTCCTGCTTAGGGTTTTGTTTTGGGTTTCATGAATCGTTAATTATCTGGTCAAATTCTTAAGCTAAAATGTCATGTTTACAGTACTGTGGAGATGAAAGAAAGGAATACTACTTCGACGCTGAGACGAATTTTAGTTAATTGTGCTGCCCAGGTTTGTTTTGTTTATGATATCGAGTATGAACATATATTTTTTTTATACATATATGATCACTGTACATCAAGTTTTAGCATTGTTTTAGTTCCTGTAATTGAGGAATGTTGGAAAAGACATGTTCTTTGGTCTTATGTTTGATAGATTTGAAGGAAGAGTAAAGTGTCAGTTTGATTGAATGTGTGTGTGTGTGTATTGTAGGCAAAAGAATACGGGGGATGTGTTGCGGCAAAGGTTCCAGAAATTGAGCGTGATATGTGTTTGAAAGAATTTCTTTCTCTAAAGACTTGCATGCAGAATACAGTAAGAAACTTGAGTTTTTGAAGAAAGTGAACATTCTTGCTATTTTGCTTCTTTGTATTTTTTTTTTCAAGGATCTGCTCAAATCTATTTCCTTTTGCTTGGCAGATTAGAGGAAAGGCTTGAGGGTCTCATATCTTTGATACTTTGTGGACAGACACTGAATATTGCAAACATAATCTGAATAGCTTGAATTTGAGAGGTGAAGAATTTAGGTCAGGGATGTCTGTGAAAGCATCAAGCTCGCAACTAAGTGTTAGTTCAAGTGGGTCTGGAGGGTTGTCGCATGTTTATATTCAGCACCCTCCTTTACGATGTAATGTGCCAGGATCAAGGGGTTTATTTTATGATGATGGGAATAAGCTACTGCTCTCTCCAACATCTGATCAGGTATTTCAGATGTTAAAATCAGCCACTCAAAGTTCATTTGCATTGTCATGATATTCTAAATGATCATGGGTTATTTGTTTTGAAATTGATTTTTTTTTGGTAATTTAGGTTTTTTCATGGAAAGCTGTACCCTTTGATCCTCATGTTTCACCCACCTCTGATTCAATAAGTGAAGGGCCTATCCTATCTATTCGGTATTCTTTGGATGCAAAGATCATAGCAATCCAGAGATCCAGTCTAGAGATCCAGTTTTTTCATAGGGAAACTGGACAAAACTTTTGTCACAAGTGTAAGCCGGAGTCAGATAGTATACTGGGTTTTTTTTGGACAGATTGTCCACAGTGCGATTTTGTACTAGTAAAAACCAGGTAAGGCACCCTCTTTTCATTTAATGTGGTTACGAAAGAAAAAAACATATTTTGCTGAACATAATACCAGAAATTTCTATACCTCACTATCTACACCTTTGATGGATTGTTATCACTGTGATGAGGAAATTCGGTTTTCTAATATGCCAAAGATCGAGGTGTTCATTGCAGATCTCTCTCTCTCTCTCTCTCTCTCACACACACACACACACACACACACACACACACACACACACACACACACACATATATAGGAGAGACCCCTAAGAGTGATTTGGAGTTTATGCAATGTTAGGGGCATTGAATGGCATGGAGCTATTTGCACACTATTGCATCAAACAAGATAAAAAGTAAAATAGAAATAGAAAGTTTCTCTAGCAATAGCTTCTTTAGCAGCACTCACTTGTATTCGATTTTGTCTAGACTTGGTTGACTTTTTATGCCATCAAGATCTTTCCATTCAATTTCACTAAATTGGAGTTTTAATCGCAGTGGGCTGGATTTGCTCGCCTGTGATGCTGATTCAAAATCCCTTCACGTTGTAGAGACAAAGAAATTGAATGTGAGCTGGTATGTATATACACATGAGAGTCGATTGGTTCTTCTTGCTTCAGGAATGCAATGCAAGACCTTCAATGGATTCCAGGTATGCCAAATTTTGATCATTGCCTTCAATTGTAATTGGTTATTGGCTGAATGTTTTTGGGCCGTGCACTGTGTACATAGCATTTCTGGAAATTAAAAAATCAAGCACAACGCCTTGATTTCATGGGCTATGATTTCTAGAAAAGGATGCCAAGAAGATGCTGACTTGTTCATATCTTTGGACATGTATTAGAAAAGCTTATTCAATGTTGACACTTTGAGATGGCTATCAATTAAAGCTGCTTCATGGTTATGATCACTTTCTTTACTTGAAGATTCTTCTAAAAGTCTGACAAGGTTGTTATTATTTTGTTCAGCTTTCATCTGCAGGGATTGTTCGCTTGCCAAAGTTTGAGATGGTAATGGCCAAATCTGAGGCTAACAGCAAGCCTGTCCTAGCAGATGAAGATGTCTACATTGCAACCATGTAGGTTATTTGATACTCCAATTGCTAAAAGCTCATCGGCATTTTTCACCAAGAAAAGAATGATTTGTTCGCTTATATTGATGTTAAAACTTTTCAACATTGTCAGCTATGGGAGGATATACTGCTTGCAAATTGACAGAGTTGCAATGCTACTTCATTCTTATAGATTTTATCGAGATGCTGTTGTGCAGCAGGTAATTCCTTTCTCCAGTTTTCTTTTCTGTCTCTGGTAAGCTTGGATTTTGTTGTAGTGGTGGTGAGAAGAGTTTTTGGGGATAATAATTAGTATCTCAGGTTATCTAATTATTTTTTTCAAGAGCAGAACTGATCAAAGTAGAATTTTGGAAGGTGACTGTTTAGTTGAGGAACATGCTTTGCTGCACTTTATTTAATAGCTGAAAGGTTGAATTGATACTTATCTGTAGATTGTTAGTTGCATGAATGAGTGTTCCTGTACCCTTCTTTTGGCCCTGTTTAATGTGTGAGTACCTTTCCATGGATCATAGCATTCAAATAGTTCTGACCAGCTTATTGAAACTCCCAATTTTTCCAAGTATTTTGTGCCTCTTTGTGTCATCTAAACACTAGACTTACTACATAATGAGACACAAATCAGTTGCTAGAATCTGAAATGGTAATGTGCCTTTTTTGCAGGGTTCGTTGCCAATATATTCAAACAAAGTTGCTGTCAGTGTGGTTGATAATGTGCTTCTTATCCATCAAGTGGGTGCTAAGGTTATAATACTCTATGACATATTTGCAGATTCTCGATCACCCATTTCTGCTCCGCTTCCCCTACTGTTTAGGGGTTTCGCCAGGTCTAATACTTCTTCCTCTCGATCCACTGCAAAAGATATTGAGATTCCAGAGGCCAACATAAGTGATTCTGAAGCAATTATTTACGGAGATGATTGGACATTTCTTGTTCCTGACCTTATATGTGATGTTTCTAATAAGTTCTTATGGAAGATCCATTTAGACTTGGAGGCAAGTTTACCCTGTTCTATAGTGCTCCCCCCCCCCCCCCCCACATAAATGTTATCTTGTAATTATATTCTCTTGCTTGCAGGCAATTTCTGCAAGCAGCTCTGAAGCTCCATCAGTGCTTGACTTCTTGCAACGGCGGAAGTTGGAAGCTAGTAAGGTGGAGGCCTTTCTTACATTTTGTTATGCCCTTTCATTTGTGTAAGGACATTTATAAGAAAATGAAAAATGAAATCAATTACCAAAACACAAATTAGTCATTTCCAAGGGACCAATTGCAAATAAATTTGGAGATGTAGGGACTGGATTGAATAATTTGAAAAATACAGCAACTTAAATGTTTGTAACCAAACTGTTGAAGTAAATGAAAATCCTAGGGGAGGCTGCTTCCCTCCTGTCTCTATGATGATCCTCACCGGTCATTTTGGCAAGAATAAATATATGAGAATCAACTACAAAGTGGAGATATTTTAATTCTTTATTGCATCCATTCAATAGCCTTTCTTAAATATGATCTGTTCACTGCGGTTAATTGTTGTGTTTCAGGCTAAGCAGCTGTGCTTGGCAATAACACGCAATGTTATTCTTGAACGGAGACCAGTGTCCACCGTTGCCAAGGCGATAGATGTACTGCTTATGTCTTACTCTCTGTCACTCAAGACAGGCAGTTATCTCAAGGGAACAAAAACAGAGAAAACCTCACATTCTGCTGGAACACAAATTAGTATCCTGCAATCTGGTGCCAGTCACCAATCTAGTGCCACAGTTGACAATGAATCAATGAATAGATCTGGAAACTTGTCAACTTCAGATTCGGAGGACAATGCCCAATTCAACTCACTAAAAGCAATCTCGATAGTGAACAAGGAGAAATTATCAGGTGGTGCTGAGAGTTCTAGCTATGAAGTTCACCCATCATCTTTGCAATCTCAGAATCTTGGACCAAGCAACAGTCCATTAAATGCCAGTGTTTCTGAAAGGCAGGAGTCTCAACTTATTTCTCCATCAATTTCAATTGATGAGATGTATAGCTTACTGTTTGCTCCAGTTGAGGAAGAGATGGTCGGGGACCCATCTTACTTGGTTGCCATCATTGTTGAGTTTCTTCGTAGGTATGTCATTCTTTATATGTGACTCACAGCACTGCATTGTTTCTAATGTAATTAAAATGGGTCTAACATATGTGCAAAGTGATATCATATTCTTATCAACCTCTGCGTGTATATTTGTGCAAAGCTACATTGTAATGTGGAACTGGGGAACTTTAAGCCATTCTGGTTTTGCAGTCGTGTTAGCCATGCCTGTCAGGCACAACATGAAAAAAGATAATGTGCATTGTCTAGTATGCTTGAGCTCCTGTTAATATATATATATATATATATATATATATATATATATATATATATATAAAGAATTAAGTGAAATGCACGATAAAATTCCAACAATAATGCAGGTTGGTTTGTTGTTATATTATAGAATGCAGAAACAATTGTTGACTGGGTAATTATCTCTCATATGGATCAGTTCAGAAAATAGTCAACTTGGTGATTTTCTTTCATCCAATGGACTGGGGAACTGGGGTTTTGAAAGTGTGCATTTGATGGTTCATGTACCTATCATGTAACTTGAGCCAGGCAAGTGACTAGAAAGATGAACTGAAATGAAAAAAGTATTTGGGAAGATTGATGTAGATTGTTTTTCTTTTTATTTTGCTTGTTTTGATATATGCTTATGTATATTAGGCTCACACCTAATGACTGACCTGTTTCCAATGTTGCAGTGCAAGTTCAGAAAAGATTAAAGTTCAACCAAACATCTATGTGCTGACAATACAACTTCTAGCACGCAATGAGCGATATGCAGAACTCTCAATGTTCATCATAAACAAGGTTCTGAAACATCATCTAAAAGTGTGCTTGTGACGTCATGAAATCTCTTGAATAGTCATGAAAGCTCTATTTTATGTTTAAACTCTTTTTTAACAAGTGCAGCTGTTTCGTTGCAGATTCTTGAACCCTCAAAAGAAGTTGCAATGCAGCTCCTAGAATTAGGTCGTCAGAATTCCCAGATTAGAAAGCTGGGTTTAGATATGCTGAGACAGCTCTCTTTGCATCATGACTACGTGTTGCTACTAGTTCAAGATGGGTATTATCTTGAAGCCTTGCGTTATGCTAGGAAGCACAAGGTAATTTTAGACTACCAACCTTCAGGTATAGATGTGAATGCAATATTGTATTTTTAACTTATCTGAGGTATCTAGCTTCGCTAAAAGAATAGTGTTTTAAACTTTGGTAGGGATGCAAGCATCTATTGTTTCATTCATGATCATGCTATTACTTTGGGTTTACTTCAACCATGCATTTATATTAATCCGAGAATCA
Source organism: Salix caprea (assembly GCA_964035475.1). Taxonomy (NCBI): domain Eukaryota; kingdom Viridiplantae; phylum Streptophyta; class Magnoliopsida; order Malpighiales; family Salicaceae; genus Salix; species Salix caprea. The sequence goes on along the minus strand of OZ037743.1, from coordinate 27,113,274 downwards.
ATTATTGTGAGAGGAGATGCTATTACCTTGAGATTACTTCATGCATGCATTTATATTAATCTGAGAATAAATTGAGAGTTTTTTGTATTCTGCATTCCTCCCCCGTCTTTAGTTGCTATTGTTAAGCAATTTATTTTTCCTAAAGCACAAATATTCGATGGAAAGGATTTAAACCATTCCTGACAAAACAGCCCTTTCATTGTCCAGGTTGTGACTGTCCGGCCATCGTTGTTTCTTGAAGCAGCTGTGTCTTCCCATGATTCTCAACTCCTTGCTGCAGTGCTGAGATTCTTTTCAGATTTTACTCCAGGATTTAAAAACACTCCTGACTGCCGTGCATACTGTCAGATTCTCAATGAGATGAACTCAGCTGTAGCTGTTTGAATGTCAACACGGTATCCAGTTGTAACTCCAGAATGTCAAAACAACAATATTATCATTTGATGGTGACGGAAAATACTTCCATACTTTTACCCTTTCAGTTATTCATGATCCCAGATTCACCACTGACTGCATGCCTATTTTTTATCGGAATTTTTGTTATGTCCAGCAAGGCTGGCTCCTGCTCTCTCTTCTTTGCTTCTGGACTTGCTGGAGGCCTTCAAATTTGGGTAGGGTGTCCTGACTCCAAATCAGCAAACTGGGATCATGAAAGTCCTTACTTTTGATTCTGTTTGGGGGTAAGAAATGCCTTGACCTTCTATCCTCAGCAAGAGAATTTGTTAGAACTTGCAGGACACTGTTTCTATTACCGAAAAACCATTTTCACATTTTTAATGAAATAGTATGGCTATAACATGTCCTTGTGCTTCCTTTGATTCTATTCTTATTGAACCTGCGATTCCAAATATATTTAGTGGATAATGATGAATCCTGGAGCATTCTTGCCCATCCAAAAATATGGATGGTTATAAATCTAAAAATGGTGTTCCAATGATTACATGAATATCATCGACTTTGACGATTGAAAGCAAGGTTCGAATTAATTTAAAAAATTTAAGATCCAGCTTTCAATTTTTTCCCTATAAATATAATAATTTTAATATATTTTTGGATATAGGTTCGTTTTCTAATCTATCAAACCGGCTAAGATACTCTCATGCATGTGGGGTCAAGTCGAATATATATATATATATATATAAAGAAATCATGAAAGCAAGAGTAAAGATTAATGTTGATTTTTTTATTGTTTGGATATGGTGATATTAAAAATAATTCACCCTTTTTTAAAAAATAAAATGTTTTGATGCATTTTTTATTAAAAAATATTTAAAAAAACAACAACCGTCATTACAAAGACCTTCCAAATTAAGCTAATTTTCTAAGAAAAAGCAGAAGAAGCAGGTATGCATAAACTAAAAGGACCCTGTGAATAAACTCATCGAAGCCATTCGTTTGTCATGATGCTGTCCATAAGTTGAACCGAACCAAATGAGAAGGTGCACAGAAAAAAACCGTTGCTGAACTTATGAACTGTGAAAAAACCTTAGCTGGCACAGATCAAGCAACCTTGAATCGCACGTTTGGTTCGTGAAATCATGAAGTAGGCTTTCATCTCTTTCTTGCTCAGTAAAACTAACTTTGAGTGTGTCGGTCGTCAGAAGTAGGCCCAGCATTCCAATATAGGCCCAAACATATTAATTTACTAAATAATTAGTTGGACCTTCCACTAATTGAAGAAGCTGATGATCACACATCTAAAATTTTATAAGTCTGTGCTTTGGCTGTTCAATAATGATGGTTGTTATTATAATCTCGTCAAAACTGATAACATCTTTAATTCAAGAGAAGACAAAAGGTTAGGGCTACCGAGTTTAATAGATTTTGACTATAAAAATATTCAAGAAGATATTTTCTTAAAACAAAATTGAACCCCAGTTTCCAATCTATCAAATATATGACTCGTGTTAATTTATCAAATTCATAACTCGGGTCATGAGACTAGGATAATTCTATAAAAAAAATCAAATTATGAACTCCAATTATCAATTAGCCCAATATTGAATTATAAAATTGAAGGAAGAAAATCAATTAAAAAAATAACATGATTCAACTCGAGTTAATCAACCAAACTTGTGATCAGAGTTATTAGACTAGGATAACCTCATAGAAAATAAATTAGAACATATTATAAAGTTTAATTCTTAATTAACCAAAAATACACCATAATATATGTTGAAGGGTGAAATTGAAGAAAAAAATAATTAAAAAATGAGCCCAAAAAATATGCTGAGTCAATCGAGTTAACTCATCAAATATGAGATATGAGATAAAATACACCAAAATATATTAAAAGTTTAATTCCCAATCAACCAAACATTGAAGAATGAAATATTAAAAATCCAATTAAAGAAGGGAAAAAAGCTTGAGTTAATCTAACAAACTTGCAATTTAAATCATCATAATAGGATAACTTGATAGAACAAAAATCTAAATGAATCATGAAGTTCAATCATCAGTTAAAATGTTTTTTAAAGGATGAGATTAAAAATAAACAGATAAAAAATGAAAAAAATGGGGGGGAAATCATTGTTCAATTGAATAATGATATGTGAAGAGGGGAATAATGAATGCTACATCTCAATTAGCTTATATCACTATTGTAGTTCATACAACACAACAACATGAAACTCATAATTCATAAAATAAATAAATAGAACATGACATTGGAACTTGAATTTTTTTAATGGTAATTTTTGTTTCGTGGTTGTTGAAATTAATTAATTTTGTTGAACTAATTGGGATCTAATTTCACTATGATACATACAAATATGACCGCCACCTATAGTCAATTTCTTACCATTGTTTTAATGAAAAACTTGTATATTTTAACAAGGGATGTGAAATTTTAGTTCCTGTCGAAAATCTTCTAGATTGTAACATGATATTGTCTTTCATAAAGTTTATATGCACTCGAATTCAATTGTTATCCCGGACACATAATTTTTTATACGATAAAACTCTATTTCTCAGAATATATATTTTATAGATCCAAGTAAGCAAGTAAAATTTTGATTGTCCTCAAATCTTATAAGAGATGCACATCATATCTCGAACTTGAAACTTGCTATACAGATCGCAAACTATTTATCATTATATCACGTCCCTTGAGAATAAATTAAAACCAGATCAGATTAAAAAATATTTGTCATCAACTATATATAAAAAAAGAGTTATCCCGGATACATTATCCCCTATTCCAAAATATATATATATATATATATATATATATATATATATATATATATATATATATATATATATATATATATATATCAACTATAAAGAAAACACATGCATACATGCATTAAGGCTGCAGTCTTAAGATAGAAAGAACAAATACGGAAAAGACATAATCGTGTTTGCTTGGAAAGATAGAGATGAAGATATAAAATAAATATGTTTTTCGATAATTTTAAAGTGAATTCTTCTTGTAATACACAATATATTGAACAATGTTTTATTATTGTGCTCTGTTTTGAATCAATAACAGAGATGAGCTTAAATAGGCTACAAAGATGTATGTACATGGAAAGAAAAAATACAATGCTGAATTAGAGAGATCTGCAGATTTGATATAATCCTTGCACTGATTTGGAAGATCAGTGGGATGTTAAATAAGGAATGCAGGTAACGGCTTGATTTTCCACACTCCCCCTCAAGCCGTATTGTAGATATTGATCATTCCAAGTTTCTTTATCAGGTCTTCATATTTACTTCGGGCAAGAGCTTTCGTGAGAATATCGGCAGTTTGGCAATGTGTTGGAGTGTAGCTGACTTCAAAGATTCCTTGTTCAATCTTTTCTTTGATAAAGTGACGATCTATCTCCACATGCTTGGTTAGATCATGATGGACTGGGTTTTTAGCAATACTGATGGCAGCTTGATTGTCGCAGTAAAGTGTCATAGGATATTTAACTGGAACCCGTAATTCTTCTAACAGTCTTTTCAGCCAAATTCCCTCGCAAATACCTTGTGCCATAGCCCAAAATTCTGCCTCTGCGCTGCTACGGGCTACAACTGGTTGTTTTTTGCTTCGCCATGTAACCAAGTTTCCCCAAACAAAAGAGCAGTAACCAGAAGTTGATCTCCGATCAGTTACTGAGCCTGCCCAATCTGCGTCTGAATATATGTCAATTTCTCAGTTCGTAGTTCTTTGGAAGAAGAGTCCTTTTCCTGGTGTCATCTTGAGATATCTCAATATTCTGGTGACAGCGGTCATGTGTTGCTCTGTAGGATCATTCATGAATTGACTTACCATGCTTACAGGAAAGCTGATGTCTGGTCTTGTGTGGGAAAGATAGATGAGTTTTCCAACAAGACGTTGATATCTTCCTTTATCAACTGGAGCACTTCCATCTTTTTCCCCTAATTTGACGGTTGTATCCATAGGAGTTTCCGCAGGTCGACATCCTAGCATTCTTGTTTCATTGAGTAAGTCTAAAATATATTTGCGTTGAGAAACTACTATACCTTTCTTTGACCTGGCGATTTCCATCCCGAGAAAGTACTTGAGGTTTCCCAGATCCTTGATCTCAAACTCCTTCGTCAATGAAGTTTTCAGTGAGTCAATTTCTTCTTCATGATTCCCTGTTAGAATTATATCGTCAACATATACAATGATAATAGCCAACTTCCCTTCTGAAGAGTGTTTCACAAACAATGTGTGATCGGATTGACATTGGCTGAATCCATACCCTTTGACTGCTTTAGTAAATCGATCAAACCAGGCCCTCGGTGATTGCTTAAGACCATACAAAGATTTTCGAAGTCTGCATACCTGGTTGGAATTCCATGTCATCTTCAGTCCAGTGGGTATGTCCATGTAAACTTCTTCCTCTAAGTTACCATTGAGGAAGGCATTTTTGACGTCGAGTTGGTGAAGTGGCCAGTCAAGGTTAGCTGCCAACGATAGCAATACACGGACAGTGTTGAGTTTGGCAACTGGAGCGAACGTTTCTTGGTAATCAATACCATATGATTGAGTGAATCCTTTGGCAACTAATCTCGCCTTATACCTGTCCACATTTCCATCTGCCTTGTATTTAACTGTAAAAATCCACTTACACCCAACCGGTTTCTTACCTCTTGGAAGGTCAGTAATCTCCCACGTGTGGTTCTTTTCCAGTGCTTGAATTTCCTCATCGACTGCAACCTTCCATTTGGGAATTTTTAAGGCTTCCTGAATATTTTGAGGAACTTGTATATCTGTGATGCTGGAAGTAAAAGCACGGAAAGTGGGTGATAACTTTTCATAAGAAATAAAATTTCCAATAGGATGTTGAGTACATGTTCTTACTCCTTTCCTCCAAGCTATGGGCATATTAAGAATTTCTCTTTCAAACTCAGAATCAACAGTGGAAATAATATTATCTGAAATAGAAGTGTTGTTACCTGGGCTTGAATCAGCATTCGGTTCAGTCTCATGGGTCTGTTGAGGGAATGTTCCTTCTTCTGGATCCTCTCGGCAGTGCGCCGTTTCCCTTGAGTCAACCATTGATTCGTGCTGATCAATTAATTCTGGTGGTATGGCTTCAGGTGTTATGGGCTCAGGTGTGATTGGTTGATCGGCTGTGATGGGTGAAATGGAGGTGGATTCATCGGGATTCCAAAAATGATATTCCTCAGCTGGAGTCTCCCCCTGAATATCGGTTTTGGGATAGTAAGGTTGTCTTTCAAAGAATGTGACATTCATTGAATTGTAGACTTTCCTTGTGACTGGATAGTAACACTTGTATCCCTTTTGATTTGAAGAATAGCCGAGAAGAATGCACTTAATTGATCGGGGATCAAGTTTGCTTCTATGTTGTTGACTGATATGAACAAATACTGTGCACCTAAAATTTTTGGGAGGGATGGTGGAGATGAGACGAGTGGATGGAAATGATTTTAGGAGTAATTGGCAAGGTGTTTGGAATTTTAGCACTCTAGATGGCATCCTATTGATGAGGTAGGTTGCCGTAAGAACAGCTTCTCCCCAGAAAAATTTAGGAACATTTGTGGAGAACATTAGAGATCTTGCCACCTCTAACAAATGTCTATTTTTCCTTTCGGCGATGCCGTTTTGTTGAGGGGTATCAACACATGAACTTACATGAACTATCCCCTCTTTTGCTAGAAATTCCCCTAAAATGAGGTTGAAGTAATCCTTAGCATTATCCGACTTTAGAATCTGTATTTTTGACTGAAATTGGGTCTGAATCATTTTTGAAGTTTTTTTGAAAATTTGACCCGTTTCAGATTTGTCTTTCATGAGAAATACCCAGGTTAATCTAGTATGGTCATCTATGAATGAGATAAACCATCTAGTTCCAGTCACTTTTTTTATTTTTGATGGCCCCCAGATATCACTATGAATCATTGAGAATGGACTGGATGCTTTATAGGGTTGAATTGGAAAATTGGATCGAACTTGTTTTGAAAGTTGACAGATTTCACACTCAAAAGTTTTTGGATTTTTATTAAATAAAGAAGGAAATAAATGTTTAAGATAGATGGCACTGGGATGCCCTAACCGATAGTGCCACAATAGGATTGCACTATCTTTATTTTGGTATGGAGCTGAAAAACAATTACCACCGAATTTAGGTAGCTTTTTGGGATCGTGATTCTTGCTTAGAAGATAGAGTCCAGAACATTCCTTAGCATTGCCAATCATCTTCCCCGAATCCAGATCCTGAAATATACAACGAGTGGAGGAAAATTTAGAAATACACCTATTATCTTTAGTAAGTTTACTAATTGACAATAGGTTACAATCCAGTTTAGGTACAAGAAGAACAGAGTGAAGAACAAGGTCTTTTGATAACACAACTGAACCTATACCAGTAACTTTAGTTAAAGACCCATCTGCTATTCGAACTGATAAGTTATCTGGGCAGGGTATTAAAGTATCAAATATTGTTCTATCTCCCGTCATATGGTCAGATGCTCCTGAGTCCACAATCCATGTGTATTTGTGGTCTTTCCCGACAATAAATGCACATAAAAATTTACCTTTGTGAGTCAAAAAACCCGAACCAATAACCTGGTTGGATGAAGGGTCATTCTGTGATTGTGCCGATAGAAGGGGAGATAGCAATTTCTGCAGCATCTCCATCTGCTCCTTGTTGAATGGAGTGTCAATTTGATTCGCCACTTGAGTTTGGGTTGGGGGTGGTTGCCCACTACCAATTACATGGTTACCTCGTCCTTCATATGGCTGGCGCGGCTTCCAGTCAGCGGGTTTTCCATGGATCTTCCAGCATGTCTCCTTCAAGTGTCCTGACTTTCTGCAGTGATCACACCAAGGTCTTCCTCCTTTTGATCTTTGGCGATTTTCAATTGAATTGAATTGGGTCTTAAGGGCTGAGCTTTCTGTCATGTTTGATTGTTGGTGAGTTCCCTTCATGAGATTTTTCCGGCTTTCTTCACGACGGACCTCAGAGAAGGCTTCTCTGAGACTGGGTATGGGTTTTGCTCCCATGATTCTCCCTCTGATTTCATCAAGATTTCTGTTTAACCCTAGCAAAAACTTAAACACACGTTTTCCTTCCACAATCTTTTTATACAACACACCATCAGTGCCACAACTCCAGTTATGAATTTCAAAAGTATCAAGTTGACGCTATAGACGAGTGAGGGTATTGAAGTATTCAGTTACCGTAAGATTGTCTTGGCGCAGATCATGGAGTGTGCTTTCAATTTGGATGATTTCTGATGTGTTTTCTTTGTCTGAGAATGTTTCCTTTGCCATGTCCCAGATTTCTTTGGCAGTGTCGAATGACAGAAAATTTTCCCCAATGTCTGTGGTCATGGAATTGACTAACCAAGACATGACCATGTTATTTTCTGTTATCCACCTTTTGTAGGTTGATGCTGTTGATTCTGGTGCCGTCGAGGCTCCAGTTAGATATTCATCTTTTTCCTTTCCCCGTATGAACATCAATATGGACTGAGACCATTGCAGGTAATTTTGTCCATTCAGTTTGTGTGCTGTGATTGGAAGATGAGAAGAGGTTTCCATTTGGTGGGAGGATAAGGATGTTGATGATGGAATGGTGATATTTGAAGAAGTGGATGAGTTGGTAGCCATTCTAATGGCTGGTCCGTATTTAGGCATATACGGGATTTGAAGAAGATGAAGAGATGCAGTGTTAAACCTGCTCTGATACCATGAAGAAATACACAATATATTGAACAATGTTTTATTATTGTGCTCTGTTTTGAATCAATGACAGAGATGAGCTTAAATAGGCTACAAAGATGTATGTACATGGAAAGAAAAAATACAATGCTGAATTAGAGAGATCTGCAGATTTGATATAATCCTTGCACTGATTTGGAAGATCAGTGGGATGTTAAATAATGAATGCAGGTAACGGCTTGATTTTCCACACTTTCAAAACAAGAAGTGCAGGAAGACATGTCTCTTTTATCTAGTTTGTTTAATCTAGAGATGATAACCAAACATTACTTAAAATAAAAGCATGTGTTTGTATAGCATGTTCCCCGAAGATTGATTATGTTATTATCATCCACAATTCACACAAAACTCAAAGCTTATATAGACGAAACAACCTCTCTGTCCTGCGTTTTAAAAGTATTTTTGAAAAAAATTGAATTTTATTTTTTATTAAATTTTTGGTGTTTTTCAATCATTTTCATGCATTGTGTCAATTTTTTTTTAAAAAAAAAATATCATTTTGATGTAGTTTTAAATCAAAAATATTTTTAAAAATAATCGAAACCACAATACCAAACGGACAATAAGAAAAGAGACGGGGGACTGTTTTTACTCTATTTTTACTTCATGAAGCCATGGCTAGTATGAGAACATTGAGCACTAACCACACAAATGCTTAAAATGTTGGCTTCCCTTTGTAATTTCTTTTACCGTACAGATAATTTTATTTTGGCCCCTTTGACATTTTTAGTCCCTGTACTTGAGGAGTTCTCACACATCGGACCAATTTGTGCTATCAGATCCTAAATGGAGTCTTCTCTGTTCATGTCATGCAATGTCCAGGTGCATGGCTGTAAGGTACTATCGTAAGATCATAAGTCGCATTCTGCTTAGTTAGAATGAGATGTTTGATTTTCTTTGTTGTTATTTCTGCTTCCTATTGGATTAAGTGCAGCAAAAACAATTGGAAAGTATATGATATTCCGACTATAAAAAAATAAGAATATTATGACGATAGCCACCTAATCATTGCTATGATCTATGTTTCCTCTATAGATCGTTGATAAAGCTGGACGTTAGGTCATTGATAGAGATGGAAAAGCTATATATATATATATATATATATATATATAGTAGTGTTTTTTAATGCAAATTGAAATGTAGAGAAGGGTAATTAATTAAGAAGAAATAATTGGCATAACTTTTTGTATATGTCAAGGATTGTTATTATTTGTTATCTCTGAGGTTGCAAATGACTTAATAGCTCAACTAACAATAAATAATTAAATGGTTTGAGTTAGCTAGGTAAAAAAAAACATTGCTAATTTAAATATATGATCATTTGACGGACTCTTCATCATAATTTGACTCCCGAGAATAGTTATTCATGTACAAATTCATTTATGAATTACATTTAGAAACATATACACAATATTAAAAAAAAAAAAAAAAAAACACAATCACCATAACCATGAAACTTTAGTCCAAAATAACCATCTAATAGGTGGTCAGTGGTAAGAATTTGGGACTGAAAAGTTTGCTCTTTCTGTGATCTCAAGTTTAAACATTGTGATAGCTACTATAATAGTCACTGAAGATTTACATGGTCATTAATTTTAAGACCCGTAGAATTAATCGAGATACGCGCAAATTATCCCGGACATCCATGTTAATAAAAAAAAATTAGTCCAAAATAAAAGAAGCACATTGGAAAGGAGGGATTTGTTTTTTCCTTTCAATTCGTTTAATTACTGAACTTTTGGCTTTGTGAACTTTTTTTTATCACAAAGAATCTCACTTTCATGAGAATACAGATAGATAGATGCACATGGTTTCAGGTATAGCGGATTCCAAGCGAATGAAGAATCCGAGGACGTTAGTGATCACCCAGACAGAAGGAATCGTCTTGTTGCAATTTGCAAATGAGTGGATGGTAGGACAACCTTTTCTCCTCTAGCATGGGGTTATTAAACAAAACAAAAAAACATTACGTTATACTAGAAATATTGTCTTCAACCATATAAAATGTAAAATCATCGTATTAACATCTTGGACCCAGCGATCCTTTCATGGAAACAATGATTTTTTTTTTTTTTTTTGAATTCGAGGAAACCCCACCTTCCAAAAAGCATATTATTAATTATATAGGCTCAGGTAAGCGAGTAAAACCTCGGTTATCCTACACTTTTACAAGAGATGTACATCCTAACTCAAACTCGAGATCGACTATACAGATTTCAAGTCTTTTACCACGACGTCAGTCAGGCTTACTGGGGATGAAAACAATGGCCTGCAAGTATTAAATATTTATCTGCTAGCTGCATGCAACAAGGCAGAAGGATGATAGTATTTCAAGTTTCTTGCGCTCACAGCCCGGCTGTTCCATTTTTAGTGGCACTCGATCTGGCCAGAATATTATAGCTAGCCATTTTAGTGGCTACTTATTTTATTTGGTTCTAGTTTGGTAGTCTGGCAACTTTACTTATATTAATAATCTACTCCACCACCAGCCTCTTCTGTTTGAGTTACTTCATATACTTAGTTCTGTCTTAATTTATAACATGAGAAAATGACGTCAGATTCCATTTCAAGTTTTTGGAGCATCATTTGTCTTAATATGCTATCAATCAGCATTATAAAAAAAAAAAATTCACTTTCAAAAAATATATTTTATAGCTCAAATTAGCGAGTAAAACCCCAACTCTCTTATAAAAAATAAATACTTAATTCAAACTCGAGATCTACTATCATTATACATATCTCTGTGGACTATCGATCAGCATCACGTATTGCTAACAGACTAATAATATTGCAGTCTTTACAAAGGAGAGGAAAGCTTGCAATGATTTATCCCCAAATTGAAACTAAAAATATAGTGCATAGGTGCCTGACAGATCATTTCATGTTTGTTTGGAAGTATGATTGAAATTGTTTTTGAATTTTTTTTTTATTTATAAATGTATCAAAATGATGTTTTTTTATTTTTTAAAAATTATTTTTGACATCAACATATCAAAATGATCTAAAACACCCCAAAAAATTAATTTAAAATAAAAATAATAATTGTTTTTAAAAAAATACTTTTAAAACACAATATTAAACATTCCCTTCATGGATTTGGCTAGGGTCAGCAATGGTCTTGACCGGCATATCCCCAAGTAAATAATGTTTAAAAGCTTAACAGAGTTTCAGTGTATCAAAACAATGTGTGTGTGTGTGTGTAACTATTAATTACAGTAGGTGATAATTGGAGTCTGTTTGATAGTTTTTGGGATGGGATTTAAAAAGAAAAAGAAAAAACTACAAATTGTAGTATATTTTCAATCAAGTTTTCAAAAGTGAGTAGTGAGTTTTCATTGACATCCATGTAAAATTTTGATGTGTGGTTATTAATTAAATACTTTTAAAATTCTAATTGAAGTAAAACATAGTTTCAATTATATGGCACTATACTCCCATATATCTCTTTTAACTATTGATGATGATCCATAACCTTGGTAAAAAATGGAGTTTGACTACTATGTTGTTTTAGATTTGAACTAGTTAAATTAAAACAATTTTTACAACTGTTGGGATTGAAAAAATTAATAGGTTTTGCTAGTTTAAAAATAAAATATAAAATTTATACATGCAAGGTTTGATATAATAAAACGCATCAACACACTTTATTATAACAACAACAATAATGAAGGCTTAACATCTAAAAATATTTTTTTTTAAAACAATAAAAATTATTAAATTATCCCGAGAAAAAAAAACTTGAAAACATTAACAAAAGAGGAAGTAAGAACAAAACTAAAACTATTATTATTATTATTATTATTATTATTATTGTGTGTAATGGGAAAAAAATCAATACAAAAATACAAAAAAATAAAATAAAATTATTAGTTGAAAAAATCATTTGACCTGAAAATAAAAATAAAAACTAATAAAAAAACCAAAACAAAGAACAAAAGAAAAAAATAATAAGAAATATCAATTTTCAAATGATCATAAACACAAACTAAAATTTATCAAATTTTTTGAAAAAAACATGTTATCTCAACAAAAGAGAAAATATAAAAATTCAAAACCAAAACAAAGAGCATATATATACAAACATGGACAAAAATAGGGACTATTTTAGAAATATAAAAAAAATTAAAGGACTTAAAATAAAAAATTAAAAGCATAAGGGCTGAAATAAAAACCAAATATATTATTAATTTCAATCAAAGGAAAAAATTGAAAAAATTAAATAAAATATAAAATCTATACATACAAGGTTTGATATAATAAAACACATCAACACACCCTATTATAATAACAACAATATTGAAGCCTTAACATCTAAAAATATCATTATTATTACTGCTAAAACAATAAAAATTATTAAATTACCATAAAAAAAAATCAAAAACATTAATAAAAGAGGAAGCAAAAAAAAAAACTAAAATTATTATTATTATTATTGCGTTAATAATGGGGGGAAATTCAATTAAAGAATAAAAAAAGACCAAAAACTTTAACAAAAGAGCAAACAAAAAATAAAAATAAAAATTATTAGCTAAAAAAATCATTTGAAGTTAAGTTAAAAAAAAAACTAATAAAAAAACCAAACGAAAGAACAACGGAAAAAAAACATAAATATCAATTTTCAAATGATTACAAACACAAACTAAAATTTAACAAAAATGTTCAAAAAATACTACCTCAATAAAAGAGAAAATAATAAACATTAAAAACCAAAGCTAAGAGAACATATATATAAACATGAACAAAAATAAAGACTATTTAAAAAAATATAAAAAATAAAGGAATTAAAACAAAAAAATTAAAAGTATAAGGGCCGAAATAACAACAAAATATATTATCAATTTCAATCAAAGGAAAAATTGAAAAAATAAAATCTTCTGTACCAAAAATATTAAGAGATTTTAAAATCAAACCCAAAATTAAAAGAATAAGGACTAAAATGAAAATGTAATATATAATCAATTTCAATTGAATGACACAATTGAAACAAATCAAAGATTACATAATAGAAATAAAGATCATACAACACAATTAAAAGAGCGGAGATTGAAATAAAACAACCATAAAATCAGGGGGCTGACGTGATTTAGGGTGAAGGAGAGAGAAAAGGGAGGGAAAGTTCAATTGTCCACCGTCATGTCTTCGGCCACCATGCGAGACCACATGTTACACCATGAGCAAGAGGACACGATGATGCATCCATGGAGATGCTGGATGGATATTTTCCTCCAGTGATCGACGCTGCACACGCCGCTCAAAGTGGACGTGAGGCCGAATATTGTCGACACGTGTGTCACACGCGCACACAATATTAGGAGAAAATAATAATAAATGGTAAATTACTGTAACACTCCTACAATCAACTCTTCAATTTTTTTTCTTATTGGGGGAATATTAGAATTTAGATATTTAAAAAAAATATGAAATATCTGAAACACCCCACAAGCAAACCATGGTTTTGTCTTATATGAGGGTAAAAGGGTTATTTTACTATATAATAGAATGCGAAATTACCGCGACACCCCTCTAACAGTTGTTTTTTTTTGTCTTTTTTGAGAGATATAATGATTATTTTAATGTGTAAAGAAATATAAAAAAATTAAAAAAATTGGTGACCCAACCGAACTAACTGAGCAACAATATTACAATCCATAGTGAAAATACTCACATACTAAAGTAACTGAACCTGATCTTTTTTAGTATAATACCTTGACGACACGAGCAATAATGTGAAACAATATTTTAATACTTATTTTCACCTAGACTAGGGTTTTGTTTGGTTACGTTACGGGAGAAAGAGTATTTAATATTTTTCATAAAATTAGTTATAAAATCATGATTTTACGTGATTTTACACAATTTTAGTTTGATTTTGTTAATTTTTTGTTATTTTCTCTTGATTTTGTACGATAAGTATAAATTGACTAATAGAATCATAACTTGCAATTTTAACAACCCTGAATAAAGGATGAATATTCTTTATGCGTGAATTAATAAAAGATGAATATCTCTTATATAAACATTAATAAAAAAACAAATATCTTTCATATATATATTAATAAGATAAAATATGATAGATCATGAGAGATTCTTGTACACCTAAAGATGAAGTAAAAACTTGTGAAGTCCCTAACATTGTATACATAGTCTCTTGATATTTTGGATCTAGGCTAAAAAGTATGGGTTAGTATGAAGCTCGGGTCACATGTGACCTTTTTTTTTTTTTTTTTATGTGAGGAAGTACCACATCATGGAAAATATATTTTATGGATTTAGGTGAGCAAGTAAATTCTAATTGTTTCAAGCTCTTACAACAATACACGTTTTGACTTGAACTCGAGACCTAGTGTACATATCACAAGTCTTCTGTCATCACGTCAAGTCTTAAAATATGTTCGGTTATAAGTGTGGACTCAAATTATTTTTGGATCCTTTGAAACCCGAAACATTATTAAAACAGGCTTGAATCAACTAAAAGATTTTTTTTAAAAATGTTTATAAATCTCAATCCATTAATATCTAATTAAAGTTTAGCATGGATGAAATTAAGTTTAGATGATTACATGTATGGATGATGATATTTTAGCCACTGGTTTCTCATACCCCAAACATGTCAACGATTCGATTTCACTTCACATGCACACCCGTCCCTACGAACCTTTTTTTTTTTCTCTCCTGGAAAAATAGATGAAACGGATTTGTATGCCTTCAATTGATTAAGCCAACGAAGCAAGTTATTGGATGGAAATAGGACTTTCTTTTGAGAAAAAAAAAAAATATCCATCGTATTCCCCTGCAAAAAACAGAAACGAGTGACCCCATAATGCCATTTCACATCTAGCAAACTAAAATATATTTTTATATATAATTCAAGTATATATATATATATATATATATATATATATATATATATATTTATATATAAAATTCAAAATAATTTGCAAAACCAGGACTGAAATGTTAGGGCAGAGTCGTCCTTTTCTTGTCAATACATCAGCCTTGTAGGGTTTTTGAAGACAGCATAAATATCCGAAAGAAAAACCAATCAAATGGCTGTAATGTGAGAGTTTATTAACACGATGCTGGTTTAACTGAAGACCACTTCCATGCTGTCGTGACGGTGAGATTCATAAATGCCAATCCACAGCGTTTTATTCAATTTTAACGTCCAACGAGTACAGAATGGCCATGGCTCAACGTGCCAACTAGCTTGCTACTCCCGAGGAATAATTTGTTTAGGTGGTTGGATTTATTTTTTAAGATATTTTCCAAACTGTTTTTTATATGAAAATTAATATTTTTTACATGTTATATTAACAATAAAAATATAAAGAATTATCCTGATATATTTTTAAAAATACTTACCATATAGTTTTTATGACGTTTTTTTTTTCTCTATCAGGTCTTGTGATGTTTTGCTACATAATCAGAATAGTCATTCATCATTATACAATAATAGAGAAAATTATATGAGGAGATTTTTATGCATATTTGCTAAAATTAAGTGTGAATGTATCTTCAAACAAATATTTTAATTAATTCCAGCATAAAGTAGATTTTAATGTGGTTGTAACAATAATAAAGGTCATGACAGTGGTGACAGGGTGGCAGCATGATGATAACAGTAATTGTATTAATGCCATATTATTCTTAAAACTATAACAATTTAATGTTTTTTAAATCAAATCAAATTAAGATTCTTCAAAAAAAAAATATTGAAAATAAAAGTAAAATAAGAAAAAATATTTTAACCAATGAACATGATGTTTGAGGCTAATATGTTGACAAGAATTAAAACTAAGATAGTTCGAAAACCATGTATTTAGATGAATATGATTTTTATTTTCTTGTTGCTGTCTTTGATGGTGTTTGAGAATTTGTTTAAGAAGTGTTTTTCAAAAAAAAATTATTTTGAATTAAAAATTAATATTTTTATATCATTTTCACGTGTTGATGTAAAAAATAATTTTAAAAAAATAAAAAGAAATATTATTTTAATATATTATTTTAATACATTTCTAAATAAAAAAAATTAAAAAACAAATTCGATATATTTACAAACAGTCATTTCATCCTCCGATGTTGTTGGAACAACCATGGTACTACTGTATGGGCAAAATACCATGACGACAGAGGCTTTCAAACACATGCAAGGTTGGAGTCTGATTCAGGGGCTGTTTGGTAAATTACTTGAAGAAATGTTTATAAAAAAATAATTTAATTTTAATTTAATATTTTTTATTTTTCCAGATCTTGATATACTAATATCTAAAATAATTTTTAAAAAATACTATTTTAATATATTTCTAAACATTTAAAAAATAATTTAAAATAAAAACGAATTTAAATGAGGTTTAAAGGTGAATTTAATAACTTTTATACATTTTTTTTATTTATAGTATGTAGATGTTGTCGTGATCTATTCAAGGACAGAGAGAAAAAACAATCACATCTGTATCGACGGAGCATGAAAATAACAAAGCTTTAAACAAAAAATTTCTTATTCTAATCAACACAAAGTTACGTTGTCAACAAAAAGAAAAGAAAAAAATAACAGAAAGTCGTTGACGAATCAGGTGTAGGAGTTTTTAACAGCCGACACGCTTACATCACCCTATGGGACCCACCTACAGCAGCCCCACCCTCGACCACCTCTCACACCGTCACACGCGACTCCTGTGAGTCTGTGACTCGTCCTCAGCAACCCTCTCTCTCTCTCTCTCTCTCTCGCTGTCTCAGAAGGATATGTAAATTCTTTCGGGCTCCCCATCCTTTATTCACTCTTTTACTTTCTACCTTTGTCTTTTCATATATAACATAATGAATAACTTAAAGAGAACTAATCATGGTCAAGACATTGTTCTTTAGCGACCACTAATCGATATATTTTGTTAACTACTGTTTTTTAAAGTTTTTTTATTTAAAAATATATTAAAATAATTTTTATTTTTTTATTTTTAAAATTATAAATAATCTAAAAACACCAAAAATATTAATTTAAAATAAAAAAATAAAAATAAATTCAATTTTTTAAAAAATACTTTTAAAATACAGTAAATCAAGAAAACAAATCAAAGGAATTGTATTTATCTTAAGAAAGTAAATCTTCTTAATTATCAAATCAATCTCTCAAAATTATTAATAATTATATTTATAAATAAAATCTAACTTAAAAAACAAACATGCACATTACCACGGCTTTATTTTATTTCTTTTTTCTTATATAATACCAAAAAATATAGATAAAAAAAAAAATCTTATTCTCCAATCTCAGATTGTTTTTTCTCGATGGTCAATGAGATTTGCAATGATCAAAATTAAAAGCTCAATCAAGACTTCTAAATATTCTGCAATCAAGCCTTAGATTGAGGGCATCGCCTCGCTTCCAAGACAAGAAAAAATAGAAAGCAGAGATAGCTAAAAAAGAAAAGGAACAGCAGTGAAAAGAAAGGAAAAAGGGTCTATTATCCATATTTTTCTCTCTCTCTCTCTCTCCTACTGATGATTGGTGATTATGATGGTGTTCTCCTCTCTCATTTTTTAACAGATCCAAAAAGATCACTCCTCATTCTCTTTCCCTTGCATGTACATCTCTCTCTATCTCTCTGTATTTATTTATTTATTTATTTTCTTTTATTATTCTACAATGCTGCTGCTGCTCTGATTTTTTAATTAACAAGGTAATCATTTCTTACTCTCCTTTCGTTTTTCTTACACACTGATGCTGTTAATATTTTTTTTCTCAGTAACCAAATAGACCTAACGCTCTGTCATTTTCTTTCTTCTCCACATTTTCTCAGCTTCCAAGCATAATTTTCAAGGTTTTTTTTTCCTCCTCTTGCTGTTACAGTTGATTGGAGGACTGGCTTCGGATTAATTAACAATGGCGACCACACAGGGATCAAAATCAAAAAGATCAAATATAACCAATAACTCAAAGAAAGCAGCAGCGAATTCACCGTCGACATCAACAACATCATCTTCTAAGCAATTTCTAGAGACTTCAATTGACTGTCAAAGCTCGCCTGCATCCTCCTCAGCAATAAGCAAACCACAGTATTTTTACCCTGAAAGTGTTAATTTAGATAATGAAAGATCCAAAGAAAATGTCACTGTCACTGTCCGGTTTCGGCCTCTAAGGTTCGTGCATTTTTTCTGTAAGGTTTTATTTTCATTTTATTGAAAATAAGTAATGCTTGTTTTTGCTATTTTTCTGGTGTTTAGCCCTAAGGAAATTAGGCAAGGAGAAGAGATTGCGTGGTATGCAGATGGAGAAACTATTGTGCGTAATGAACATAATCCGTCTATCGCGTATGCTTATGGTAAGTTGTTAAAGATTTTTTTGAATGCATGTAATTTGTTTGGATGGACAGGAGAGTTAGTTTTAATTGATTGAATTGGAATGACATTGGTAGTGTAAGCTTGATGCATTTAGGGATTGGTCAATGTGTCGATGGGTGGTTGGAAGTTAAGTTAGAACGTGGTCGAGAACCTGTATTTTTTTTTATTGAATTGATAGAGAGGTGTCTTTTATGGCAATTTTGAAGAAATTAATCCATATAATGGAATATTGGTGCTATGAGTTTATTTGGAACTGAAATTGCGAGGTTGTCTGAATTCCATCGCTTCAGGGTAATCAATTCAAAGGTTATATGTTTTATAGTCATTTATTTGTGAAATGTTTCCTTTTGTAAAACTCTGAAATGATATATCCGTTGTTGTTGTGATGGTGGTGAAGGTGAGAACATACTGGAGATGGACTATTTTGTGTTTCATTTTTGATAGTTGATCGATCGAAGGCTTTATTTGTATAATAAAGACATTGTTATCCAGACTCTATGGTTATATACTTCGTTTGAGTTTCTAGGAGGATTCTATTCATCTCAAGTCTCATGCCAGAAACATTACCAAATCATAAAGCAAAAAACGTAGGAATCTTTGCTACCCAGGATTAGTTAATAAGCAATTAATCTCATCATTTTTTTCCCTCTCAGGATAATAGCCAAACGAACCTTTTTTATATAATGCATATTCATTTTATTCCTTTTTTTAATGTCTATCTACTTTCCCATGCTTTTAGATCGGGTATTTGGTCCTACAACTACAACACGCCATGTATATGATGTTGCTGCTCAGCATGTTGTCAGTGGTGCTATGGAAGGGGTCAATGGTAAACAAAACAGATATCCCTCTGCTAAGGAACTTTGCTTTCTTCATTCCTTTTACGTGTACAATATTTTAACTTGTTTTTGCATGCTCTCACAGGCACCATTTTTGCTTATGGATTGACAAGCAGTGGGAAAACCCATACCATGCATGTGAGATTTTACTACCTGAGATACTGCTTTTTTGTTGTACTCTTATGATGCATACAAGATGCATGCAAAATTAAATAGAAATGCCATATATTCCTAATATCTACACACACACAGACACATGTATGTATGTATGAATTCAATGATGCGTATTTCCAAGCCTTAAGTCTCATAGTTTCATTCTTGGACTTCTGTAAGGAAAAAAGAACAAACTATAAATCTTCTTGATACTGCTTTTTTGTTGTACTCTTATGATGCATACAAGATGCATGCAAAATTAAATAGAAATGCCATATATTCCTAATATCTACACACACACAGACACATGTATGTATGTATGAATTCAATGATACTGCTTTTTTGTTGTACTCTTATGATGCATGCAAAATTAAATAGAAATGCCATATATTCCTAATATCTACACACACAGAGACACATGTATGTATGTATGAATTCAATGATGCGTATTTCCAAGCCTTAAGTCTCATAGTTTCATTCTTGGACTTCTGTAAGGAAAAAAAGAACAAACTATAAATCATTCCCTGCTTGCAACACGTAATATAAAATAAAAATGCTATGGTTTCCTTAGCCTGTATATTTTTGGTTGCTGCCTGTGTAATTGAGATGGATTATTCATGGCCTGCCTACTAATGTTAAAACACAATGCTTACACTGATCCATATAAAAATGGCAGGGGGATCAAAGGTCGCCTGGAATTATACCATTAGCTGTGAAGGATGCTTTTGGTATTATTCAAGAGGTACTCTACAATGAATTTGACCTCCCTATATTACTCTTTTTGATCGTAGTTTGAATGCAAGTATTATAACAATTCTCTTTGTTCTAGACTCCAAACCGAGAGTTCCTTCTCCGTGTTTCATACTTGGAGATCTATAATGAGGTCAGCCACTTCCCATTCTCTCTAGCTACGGTCTTTATAATACAGTGATAAATCTGCCTTATTCTTACCTCTTCCCATTCTCTCTATTATTTGGTGCTCTTCATTTCAGGTTGTTAATGACTTGTTGAATCCAGCAGGACAAAATTTAAGAATAAGAGAAGATACTCAGGTACTTGCTTACCAACTCCATACCATGTTTTTCTATGCTATCTTCCACACTGATACTATCATGCTAATGGAAACAACTTTTACAGTTTTTATAATACCAGAATACTATTAACTATTTGCAGCTGCTTGACCGAATGCAACTTGCTAAAGTATTTTTTCACACTTTTGAATTTTTTGTACATTAAATATAAATCTATCAATAAATGCTTAACAATTATCAAGCCTAAAAGCGAAGCATAGAGGGCCAACAACCATCCTGAATATGTAGTCTTTCCAAAGTCTGCGCATCTTAGTCTTCTCATATCCTTCTATAGTTTTTACATCAACATAACCTTGCTATTGGCGTGCTTCTATGACTTGACAATCTGTAGTCAAGTAATCTGCACAAATGCCATTGACATCGTCACTATAGTTGGCAAGGTATTTCTGCTTTTAATGCCTCATTTTCTAGTCTGGATGACATTAAGTTAAGTGGGACAAGTTTTGTCCTATGTTTGAGCATTTAATGACTTCACAAAAGGCTCCACATGGTGACATCATTCTCTCGACTGTTATCTATAAATTTTGAGACCATATCAACGAAGAGGTGGGCACCATGACCAGTGAAATTGATGAAGAGCAGTTCAAAGAGGGCCTCAGATGAAGCTAGGTTTTTGTGATGATGATTTGCCACTCATTAAATCAATATTGAGCTGATGTCAATGAAGAAAAAGATTTTTTGGCGGTATTTATTTAATAATGAAAAAGATGGCAAGACCTATCCTCTCTACTACCGAGGCATAACATCAAGTGATATTTCACCAGTGGCTGGGAGCTCCCTCTATCGTACAATAAATTGTGCAAGGATTGGGATTTTGAAGCATCTGGTGTTATATGGAGTACTTTGTCTTTGCATCATCAGAAGCTACTCTATCTGTGCTTGCAGGGAGCAGTTGGTTATCAGAGGCAGCAGATTTTTATTTCTTTTTTACATGATACGCTGTAGCTGGTTGAGGAGGACCTCAATGGACAACTGAATGGTCATGTTCGGGCTGGGCAATTGCCCATACGACTGGTTCTGCTTTTATGACATTGACATAATCAGTGATTAGATCATTTGAGTACATAGTTGTATCTTCTTACCCTTGTATTCTGTCCTCAAAATATTGGTCGGGGGGAGCAACTTAATGAAAAATAGGCCGGTAAATGGTATAAATTTCAATTCCTACTAAAGAAATTTAACGGTTTCTCTTGTGATATGGCCAGCTAATTAATCATAAATGTCAGTTTTAGTTGTTGGAAAGAAGCATCTTTTAATTAATTTTGATTCTTGCCTGTAGGGAACCTTTGTCGAGGGAATAAAAGAAGAAGTTGTATTATCTCCTGCTCATGCCCTCTCCCTTATAGCAGCTGGAGAAGGTAACTCTCAAGTCACAAGATATGCAGTAAGCGCATGTTGATTCAAACAATAAAATAATTGTGTTATCAAAACTAATTTTAACCCAAAATCTGAGGGTTTTTGAGGGGAAAAAACTATATAATATAGAATCTAATTGGCATGTATCCCTTTAAATCGAATCATTTATGCAAGCAATGAGCAGACATCTATGGAAAATTCAATATTGCATCCTTGAAAAATTGACATGCATTACTTATACTGGTCGAACTGTGGAAGTTAATGCATTAGGCAATTTTGTTGAAAGTTGACCTGTAGAAAAGGTCACAAATTGGTGAACTAGTTTGTCTTACAGCAGATGTTATTTGATTCCCTCCCTCCCTTTATGTTCAGAAAAACTGCAATGTCTTTTCCATGACATCTCAATTCTTCCCACATTTTCTTATTGGAATTTTTCTTTTGACACAGAGCACAGACATGTTGGGTCTACAAATTTTAATTTACTCAGCAGCAGGAGTCATACAATATTTACACTGGTATTCCACTATCTTCATGCAGCTCTATTTGATTGTTGCATTTCATATGCTATTATAAGATTTCCAAGTTTCTAATATGACATTGCATTTGCAAGTGAGTTTTATAGTCCTAGCGTACATTTAACCAACAAACTTGCACATGCATATTCATCAACCTGCGTACCAAACCAATCCATTTTCCCTGAAACATTTGAAGATTCACTTAACCACCTGTTAACATCCAATCTTTACACCACCTGCCCTCTCGGTTGTCAATATCCAGTCTTTCTAGTAGTTTCAAAATTATGCCTTTGAGTGCAGATAAAAAATTAATGAAAAAGATGGAAATAAACAAATAAATCTGTATCTTCTTTGAAATTTCTCAAACGCACTCCTGAAGCAACGTTAATGATTCTTTCTTACAAATCTCCATATGCTCTGAGCTGCCCTGTATTGAAACCTGTTGTTGCTGATACCTTGTCCTTCTATAATTTCTATATCTGATCTTGGAAAAGGAAGAGATAAAGATTTCTAATTTAATAATTCCTGTTTTCCTTGTCTGCTTAAATTTCATTATCTGTAAAATGTCATAATCAAAATGTAATTTGGTTCTTTCCTATCAAGGTCCACAACCTGATTCATGTCTTTTTTTTCTTTTATTCATTAATGTTTCAGCCTTATGAGTATGTTTTAAGGTCATGATTATTCATTCCATATTAGGCATTACCTTCCAAAAAGGTAATGGGGTATAGTTGAATGCTACTCTTCTTTCAATCTTGACACAACTCTAAGTATTGCAATAAATCATTTTCAACACTGTTTTGGAATAATACATGTAATCAACTAACGATGATTTGGTCATTTATATATTCATCTCATTGGATTTTATCCTTTTCCACTGACTGTTCCCAACAATTCTAAATGCAGATAATAGAGAGTAGCCTGTATGGTGAAAATAGCGAAGGAGAGGCTGTAAATTTGTCCCAGCTGGTAATTCCTAAGGCTTATATTTAGAACTGATGTCAAAGGACTTGTTGGTTGCCTTTTTAAGTTTGTCACTGGATTTTTTCCCATTTCTTGAATTACAACAACTCACTCCCCTTGATTTACTATAATTAGTGATTTAATTGCCATGTTTGATGTCAATAAATTCTTTTTAACTTTTCAATATTTTACTTATACCTGCAGAACCTCATCGATCTGGCAGGTTCTGAAAGCTCAAAGGCTGAAACTACTGGTTTGAGACGGAAAGAAGGATCCTATATTAATAAAAGTTTGCTGACACTTGGAACAGTGAGGCCTCTTAGACCTTTATTATTCATCTGTGCAACAATAGTTGACCACATTCTACAGGATATATAATTTTAGCGAGGAACGTGATAGAAAATGAGAAACCAGCATGACTGGGTTACCTCAAGATTGATTGATTTGTTATACTTATCTTTTCATGCTTCTAGGTCCATGTGCTTTTATGGAATTTGATATCGTAATTTGATATTTATGCTCTTTAAATGTGCCAAGATCTGAATGCACTCTGTCCTTCTTTTCCTCTCGCTTTGTCCTTCCCACATGTACATGTACATCCACACCTTGAATGTGCGTAAATACATTATAATTTTAGAATATCGGGTTTTCACTATCAGCTGCCCCGTCATGTTGGCAAGATATCATGCTTAATGGAAACCATCAACTTGGTGCCTGTTATTTAGAATTGAATGAACTGTGACTTTTATGCCATAATAATTTCTCATCAAAAAAATCTATATGCTTCATTTGATAGTCCCAAATATTTTTCAATCATAAATGCTAAATTGTACGGATAAACTTATCTTGGAATGTGTAATCTGTGACTTGCATAGGTTATATCGAAGTTGACAGATGGGAGATCCACTCATCTTCCATACAGGGACTCTAAATTGACAAGGCTTCTTCAGTCTTCATTAAGTGGTCATGGGCGTGTATCAGTAAGTGCTTGATAAATTGTGGTAAAAGAAAGCACTTGTCTGTTTTTATAATGCATGGTACTCACACCATTGTCCTTAAGAATATATGCTGCTTGCATTTAAGTGATCCATGTTTCATTCTTGTCTGAATATACAGCTCATTTGCACTGTCACTCCCTCATCAAGTAATTTGGAAGAGACACACAATACTTTAAAATTCGCCCATCGTGCAAAGCACATTGAGATTCAAGCAGCACAGAACAAGGTAGTTCTCCTTAGATTGTATGCATTCATTCAAACAATCTCGTTTGCCAACATTTGAAATAATGTCTTACTAATTCGCAGATTATTGATGAGAAATCACTTATCAAGAAGTACCAAAATGAGATACGCTGTTTAAAGGAAGAGTTAGAACAACTGAAAAGGGGTATTGTTACACTTCCTCAATTGAATGACATTGCAGAAGATGACATTGTCCTCCTCAAGCAGAAGGTACTTCAAAGAGAGTTCCACATGAACATTCTTTATTTTATAAAAAAATTTAAAAGATAACTGGAAGATTTAATTTATGTCGTGTTTGATCTGAATGTTAGTTTATTGTAGTCCTTTTCTCAGTGCAACATTATCAGTATCATTATCATTTGTTGTTTTGTTGTTTTTCTCTTTTCTTTTTCGTCTTGTTTCCCATTGTTGGACATGACATAGTTGATGCATAATGGTCTGATACATTTTCCTTGATTGGATTTTAAATATAAAGCTAGAAGATGGTCAAGTGAAACTGCAATCAAGATTGGAACAAGAAGAGGAAGCTAAAGCAGCTCTTTTGAGCAGAATACAGCGGTTGACAAAGTTAATTTTGGTGTCCACAAAAGCTTCACATCCATCAAGGATCTCTCACCGCCCAGGTCCAAGGAGGAGACATTCCTTTGGCGAAGAAGAGGTATGTAGAGCGAATTTGTTTGATTTCGTTTGTATTTCAATTTATTTTTCTTTTGGACTGTATTCTTGTATAAAATGTTGGATAGTGGCTTTTATTTCTACTATTTCCTCGTCTGGAACTCTTACAGGGTAGAGTGAGCATCTGTCTACCAGGGTTTTACCCCATTTTTTTCACTTTCTTTTATCTGATTGTGTTTTTTTTTGTGTAATTTGCAGCTTGCATACCTACCATACAAGAGGCGGGACTTGATACTGGATGATGAAAACATTGACTCGTATGTTTCTCTTGAAGGGAATACTGAAAGTGCAGATGAGACACTGAAAGAGGAGAAAAAACCCCGAAAGCATGGATTGCTGAACTGGTTAAAGCTACGGGTATGCAAAACTAAAAGATTTTTATGAATGTTTTACTCGAGTTTAATTGGTTCTCTTGTAAAACTAATTAAACTTGTCATTATATTGAGTGATCCTTAACTGATTGGAAGTGCCCTCCTTTTAATAATTCCAAAATTTGGATTTTATTCTTTTGGTTCCTTACTTTAGAGGATAGTTCCTTCTGTAAAATTCAGCTCTAGCACATTTGAATTCAATTTTCTTTTATCTCAAAAATATTTTGTCGCCCTTGATTAGAAACGAGATAGCGGGTTGGGAATGAGCACCAGGGACAAATCAAGTGGAGTTAGATCTAATGGTGCACCTTCAACACCTCAAGAAGATTATCATACAGAATCCAGACTTTCACATCCTTTACTTACAGAAAGCTCTCCATCAGCTGATTTTCTATCTGAGGTCAGGCAGGATATAGAGGTTCCTGAGGACAATTTCATCGGGCAAGAAACTCCTTCGGTAGGATAATGGTCCTTTCATTTACTTGTGTTATCTTTATGGTTTGGAGTGCTTTATGGTTGTCTGCGTGCTTAATTTCATGCTCTCCTTATTTCTAGACT
This sequence comes from Salix caprea, assembly GCA_964035475.1. Taxonomy (NCBI): domain Eukaryota; kingdom Viridiplantae; phylum Streptophyta; class Magnoliopsida; order Malpighiales; family Salicaceae; genus Salix; species Salix caprea. Next base: position 27,086,989 of record OZ037743.1, on the reverse strand, counting down.
AGCATAAGAACAAGTGATCAGATTGATCTTCTAAGGGAGCAGCAGAAAATTTTATCTGGAGAGGTAGCACTCCATTCAAGTGCTTTGAAGCGATTATCTGAGGAGGCTTCAAGGAATCCCCAGAACGATGAGATTCAGGTATCTTGTTGTTTCCATACCTCCTTTTGTTATTATTTGCTCTTAATTAGCTGAGAAATTTCACATTGTTTGTACTTGTGCGTTTAAGTTGGAGATGAAGAAGTTGAGTGATGAAATCAAGGTGAAGAATGAACAAATAGCTTTGTTGGAAAAGCATATCGCTGATTCTATCATGGCCTCTCACAACAATACGGATAACTTGGAAGCATCACAAGTAAGTTTAGTCCTCTATGGTAGCACAAACTCCTCATGTATGGCTGCAAGCCCACCTTTAAGCTTTTTGTCCTTGTGTGCTTGCAGACAATTGCTGAACTGGCAGCGCAGTTAAATGAGAAGTCATTTGAACTTGAGGTACCCATACAGTTTGACTAGAGAAAAATTGTATTAGCTCTGCACTGCATATAAAAACATGTTTGATAACCAATTGAAAAACTCATCCGGGTTTGTTAGTTAAGACTAATTGGAAAACTTTTCATCCTCCATCTCAAGTTCACTTGCATAAAAAATAAAAGTCATCAATGAAAACAGTACACATTATAAAGTCATGGGTTGGTTCCTAAGTTGTGTGAACTTATTTAATAAAGGTACCATTTTATTTTAATTTATTTTATTGTCAGTTATCCATAATTGGGCATTTGATTTTATTAATCTGGTCTAATGACTTTTGTGTTGATGTTTACCATTTCAGGTTAAAACAGCAGATAATCGTGTAATTCAAGAGCAACTCAATGAAAAGGTTAAAAAGTTGCTTGACAATTATATATATATATAGCTTTCACTGTCTTGCAAGTTGTGTTATCAGTTTATGGCAGGCTGTAACTTGACATTGCGTCTCCAGATCTGTGAATGCGAGGGATTGCAGGAAACAATCGTCTCTTTGAAGCAGCAGCTCTCAGATGCACTGGATTCGAAACAGCTTAGCCCTTTAGCAAGTTACTCTCAACGAATTTCTGAACTAAAAAGTTTTCATGCACAACATCATGGAGACAAGGAAACTGCAGCATCAAAAGATAGAAAGGAAGATTTGCTTCTAAAAGCACAGGTTTGTATTTAAACCTTTTGACACCCCAATCAAGTATTATTTTGGTTGCTAAAGCACTCTTTTCCTTTTATCGTGCTTCCCCACCTAGAAAGAAATTAAGAAAGGAAAATTGTATTCTAAATTCATGGTGCTAAATTTTCTGATAATACCATTGAAATGTCTACAAGTTTCTCATGTCTTAAGAAACCAAAATAGAACCTTGTAGATCTTGAGGATCACTGTCTCTAGGAAACCATGTATCGAGCATAGCATCTATAGCCTTGCAGAAGAAAGCTAGGTTTGTTGTTCTAGTTAAGCTAAAGAAATTATTTTGCACGAAGAAATGTACTCTTCTGCCATTAGTATTTATGGTGGGTTGTCCAGAAAAATAAGCTTTTGGCAAATTGCAGACATGTAGCTGGGAAATTCTTTGCATGGCTTTCTGTATCTCTTCGTACTGTGTTTTTATTGGTGGAAAATTCCACAGCATAATTTCTATCATTTGATGCCTTTGAAGTTTCATTTCTCATACTAGTACAATGAGTTGAATCGTTGCTTTTCTTTGATCAGGCCACTGAGATAGAAGAACTGAAGCAAAAAGCTGATGCATTAACAGAATCTAAAGAGCAGTTAGAAGCTCGGAACCAGAAACTGGCTGAGGAGAGTTCATATGCCAAAGGGCTAGCCTCAGCTGCTGCTGTTGAGCTCAAGGCATTATCAGAAGAAGTTGCCAAGCTCATGAACCATAACGAGAGATTAACTGCTGAGTTGACAGCATTGAAGAACTCGCCCACTCAGCGCAGAACTGGCAGCGCTGTTCGCAATGGCCGGAGAGATAATCACATGAAACGCCAGGACCAAGCTGGGGCAGCCTCAGAACTCAAGAGAGAGTTTGCCGTGAGTCGAGAAAGAGAACTTCAATACGAAGCTGCCCTAATTGAGAAGGATCAAAGGGAGACTGAACTTCTAAGGGAAGTTGAGGAATCTAAACAAAGAGAATCCTACCTGGAAAATGAACTTGCTAACATGTGGGTTATCGTCGCAAAGCTGAAGAAATCCCAAGGAGGTGAAATGGATGGCTATGAGACAACAAGGGTTGCCGCAGACGGCTTTGGAATCTGAAGTTTAACCAGGAGTGACGATTTAAGGCTTTTGAATGAGTCACCACGTGTCAGTCTTCAGGTAGTCGGCGTGTGTAGAGAATTGTGTTGTGCATAGCTCATTCCATGCAAGTTAGGAGTGTTTGTGTTACTTCAAATGATATTTTTACTGGTACTTGAAATACGCTGATCTAAACTCGAGCCTATCCTTTTAATATTCTGTTAATATTTGTATGAACTAATAACTGTGGCTGGTTCAGGTGGGTCTACTTGTTTGATAATACACGTAAAATATGTGGGTGCATGTAGTCAATGACCAAAATCAACACTTGTTTAATGCTTCCACGTAGTCAGGTGTCACGGCTGAAGCAGAACTTTCTTCTCTACTAATCGTATAACTCACTTCTTTCTAGAAGGATTGATCACTCAACAACCCTCTGTTTTCTCCTTCTCTGCATTAGTCAAACACTAGGTGTGCTTTATATGCAACTAGTTGATGAAACCATTTCCCCCCTCAATTTAGCGTGTGCCAAGCAGTTTACCAATTCGATCTTTTGTTACAACATAGACAAGCTATCTATTCTTCTCATCTCTAGTGATGACCCGATACCTTTCTTTCTTGTTTTGAATTAATTTTGATCTTGTAGCAGTTTGGGAGAAGAATATGATCGATCTTCTCCCACTATGAGCTTGCAATTCTTCTTTCCATTTGTGAGATTGATCGTACAACTTTTTTTCTTTCTTTTTTCTACTGGACTGGGATTTTTGACAGAATGGGCTTGAGGAGGATGGTTTTTTTTATGGGTATGGGCTGGTCTGTAAATGTTTTGCTTACCTACTTGAGCTAAACATGCAAAAGAAAAATTCATTTTTGGCATCACTTAAAAAGGAGGTTATATGCAAAAAGATAAGTTATTAAACCTATTTCTTTGTTATCTAATAAGAGTTATTAAATGTTGCCTTTTTCTGCTCCATAATCTCAATGATAGAAACAATATCAAACATACATCAAGGTGCTTGACATTAGGTGTCATAACCCGATTTGACCCCTATTTTTGTATAATTATTTTTTATTTGATTTTTATGTGCAGGAAAAATCCTGAAAATCATAAAAAAAAAAAAAAATACAAAAATAGTTGGGTTGAAAATGAGGCCAATCATTGAGTACCATCGGTAAAAACAAGGTTTGAGTATTATCAGCGATTAAGGACCACAAATCTCTAGTTAGTCTGAACACAAGGGAGATTGCACTTGCCAAATTCCAAATTGAACCAAGAGCCTTGGCTGGTCAGACACTAGCCGGGTTTAGAGGCGATGCTCTGCAAGTCAATATGCTACTGACTAAAGGCTGAACAAACCTCGTATGCAACCAGAAAACATAACATCACGGTCAGGCTTAAGCACCTGATAATCTGCTAATTACAAAAGAAGTACCCCCATCAAAAACACTAATGATTGTTTGTTTTTGCGTTACAATTTACCTTTTAAAATGTTGTTTGCAATTTACTTTTTAAAATCTTAGTTTCAAATTATCTCTAGTATCAAATTAATTATCATTCTTATTTTGTTTTGATATGATAATATCAAAACATATTTTTACTTAAAAAACAACATATTTTTACTTAAAAAACAACATATTTTTAGTTAAAAAAACAACATACATCAAGACCAAACATACAACACGCAGTTCTGATTCTCAATTGCACCACCATCACTTCGTGCATTGGTAGACTGAGCCTCTACTCAGCCCATTACGACATGTTTCTGTCCTGCCTCCAGAAGACTATTTAGTAACCAGCACTCTTCAAAAGTGGAAAGTCCTTCATAGTATAGGATCTGGATGCCATGCACAATGCCAACTACTAACCAGAAAATCCTGGAGCAAAGCCTTGCACAAACTTTCTCCTAGCTATGCGATAATCATTTTCCAGTAAAGATTAAAAGACATGGGAGAGATTTTATAAAATATGGAATTTAAGCATCTAGAACCAAAAGGAATTCACATCAACTCATAAATCCCATTGCGAATTTGCAAGTGAACGTATAAAGATGCACCTCCTGTAAAGAAAAGAAGGCAGCAGGTAATCTGTAAATTCAGAGCAGTGAAAATCTTTGAAACCTCATTTGAATTAAAATGGTTATGTTTAAGAACACATTTCAAGATAGAATGGCTTAAAAAGGACACTTTCATTCCTCTACTCGACTTCCCTCAATGTCCCTTAACAAGTGTCATCCCTATGCTATATAACTTGGTGTATATTTGGTAATGCTGTGTGTAATGATATTCAGAAATACTTTTCAATTGAAAATGCATGAAAATGAATTTTTTACAGACTTTTTTTTTACATCAGCACATCAAAACCATCGAAAAACACCTAAAATTTTGCTTTTTCAGGCGAAAAAAAGGTTGCATGCATGCATTACCAAACACACCTTTAAACTACATCATACAGGTACCAAAAAAGCATTTTAAGCCACTAAACAATCTTTATGATCCTGGAAACCAAGAAAGGGTAATCTATTCTGAGAAATAATGGGGTTGCACAACTTTCATAAATCAGTAAAATCAACTTTACTTTCATATTTAAACTTCCTCACAATAGTTAAATCACAGAAAAACTTGAGGTAAAGCGAAGCTTCTTCTAAACCACTAAATTTTTTCTTTCGAGTAATCAATAATCCACACTAATATTACCATTCAAGATCTCTGTCCTTGAACCTTAATCACCATATATAGGTGTTCAATTCTGAATGTTAAACCAAGAACTAAATAAGCACCTAAAATTCTTGGTTTCATACATATTCTAAGCTTTCGAAAACTCTTTGCTTGATAAACAGACAAGTATTCAAAGCTTTGGACAACTCTTTGCTTGATAAACAGACAAATACATAAACAGCACATCCAAGCTCTACATTAATGATCTTAAATTTTTGCATGACTAGCATACTTTTTATCAGATAATAAATAAAAGCCTAAAGGCACTACATTTATGGCAAGGAAAAAAATATACCAAAGTAAGGTAGTAACTTTGTATGTTGATTTGTTAATGAATTAAGATTCTAATTACTAAACAAAATTTAGCTATACACATTACATTCTCACTGTAACATACAGCACCATCAAAACAATTGAAAATCTTCTAGTTCAACAAAAAAAAAACCATAAATCATGATAATTTTACAATTTCCATCAACAATAAAAACATCTCATAATCAGGATAACTGAGCAGATAAATCTAATTTATTAGACTAATAATCATCAGTTGATTTCAATCCAACCATAATTAAACGGAAATAGATCTTAATTTCAGTCAAGTTCTAAAAACCCATTATCAGATTATTATTCAACAGCAGCAGTAACAATTTCTCATTCGAAGAGAATCGTAGAATTCATAATCTAAATCGAGAAATAAACCTAAAAATCCATCAAATTAAACAAAAACAAACCCGAAGGTCAATGAATCAATTGGTCTTGGGATCAGGAAGGGGGAGAAAACCAGCACCAGGAGCAGAACCACGAGGCGGAGAAAACCCAAGAAACTTCTGCAAATTAGTACGAATACTAATAGAACACAAGAAATACAAGAAAGCCATAGAGCAATCGGTGGAATCAGTCCCAGATAACCCTCTGTGACTCATCTTCATAACAAGAGTGATAGGCTGAAAGGGCAATTTGGCAACAGCTTTACCTTCAAAAAGCGAATTCAAAAGCCCAAAAACAACGATCAAAACTAGAGCAACGACAGCCCCAGATTTGAATTTGAAAAGGGACAAGTCACGGCTTGATTCTTTCAAAGAAGATTCAACACGGTCGATTTTCTTGGTTTTGGATTTCTTGGTGGTAATTTTAGCGGTATCGGTTTTCATGGTTTCGAGTTTTTTGGAGGCTTTGTCGATGGAGGATTTGAGAGATTTGTAAGAGTTTGTTCGGTAAATAAGGATCCAAGAAATGGTTTCGCAGATAATTGCTGTGCAAATTGAGATTCCGACAACTGTTAGGCTGTCTGAGTATTTCGATGAGGAGAGGAGGAACTGCTGGGTAGCCATTGAGATTCGAGAGAGTCAGAGAGAGGGTTTGGGTTTTGTATTTGATGGATGGAGGAGTTCGATCGTGTTGTGTGTGATTTTGACTGGGAAAGGAAAGGAAGGAGTTAAGGGGCTGTTTGGTGGCCCTATTAAGTGAGGGATTTTTGGGATGTAGTTTCCTACTACAAATCCTTCTTTATTTCAGAAACAGCCAAGCAAGTCTTCCGGCCAAACTCTGATAAAAAATAAAAAAATAAAAAATAAACATTTACACTGATTGGAAGTTGAGATTTTTTTATTGGATCAAGATTCAAGATTCAATAGATTATGAATTTTAGAGATTAACTTGGAATGTCTGCTTGGGCTTGCCCGGTTTTTAAAAAAAAATCATGATTTTTTTTTTACATCTTTTAGCATTTATATATAATTAGAAATTAATCTATTGTTTTTATATATTCTTTAAATAAGATTCTTCATAAATTTTGAAAATGAAATCTGTTCATCTCTAGTCCTTTTATTTGCTATTCGTTATTAAATTTAGAAGAATATCTTTTATATAAGTATGTGATATTCACAGGGTCATCGTGCAGTCTTTTGCATGACATTGATTATAATTATCTCCGATGAGCTTTCCCTGGTGGTAGGGTGGCGGATTGATGGTGAATTTCAATGGACTTTTATTTCTTATCTTCTTGCGTAACAGGCATGAGAAATTCTTTAAACAATCACCAAAACTTGTTTGGATTTATAGACTAGGTGACTATAATGTACTCTAAAGTAATTCAACGTCCTGTTCATCTGCTAAGAAGATGATGAAAAGCCAAGAAAAAAACATGAATTCATAGTCTCGTAGATGGTATTATAATGGGGTTTTGATGAAAATTGGATAACTTTCCTCGCCAGATAAAATGACCTTGCAGAAGGCTGCAGCTGACCACTCTTCTCAAACGGCTGAATATATACGTGGACGAGCCAGGATTCGATCTTGCTGTTTTACAGTTCTGATGCAAGAAACCGAGAATGGATTTTTAGAACTTTTTCTTATTTGTTTTTGGTTTGGATAGAGTTGACTCAAAGCCCTAAACACTGTTTGTTCTGAGGATGTCTCTTCTCTTACCAGGAGTTCAATGCTGCAATAAACTGTCAGCTAAATCTACTTTTAAAACTCAAAAACAGCGCTGCTTAATTAATAATTTCAGCATTTTGCGTTGGTCCTGGGAGAATTTGTTCTGATTTTTTCAAGACCACGCTCTGTGTTGCTGAGTATGACAGTGAGTTTGAGTTTTGCATGGAACCTAGTAACTCGTAGCTAACGTTATCACCTAAGTTTTCTGAATCTCCCTATGCCTAGCTTTTGGGCAAGACACTTTCTGGTAATTATCTAGTCTGAGAGTACAGTACATATTGTTTTTTTACTGTTTTGTTTTTGGTTTACGAATTATTAGTATAGTGAATGGAGTTAATAAGATCACTGCCAAACGTTTGTCTTTGAGGATTAAAAGAGTTATTAATGAGTTAGTAAGTGACTCACTGATTTCATCTCAGAGAGACAAATTCTTGATTGTTCTCTTCCAGCAGATAAAATTATGTGAAGATCGACAATGTGTTCATGGCTTTCTTTTTTAAGTGAATTTGATTCAATGAATTGGGATTTCATTTTAGAAGTCATGTTTTTATGGGATTTGGCGGTGAATGAGTTTCTTAATGTATGCAAAATGGTATTAGGCAAAGGGATCCTATGTCACTGTTATTTAATATTGCAGCATAAGGCTTAACAATCTTTTTTAGTCAAGCAATGGAGAGTGGATAGTATAATTGGTGGCTCAAACAGCAACCTTGTTATGGTATATTGATGATATATTAATGTTTTATCCCAATGTTACGAAGAATATTAAAATCATTCTTAATTGGTTTCAGATATGCTTAATTAGGATTGAATTGTAGATATTTCCATAAGAGTGCATTAACTGGTGTGATTGTTGATTTGAAATTCACTAAAGATGTGGTTGATGCCTTTAAGATGCAAATATAGTGGTTTACCGGTGGGTATTCTGCTATTTGCTCTATTTTTTTTTTTTTTGGATTCGAGAAAACTCCATCTCAATGAAAGTGCATTTTGTGGGCCCAAGTGAGCAAGTAAAACTCTATTTGTCCCAGACTCTTACAAGATGTGCATATCCTGACTCGAACTCGAGACCTGCTGTGCAGATCTCCAGCTTTTTATCATCACATCATTCCCCTTGGGGATATTTTTTTCCGACAATGTGAAACAATTATAGGATCAATTGTTCTCACGCCACACCCCTTTACCATTACGCCACGCCCTATACAGAACTCGAGACATATTGTGCTCCACTTGGAAACCAGTTATAGAAAGTCTCATTTAGAACTTGGAAAGGAAACATGTGTTATCTACAATGGAAGACTTTGTTTGTTAAAATAAGTGCTGTGTAATATTCTTCTCTACTACATGTCCTTGTTCAAAATATCATCTAGTGATGCAAATAAATTTCTCTACAAAGATGATTCTTATGGAGTGGAGATATATATCAGAATATGAATGAGCAGTGAAGTTGCAAAGGCTTGATGATTAATTCTCATTCTTCTCTTCATCTAGCACTACAGCCTAGCTTTATACAGGAAATAACTGTGTAAACTAGGAAACAATTCTGTCATCAAGTATAGGAAACAATTGATCCTATAATTGTGTGAACAAATCATATCAATCTCTTAACCATACAGATCCTAATAATAAGTAAATAAGGAAAGTCAACAATACAGATACTTGAAAAACTTATAAGATGCTGTGATATCAGATATGAGAATATGAAATGGCATCAACATGGGAATGGATGCTAACATGGTGAAGGAGGCTTTGGGGTTGGAAAATGGTTAAGGAAAGGGAATTATTGTTGTGAATGTTATTCAAGACAAAGTGTTGTGGATATAAATAAATATTTGGAAGCCAGGTCCAAAAGTTGAGCAAAATATGGTTGTTCTTATACTGAACAAATTTGCTTTGATCACCTAATGAGCTTATTATATGGACCAAACCAGGACTCTCTGACTTGGGTGGAGTTTTAAGAGATCAAGAAGGGAATTTTCTATGAATCTTCTCTTGTTCTACATGTATGAAAAATCTATCGTGACTGAGGTTTTGGTAATTAGAAAAGTTCTTCAAGTATTGATTGCTTTTATTGGATTGTGGAGTAAGATTCGTACAATGACATTACAGGGATCAAGAGTTGCAATATCATGAAGATTCTAGTAGTATATCCTTATTGTGAACTTTACTCGTATTCTTAGAGGGAGGGAGGAATCATGTCGTAGATTATTTGGCAAAGCAAAGATTCCGTGGAGAAGCAGTTCTGGTTGCTTTGTGGTTTAATAGGATAGCGTTTCATTTTAATCCTATTTGGTTTGTAAAGTACTTATTTCTCTGTTCTTTGTTCTTCTCTCTTTGTATAGCCATTTTCTTACTGGCTATAAAAGATATCAATGGGGTTATCATCTTCTATTTATAAAAAAAAAAAAATAGAGAGGGAGAGAAGTAATCAATGCACAACCGTTAAATGTCAATTCAACCAATTATTGGTAACAACATAGCCATAAGTCAATAGTGTAGAGTTCATAGAAGTAAAAGGAGTCAAAAAAACAGAAACTCAAATGATTTCAACAATTGTAAAATCTCATACCAACAAATGCTTCATTAGAAAGAAAAGGGAAAAATAAAACTGACCTCGTACAGAAAACCTCAAACATTATACCTCTCCCAACCTTTTCTCTCTACTTCAAAAAAAGAAAAAGGAGGGGAAAATTCAGCCAAATTGTATATCAAATCATCTGAAAAAACCTATAGCTAAAATTGGAATTTCTCGGCCGAAGATTATTGTCAACTGGCTTACATGGTATCAAACTTCCATTACGAAATAAGAAGATAGGGTCCCAAACAGCCACCTCACAGCTTCTTAATAATATATTAGAAGATTGAAAACCTTATGCCATTACTTGCTGCAAACAAGTTGTATTCCTCCATGGCAATCTCTTTCTTATTGCAAGCAGGATCATTTTCAATCTGATCTGTAGAGACTTTCGAAGAAAAATCTCCAATAATCCCATCTTTTGAAGGTACAGGATCCGTCTTGCATCCTGTTGAAAGAGCGACAGGGCCACCAAAATGGAACAAGGAAAATCCAGTATTACCGTTGGGCAACTTGGCAGAATTATCGACTTTCCCACTTTCCCCAGTGGATGGTGCTTCTGTTGAACGTGATCTAGCTGGAACCATCCTCTCCTTGTTAGCTTCAGTTAAAGTTCCCTGCATCATATGTGTCTCTGTTCGAACCTCTGACTTCAAGCCATATTCTTTGGCAACTGGCTGATATACTGGAACTGGACCAGGATTGAACACTGGAGTTGCCAAATGCTGCGCTGGCCCATATTGCATACAAAAACGCGAGTTTCCATTTAAACCATAGCCTAGAGGACCGGCATATAGATAGTGGTTAGGCTGGGGAAAGGGCATTAATCCATTGGCTGGAGCTGCTGGCCAAGAAACTGGAGTTTGATGGTAGTAGCCCATTGTTGATGAAGCCTGAAACACTGGAAACTGTAAATTATGGTTATGCAAAGGTGGAAACACAACTTGATGTTGCAAACCCACGCTAACAGCAGGTATTCCATTGTCAGGATTTTGGACAGTTGTTGTCGGCAGATTTCCCAAAATGTTCAATCTTAAACCATCTGGTTGAAGCTCAAAAGGTTTCTTGCTTCCAAACATCTCAGCTCCATTTGTACTCGGTTTGTTGTCCAGAACCAGTTCATGAGAATTGGAGAAACCATTTCCACTGCATGTTGAAGTGTCTCTTCCTTCTGTTTGTGGACTGGTGTCTTCTGAATCTGAAGTGGAAGACGATCCGGGATGTCCATTGTTTGAAGAAACTGTAATACTATCTCCCTCACTAGGGCAAGATGAGCAGTTATCAGAACTCAAAGTGCTTCCAATGCTGGGATCAGAAGTCTCAGACAACGCAGAGTTTTTTGCAGGACATGAACTGACTTCCTCATAAGAAGTTTCTGTTGAGTAGCAACCATTTGCTTCCACATGGCATCCACTCTGGCATTCTTCAACTGTTGCAAGGCTGCGGTCCCTTGATTCCTTCAAGTTATTCTCATCATGGTCAATTTCAATGGAATTTCCAGTAACTTCACTGGAACACATATCACCAGATGACTTGAAGAGTTTGCTTTCTGGTACCACGGCTTCAACCTTAGTAGATGAGCTCATGGTAACATCAGAGTCTGAGCTGCTTCTAGAGTACTTCTTTTGTGATTCTACAGGCTCCCAAACTTTCTTAGAATTGTTTCCAGAGCTGGATTTGATTTTGATTTTTCCACAACCTTCACGCATGTAATTTACTGGACTGTATTTGTTACCACGATAGAACTGCTTGGGCATATCCATCACTGCTTCTGACTTGCCAACAGATTTGCTATTGTGATCCGATCTTAATGATGAAACAAGTGGTTCAACCTTTACCCTGCATTCAATGCTCTGGTGACAGCTGCAAGAATGGAAGTCAAATCTGTCATTCATTCTGTTGTGGGAACAATGGAAGTTCTCATTGAACTTAAGGCCACAATTTCGACCATTGGACTTCGGACCATTAATCCTTGACAGCCTATTCAATCCATTAACAAGCCTGGAAGGAGTCTCAAAATTATCACTGTGATGTCTTAACTCAGATCTATTAACCACAACCCCACTTTCTGATGTAACTGCAAATCGACGTCTATCAGGCCACTTCAAAGATGAATCTAGTTGAACTTCTTTCCGAAATTTCAATCGTCGGCGCGAATATTTTGATTGTTCAGTTGAAAACGAGCCAGTCCCTTCTTTCAAATTTGCAAGCTCCCCATCAAGACTATCATAGGAATCGTTCTCCATTATAGAAGTCTCACATCCATATGAAACCTGTTGATCTTGAATGTCAGGAGATCCAGGCCTGGAAAGAGAAATATCGCCTGTTTCACTTACTGAATCCTGACAGCAGAGAGCATTGTTCAGTTCTTCATCAACACTTGGTGATGTTTCATCCTTTGAAACATCAGGAAATATGGAAATATCATTTGATTCAGGACACTTCTTTTCTTTATCCCTTTCTTTTTCTTTTAACCTCTCCTTCCTTCGAATCTTTTTCTCTCTTTCTTTTGTTCTTCTTCTCTCCTTGCGCTCTTCTTCTTCACGTTTTTCTGCTTCCTCTTCTTCAAGAAGCTTCATCTGCAGTGAAAATTTGTATTATCAGAGATTATCTCCTAAAAAAAGCTGAGCTGTCCCAATTTTGATACTCGAATGAAAAATCATAAGTATTAGGACCTGTTTTTCCAATGTAATAATTTCTTTACATGCAACATGAACCCGATCTTCCAGTAGTTTTAGCGAAAGACAAACAAAGATGCTATGTGCATTTTGGCGAGCAGTTCCTTCTCTGAAAGCCTTCTCAACCTGAAACAACACATTGAGTTTTAGAATCACTGAAACTGAAAAACAGACACACAATTGCTTCACATGCACATAGCAACAAAATTCAAAGCATGGTAGTAGTTCATCCTCACAGGTTCTGACATGAAGGTGGGAATGTGTGTTCAGATGTTGAATTTCTCTAACAGCCAGTAAATTTTATTTTTTAGGTGGACAGAAAGCACATTCATATTTTAAGACCAGTTAACTAAGGTACTCCTGAAAAATCTCTTTTTAAATACCAGCTAATAAATAACTAAGAAAATTTAGAAAAAGAAAATATCAAGATACTTTTGGGCAGCGCCAAATGGTCGTTACATTCTAAACCATAAAGGTTAACTTAGAAAAGAAATGCTTAAACAATATTCATTAGTATCACTAACTATACACAATTTGAAATCCTTGATTTGGTCCATTAGATGCCACAACGGGGCTTCCTAGAGGTGGTTAACCACAGTCTTAATGAAGTTTTAAGTAGACATTTAACCAAACATGAGACTTGAGATTTCCATAGGCCAGCTCCGTCAGTATAAAGAGAGATGTGGTGCCCTAGCAGGATCATTTGTTCTATAAATTTGTCAGGTTTTTACTTTTAAACATTTTGTTTATCAACTTGAAAAAATATCTCAGCCTGTCCTTTAGTTTTACTGTACTTGCAGCCCTCGTATTCATTTATAATTATCTCAGGTTTCATCAAATCTAACATAATGAGCAAGTCTACAAGGTCCAGACTCAATACTATTCATTGTTAATTTGGTTATTGGAGATCATTTTCAAGTCTAGTGACCCAGTAATAATAACCAATCCCGCCAACTATATATAAACATATATATAGAAATTCTCCTTCCCAACACATTTTTAATACACCCCTTCCCCTTGTACAACCTTCCACATTTGCCCCATACAATGATCATTACATTCACATAGAAACATACAGGTATGGCATGGGAAAAGATAGTTCAAAACAAATTATCATTTTCTAAACTACTATGAGAAAGAACAGCAAGCATATTGCAAGTCTGTAAACATGCCTGTTCCTTAAAAATAACAGTTGCAGCATCTAGAAGAAATTCTCGAGCAAGTTCAGGGCTCTTCGCATGCTTTTGGGGACGGGAGCATTCTCCATCAAGTTCATTTCCGTCCTTATCCATAGAATCATCATCCTATAAGTGTACAAAAATAATAGAGATTTAAGTATAATCCCAAAGGAAATTTGAAAAAATCTAATTCAACTCTGGAGATCCTGGTGGAAAAAGCTGGACTACCTCTTCTTCCTCGGCCTCTTCAGCATGCTCAAAAAACCTTCTGATGCTTTCCCCTCTAGTAATTGTAACAAAACCATCACCTACTACAAGCCTGCAGTGCACACATTGTTGACCCTTTAGGGCATGAGCTTTTACAGAAAGCTCAGTGCAGCGGCCATCAAATTTCCAAGCCCTCAGAGTGATAAAACATGCAGACAAACCACCAAGATCTAGACCAGTGACTTGAACACTTCCATTCATGCCTACATTTTCAAATTCTAGAATGTCGGATTTCCCTTCTCCTGTTCCAACTGCCCATTCAAAGTGATGGTATGATACAACAGTATCAGAAAAGGTTTGGCGCCAATCAGCTTGGACAGAATCATCAGACACCTGAGGAAATAGCAAAAGATAATTGTCATACCAGTCACATCCCTGGTGAATTTCCAGTTTTGTTCTGCTAATCTGTTTATTTTGAGTCTTAGATCTTTAGAATGAAAACCACAAAATCACATAGAAGACAAAAATGTACCTCATATTGGAAGGCAGTGTCTGCAACGCAAAACCAACTAGTGCAGCGAGGTTCTCGTCGCAGGCGCTTCAGCTCCTTTAGCTCCTTAAATTCACGAATAACATTCCTTCTACAATCTCTACAAAATCTCTTACTGTCAAACCTGGGGAATGGAGACATGTTTGTTTAGAAAAACTGAACAAATCGACACAAGAGCCTTGCACATAAACATGCAGAATAAGAAATACAATATCATGGCAAGGAGAAAGAAGCTAGAGAGATACACAAGGAATAGTCACAACAAATGCAAGAAAATTTTAAGAATGAAAAAGAAACAATGGATCCATGCCAGTTGAAGAGAGCTAAAGTTTTAGGGTCTAGTTAATTCAAACAATTAGAACGGTAAGTTGAGCGGCATTTCAGTAGAGAACTGCACAAACTATCAAGAAAACCACAAAGTTGTACAGAAAAGAAAGAAGAAGGAATCAATGATGAAGAGAACTTAAAAAATAAATCAATTTTTGCTTCAATCATATATGAAAAATTGTAATAGATTCTTCAAGAAATATCTTAAAGAAGTGTTGCCAAGTGAATGACAAAGTTTCTCAATTCTAATAGACAATACTGAGTTTTTGATAAGAGAGTAAAATCTGGGATGTGGGGGGGGGGGGGGGGTTCATAGTGAATCATCCATTTGATTCATTGCTAATTCTAAGGATATCTTCAATCAATCATATACCATGGGCATTAGTGAAGTTTGACGGCTTACAACCAAAGGCCTCAGATTCTTAGGACAACTTTTTCAGAGGAAAAACATATGAGAGAGAAATTACAGGCATAATGAAGCCAAAATGTCCCGTGTATTCAACTGATAAAATGCAAACATGTCTTTCTTTGAAAGATAAAGAGGGACTTCCTCATCGATGAAGTCCGGTCATAAAACCAATCTAATAAATCACAACAATGAATTTTGAAGTTTATTTTTAGCCTATTGCAGATAAAAAGAAGGGCAGGCTACTCTTAAATCCATCCCACAGCCACCATATCATGTCTTTGACAACTATCTAGGGTTAACTGTCATCTTTCATTCCCTTTAGGGTGCTGTACATATACCAATCATTCAGCCTTGTAGAATTATACTTCTTAATGCTTTAATGCTGCAAAAAGAGCAACCATAAGTTCATGGCTCGAAATTCTTACTCTCTGATGTGATGTTCAACAGAAAGTTCTACTTAGGAAATATCTAAACTTTTGAACTAGCAGTCAAGATATCTACAAGCCAATACACTTTGTAAAATCTACAAGGCTCTCAAGATAGTCGAATAACGAATTTGGCAATAGCTACAAAGTCCCCGAAGCAACAATGGATGGAGAAACTGACTAAAAGAGAGCATATTCAGTTAAGATGAATTCAGAAAATGGACCACTTTCATCAACAGATACTTCCAGGTTCCCCACAATGAAGTTTTGAATAATTTCTTATTCTGGCAAAATTCATCAATTCCTAAGATGTGAACAGCATTCATCAAACAGAATGTACAATAACTCGAAGAGAAAAAATATCAGTCGTGGCAGATGACTCCCCTCTATTCAGTTCAATATGAAATACATAAATGATCACTTCCTAATGGAATCGCCATCAAGATATTTTTGTTTGTTATTCCATCAGAGAGCCTGCTAGCGTGGGAAGATATAAGGTCTAACTTTGCATTACTTATAAACTGGAAGGCATCAGTGATTCTTACAAACATAGCACACTCTTGGGAGATTCTAGACTATTCAGAGGCACAGTAATTGAATATATATTTCATTCTTTCAAATTAGCTTTTGTTCTATTCTTTGGCAGTTTCACCACCATGATCACCTCTGATCTCGGCTGTTATCTAAAAGCTCCAACCTCCAAGAAAAGCAGAGTTGCCAGCAACCTTTCAGTTCTCATAGTCTTCCACTGATTTCAAAATCAATGATGTATATAAAGAATAAGCAATTCACAAACACACCTGCACATGAGCCTCTCTATGAAATCCTCTTCCTTCATCCTTAAAAGAGACAGACGGGTCTCCTCTCCAAGTGCTGACCAGAAATCCACTAATGTATCACAAGAAAGCCTGGCAGTATGCAGTGCACACGTCTCTCTTGTTCCATGTCCTCTACCATAACTTGCCATTCCTTGGCTAATCCAACCCCGACCTCCCCCGCCACAGGCATCAGGATAGAGCAATTCCCTTTCCCGCTCCCTTGCACGTGCACTGTCAAAGACCTGATTTAAGGAAAGAGTTCAGCCACTTGACTAGAAAGGGACAAAGGAATTGCAAAAAAAACAAAAATAGCACTCACATTTTGGAGTCCCTTCAGAGACTTTGAAAACAAGTAGCATGTCAGAAGCGTCAAAGATCCATCACGTGTTGTTGTGAGACCACCCCAAGGATGTACAGATGGATCTTGAGTTTCATCTTGGCACCCATTAGATACATGTGATCCACAATCGTTTAGATTTTTCGATGCTTCCAGTCTGTTGCAAGGAATGTGCCCCCCTCCTCCTTCCTGTTGTAAAGACTTAACATACATGACAATCTGCATAAAACCTTCGAGCAATAGCCCATTGCATCTAGAGCAGTACATGTTCTTACGAGCTTGCTCAAACAGGGTTTGCTTGTCTATCCTCAGTAGCTTCTGTCGAGCTTGTGGCGGTAGCTCACTCCAGAACTATGACACAAGTACATGAAACTTCATCAATGACTAATCACAACTTGCAACATGTAACAGTAGACCAAAAACTGAAAGACAGCCTTTAAACTAAACCTAAAATATTCCAACACAAACTTAAAATCATCAAAAGAAACTTGTTTGTCCTATATAGCAAAATGTAATTTCTATTTTAGAAATACCATTTCCATTGTCGTTGGCATTGCCTCAACTCGAAATCAATTCTCACTAGTATAAGAAATCGTATGTGACATGAAATTTCTATCTCTCTTTTAGAAATAAAAACACAGAACTCCATAAGTGAATTCATGCACAGGGGCTAAAATGGATCTAAAAAATAATGAAAACCCAATAATAAAAAAAATACAAAAATCTTACATCAAAAACTAATAAAACAAACTCACTGAATAATTTGAACATCAAGATCCAATCAAAACACCAAATTAAAAATCAAAATTAAGTAAAAACAGTGATCTAATTCAACCCCAGGTACAAAAACATACACTCTGATCCATCAATCAAAATTAAATAAATAAAAAAGAGCAATCCAGTACCTTCTGGAGCTGATTGAAGCTAACATCGTCACGATGTTTAGACCAGAACCCATTAGCAGAAACTGAGTAACAACCCCCAGATGATGTTGCATTACTAAATTGCTCATTTCTCTGTGTTAATCCTGGCATCCTATATTATATTTATTGTGTAATTAATTTTATCGAATTCAATTATAAGATTCTTATAATTAATTCTGTACTCTCATCATAATCTCAGATTTATCATCATCGTCACCAGCATCAATCCTTCCATCTCTACCCCTCATTATTTTTTTTCTTTGATACAAACCATAAAAAAAAGGGATCCAAAACCCAAATCGATTCAATAATTCAATAAAAACAGAAACTAATAAACAAGAAAATCAAACCCCAAACGAATAGAAAGAATAGAAATCACGATCTTAGATACAGGATTCGATTGAATTGGACAACACACAGAGAAGGAAGAGAAGAGGGTTTAATATATATGGAAGGCAGAGAGGATGACGAGATTTGGTTGTTGTTGTTTTTATAATATACTAAATAAGGGGAGAAATGGAAGGGAAAGGAAGGAGGGATATGAGAGAAAGAAAAAAAATAAAAAAGAGAGATTATTTTGGTAATGGACAAAATATTAAACTATTTATTTTCCACCCCACCCTCGCATTCCTTTCCTTGCTGTGCTCACCATTAGCATAATTTGCCTCGGTTAAGTTATGTTTGGTTCTGCAGTGTGGCCTGCGGTTGAGCCTCATTGAGGCTCACTGCTGAGCCAAACGTGATTTTAACCAAATAGATATATGAAATTTAACTGTGGATCCTATCTAAAATTATATTTCAACTGCAAGTATTGAAAAGCATCTGTGAGATGTTTTTCGAAAAACTTAATCGAAGCATTCATGCATGGGATTAAACTCAGCCGCAGGTAACACACAAGAATTTTTCTGAGCATTAACACATAGGGAGGCAACGAGTGCATGAAATTTGTTGAACAAACCAAGCTTAAAGAAATTTGTGATCCTTCTCTCTCTCTCTCTCTTTCTTCCCCAACACAGCCAACGATCTCTCTCTCTCTACGCCCATCGCCGCTGCCCTTTCTCTCCTCAATCACCGACAGCTCTTGACACCACCATCATCGTCAGTTTCTCCTCCACGCCACAAGCTCCAGCGTCCACAGCACTAGTGGCAGCAAGCCCCTGCGTCAGCGGCACCAGCTGCAACCTTCCAACGCTCCTACTGCCCACCACACAACACCATTTCCGACACCACCACCACAGGAAGAAACACCTCGGCCTTCTCTACTAGTCGGTACCGCCCATTGACCCTCTCATCACAGTCACCCATGTTATTGTTCACGTGTTACGTGAACTATAACAGCGTGATTAATTCTAAACGAAAGCTGCAATGCACTGTTTTGTGCCTTTTTCAACTCTTGGTTGGGTTGACCTGCTCTCAGCCCACCCAAGTCCAGCAAAGTTGGCCCTTTATGCCCAATTTGGTTGGGCCAGCCCATTTATTTTGGGACAGTCCCGACCTGATTTTTTAAAAAAATATATAAAAATCATATTTAAAAAAATTTGTGTAGATAGAGATCGGCCCTGATGAAAGGGAAATGTGTGTTACTTCGTTTTACTCCACAGCCCCCATTGTTTTTTGATTGATTATGAATCAGAAACTTGCAACTGGATTTTGTCTTAGAATTATATCTCTGCAACATGTAGATTGAGATCCTGAAACAACACTATTTATGAATCGCAGATGTTGTTCTTGATGATATTTTACCAGATATTGTTCATCGATCAAATAGCAAGGGATCGCAGAGCCCTTGATGTACTGTATGAATGTAGGTCGTGATAGAATTGCAAGTAGTTTGATGAGAGAATAAAAACGAGTGTGTAATTTACTTGAGTTATTAATTATATTTTATTATTATGATAATTAAATCTACAATATTTAAAAAAAAATATGTGTGTGTCATTTAAAGTAATTTAACAAATTGACAGCAATATGAAAAACATGGTAACCAAACACTCGAAAATGCTTTACATTAAACTTAAAACTCAACCACAGTTTTAACCAAACACTTCAATTTCAGTTTGGAACCGCAACTAAAAGCGTTTTTCATGAAACTATTTTTTTTTTCAACCTCAACCACAATAACAACAGTCATGTCAAACACACTCTAAATTTGGAACGTTCACACCACATAATAATAATAATAATTTTACTGTTACTGCTACTGTTACTTTCTTCTTCTTCTTAGGGTTTTGCATTTTTTTATAAGAATTAAAAATGTTTTTCTTTTTTTTTGTTATTTGTATCTATATTTATATTTAATATCGTAGCGTTTTCTTAAGAATAAAAAATAAAGCTCATATACGTATCCATCATATATAATAGTTTATTTTTCACGAGAATTTGCTGCATACCAGGTTTTGAAAATCTGTGCAATAATTAATGATGCTAAATGTTATTTTTAACTAGAGTTCTGGAATATTATATATATACACAAATATGAAATATAAAATAAATTATGATAATTTTATATCGAGTTTTTTTTATTTTTATAATTATTTTAATTATGATAATATAATAAATAGATGTTCGATTGAATAAATAGTGGACGTGGAAAGTATCCGGTTAAAGTCACGCTCATGTTGCTGTTTAATGTCCAGTCAAAATTTTAACCGGTAATACTACTAAATTTATAAAACACTGCTCGTGTAGTTATCAGGTGGTTACATGGTGTCTGCGTTAACGTTATTTTTTTATTTTCAAAATATTTATAATTTTAATATATTGATATTAAAAAAATAAATTTAATATATTTTAAAATATAAAGTAATTTACAGCTGAGCACCAGGATAATAATAAGAAGATATTTCCTTTTCTTCTGAGGTCTTGCTGGTCTGTGAGAAAAGTTTTTTTTTTATATACTATAGTTTTTAACCTCTGCCCACCACTGAAGAAGGAGGGGCTAAAATAGTGACGACAGAATGTTTTGGTTTCTTAGGGGAAAAGAAATGTAAATGACGACAATGCCATCGACCGTGAGAGGTTAGTGTAATGGGGCGGTACGGTACGGTTCCTTCCTTTTACACGGGGGGATGGTATATTTGGAACGGGGTAAATTTTTATTTTTTAAAAAAATAATGTTTTTACTCTATGTTTAAAAATATATGAACCCAGCTCAAAAGAGGCATTTAAGCTCTTTAAACTCATAGTTGTCAATACCGTTTCAATCGCCGTTCTGATTTTTTAATTGAAACGGAGCGTTCCGGCGTGCCGTTTCGGTATCGTACTGTTCATATATAATTAATTAATTAATTATATATATATATGAAAAAAATAAAATATTAATTTAACAAACATAATTAAAATTTGAATTCTTTTTTATTTAAAATATTTTGGTATTTTTAAATTATTTTGATGTATAGATGTCAAAAATTATTTTTAAAAAATAAAAAAATTAAATTTTGAACCCGGAACGGCACGCACGGAACGGAACCGAGGCGTTCAGGCCGGAATTTCTGGAATGGACCAGAATTAAAACCGAGACGAAAACAATACTATTTTGTCTCGGTTTTTTAAATGGAAAGAACATTCTAGCCGTTCTGGCCGAAACGGAACGAAATTAACAATTATTTAAACTACGTGTCGCAAGTAGGTATCGGGAGCACGTTTTCGCTATCTTTTAGGGCGTTTTTTTTTTCTTTGCCATTTTCTCAGCTGCTACCTGCTTGGAGTGTCTTTACAGGAGAGCTGTAGAAAAATGATTGGACACGTGTCTGTGTCTTCCTTTTTCTAATTTTCATTGCTTTAAATCAAATATGAAACTATACAGATGGTCCGTACATATAAGACGGGTTAACAGCGCATTTTACCTTTATATTCTTGGTTTTTATGGATTATACCTCATTGTAGTTTTTGTTTTTAATTATGCCCACCTCTATTAAGATTTATGGTTTTTAATCCATTTTCATTAATTAAAGGTTAAAGTGATAATCACCTATGTGCTTCACCATTGGATTAACGGCATATATTTGTCCTTGTACTAGTTTTTTTATTCATGAATTTCGATATTATATAAAAACAATACAAATTCTACTATTATATTATATTATATTTTGTGTCCCGTTAAAGTTTATTTTTTTATTTTTCATGTTTAATTTTGTTAAACCGCACTATACATATAAAAAATTTAGTGTATTGACTAATAAGATTAAAACAAACTGGATTTTATCTTCAAATTAACATTTTGGGAGGACATTCATAATTTTTCATACATTTACAAGGACTAACATAAAATTTTGGTCATCATATCATGCAAATGTAGACCCACCCAGAATAATAGGGGCCATATCGGATTTAGAAATTGCGAAATGATATGTTGCGTAGTCAAAGCTCCTTCCATTCTTTCATTAAAAGAATAGTCTATTCTTTCATTACTGATCTAAAAATACAAAAACAATAATTTAAAATAAAAAATAAATTATTCTTTCATTACTGATCTAAAAATACAAAAACAATAATTTAAAATAAAAAATAAATTATATTTTTCAAAAATACTTTACGAAACAGACCGGCAAGGATAATCTTAAGAACAGACAATTTATGAAAAGTATTCCAAACCCAATCATATTATTTTGTGGCTAAGTGCAATGTCGTCTGTTTTGGCAATAGTGTTGTCATGCTGGCTTCATTCTCTTGGTTAGATGGGCATGTGGTGTTGTCATTTTGTTGAAATATAAAGACTTTTATGAATTAGCATTTTCACATCTAAAATATTTAAGAGTTTATTTCTTTTTGTATTTTTAAAAAATATTTTTTATATATATATTCAAATTTGTTTTCACATGTATTGAGCACCCTCTCATATTCCACTATTCATAGCCATGTTTTCTTTTTCTAATCCCTAATTTGTTATTACACTCTAATTATATGTTTGATAGTGTGGTTAAGGTTGTTTTTTAAAGTATTTTTTGTTCATAAATACATCAAAATGATGTATTTTGATTTTTTAAAAATTATTTTTGACATCAGCACATGAAAATGATCTAAAAATACCAAAAAAATTAAATACAAAATTAATTTTTTTTAAAAAATACTTTTGAAATGCAGTGGTAAACACCCCCCTAAGTCATTACTTTTTTTTATCCTTCAAAATTGATTTCAATTCGCAAGCTCTCTCATATTTGATATTTCACCAATCTGAAACTAAAAATATCTATAACATAAGATGTAAGGTTATAATTAAAAAAATTGAAAGAACAAAGACCAAAACTAACACCTAAAAAAAAGGTTTTGTAGGTCCGAGTAATCCTCCTCGAGTCCTAAAGCAATGCAAGCAAAGCTCAAAAATGTTAACCATTAAATGCTCACTATTATAATTATTGTTATCTGAGCGTTTGTAGTCCAACGGTTAGGATAATTGCCTTCCAAGCAATAGACCCGGGTTCGACTCCCGGCAGACGCATTTTTCGAAGCCTTCCAATTTTCTTCCAATATAAAATTTTAATTTGTAGCCTATGCGATCCCTATTCTTTCAAGAATTGCTGAGAAAAAAAAAAAAAAAAACTGATCCAGCTAACGTCACAATAGCCAGCAACAAAGTTGGGCCAATCTGGGCCATACATAATATTCTCTGGCAAGATTTGACAACTCAATGTGATCGGATCTTCCTTTAGCCTGTCTTGCGGGTGTTGAGAAAGATCATGTTCGTACCTGCATGATACCTCCACCCATCACTCTCGTCCACAAGCCAGCACTGCAGTCAGATAAATTTGTCGCCGGTACGTACACTGATTTTATCCGACCAGACATTTTCAGACCTTAATTATGGTGAAAACAACTTTCAGATCTCGTATGACTAGCTTCAGGACAAAGGAAAGTTGTCTTGCCCACCCAACACAGTGAAGTTCGTTTTCTTGAAAAACATGAAATTAAAGTGCAGAACAAGCTAGCTTGCCCCCTTTTATCAAAGGAAGCAAAGTCCAACAGCCATGGAGAAGGAGTCTTCTCGATTAATTTTACCTGACCAGGGCCCATGTAATTCTTTTACAATCAAGCAAATCACACCAACTTAAGAGTTCTAACATCTTATACATGGTTTCATTTCCTCTCAAATCCAGGAAATGTTTCACTCTATATACTCTACAGCATTTGCTTGCTTAAGAAATCTGTAACACGCCCTTCTTGACTGCATTGTTCTGGCAATAACATTTACTTGACAGAGCTTTGTGTGTAAATCACATATCCGCTACCTTATATCACATTAAAAATGGAAAATAACTGGAGAAAATCATGCTCTGCAACCATAGTATTGAGCTTTCATGACAAAATGTGCATGATCATTCATACCTATCACCACTGGGCAATGTCCTATCCCAAAGACTCGCTTAGAAACCAAACAATCTAAACAATTTGGTCTACCAACAGTGATCTAACTCGAGATACACTCATACAAAATATATAAGAAAAATGTCCACATAAAGCTACCGAGTTTCCACATCCATCATAGACCATTAAAAATGACCAAATCCCAGTTACCAGATCATTCATTACAGCTTCTAAGTGGTAAAATAAGTAACATTATATATTTCAACGGGTTAGCTAAAATATATTATCACAATTGTGAAGACCATCTGCGAATGCAAGCAGCCAAAGGAACGAATGTGCCCACAATTGAATCCAGTTTTCCATGAAAACAGCACGAAATTTGAAGCAGATAAAAGGTTTCTTACTTGACAGAATACAAACATGGTAATTGTAACAAGCTTGCTCCATAGAACATTTTGGCCATTAGAAAACACGAGTGATATGACATGCAATTTAATAGGATTACAACCATATGAACTGAATTATCAAGGAAAGTCTTTAAAAACCAAAACAATCCCAGGCATTCAGTAATTCAGATTTCATTGCTGAAAGATAAATTGATGGGACTCTACACTTCAAAGAAGCTATGGAAAAAACTCATATGCCAAAACCAAAAACTGCCCGTATCTTGTTTAAAATAAGATCCCGCCATCCTCTTTCAGTATTCTCCACCACAGTTGCATTCCCATATCTGCATCAAGCGCAGTAGCGGCAAAAAAAAAAGGATCATGAAGCCAAATAACTAGAAAACCAATAAAACTTAAATAAAATCATTACAGAAACAAAAATTTTACTTCAAAACATGAAAACTAACCTGTCTTCCTCGGGTATATCAGTATGTATCACCTTCACTATAGTAACCCCAGGTTCGGGCTCAACAAAAGTAATTCTTACCTGCAATCACCATCCAAATTCATTCAGTTAACCTATCTTCCACTCATCTATTCATACCATCCTACAAGTTATCATGCAAAAAAGTGGTAGGAAAAACTACAGACAATCCATTCAATTTAGCAATTTTCGCCTACTCATCACAAGTTCAGGCCAACATTTAACAGCATAAACAAATCAAATTTCATTCATTCAAGCAACCAACAATTCAACAGTTCACTACATTACTCACATTCGAAACTATACCATCAGGCCAATTCCCAAACCTCCATTGCTGCACAATCAATTTCCCCTCTTGCAACTCCACATTCCTCCCCGTCACTGACCCATCAAAAATACTAAACTCCCCTCCAACCTCTTTACCAATCCTCGCATTACTCTGAGTGAACCCCTTCCACCTATTCTCATCCATCAATATCTCAAACAAATCTTTCGCCCTACAACTAAACTTTTCCGTCAAACTAATACTCTTAAAGCCCTCTTTCTTCACCTCCTTCTTCTCTGCCACCGGAGCCACACTCCCCTCATTCTTCACCGACACCCCAACCACCGGCTTCCCCCTTTTCTCCACCTTCTTACTCTCCAATTCCTCCTTCGCCGGCCCACCTTTCGCCATACTCTCCACATAAACTCTAACCTTTTCCTCCACCACCGGCTTCCCTTTCGAAAACATAGCATCCTTCAAAGTCTTCCCAATCGGGCCTTCATCTTTCACCGTAACACGAATCTCAGGATCTTCATCAGCGTTCTCATCGGAAATATACGGAATCTCAACAGATCCATCTACCTTCAACAAACTATTCCCTTCACTATCTTTCGCCTCGCCTTGCCACGAAAGAACCACGTTCAATTCATAACCCGGTATTATCTTCCCCTTTCGGACATTAACGTAAGCTTCTCCCTCGACTTTTTCAACCTTATTGATTTTGATAAAGAGGTTTCCTTCGCCGTCGAGGACTTTGAGGTTGTTGAGGAGTTTGCAGAGAAGATTTCTTGACCATTCTAAACAGTCTTTCTCAGCCCAGTGCCAGTTGTGTACGTTGGCTCCGTCAGGCCTGTCTTCTACGATCCAACGTTTGTCTCCTTCTCCGTACTTGGCCATTGACGATTCTTGAAAAAATGATCGTTTCCGGTGTGGGAAATTTGGGGGGGAATGACAGAGAGGGCGGTGTGGTTTCTTGAGGGCTATTTAATTTAATTATTATTAATCGGAAAGGTCTAGAATATTTGTGGGAGGGGGAGGAAGAAGAGGGATGCTTTTAGAAAGGTCTAGAATGCTGATGTGTTTCGTTAGGGTTTTATCGTTTGTTGTGGCCACCCACCCACTTGGTTCCTCTTGGTCCGTTGGGCCTTTGGGCTTTTTCGGGGAATATTTGTTGTAGTGGAGATAAATTTATATTTTTGAATCATTTTCTTTTTCTCAACTGAATTTGTTGGTCTAGAAAATAGTTTTTTTTTTAATTTAATACATGAAAGTGTTTTTTTTTAAACAAATAATAAGGTAGGGGAGGGTTTTTTAAAACTTGAAATTTCACACACATTAACTGTTAATATTTATTTTATTAAAAATTGATTATAGCTTACACTTTTTACAAAGCAGATTAAAGATTGATGTTTATAAAAAAAGACAATAAATAAATAAAATATAACTTCCTTTTCATTTTATATACATAATATTGTTTATCATTAATAATTTATATTTTTAACGAGAAAAAATCAATCAATTCTCTAACTATTTTATAATTTTTAATTGCCCTCTTTTCTAAATGAAATTACTAGAGGTTAACAACATCTCCTATCAAATTCTCTACATTCTCTATATAAAAATAATATTTAGTTATCAAAAGCATGTTTTAAAAAAATTACATGACTTGGGTTATAATCTAATGAATAATATATATATTCAAGATGATTTCATACATTTTGAGCTTATAAAAAAGGATTATTAAGAATTTAGGGTATCTATCGTGTGTTTTTATATAAAAAAGAAGTTGAAAATAAATGTATTGGATAAAAAAGTCAATGCTTGACTTTTATTTTTAATGCTTTTTTTTTTCATTTTTTTTAATCTTTTTTGCTCACCTCTAATGTCTAGTTTCATTTAGCAAAATGTACGAATGACGTGTCATCCATTTATTTTAGATTAAAACATACAGGCATGACCTTTTTTTATATATATAGTTCATCCATCGCGGCATTTTTTTTGGTATTGTTTTATTAGATTACTAGACAATGCCCCCGCGCTTCGCCGCGGGCGGTAAAATATTTTTTTCAATGTAAAAAATATTAATTATGTGTATTTTTTTTATTATAATATAAATTTAGCAAAAATAATAAATCTGTGCAGAATTCATGTCAAGTGCAAGTTTTCTATAAAATATATGAATTTAAAATCGATATAAATTTATCTATTTGGTAGTTTCAAACGAAATAACCAGTATAAATTTATCATCATCATTAAAAAAGCAAGAAAACTCGGATATCTGAATTATTAAGTTCATTGTATTAAGATTAGTTCATTATATAATTCAATTTAAATCAAACAAAAATAAAATATAAATTGTGAAAATACTTACAATAATCAAATAAAAAAAATAAGTTCTTAATTTTCTATCAACAAAAAGACGAAAACATAGATAGAAAATTCATCCTGATGTTTTTGCCATTAGCATTGCTATAAAAGCTAAAATTATTACTAACATTACAGCCAAAACAATTAAAATAATTAAATTGCCAAGAAAAATAAAATAAAAAAGCAAAAGATTTTTATAAAACAACAATAAAAAAATAATAACTAAAATTATCATTATTATTGCATAAATAATAAAATCATAAAAATCTAAAGAAAAAATAAAGAAACAGAAAACAAAAAAAAAAAAGAATAAAGGGAAAATAGAGTAATATTACTTTTAAAATGATCACCGATATAAATTAAAATTTCAAGAAAATCTTTAAAAAAAAATCAAATGATTTTTATAAAAAAATAATCACTAAAATTATCATTATTATTGCGCAAATAATAAAATTATAAAAATCATCTAATCCATAGAACAAATAAAAAAAAAAAAAAAAACATCTAGCCATGGAACCTGCGCCTCGTCGCGGGCGGAATCATATTTTTTTCAACATAAAAAAATATTCATTATGTATGATTTTTTTTTATCATAACATAAATTTAGACAAAATAATAAATCTGTATATAATTTTTATGAAGTGCAAGTTTTGTATAAAATATATAAATTTTAAATGAATATAAATTTATTTGTTTAGTAGGTTTCAATGAAATAACCAGTATAAAATAAGTTGTATTTTTCTATCAACAATAAGTTGCATTGTGGATTGCAATAGTCTTTTTTTTCCGTCATATGAACAGTGGAATAACGTTTTTGTCTTATTTGAGGATATTATGATTATTATTCTATGCACATAAATGAAAGAAATTGAAAATATCTCTAATACAATGATATTATTTAAAACACACTTTACATAATAAAATGAATATATAAAAAACCAATATACATTTTTAGAAATTTTACGCTGCACGCACCATCCAAAATGTGCATGAGCTCTGAAATTGGCTTCGCGCCCGAAGACGCGCCCATAACACCCTACAGAAAATATAATTGGTAAATTACCAATACACCCCTATAACCAACTCTTGGATTTTGTCTTATAGGGGGTATATACGTACTTATAGAACTCGCGGTGCGCATCAACTGATCCAGACACACCGATTATAAAAAAGGGTCATAAGATTAGTCATGGTGCGCTTAAGTTAACCCAGAGACCCCGGTTATAAAAAATATATATAAGTGGGAAAAAAAATATAAACATGAAAGCATTGTAGCAATCCATATTGTTTTTTTTTAATCAGTCCAGGAATTAGTTGTGGTGTGCTTAAGCTGGACTGGAGACCCCAGTCATAAAAAAAATATATAAGTGAACAAAAAAACGTATAAGGAAAAAAAATAAAAAATAATAATAAATTGGTTCAGAGATTAGTCATGGTGTGTCTACGCTGGCCTGAATACCCCGATTATCAAAAAATAAATTTGGTCCGAGGAGTAGTGGTGGTGCACTTGAGCTGGGCCAAAGATCGTGGTTATAAAAAAAATAAAAGTAAAAAAAGTATAAGTGAAAAAAAGAGCTTAAACTGGCTGAGAGGCCATGGTTACAAAAAAATGTATAAACGAAAGAAAACAAAAAAAAGTATAAGCATGAAAGCACTGTAGCAATCCATATTGTTTTTAAAAAATTCAGCCCAAGAATTAGTTGTGATGTGCTTAAGCTGGTCGGAGATCCCAGTTATATAAAAAAAAATATATAAGTGAATAAAACAAAAGTATAAAAAAAAAGAAAAAAGAAATATACTAGCAGGAAAGCACTTTAGAAAAAAAAATGTGGGTCCGGGGATTGTCGTGGTATGCAAAAGTTGGCCTGGACACCCTGATTATCAAAAAAATTTGGATATGGAGATTAATCGTGGTACATTTAAGCGAGGTCGGACATCCCTATTATTAAAAAACAAAAAACCAAAAAAAAATATATAAGTACAAAAAGAAAAAAATATATAATAAGAAAAAAAAATATAATAAGGAAAAAATACAAAAAAAAGGAAAAAAAAAAAGAAGAAGCAAAAAATGGAGGAAAAAAAGAAGAAAAAGAATAATCAGGAAAAAAAAGCAAAAAAAAAGAAGAAGAAGAAGAAACGAAAAAAAAAAGACCCGTAATTATAAAATAAAAACAAAATAAAAGCAAAAAAAAAGAAGAAGATGAAGAAACGAAAAAAACAAAAGTAGCCGTGATCATAAAAAAAACAAAAGAAAAGCAACAAAAGAAAAAAAAAAAGAGGAACTATTGAAATCCACAGTGCACTGTGCCTGAATGCACAGTGCAACTTCCCACGCCGTTTATATGTTTTATAAAATTTATAATTATAATAGCAATCGCCAAAACACTCTTCTCTTCTCTTGACAGGCTATCCTGTCCCCAATCTTGTTGCCTGTATAATCTCGAGAAAATAAGATCTTAAAGAAGGGTAATTGAATTGGATCTCGAGTTATTTTTGTTCATGTAGTGGAGGAAAATCAGATATAAAAAAGAGGGAAGTGCTTGTCGTGGTTGAAAGATGCGGGGTTAGTGGTTGAAAATATCCACAGTATTGAAAACATCAATCAATCAGACTATTCAATGAAGAGAACTCAGCGATTCAAGCGAGTCTCAAAACCCAAGAAACCGATTCCATATAGCGAACTCGACGAAGACTCGGCTGCAAACCTGTCAACTCAGCTTCTGAAATCCAAAAGCACTAGAATCAACCCCAAAAGGCCCAAGATTCTTTCACTTCCAACCTCAACGTCATTGACTTTTGATCACATGACAATCTTGCCCCGTGAATTCTTTCAAATCGACGCTCTTGACTTAGCTCCTCGTCTACTTGGCAAGTTCTTGAAGAGAGACAACGTTGTGTTGCAGATTACTGAGGTAATATAGTTCAGAAACAAGAATTTTGAATTCGTGGGTTTTCTTCTAATGTGTTTTTAATCTTAGCCGAGATGGAAGAGAAAAAAAAAGAGCAAATGGGCATGTAATGAAGGAATGATCTTTGACAGGTAGAAGCTTATAGACCAAATGACTCAGCTTGTCATGGTAGATTTGGGATCACAGCACGAACTGCTCCAGTTGTAAGATACACTACACTTTCTTTTAAAAAAAAAAAATTGAACATAGTTTTGGTTTGGTTGTATTAAGTGATTGTCGTGTTTCAATTCTTTGATTGATATAGTTCGGACCGGGAGGGCACGCTTATGTTTATCTTTGCTATGGTTTGCATACAATGCTCAATGTTGTTGCGGACAAAGAAGGAAATGGTGCTGCTGTGTTGATTCGTTCTTGCGCTCCGATTAGTGGTAATTTTGCTGTATCTTTAACGAGTAGTGGCATTTGAATTGTTTTTTGTGAATGCGCTGGGTTGTAAATTAGTTCTCTTCTCCTTGCTTTGAATTATTGGCTTCCATGTTCTAGCCCTTTGTCTCAGTGCAGGCATTTCGGCTTAATGATGCCCTCCACACCTTGGAATATGATATATTGAGCACCCATTACTTGATTGCTGACATATTGAATCTGATTAAGAGGAACTGTACAAACACTATTTCAGTTTTTTGGATGATTTGCTGGTAGTTAATGTGGTTATAACTGAAAACTTTGTGGGAGCAATTATACAGATCAAGAGGGTCTCACTTGAATGAATTTCACAAAGGTAAAATTATAGCAGCTTAGGTCTAGATAAAGAAAATCACACCAACAACTATTTGCTTAGCTCAGATCTGAGAAACTATGTCTGCAACTGCTACGATGCTTCGAACTAATCACCACTTCCCTTTTGTTCTTGATGAAATGTAGCTGCTCATCATATGAAACTGTGGAAAAAGCCTGTAATGCATCTCTCCTAATTCAGTTTAACATGGCAGGGATGGATACCATTCAGGAGCGACGAGGTAAGAAAACAGAGAAGCCTGATCTCCTTAATGGACCTGGCAAGGTCAGTTCTAATTTATCATCCACCTTTCACACTCAACATACATTTTACTGGACAGCATCTAAACAAACTTGTGGAATTGCCATGATTCAATAATGATGGATAGTCATAAATTATGTGTGATGAATGCTGAGTGGCTCTACATGTATGGTGGTAACTTGTAACCTCTTATTGCTCTTTGATATCTTTGATTAACAAGAGAATTTAACAGTCTTGAATTATGGAAAAAGGTCATCATCCAGTTATGATCTCAGTGAACTGGGGCACCTATGTAGAACATTTTTTTCTTAGTTGTTCTTCTAAATTCCATAAATAGTAACAAAAACATGTTTAAGTGGTCGATTGCTGTGCAAAATATGCTGGGGATGTGTGGAAAGTACTCAAGATTTTTAGGCAAATGGAGCATGCTTTCTTCTGCTCGACAGATCTTTTCATTTGCTGAATCATTAATGTGCATTTAGATTGGTCAAGCACTGGGGATTTCAACAGAATGGTCTAACCATCCCCTTCACTCTCCTGGTAAATTTTCTAGTCGCCCATACTTGATCCGACTCTCATGAAATTCACATGTAACTGAAATGAATAAATGGACATGGCTCAGGTGGTTTAGAACTCTTAGATGGCCCAGAACCTGAAAAGATACTGGTTGGTCCACGTGTCGGCATTGATTATGCTTTGCCTGAACATGTAAGTGCGCCGTGGAGATTTGCCATTGCTGGTACTGCCTGGATAAGTGCTCCCAAAAACACTCTAAGACCGCCCTAATATTGAAGCGGCAATGTGCTATTTGAGGCCAAGATTTTCAATTCCGTTTCATTTATTTATTTATTTATTTATTTCAATTGGAATGAAATATTTCGGTTTTAGAGTATTTTGGCTTGCTGTTTCGGGATTCTTGGTAATGTATATATGTGTGTTAATTCAAAAAAAAAATAGTTCAAATCTAAAAATAAAATTATTTAGAATTGTGTAATTTAATGTAAAAAATACATAATAAAATAATTTTTCTGAATAAAATTATGAGCATGTATAATATTATGAGAATGTCATCATCAATCTCACGATGTCATGATATTCTCTGATTGCTCTGAAATTGTAACACAATATATATAAATATGTCAAGAGACTCCTTATAAAATTTCATCTCAATCTAGTGATCGGATTAAGAGATATGATTGATATTGTAAAATTATTCATTATTTAAAAAAATACTATTTGACCGAAATAGAACAAGTGGAACAAAATTGGAACGTTCTAGTTGAAATTTGGATGAAATTTTTAGAACAGGTTAAAATTCTAAATGAGATTAAAATTATATTATTTTATTTTATTTTTTTAACTAATATGAAATATTGTAGCAGAAACGAAATGAAGATACAATACTTTTTGAAACAAGGAGTTAGAACCCTTTTGTCTTAAACTGGTGAAGTATCCCAGTCATGCAATGTACACGAATTGTATTGAAGGAAAATGAGACAGCATTATTATTTTATTTTATTTTATTTTATTTTATTTTATTTTATTTTATTCCCATTTGATTTGTTACAAGTTGCTCTGTTTCTGCGTATAGTTTGGTATTGTTTCAAAAATATTTTTTTAAAAAAAGTTAATTTTAATTTTCTTTTAAATTAAAAAAAATAATGTATCTAGATATTTTCATATATTAATATTAGAAAAAAAATTAAAAAATTATTTTAATATATTACTGAATAAAAAAATATTTTCAAAATCAAAATAAGTGACCACACAGAAAAGCGCACAAGTCTTTGAAGTTTGAACCTATGAAAGGGGCCATGAATATCCCGAGCCTCCAGAAGCCCGTTTGTTGTTTCTCATGGACTCTCTAATCCAAAAAACCAGCTTAGTCCAACAATAATAACCCTAACTTTAAATCTCAGCATTGACAATGGAAGCCCCGTTGGCTGTTTATTACAACTTAATCCTTCTAGTTTAGCAAAAATAATTAATTACCCCTCACATTTCAGAAGCTATTATTAAATCCCTCTGTTTTTATATTCATTTGTAACGTAATCTTTTGTCCATTTTATTATGTTATTTCTTTTCATTTTATTATGACTTTTTTTGTTTTAAAAATAGAAAATATAAAAAGTAGATAGGATTGAAAGTTTGACAGAGATTTTTTTTTTAAAAAAAAACCCATTAAATTAAGCATTATCAACAGTAGTCTAAAACTATTTAATTATTTTTCATACTATAATAATTATTTAATTTGTTTTGATAAGCTACAAGGATTAAATTATAATGACCTCTTTCTTATATATACAAGACTACCTGACATCTGTTAAAAAATGCTAGGAGAAGACCCTAAACAAGACTGTAATTGAAATATACAAAGAATAAAACACCAACCCACGATTTGGCATGCGAGGAGGTGCTCTGTCTCTGTAAAGTCGCCATTTTCTTTCTTCAAGACTTCAACTTCCTATTTGCTGGCACCTCATTCTAATTCTCCAACACCACAAGCCATCTATGTGGTATGCGGAGAACCTTTTTCCAGTTTGTAATAATCAAATAATGGCAAATCTTTACGATGATTATAGTTTAAACAACAACCAGATCATTCATATGCCAGCAAGAATCATATTGAGTTGTTGTGATGAGACCACAGTTTTCATTGCAAGGAATTATGACATGTTTACTGCGGCAAAACAGAAAGTGCAGCCATCCCAACCCACATAACCAGTAAGTATCAAATGTCAGGATTGGAAAAACAAGCAGATGCTAAACCAAATCATATATCAAAATGCTGAACATTTGGGCAATACATAACTATGATACAGATGCACAAGCTCAGCATAAACAGCTTGCAACAATAAGAGGAAAGGTGCCAACAAATAATTGGACTATCATATCCAAAATGATGGCACTGATTTCAACTTCATGATATAAAATACCTTTGACATGATTGCAAACTTTCACGTACACCCTTGGAAAGGAGTCCAAACCATCTGATAAGATAAAAGATAATATCAGACTCCTGGAAAGAAGCTAAAACAAAATTATTTGAATGTGGTAATTTGATTAAAGGATAGAGCAGCTAGAATCATACAATACCTAAATCAAGCAGTGAAATATAAAGGTTAATCCTAGTGTCAGCAAGACACTGCTTGATTCCTCACTCTGTGCGGCAAATAGTTGAACTCTGCTCATGCCTCGAGTAAATGGGTTAAACTCAGTTGCATTAATAACTTTGCTATGTGCCAGGACACAACTGACTATAAAATCCTGCAAAGTCGAGCCGAAAGAAGAGGAATTTCAAATCAACATGTTGCTGCATAGGCAACTGAGACAAGAAACCTTCGAGCAACACAGTATATTCCTTCGATATTGCTTCAAGTTCCTGCCCCATATTTTGAAGAAATTCACCAGCATGTTCTTCTAGAGCTTTCCTGCCATCATTAAGACATGATCCAGGCTCTGAAGTTTTATTTCTTGTCTGCCTCCATGATCTGTTCTTGTCTCGAGAGGATAAAGAGGATGCCCTGGTTCTGCAGATGATAGGAATAATGAGTGGTTGGACACATTCATCAAAGGAAAAAAAAACACAATTAAAAAATCATCATTGATATTATCTATTGATGATGCTAACATTCATTGACAAAACAAAATCATTAAAAAACATAGCAGATTTTTACCTTGCTTGTAACTCATAAATTCCTTCATACAACCGATCAGCATGACTTCTGAAACGTAATATAAGGTCAAACAGAACAAAGAGGGACTTGTAAAGGGATTGGGATCGTTCACCGAGTAGAGATTTCTCTACAATTGAATGGAGGTACTTATCATGTGCTGCAAGTAGATCATCAAGATCCCTTGCTACTTCCATCTCATTTGAGAAGTTAGACCATGAAACCTCCAGAACTTCAAACATGATATAATATTGCAAGTTTGTTATGAAATGATTCATCTGATTCCAGAGGACCTGGCATCGTCTAAGTGTTGAAAGTAATTGCAACTTGACTGCATGCTGCGGCTTGGTGAAAGAATGAGAAGCTATACAATTAGGTTTCATTGTTTTCCACGCGCCAATAAGTGCATGCTCTACTCGCCTCAGCTTCCACAGGAAATTAAAAATTCTTAAATATCTTGCCATAACAGATTCTGTAAACACTGTGTCTAATGGTACTCTGGCATCATATTCCAATGAGAATACATCCCAGCCCCTATCCCCAGTTCCATGTGGCATCATCTTCACCCTCAACCTATCTAATATGTCACGATCATCATATTGAGCATTAGATGAGCGAATTGAACTTTCCAGCAACCCTGCCAACTGGAATGAACTGATTGTATTAGCAGGCTCAGAAAGTTCCTTCCCAACAATATCCATTAAATACTGGACAAAATCACCTTGTCCCAGCAGTAAATAGCGCTTGATTGCAAGACAATGTTCTTTGAACTTATACCTCGTGTACATAACATCCAACAGATGCTTATCGATTCTCTTTGCTGCTTCAACAACCAGAGTTTCAAGCGCGTCAGTTTCACCATATCCAAGACTCCCTCTTCTAGTCGTGGTCCCAGCAGCAGCTGCAGCCTCTGTTGTGGCATCAGCCCAACCATGATCATCACAACAGGCACGGAGAAAATTTATTGACTTCCCGGTCCTTAAAATGCGCTGAGCAAGGGGTTGTGAAATGAAGGAAGGAAGCATCCCTGCATGGAGCCTGTAACCTTCTCTCCAGAGTGACTCTGCTTTTACTGGCTGACCCACAACAAAAAACTCAGCAAAAATATCCTCCAACTGCCCTTCCAAAACCCAGCTCCTAACCATTTCAAAAAGAGGCGAACATACACATAGCAGTAAACTCCTCATGAACTCATTCACCAATGGATCGCCATGCTGAGCATGCAAATGTATAGCCCCAGCCATTGCCCCACCCCTCAAAACTCTGCATTTATCAACCAAAACAGCCATCAACCTCATTTTCACTATTGGCTCAGTAAACCAAACCAACAACCTCCTCAACGACAAATAATTACCCGAACTAGCTGTCTCTGAAACCAGTGGAATTGGATTCATTGCCTGCACTTCAAGTACAGCCAGCAACTTATAATAATCTAAAAGCTCATTCTGTAATGCGGCACAAAATGCCTGCCTTACAGTTCCCACATCTTCATCTGGAAACCGATCCATACTTTCTGAAATATACCCCTTAACTTTCCTAAACAACCATCCCAACTCACACAACTTCCTAACCATAACCCTCGTACCTCTTGGAACCTTAATTGAATCCAACAAAACATACCCATCGACATTTGCATCAAACTTCACATACTTCCCATCAATCCCTTGACAAGCATATAGCACATCTCTTACTAAAACCTCTTCGGACACCTCGTTTTCCTCTTTAATCAAATTAACAAACTCTCTAAAAGCGATTTCCCGCAAATTCTCAGGATCTTTAGTAACCAACAAAACCCCATTATCATGACCCTTTTCCCCTCTCTTAGAATTACGCAAAACCCGTGATTCATTACTCAAATCAAGCTCATTTAACCCCATGTTGGACAGAAAAAGCGATGGATTTGAAGCATTTTGTGCAGTTTTTTTATCTTCAGAAATGATTTTGAGCAAATAAAGAACTGCCCATTTGTTATCAATACTTCCCGAGCCCGTTTTGGATGCAAACTTGTTGTATAATTCAGAAAAAGTGAGAGCTTGAGAGGATTTACCTCGAGTGGCAAGACCACGCTTGATTGATTCTGAGATTGCGGCGGCATCAGGGGCAATTGAAGGTGTTAACCTGCTGGAGAGAATGCGGATTGCGTAGCGAAGGGAGTTTTGGAAATCAGGAGAGTTAGGGCTAGGGTTAGAAATTGGAGGTTTAGGGTTTTGTGAGAGTAAGCGATTGACTAGTTCTTTGACTAGATCTAAGATTGTCTGTTGGTCTTCTTCTTCTTCCATTTCTGGATATTTTTTTTTTAGAGAGTGAAGGAGGAGAAAGATTGAGGGTGAGGTGTTTTTTTTTTAATCGGCGGGGAAATGTAGAGTTTTTATATTTTTCAAATTGGAGTACGTTATTGAAAATAATTAAAACAAAAAAAAAACATAAAGATATCATTTTTGGCCCAAACAGGCACAAAACCTGACTCACAGGTTGATGTTAATTTGATTTTTTTTTAAATATTTTTAATTTATTTTAATGTGATAGTGTTAAAAAAAAAATTATTTTAATTTATTTTTCAACTAA
Source organism: Salix caprea (assembly GCA_964035475.1). Lineage (NCBI taxonomy): Eukaryota > Viridiplantae > Streptophyta > Magnoliopsida > Malpighiales > Salicaceae > Salix > Salix caprea. The sequence goes on along the minus strand of OZ037743.1, from coordinate 27,049,165 downwards.
AAATTATTTTGAAATCAATTGCTACAACATTCTTAAATATTTTATATATATTATTAAAAAAAAAAATTACCCATGCTTGCTGATTTGTGAAATGTCCCGTGTCATTAGGGTCTAGGGTGTCGTGCAGTTGCTATATAATGAACTAGTAAATATCTGATTGATAATGTGAATGAAGTTAATTTTAAAAATATTTTTTATTTATAAATATATTTAATAATACTAATTTTTGAAAGAAAAAAAAAATTCATATTAACACATCAAAATAATTTAAAAATAAAAAAATATTTTAAAACAAAAAAAAACTTATTTTTGTATTTTTTTTTTGTTTTTCAAACATCTTCTAAAACTATATTAGATTTGTCTCGGCTTTCTCTGTCCAAATACACCTAATATTCGGTTTGGTGCATGTACCCCTTTTTTTTTTTAATTTCTCTCTATTCTATTCAATTTCCACACTTGCCCTACAAAAAATAAAAATGATTATTTATTTTGTTATTTTTTTATATTTAATCTATGTTCTTTTAATTATTATTTGTTTTATTTGAGATGCTCTATGAAGGTAATTTTTCTTTCAATTATATCCCCTCTAATTTTTTTATCTTTCATAATTGATCTATATTTTTTTTAATTGATATTTTTGTTTATTTAAGATGATTTTTTAATTTGTTTTTATCATTTTAGGTTTTCTCCCTACTAATTTGATCGTAATTAGTTTTTTTTCATTGGTGATTATTTTATATTTTTTTCTTATTTCATTCCTTAACATTATTATTATTTTTTTAAATCGAGTTTCTTAATTTGACATGAATCTAGGATTTCATGGGCTGTAAATTTGGAATATTAACCTAAGTAGATAATTCTCTTGGGTTTGCTTGTTTATTGTTTAAGGTTATATTTTTTTTGTTTCTTTAAAAAACTAGCATCAACTTAATATTTTTTTTTAATTTTACAAAATTTCTTAACCAGTTCACAATGTAATACAAGAAATTTATTTAGTGAAAAAACTAAAATGAAAGGGGATTTGAATAGTGCCATATTCCAGACATATGAATCATGGTCAACAATAGTGAAATTAGCATCAACAATAGTGAGATTACATTCTTTTCCTTTACGAGTTGTTTAGACTTTTTTATGTATTAAGGACAATCAAATGAGTTATTTGCCCTTAGAATAAAAAAAAACTATAACCCTTAACCTAATTGAAATTCTTGGGTTTTTTTTTATGAATAAGAAGATAGTTTGAAATGAAAAAAGTAAGATAATTGAATGGAATGATTGTTCATAATCTCTAATTAAGATTGCATAGAATGATTGATTGATTTATAAACCTACTGAAATTAGAATTTGATTTTGGTAATATGTATTAAAATGGGGCAAATGCCTTCTTTCTCTCTTTGGGTTTATTATAGTTTTATGAATCAAGTCATGGGTTAGGTCGGTCGACTCAGTTTATTTTCTTTTTTTTTCTTTTTAATTCTATCATTTAATATTAGGTTGATTGAGAACTAAACTTTGTGTTTTGTTTTAATTTGTATTCTATAATTTTATTCCGGTTTCATGACTTGGTTCGTGAATTTAGTTGGTTGACTTGAATTGTTTTTTGTGTTTTTTGGTCAATTAATATTTTTAATTTTGTCATTCAATATCAAATTGATTAAGAATCGAGTTTCATAACTTATTTTGATTTGTTTTCTATGTGGTTGTCATGATCTCATAACTCATATCTAACAGGTTAAAAGAGTTAATTCAACCTTTTTTAGTTGAATTTTATTTCAATTTCATCATTCAACATTGAATTGATCGAGTATTGAGTTGGATAATTTTTATTTGTTTTTATTGGGTTATTAGGATCTAATAACCTGAGTAGTAAATTTGACATGTTAATTCGAGTCGATTTAATATATTGTTATTTTAATAAATTTAAAAAATATCATCTTGAATTATTTTTTTAAATTAAACTATATTTTTATTAGTTGCCATAATTATTTTTAAATTTATCAAATCAACGAAATTGGTGTAGATCAATCCTCATATGTGTGTGTGTGTGTGTGTATATATATATATATATATATATATATATATATTGAACGAGTTACAAGGAAGCTATACGTGTGATCTTTTCCTTTTGTGACATTATTGGACGTCAAATCCCATAACCACCGACAAACCAAGTCGAAAGAAGTTCAAAATTGAGGGTTTAGTTCGAAATAATTCATCAACTTTGACATAGTTATCACAGGCTTTGTAGGGATACGATGTAAATTAGTTGACGAATGCATGAAATGGTTTGGGTGTGGATAAGCATTACAATTATGTATAACATATACATACATACATACATACATACATACATACATACATACATACATACATACATACATACATATAACAATTATGAGGGCTTGCATGTAGTTTTAGTGTCATTGCTCATGAATGGTATATATTACCATATTGGATCATGAGTATCTATAATTAATTTGTACGTGAAATGATAATACAAGTCTTCAGTTGAATTGTAGCCAAAAAACTTTGGCTGCGCCAAACCAGGAGGTGGTCAAGCAATATGTTTAAAAAGGGACCTTTCGATTAAACTTCTGTAGAGAATAGCAATGGGTGGTGAATATTGGGCCAATGGTGTCAATATTGTTGAATATTGGGCCAATGGTGTCAATATTGTGAAAGTCCTCTTGGTTTGGCGCAACCATAACTTTCTGGCTACAATTCAGCTGCCGTAGCAATTATCATTTCACGTACAATCAACCCTACATTACATCTCTTAATCTACTATGAAAAAAGGTGTGCATGAATTGATGAATTTATTAAAGCAGTTTCTACAGTTAGTCAATAACTCAATATTCACAGTTTTTTTTATTTTTAAAAAATAAATCAATATTCATTATAAAAACTGATAGGCATGGTTGGGTTATGATTATTTAGGTCAAGATGATCTATCTTCCTTTTCACTTGAAAGGGTCAATGCATATAGGATTCTGTTTTTTTTATTTATTTGAGGAAACTCTATTTCTTTGAAAATATATTTTATGACCTCAGCTAAATGGATAAAACTCTGATTGTCCTAGATTTTTATAAGAGATGCATGATCTGGTTCGAATTCGAGATCTGTTGTACATATCGCAAGCCCTCTGCTATCAAGTCACGTTCCTTGAAGACTCTTTTTGAATTCGAGGAAACCTCACCTTTTAAGATACTATTCACGGGCTCGAGTTAAATAAATAAAACCCCAACTATTTCAAATTCTTTCAAGATGAATACACTCTAACTCGTACTTGAAATTTATAAAGCAGATCTTAAATCCTTTGACGATTACAGTATCCCAACGCACACAACGTCAAGTGCCAAGGTAGACTCAAAAGTGAGAGTCGAGACAACAACGGCTATAGTCTTACAACAATGAACATGGAATCTTAATTTCTAACTAAGTATTCAATCCAATTGTTTTTTTGGGTGGCAATAGATCAAAAACACAGCTCAATGCATTGAACTAGACTCTGGAAAATCGTCAAACTGTAAAAAAGTTTCTTCAGGCTGCTTCGGCAGAGGGAAGTAAAAAAAAAAGAGTTTCAATAATAATTACTACTAGCTTGTTCCACATGAATGGTAAGCTGCTGCGATCATGAAATAGTGATTTTTTTTCTTCATAGTGATGTATAGTAAGTATCCTTGGATTATTTTTCTTACTTTGAACCTTTTATCCAACGACTCTCTCTCTTCTCTCGCATCTAAATTTTTAATTGAAAAAAAAATATAGGTGGATAAAATGAACATTTTCTATCAATTATAGGATTTTTCCTTGTTTTGCATTTTGGTTTCATTTAATTGATTTTTCTCTCTTCTTAGCGAATTTTAATAATAATAATAATAAAAAAAACATATAGCCATCAAACTTTACTAAGAGATTGACCCAGGGGTGTGATTAAAGAACTTTTATGAAAATAAAAACTGTATTTTCTTACTGAATTGATTGATTAAATATCAACTTTAGACCCAACCACATACCTATCGTATTTAGATCTTGTTTGAAATTGTGTTTCAAAAGTTATTTTGAAAAAAAAAATATTTTAATTTTTTTTGGTATTTTTAGATCATTTTTATATAATATTATCAAAAATAATTTTTAAAAAACAACATAATATTTTTAAAATAACATAAAAGTGAAAAAACAAACTCAAAATACGTTACGTTGACTGGTCTGAGAAGAGAGAGTAGAAGTCAACTCCAACTAATCTCAAGAAAAGTAAATTTCAAACCTTTCAAGCGCGTAGAATCGTCAGTCATCGGTCTACTACCCATGACGTTTACCACCGTATTAAGCATTAGAAATAACTATAAACCAGTCCTCAGACTTGTCGGTTTTAACAAATCGGTCTCTAAACTTATGATTAACCTATTGAGCTAAATTCAATGGCTTCATTAAATGGTATGTTTCTTTATGGGACCAACAATAATATAAAATGGATTAATGGTGAGGTTCTTTATATGCTTTCCTTTCCCTTTTTTTTTCCTTAGCAAAAAGTTCACCTATGCAAAAACAAAATTTTTATTGTGTTTTCAAATTAAATTAAATTATATTATTGTACACTTTATACACCAAACAAAATAATTTTAATTTACACCTTGACAATACAACACTATCCATGGGAAGCTTGAAATATAATATTATATAGTATTATTATAATTGTGAATTTGACATTTTATTTTCTGAATATTATTATTTAGAAAAAATTAAAAAAAAATCAACCAAAATTACTAAATTTGATTGGTTTTCCGAATGAACTAAATCACAGGTTAATGTGGTTTTTTATATGGCCACATCATATTAACACAACCTTTTATTTATGGAAACTTGGACCCAGGTTACGGATAAATCCAAGATTCTTGTTTGATTTATCAGCAACTATATAATATAATATAATATAATATAATATAATATAATATAATATAATATGAGGACTGATATGAGCTTATCCATATTATAAAACCCATCCATCCATCCATCCATCCATCATCTATGTATGTATGTATAGTTATTTATTGAAGGAGCTCAATTATTATTTATATTTTCTTGAGAAAGAACCTGGCTGAATTATTTCCAAAACTCATTATAAATAGACAAAATCAAGCCAGACCAAGACCACCTACGGTCTAACACCGAAGCATAAAAGACGACTCCTCTTCTCGTTTTCCAAATCCGGGTAATGCGGAGTCCTCGTTTGTCATCTTTTTTTGTTGTTCTCTTTAAATTTATTATTATTTTTCTGTTTCCGTCCCAATTCATTGTCTCGATGTTTTGTCTGAATTTGATTAGACATGTAAAGACACAACAAAGAGCTTAGAAATTCTCAACTGGGTATCTCTTGTTTTGGTCTATCTCTTGTTGTATTTGTTTTGTTTTTGCTTTTGGGTTAATCGTTAGAAATTCGAAATGGGGTTTGTTTTGTTTCATTGTTGCTCGTGTTTGATTGGGTGGCTCTGATGATGTTTAGCCGTCTGGGAAGTTAGACTCTCTTTTTTTGGTGATATATAAATTGAATGTGTATGTTTAATATGGAAATTGGGTTTCTTTCATTTCATATTTTTATTTGCCTCATTTTGTGGTTGGTCCGATGAGTATTTTCAACAACATTAAAGGTAAATTTTGGCTGAATCTTGATTTGAGTTTTGTTAAAAGTGGCTGATTGCTCCAAGTCTTGAAATGGGTTTTGTTTTTATTTGCTATTATCGTCTCATATTTTGATTGTTTGCTTTCTAGTGCGTGTAAAATGGGCATTTTTAGGTAGAATTCAGGTTCATACTTGATTGAGGGGTAGAATCAGGCCTATTTTTTTACGTTCTTTTCTCTGCTCAACAAAATTAGGATTGTTTGATAGATACATGGCGGGGGAAGGTTGTTTCTTGCAAAACTCTGGTTAATATTTTATCATTTTCACGTATTTTGCTTAAAATAGAGATTCAGTCACATTGATGATGGTGGAGGAATTGCTGTAGATGCATTATGTCTTCGGCAATTTGAAACTTTCTTCTAACTGCATACAGTTTATCAAGTTAGATTATTTTCACGTATTTTGCTTAAAATAGAGATTCAGTCACATTGATGATGGTGGAGGAATTGCTGTAGATGCATTATGTCTTTGGCAATTTGAAACTTTCTTCTAACTGCGTATAGTTTATCAAGTCAGATTATTCTGCACAGTTCTCTGTCAATTATTTAGCTTGCAACATGTATTTTTGATATTGTTGAGTTTCTTCATCCTCTTTCTTCTGGCTACCAAAGATGTCTTATGGTTGATAGCATAATGGGGAACAAGTTTGAAAATTGTCGCCCTGTTTTCTAAATGGTGTTTCATATCTTATTTATCCTTTGATTGCAGCTTTTTTTATTTTACAAGAAGAAATGTCAGTAACTTCCTTCTATTGAAGTGTTATGTTCATCTGTTGCATTGGAAGTCGGACAAATTTAGGCAATTTACATTTGGTTTGTTGTGCATGAGCTTTCCTATTAAAATATATATTATTTCTTTTATAGGCCACTGGAGTGTGAATCCTTCTGAGAGTTGAAAGTGGTGCATTTTTTAGATATTGGAAAACATTATCCAGTTTGGAATAGCAATGGCTCCTGGGGGCAGTGCTTTTAAAGAAGTTCTTGAAGCAGTTGCAGATTGTGACATTGCAACGTCAAAATCAGAAAATAACATTATACCTATAAAAGGTACTGTTAGTCTGAGTGGAAAGCAGGGGGTCTATTCAAACAATGGTGTCCATGAACTCCTTGAGTGTCCTGTGTGTACAAATTTAATGTATCCTCCAATTCACCAGGTTCGTTCTCAATTACATGAATTTTTCTCCTTTATTCTGGCTGCTTCCTTAAAGCAACATGCAAACCCCACATTCTTTTAAGTAGGAATTCTGCTTCTGACTTATCAAATGTCACCTGAGACTGCTTCCCAAAACAATATTTTAAGGAGATTAATTCAGGATCTCAACATGTGGAATAGTGAAACTTAAATGGACACACTAATCATTCTGTTCATTAAATATTTAGGATAAAAATTCCTCGAGTAGTTTACTTTATAGTAGTTGCGGCTTTACTAGGTCAATTAGGTTTCGAGAATCAGGTCATTGTTTCAAATCTGTAAAAAAAGTCTTTTCCTTTTCATTTTTTCTTATATCTTCTAAACTTGCTTAAAATTATAACTACTTATCTTAACTCCGCCTCATATGGCTTGGTTCTTACAGTGCCCAAATGGACACACTCTGTGTTCGGCCTGCAAGCTAAGAGTACATAATTGTTGCCCTACTTGCCGCTATGATCTTGGAAATATACGGTGCTTGGCTTTGGAGAAAGTTGCAGGATCATTGGAGCTGCCCTGCAAATACCAGAGTTTAGGATGTCTTGATATTTTCCCATACTACAGCAAGCTCAAGCATGAGCAACACTGTCGATTTCGTCCATATAGCTGTCCTTATGCAGGGTCTGAGTGCTCTGTCACTGGTGACATCCCTGCCCTTGTTGCCCATCTCAAGGATGATCACAAGGTTGACATGCATGATGGGTGTACTTTCAATCATCGTTATGTCAAATCAAATCCACATGAAGTTGAAAATGCCACATGGATGCTTACTGTAAGCTCTTAATACGTTATATGATAAAGTTGGATTGCTTAACTTTTTTTTCTCTTGTGGGTTCAGCTTCTGTATGTGCAATGCATGTGTGCAGTATGCTATACTTATTTTCATACGTGTAAGATGTTGCCATACCTTTTGATTTTTCCTTTCTCTTCTTGGGGTCGAGATTAGATGTCGACTCAATCTTTATTTAATTTTCCTTTCTCTTCTTGGGGTTGAGATTAGATATCGACTCAATCTTTATTTAATTTTCCTTTCTCTTCTTGGGGTTGAGATTAGATGTCAACTCAATCTTTATTTAATTTTCCTTTCTCTTCTTGGGGTTGAGATTAGATGTTGACTCAATCTTTAATAGAAAAATGCCTTAGAGGAAAGGGAAAAAAATATGAAAGCGATTTTGATATAAGTCATGCATGCATCCTGATGGGCTGTTTTGGAGCAGTTGTTAATTTGTTCCTCTCATCGGTTCTCGTGTTTATCTGGCCGTGGATGCTTTTAGAAGTGTAGATGTAATGTTTCACCAGCTGCTTTGACATGTCCATTTGACATGGTTGCATCATAATCTTCTGTGACAATAAACTTTTCTTGGAAATCTGTTCTAAAAATCACTAATCATGCTTTATTTACCTGTTAGTTAGTTGTGTTGCTGGGCAGTGTTAATCACTCTGCGTCTGCGTCTGAATTTTGTGATCCTCTGCAGGTATTTAACTGTTTTGGAAGACAGTTCTGCTTGCATTTTGAGGCTTTCCAACTGGGCATATCACCTGTCTATATGGCCTTCTTAAGGTTTATGGGCGATGATAGTGAAGCAAAGCAATTCAGTTACAGCTTAGAAGTTGGTGGCAATGGCCGTAAACTGGTATGGCAAGGAATTCCCAGGAGCATCCGTGATAGTCACAGGAAAGTTCGTGATAGCCAGGATGGGCTTGTTATTCAAAGGAATCTGGCTCTCTACTTCTCTGGCGGGGATAGGAAAGAGCTGAAGTTGAGGGTTACTGGTCGTGTATGGAAAGAAGAATGAGATTGAAAGCTGATGCTAAGGTTATTGTACAGTTAACAAAATTTACGAGGACACCAGGGTTTCTCAACGTGCCAAAGATGAAGCTTTGTTTTTTCGGATTGGGGTTTTCAGTTGTCGTGGTGTTTATTATCGATATCGGTCTTTGGCGTCCATTTTGTCAGCATGGTTGTATGGAGCAGATTTCCGTCGACAACAGTGTAAGAACTGGATTTTCGGTGTTAAATCTGCTGGCTGAGGTATCTGTGCAGCTCATGCATGTGTAGTTAACACATATTGAATATCACTGAAATCACTGTATTCTATCTTGCTATGTTATTGTACCGCATGCCCACATTGAGGTGAGAAGAAAGAAAAGATCAACTCTCTCTCCTTGTATGTTTTACAAATATCAATTCATACTGTTCTTGCAAACCTGCAAGGTTTACCACCTCTTGTTTATTTTAACGGTTGAATTTGCGTTTGATGTAATAAGGTATAATGCTTAACAACACAGAACTCAAGATCAAAAGACAACTGTGTTTTTGTTTTTGCCTTTTTATATATGTAATAAGGTATATCGCTGCTTGAAGGGAACATTCATTTTCTTGAAAATCACTTAATTACAGCATTTTAGCTTAGTGAAAATTAGCTTAAATCAATAAATTAGCAAGTTATAAACCTAAAATTAAACATTCCTGCTTACCAAAGTACTTAACTTCCTATTAAATTTAAGCTATCCAAGTTTTCGGGGCTTCAATCAAGTTTAATTTAGTTTATGTAATTGGATCGCATTTTTTTCATTTGGAGGCAGATTTAGGATATTCATCAATCATTAATGGATTCAAACCATAGCATCTTAATTTAAAAGTGTTATAAAAAACTTGGTTACCAGGAGGGAGATAAATTCCTTTGAGGGCGAGAATCAGCACTGAAATTTTCAAGGGCAGAGAAAATTAACAAGATAATGGTCGAATCTGTTGATAACGAAATCTCAAGTGCTAAAAAAGGATGGAAGAACAGCTATTTTAAGCAGCCAAAAAGAAAAAAGAGAATACTCTTGCAATCTTTTCTGCTCCATTTTGTTCGAGGCAGAATTTGCTGCTACAATCACAGTAGTTGACCCAGCAAACCTAGACTGTGGAGCCTGACCCGGTTTGTGCTTTAATATGAGTTGGTTTTGATATTGACCCATTTGAATTATGATAAAAAAAAAAAAAAAAAAGCAAGAGTGCATGGGACGGGACGTGCAGATGAATGCAAAACGTGAAGGCACGTCCGTACGTAGAAGGAGGTTAGTTATAGCGGTTAAACAATTTCCTAAAGCGAATTTCCCGCGACACAAAAGGGAAGATTGTGCCTCTCTGTCCCAAAAACAGAACAGCACCAACAACAATCTCTTTTTGTCTCATTTGTTTCCACATTTTTCACCATCTTAATTTAGATCTCTTTCCCTGTCTCTCTCCGTCTGTTAATTTCTACTGCTTTTCTTGACAGCCTCTATCAACTCATCTTTGATCTCCGCCTCGTAGGTATGTGTAACATGTTCATTTTTATTGATTATTAGCCAATCTATGATGACCATTCAATTATATCCTTTTGATTTTGACGTTGAGAACATGTAAATTAACAATTCAAGAACGTATTAAATTCTGACAACATCATTAGTGTAGTTCAATGTGCAGAAATTGATATAATCTTATGGGGTTGGCATTTTCTTCGATGAAATATTTCAATGGGGATGGAAATAGGTGTGACTTATTCTAAAATGTAGTTTTTAATTAGGGGGTTTGATCTGCTAGTAAGGACCTGTGATTGTTTGTTTTTGTTGTGTTCATGATAACATGTTCTTATACGGTTTGGTTTTTCTGGGATTGCAGGATATTGTTTTTCATTAGATTAATCCAATAGTTGAGATGTTCTGTTGCGGTGGCAGTGAGGAGGAGCCCCATGGCCCGCCGGCTAGTCAATACGCAGCCCCTCCTAAAGGAGCCAAAACATATGGCGGCGGAGGTAGTTCATTCTATTCTTTGTCACCAATGTTGGTTTCTTCTTTCTTGAGTTTCTGACGTAATAATTCTTACTGTGAATCGTAGGCAGCGGGAGAGGAGAGCCAAGAAGTGGCAATCAGGTCAGAAGTGGAGCTCCACAGAAGGTCTTACCCATCGAAATCCCATCAATAACATTGGACGAGCTAAACAGGATGACAGGAAACTTCGGTACCAAGGCTTTGATCGGAGAAGGTTCTTACGGCCGAGTTTTTTATGCCAAGTTAAAAGATGGCATGTCTGCTGCAATCAAGAAGCTAGACACCAGCAGTTCACAAGAACCAGATTCTGATTTTGAAGCTCAGGTTAGATATCGGGACTGTTTCATTCTGCAAAAACACAATGTGCTGGTCACAAAATTTTGATTCAGTGTTTGCATTTGGGGCCATGCAGTTGTCTGTCGTTTCAAGACTTAAACATGAGCACTTTGTTGAGTTGATGGGGTACTGTTTGGAGGCAAACAACCGAATCTTGGTTTATCAGTTTGCAGTAATGGGTTCCTTACATGATGTATTACATGGTAATCCCAGTTCTGGTGTTTCTCAGTTTCGTTTTCTTCTACCAATTCGATTCATATTTAGTTAACGTCACCGTGCAGGGAGGAAAGGTGTAGAAGGGGCTGCACCAGGTCCAGCACTGACATGGAACCAGAGAGTGAAAATTGCCTACGGTGCTGCAAAAGGCCTCGACTATCTGCACGAAAAGGTCCAGCCTCCTATAGTTCATCGCGATGTTAGATCAAGCAATGTCCTTCTCTTCGACAACTTCCTGTCCAAAATTGCCGATTTCAACTTGTCCAATGCCAATTCTGACACTGCTGCTCGACTGCATTCGACCAGGGTCCTGGGAACATTTGGCTACCATGCTCCAGAGTAAGCCTCGTAACTTCTCTAATCCTATCTCTTAATTCTGCAATAACATTTCTAATCCATGGTTTGATTCCAGGTATGCTATGACCGGACAGATTACTCAGAAAAGTGATGTTTACAGTTTTGGAGTTGTTCTTCTCGAATTGTTGACAGGAAGAAAACCAGTAGACCATACAATGCCGAAAGGGCAACAGAGTCTTGTAACCTGGGTCTGTTTCAGCTTACACTCACGCCTCCTTAATTTCCCTTTGCTATATATTCTTCATCTGTGTCCTTAACCTAGCAGAAATGTAATTCCTGCAGGCAACGCCGAGACTGAGTGAGGATAAAGTGAAGCAATGCGTGGATCCCAAGCTAAACAATGATTACCCTCCAAAGGCAGTTGCCAAGGTTCTTACTACTTCCCCCTGTTGCTTTTCCTCGATAATTTATCTACCAAGCATGCGTATAGTCCAGATTTGTATTCTTAAGTAATCATCTCATCTAAAATCTTAAATTTTTAATAAAAATTCTTTAGGTTTGAAACTTGCACAGACTCACACTACCTTGTTCTTGATTTTTATCAAATAGAATGGGAGGTAAAATTCAAACTCGTGACCGCTGGGTCAACAAGACTCTATACCATGTTAAAAAACCATCTTACCTACAAACTTGAACTCTTAGATGAAATCCTAAAATATGATTTATATTATTCTCTAACAGTAGTTAGTCTATTATTGCGATGGGAATAGGCAATTGCAATTGATCTTCTTATTCTTTCTTGCTCGTATTTTGTGCTCATTCTATCGTATTTTCTTTTCTTGCTCGTATATCAGTTAGCAGCAGTTGCAGCACTTTGTGTACAGTATGAAGCAGACTTCAGGCCGAACATGACAATTGTTGTCAAGGCTCTTCAGCCGCTTCTCAACTCAAAACCAGCAGGGCCAGAGTCTCAGGCATAAGCCACAGATTACTCCACGACCAGGCTTCGTGATATGCAAACTTTTTATCAATCCTTCCGAAATGGATTTGATACTGACACAGTCAAGTTGAAATAATGTTTAGTTTGTTTACTTCGACAAACGAGGAAGATCGATCTCCATCGTGTATCAGTTGATGCTGTAGTGTTCGACTATTTTGTTGTTGTGGGAATAACTTGTTTTTTGATTCTGGAAGGCTCTAAAATTGTAATAGAAACTTCGAATAGATCGCTTGGTGTCGAGGCTGGCTGCTTCCCCTTATCATCCATCATCGTCACTCTCGTTTGAGCTTCGACTGCTTCCATTTATCAAAAGCCTGCACTGTATTAACTGGATAAAAAATAAAAAGAAAAAAAGAAATCGTCGCCTGAGAGATTCGAACTCTCGCGGGGAAACCCCATGTACTTAGCAGGCACACGCCTTAACCACTCGGCCAAAGCGACGAGAATTGATGATGGTGCGTCTTGATATTTAATGTAGTGAACCTCATTTTATCAGATTGCAATTGTTTTAACGCAAACAGAACTGGAAAAAAAATTATATATTTGGAAATCAATAAAGTATTTGTACATATTCATGACTTTTTTCTATGTGGGAAAAGAAGATTCTTTGAAGAGAAGAACACAAAATCATAACATTATCATACGAATTTCTGGATCATTTCTCTCACTTCTTCAATCACAAGCCAAGCCTTGTGCCCTCCAATCACTTCTGCCTTCATCTCCCCATCTTTCCATAACTGCAATGACGATCCGATAGTGCTCTGATTATCCATTGTCGTTTTACCTAATTATTAATAATAAAAACCCTTTTTTCTATATCAAATGAATCCAATATATATATGTAAAAGAGTGAGTCTCACCTGAATGGTAGGCATTTTCTGGCAAGAAGAAGAACAAAAAATAAAAATAAAAATAAATTAAAATTAGAAGGGGGAATCCTAAACAATGGTTAAGTGAAGAAACTAACTGAGACAAGAACGTGAATTGAACATACAGATATATTCCCACGCTTCACTAAAGTCTGAGGCACCTTGTTGACATCCACGCAATAAAATTTGATTCTATTTTGGAAGCGATAATGATAAAAATAAAAAAAAATCAATCAAACCAAGACGGCAACGTTTTATCAATAAAGATAAAAATATTATTTTAATATATATAAAAATATATATGATGTCAGAGAAGTGGCTGCTTAGGATATTTTGGAACAGGCAGAGATATTTGTTTATAAGAATGATGCTAAACCGGAGCTGGAAATAAAAATATTTCAGAGGAGATGGAGGAAGAGAGGTTACTTGGTATCATATTCAGCAGCCAATTTCTCCAACTTTGGCTTCAAATAAATGCATTTCCGGCACCAAGAAGCCATCCTAACCACCACCACCACCACCACCACCACCACAGCAGCAACAACAACAACAACAATAATAATAATTATCGATGAAAGATCAGGTGTGGTGTTCAGTACTGTAAGCAACAGTGTTTTTGTAAAAAATGAAAGATCAGTCATACCAGTCAATGATAATGGGCTGGGAAAGCTCGTGAGCCTGAAGAAGAATCTTATCAAGATGGTGAGAATCATCGATGGGTTCCATCTCTACAGAAGCTGGCCTGGTCATATCTGGCCAACACGCTGCTACTCTAAAATCTCTCTTTGAATTCTTTTTACACAACTCTTTGTTTCTGCCATCAAACCAGGAACACCTGGAAGAAGTTGTTTGCAATAGCAATAAACTGCTACCACCACCACTCCATAACTGCTGGTGGTGGTCTTTGTTGTGGTACATCTCTCTGTATATAACGTGAGAGTTCGCTGCTAAAACTGACATTCTTCTCTTTTTTTCAAGAAATAAATTCAAGGAAGAAAATGGGAAGTTCTTAAGTCGCTGGTTCAGGAGAACTGCCGAAGACAATCATGTTTTTTTTTTTTTTTTTTTTTGGTTTGGTGTTTTTTGAGGTTTCGAGATAATGGAATGCTGCTTTTTTGAAAAAAAATGGTTGAAACTTGTGAAGAAGCTTATCTTCTTGAAGGTGAGCTGGGAGCTTTGGATGCGGGGGCCACAGATGGAGAGCCATCGATGAATGTTGATGCAATTTGGATTGGATTTAGGCCAATTTGGAATGGATTTAGGCCGCCCTTTTTATATATATATAAGAGGGTGGGTAAATAAATTCCAATGGCAAAAACTATTTTAAAAAGTCAAATTTCTAAAATAATTTTTTAAATAGTATATATATGATTTTTTTTGTTATTGTGTATTCCAATAATAAAAGTTATTTTGGAGAGTCATTTTTTTAATATTATTACAAATATAGTGCAATTATTTTGTATATAGTTTAATTATACAATGAATGAAAATAAGTTATATAATTAAATAATTATTTTTAAAAAACCATTCAACAATAAATTTATTATTATTTTTAATTATATTTAAATAAATAAAATAAAATAAAAGGTGAGAGATTAAATAAAATAGTGTAAAATAAATAGTTTAAAATTAAAAATGAATAAATTGATGGGCGCCCCCCCCCCCCCCCCCATATAATTTTAGATGGAAGGACAAAGTTGATTTTGATAAAATTAGGGGACCTAATTATAAAATATTGGGCCTCTCGCGAAACTGATTAACGAGGTAATTTCAGTGTATTTTAGTGTGACCCAAATAATGGTTCACTGGATCTTGAGGGCCCAAGGCCTTCTATTTTCTTTTTCTTTTTTCTAGTACACGCATGGAGAGCCCACCTGTCGTAGATAAAGGTTGATGTAGAAAGCTCGATCAGGGGTGAGCTTCCTCCATGAATTAACATTTCTGGCCTCGAAAAGCAAAGGTAAAGAACATGAATTATCAGACAAGATTTATTTCTCTTTTGATCACTAAAGCACAGCCATCCCGGTTTATTACTAGGCCAATTTCTGTAGAGATGGAACCCATCAATGATCCGTCAACAAAATTGTGGTCCGTTAAGCCTAAACGAGAACAAAATTTTGGTCTTATTTGGATCCGGGAAATGCGAATTTGTAGAGTGAAACATGAATGATACAGAAGAAAATGAGCAAATTACTTCTTGTATTTCTTTTCCACTTGTGAC
Source organism: Salix caprea (assembly GCA_964035475.1). NCBI lineage: Eukaryota > Viridiplantae > Streptophyta > Magnoliopsida > Malpighiales > Salicaceae > Salix > Salix caprea. The sequence goes on along the minus strand of OZ037743.1, from coordinate 27,033,556 downwards.
ACTAAAACATGATCATATGTATGAGCCAAAAGACAAGGCATTCTAATTTTCTTGTTCACTAGTTTATGACACCCTACTTCAACTATATACACTTTCATGATCCCTGGATGGGTATCTGATCAGTAATTAATAAGTTTTTCATGTATCAAGCAAAGGCATTGTCCGGTCAAGGATGCTGCTTATCATCATTACCTTCTTCCTCTTCTTGCTGCCGGGAAATCTTAGACGACGGCTGTTGTACTTCCTTTGCATGTTGAAGTGGTGCTTACATAAAGAATACCCTTCAAACCTCCGTTTGCTGCATCTCCATCCTGCCCCATTTACCTTAGTGCACCTCATCATCTCCAAACTCTCCTCTTTTGCTGGATCACTGTTTATCTCAACCTCATTGTAGTCTCTCTCTTCTCCATAGATAGCCTCAGTTCCTGAGCTAGCCCACATTTTAGCAATCTTCCTGTTTTGCTTCTGTTTGTCCACTTTGCTAGATTCCTGGGTGCTTATGAATCTTTCCAAGCTAATTCTTCTTTTCTTTAAGGGGAACACTTTCTCTTCCTCGCACCAGCATCCTGCAATGCATGACCAAATAATCAAATCATGTTATAAGAACAGCAGTATGCACATGGTTAATTTAATCACCAATGTTACACAAGTATGCCTATAGTTTATAATATCATGGTAGAGTTGGAGTATGATATTATATAGTTATGGACAGTTATGCATACCATAACTAGGGAAGGACGAGGAAACTGAAGTTGCAGCTGATATGTCTGCGCTATTGGTGGTGGTGCTGCTGCTGTGCCTGCTGTTATCCGCAGTAGTACTAGGTACAGAAAAAAACAAAAGAAAGAATGTTTCTTGAATATTTTCACATTTTAATTATTACCAGATAGATAAGATGAAGAAAGCTAATAAACAAATAAACAAAAAGTCTTTAATTACAACGAATATTACAGAATATGGGATTATAAATTTACTCAAGAAAAAAATCATGGGGTCTAATTAAACAGCTTGGTGATTAATTAGATACAAGAAATAATGTTATTTTTTTTGGTGTTGTTTTGAGGATAGTAAAGAAACCTCTGATGAATATTTGCATCCATGAACCTGCTGTTTTCTTCACTTGTTCTTTCTTCTGCTAAGATTTCTGGGTTCTGCAAAAGCATCCAATTAAAGACATCAGACAAGCGAAGTACACGCAATAAACTCAAAACACCCATCAGTTTTTGAGCTTCAAGAATCAAAAGAAAAGGAATGAAAAGTATTTGCACATGATCATGAACCTGGTTAGAGCAAATGGAGGCGTTGATCGTGCTCCTCATCGCCGGTGCCGGGTCAAAGGGCCGTTGATTTGCGGGTAGATAGAGCTCTGCATTATGAGAAACGCAAGAATGGGGACTTAACTTGTTGGTATCATCGACAAATGGTGGGTCATGTGGTTCTTGTGAATTCATAAAAGATGCTCTTCTGATAATACCATTCAAAAGACGATCATCGGTTGGCGCTTCGTGTACTGTTGATGAGAGGCGATCTAGTGGTGGTGGTGGAGGAGGATTCATCGACACATGTGATCGCTTGATTTCTGCAGGCTGGGATTTCCTGGAAAAGAATAAAAACCCTAACTGATCACCCACCCATCTTCTTAGAAATAGGCTGTCTGGTTTTGCTATTGTTAATGGCACAGAGCCACACCTAGCACGCGGTTCGTAGGGTACGGTTGATTTTGTGGAAAAAGATACGAGCCACGCCGTTGCCAGGTGCGTGCCAATGACTGGCCAATTATTGGGGAGCCTTGTGATGCACGGAAGCGAGTACTGGCACGTGCGAGCGTGGGTGAATGGGATCCGGAGAGGCACGGAAACCAAAGCACTCTAGTAGCTACATGGTGGCTATCAGAGGAGCTGCCCAGTGCAGTAATGGAGCGTGGACAAAATGCCAAAATTTGGGTGTAAAGTTTTGATGTCTAAATCATGGCTCCATAACGGAAACATTCAAGGCAACCATTTTTGCCAGCAAATAGGATTTGGGAGCACTTAGGCACTTATTTGCGAGGTTGTGTATATATATATATATATTGATTTTTTTTAAAAATAATTTAAATCCAAAAATAAAATTATTTAGAATTGCTCAATTTAATCTAAAAAACATACAATAAAATGATTTTTCTGACAAAATTATGAACATATATAATATTACGAGAATACCATCATCAATCTCGCAATGGTCATTACATTCTGTGATTGCTCTGAAATTTTAATATAATATATACAAATATATCAAGAGATTTCTCGTAAAATTGCATCTCAATCTAACAGTCGGATTAATGCTCCATAACAGAAACATTCAAGGCAACATTTTTTGCTCGCAAATAGGATTTGGGAGCACTTATTTGTAAAGCTTTGGTATGTTGCATTATTACCCTATCTTTAGCCATTTTAAACATGGGCTTAAACAATAATAACATATATAAAATATGTTGATTTATCAATTCTAAACCTTGGATATTGGGTTAGAATATAATGAAATTTATTCTTTGAAATGTATCAAACCTATATTAAGATTGTAATATAAAGATCCAAAAAAATTCAATTGGGTGTTTTAACTTTTGATTTTTTTAATTGTATCCTATTTCAAATTTTTAATATTATGTAATTTCACTCTCGCCAAACTCCATTATCAACCTTGAGTTTCAATGTCTTTTCATTTTAGTTATTGATTTTAAATTTATACAACCTAACCTTCAATTGATTATTAAACTTTTAATATGCTTCAATTTTGCCCCTATATCCAATCAAATTAAGTCCTTAAAGTTCGACACTTTTTATATAAGAAGTCATTAGTTGTGAATTCTTCAATTTAGCCTTTAATTGATCCTAAACTTTAACTTTCTTGTGGGTTTGCCCCCTGTTTTAATCAATTAACTCTGCAAATTTAAGTTTGGTCCTCTAATTAAACCTAAATGGGATACCAATCTTATTTTTTCTCCAGCTAAGTCTTTAATAAATTAATTTTGACCGATTAAAAGTCTAATTAAGTCCTTGCATCTAATTAAATCCTTTAAATTTATTCAAATTAATTCTTAAACATAATTAAAATTTTAATTTGGCCAATAATTAAATCAAATTGACCTATAAAAAATATAACTATATCCTTAAACTTAATTTTTATGCAAATTCATTCAATAATTATTTAATTTAATATTGAATTTGCATTTTCTCTTCAATCTCGGATACAAAGGGGTATTTTTAGGCTCTCGATTTCGTCATAAACTCTAGCTTGATTTTTATTTGAAACCTTTGTCATCTTTGTTTTTAAAAGAAAACGAGCAAATTTAGGGGGAAGAACTAAAAGATAGGTATGACCATAACACACTACCTCTAAGTCAAACCTAAAAATAGGTATGACCATACCACACTACCTTTGAGTCAAACCTAGGAGATGTTTGACATGACGTTTCACAAAAGCTTTTGAAAAAAAAATTATTTTATTTTTTATTTTAAATTATGTTTTTATATTTTTAAATCATTTTCATATGCTGGTATAAAAAATAATTAAAAAAAAATAAAAGATATCATTTTGATACATTTATGAATGAACAACAATATTTTCAAAAACAATCATAACCATACTACCAAATAATAACTTAATCTATTCACCAACAACTAAGAAGACATATATATATATATATATATATATATATATATAGAAAACCTGTAGGTTTTTTACTGTGCACACAGACACAGTGCACTGTGGATTGCAATAGTAGTTTTTTTTTTTTTTTTACTTCTTCGTTTTTGTTTTCTACTTACTTTTTTTTCTCTTTTTTCTAATTTTTTTTGGTTTTTATTTTATGATTACGCTCCTCTTTTTTTTTCGTTTCTTTTTTTTTCCTAATTATTCTTTTTCTTCTTTTTTTCCTCCGTTTTTTGCTTCTTCTTTTTTTGCCTTTTTTTTTTTGTATTTTTTACTTATTATTTTTTTTTTCATTTTTTCTTATTATATATATTTTTTCTACTTATATATTTTTTTGGTTTTTTGTTTTTTAATAATCAGGGTGTCCGAGCTCGCTTAAATGCACCACGATTAATCTCCATATCCAAATTTTTTTGATAACCAGGGTGTCCAGGCCAACTTATGCATACCACGACAATCCCCGGACCCACATTTTTTTTCTAAAATGCTTTCCTGCTGGTACATTTTTTTTCTTTTTTTTATAATTTTTTTTTCACTTATCCATTTTTTTTATAATCGGGTACTCCAACCAGCTTAAGCACACCACGACTAATTCTTGGGCCGAATTTTTTTAAAAACAATATGGATTGTTACAGTGCTTTCACGTCTATACTTTTTTTTTGTTTTCTTTCGCTTATATATATTTTTGTAACCATGGTCTCTCAGCCAGCTTAAGCTCTTTTTTTCACTTATATATTTTTTTTATAACCACGATCTCCGGGGCAGCTCAAGTGCACCACCATTACTCCTCAGACCAAATCTGTTTTTTGATAATCGGGGTGTCCAGGCCAGCGTGGACACACCATGACTAATCTCCAAACCAATTTATTATTATTATTTTTTTTCCTTATACGTTTTTTTGTTCACTTTTATTTTTATTTGTTCTTTGGATTAGATGATTTTTATAATTATATTATTTGCGCAATAATAATGATAATTTTAGAGATTATTTTTTAATAAAAATCTTTTGATTTTTTTTAAAGATTTTCCTGAAATTTTAATTTATATCGGTGATCATTTTAAAAGTAATATTACTCTATTTTTCCCTTTATTCATTTTTTTTTTGTTTTCTGTTTCTTTATTTGTTCTCTAGATTATATGATTTTTATGATTTTATTATTTATGCAATAATAATGATAATTTTAGCTATTGTTTTTTATTGTTTTTTTATAAAAATCTTTTGCTTTTTTTTTCATGGAAATTTAATTATTTTAATTGTTTTGGCAGTAATGTTAGTAATAATTTTAGCTTTAATAGCAATGATAATGGCAATAACGTCAGGATGAATTTTCAATCTATGTTTTCATCTTTTTGTTGATAGAAAATTAACAACTTATTTTTTTTATTTGATTATTGTAGGTATTTTCACAATTTATATTTTATTTTTGTTTGATTTAAATTGAATTATAAAATGAACTAATCTTAATACAGTGAACTTAATAATTCAGAAATCCGAGTTTTCTTACTTTTTTAATGATGATGATAAATTTATGCTGGTTATTTCGTTTGAAACTACTAAACAGATAAATTTATATCGATTTTAAATTCATATATTTTATAAAAAACTTGCACTTGACATGAATTCTGCACAGATTTATTATTTTAGCTAAATTTATATTATAATAAAAAATACTCACAATTAATATTTTTTACATTGAAAAAAATATTGTGCCGCCCGCAGCGAAGCGCGGGGCATTGTCTAGTATATATATATATACAATCTCACGAAGCTTTTCTCTTCTATAAAAACTAACTTAAACCATTTCATCGGTCCTAAAATATTGTGTCGATGTCTTCTGAGGTAAGAAAAGTCATCTTCCTGGTTCCAAGTGGGCAATGTCAAGAAAGAAAAACAAAAGTTGCCAATTTATTTTTCTTGGGGATGGAGAGGAGAGTAGCCTACTACTGGGCCCGAAAATGTTTCATGGACTTTCTAATAGATGCATGGCCCATTGCCTCTTTGGTTAGATTGATTTTTTAGGAATATTGTATTGCATGATCTAAAATTCGAGCCCAAATTCTTACAAAGTATATATTCCTTAAACGATGGTCAGAATCTCCTTGTCAGTTTTTAATGATCTTGTCCAAAAGAAAAATAAAAAATAATAGGTCCGTACACATTGACTTCTTCAAGCCTGCTCGTTTAGGTTTTTTTTTAATGGAGGTCCAAGAACTTTTGGCATTCTAGCTTGATATACTAAACTTTTTTTTCCTTATCATGGATACAGACTACAATTGCATTTTTAAAAGATATAATAAATTTCTTCCTTTTTTTTTTCTTTTCAAATCCCATCACTTAATATTTTATTAATTATTAATTAGACAACATATTTTTTACTTTTTTTCCCAATCACTTTAGTATTTTACCGGTTTATAATTTTATAAGTGTTTATTTCAAATATAAAAAAATATTAAACCTAATTAAATTCATGAGTTTGAATTATTTACTTATGCTAAGAAAGGATTAGGCTTAATATCTTTTTGTTGTATAAATAGTTTTTAATTTTATTTAATTAGATATATGCATTAACCTTTTGAATTCTAGATAATATTTCTTGTATGTATATAAAAACACACTGTGAAGATCATCATAAACTCCCATGTGAAATATTTCTTTGGTTGATAATTAACAGCTGAAGATTTTATCATTTTTTATTTGTGTTGGGGGGGCCTTGAAGGCATATTTTAATTCTTGGATTAATCTGGCTCTTAAATAGAATCAGATCTTGTACGCACCGCTTTGCTTAGACAACAAGATTCCCAAGAGACACGTGTGAATTGCAGAGGGCATCATGTTGTTATCGATCCATCCCCCAACCATTATTCCTTAAGAGAAGTCCCTCATCGATAGACCCCATGAAGGGGAGAGAGCATAGTTGTTAATTCTGTTTTGTTCTAGTTAGAATGGCCGGAACGTTCCGTTAAATTTAAAAAACTGAGATAAAATGGTGTTGTTTTCGTCTCGGTTTTAATTCCGGTCCGTTCCGGAAATTCCGGACAAATTCCGGCCGGAACGCCTCGGTCCCGTTCCGGACGTGCCGTTCCGAGTTCAAAATCTATTTTTTTTATTTTTTAAAAATTATTTTTGACATTTATACATCAAAATAATTTAAAAACACCAAAATATTTTAAATAAAAAAGAATTCAAATTTTAATTATGCTTGTTAAATTAATATATATATATATATATATATATATATATATATATATATATATATATGAACAGTACGACACCGAAACGGCACGCTCCAAAACCAAAAAATTCCGTTCCAATTGAAAAACCGGAACGACGACCGGAACAGTATTGACAACCATGGGAGAGAGAGAGAGAGAGAGAGAGAGAGAGAGAGACCATGAGAGAGAGACCATGAGAGAGAGAGAGAGAGAGAGAGAGAGAGAGAGAGAGAGAGAGATGGTAGGTGAAGCCTGTCCTCTTGCAAGGCCGAAAGGCTTACGGTAATGTGGTGTTAAGGTGCAAAAAATAGTCGGTGGACGAAATTACGTGATGTCCCTTTCTGTAATTTCCTCTGGTTTTAAGAGGGTGGGGTTAGTGTCCTTATCTCTCCTAACAGACATTGAAGTTTCTGAAAATTACGTGCATCGACATCAGATTCATTCCACAGTTTTCCTATTTTTAGATGCAGTGTTTTGTATTCGGTTGTTTTTTTCTATTTTATTGCTTAATATATATTTTCAATGAAATTGATGTTAAAAGTAATCTACAATGTATTGCCAAACATTTGAAATGCACATTAATTTCATTTTTTATTTTACTTGAATGTCTTTGACTACTACTATATGACCCCATTTTGTTTTAATATATAAATCAAAACATAAAAACAAATTAATTATTTTTAACTGATAAAACGAACACGATCTCTATTTAAAATAAAAAAATTAAAAATATTTTTTTTAAATAAAAAACGTAATCCAATAAAAAATTTCCCGATACCGACAGAATACTACTTGCCCGCTTTTAATGAGGCTGACGCGTTAATTAGAGCTTTGAATGGATGCTGATGAACACAAGTCAAGACAGCACATGGAAGGATTTTCTGCCCATCTTCTACAATAATAGGCTGGTGGTATATTAATTCAAATTTGGCAGACTCCCTCGAGGATATAGACGATGGAGCCCGGTCAACGAAGTCAACTTTAAAAATTGTCACAACCTGTTGCCTGGCATTGGAAAATCTGAGAGGAAAGCAAACTCACAAATGAGAGATAGTTTTCAATTTTCAAATAAGAGTTTGAGATTAAAAGATTTTTTTTTTATAATTTTAAATTTTAAATTTATGATTATTAAATATTTATATAATTATTAATTTTAAAATCATATCCATGTTGATAAAAAAAAAAGAGATTGTTGTGAATATAAATTAAATAAAATAGCACATCATCTGGATGCAAAGAGGTGGTGGTAAACTACCAGATGAAGTATTTATGGAACATTACCTGCGAGATTGAATTCGATTCTGCTTTGACTTGAATTTAATTAATAATTTATTGTAGCAAATTCCCGGGTTTTCTATATGATTTGCTTTTTAGAAATTAAATCACGTTTCAATACGTTGAAGAGACTTCCAAACTAGAAAATTGATTAACCATTAAATTTAAATTTAATTTCAAGAGTTCCAGACAATATATAAAATAATTTATTTGAATTGCATTGCGTTGAATTTTTTTATTTGAGAAAATCTCGTTTTTCTTTAAATACTCTTTAAAAATCCAAATTAAAAAAACAAAATTCTAATTTTTACAAAATAAACATGTTTTAACTCAAATTAGAAAATTGCTAAGCAGATACCGTGACACAATTGAGTACAACACCGTCATAAATGAGTTGACGCAAGAAAAGAAAATTAATATTACTAAATGCAAGCATATCTAACTATGGAGCAAGTCAAAAAGAATTTGCTACAGATTTCGAAGGAGATCCCATTTCAATATATATATATATAATGCTGCTCGATTGCTTGGAGTCAAACAAATGGCCACGCAAGAGGTCAAACAAACACGAAGAGCTTACAAAGATCATGATGGTTAGTAGAGAGTATCCCGTGCTGTCGTCGTAATACTGTGTCGTTTGAAAGTTGAAGCAAATAGGATGCTGTCATCCACATTTATCTCTCGACACTAATGAATAAAATATGATCCTGCCTTTTCACGAGAAATCAACTCTCCTCTTTGATCCGAAAATGAATGTCTTGTAAGGTCGGATTTTTGTTAGTAATTTAGTGTTGATCTTGATAATTATTTATTTCTTGTCTGGTTGATCTATTTTATAATCATTTATGAAGAGTTTGACTTGGATATATAGTCAGACGACTTACAAATGATCATAATCGATTTTTTTTTATCAACTCGTGTATAGATGCTATTTCTTTAATTCAAATTAAAGAAAGAAAGAAAGAAAGAATAAATTCAGCACATCTTCCTTCCGATGTTCATATTTTTAAAATAGCAATATTCTTGATTTTATTTCACATAAAAATGATTTTTTTAATTCTTAGATAAATAAAAATTAAATATGAAAAGGGGTTATAATAATTTTTTTTTGGATTTACTTGCTCAATACCTAGCTGAAAAAATAGTTACTTAGAAGAAAAATAATAATTTAAAAGATGCCATTTCTAAATATCCCTTTTATCGTGCAGCAGCTTCCAAATTTTAAGAAATTGTAATGTCTTTGGTGACGTGGTTAAGAATTTTAAGAATTTTTTATATTTTTAAATTATTTTAATTTGTTGATATTACATACTGTCAAATACTCTAGTCAAAACGACACATTTAGCATGATTATCAACAAGGTAGAGTAGGTAACTGCAGGTCCAAAACGACAATGCCATGAAAATACAACAATTGGCAAGCACCAACACGAATTACAGCTGGATTTTCCTCTTTGCTGATTTTATATTGTTTTCGATGGGTCCAGCCAATCACACAGCACCACAACCACACAGTCACTCACCGACAACTTGCTCACGCAATGTGAAGTTGGTGCTTATTCAATCTTGGCCGTTGATTTTGAATCTCAGATCAAGATCGTTGATACGTACGGACTTTTGTGTACTTTAGGAAACAGTTCGCATACGGTCCCACAGGAATGATGTGGAGCGATAAGTAGTGGAAAAACAACAGAATGATGTGAAGTGGAATTTTTAAGGGTATCCCTAATTTAGCAACCGGCTCTGATATTACATCTCTGCCACTTCCTATATAAGTTACCCTACATTTCGAGTTTTATAAAAAATTTACGAGGTTCAATGTAAACTTCACACATAAAAAACTAAAAATAAATAATTTTTTTGATATTACATTATTTAATTTTGGCAAGTTTTTATTTTTATTTTGAATTTAATGATAAGGGATATTTCCATTAATTTACATATTTATCAAAACTAAATCTGTTTGTTTTATCCATTTTAATTGTAATCATGCATATCCATATTTATCAAATCAATATATTTTAAGAGAATAATTTGTTTTTAATACTGATTTTCAAAAAATGTCAAAAGAAATCGAGCATCTTTAGCTAACCCGCTTGAATTTGTTTTATTTTTTTCTACAAATTCATTAAATTGAAAGAGTTAGTAATATTATTAGCATATGGAGGTGCCTCAAATAAATACAATTAATTAAATCTACAAGAACAACCAAATGAGAGTAGAATCCTTGAGAAAAGGATTGAATTGGAAACAAACATGCAAGTCTCCCATCCATTAATGAGTTTCTCACAAGATTGTGAGATGTTGTGTAGTATTTACTGTTAATTATAACTACAAACAATTCATCATCATCATCGTCATGATATGTGATAATGAGAATTTAAAAAAAATGTAAAACTCATCCCCTCTGGTAAAAGATAAATTTCAGGTAAAAAGGGAGGAGGAGACACTAGAAACATGGCAAACAACGTGGCGAGGATGGAGGGACGAGTGGCTTGGTAATTGTCATCTCCGCCGTAGACGGCTCCAAGGCCTAAAATACCAAACCCTATCATATCACATGTCAGGCAGTGGCATTTTCTGCTAATATTCCTTAAAACCATGTCCTTGTACGTCAAAATATTTCCTTAATCCCACCTCTTGACAATTTTAACAACGATCGTGTCTTCTTCTCGTCAAACTACACACGATAGAAGCCTCTCGCCACCTCTCTCCATCCCCTCTCCTTCTCTCTAACAGTAAGAGCTTTCACTTTAGACTTCTGAAACCACACAACTCTCTCTCTCTCTACCAGTATCAGAACCATTTCCATGTCCTTATTTCTCAAGAGAAAATCAGCATAAGAAGAGAGATAAGAGTGTTCAATCTTTCCTTTCCATGGCTGACACAAAAGCCAGCAAACACCTTTCTTCCACCAATGGAGGAAACATCATTACAGATATAAAGAACCTATCTTCTGTTCTTAAAACAAGGAGAACTGTGACTTTTGCTTATGGGTTCATGTTTGCTTTTTTTGCTTTCACCATTTTCGTGGCATTTAGTCCTTCTCCAAATTCATCTTCTCCTTGGTTCGCTAATATTTTCAGTAGCAGTGCTAGCACTGCTTCCCCTGGTTCTTCTATTTCCTCCTACCTCTTGCCAAACAACACACCTATACCAATCACCACTACCACCCCACCAGAGCAGGGCAATGATTTCTCTTCATTGCCTTCACAAAATACCCCCAGAATTAATAACACCTCGTCTCCATCACCCAATTCTAAGGCGGAAGCTAAAGTCCCACCAAGTGTAAAGAACCTCACTCAAAGTACAGTTTTGCAACCTAACCAGACCGCAAATTCTTCAATAGTCATCAAAGAGCCGAACTTTGCAAATAATCAAACTCAAACTGCACCGAATTCTAATAAAGGGCAAGTTTTAAAGCCAAATCAAACCACAGTTGCAGTCCCGAGGACAGCTCAATTAGCAGCAAATCAAAGCGGAAGTGTCCCCGCAAAGTCAGGCTCTTTCGTGAAGAAAACTTCCGGGGATCAAGAGAAAGGAGATGCGGTGAAGAGTGTGGCATCAACTTTCACTGCTTCACCTTCGAACAAACAAAGTACTGTGACAAAACAGAGCAATGAGACTAATTCAGGGGTGGGTGTGAAGCAGGGGATTGATGATTTGGTGAATTGCAATTTTTTTGATGGAAAATGGGTTAAAGATGATTCGTATCCACTTTACAAACCTGGGTCTTGTTCATTGATTGATGAGCAGTTTAATTGTATACTTAATGGCAGACCTGACAAAGACTACCAGAAATATAAATGGAACCCTAAAGGGTGCACTTTACCAAGGTACGTAATAAAATGTTTTTTCGAAGGTTCCTGTATTTTTATCAGGGAAAGTTTACTGATTTGGGTTTTGGATCTTAGAAAATCACACTGATCTAAGAATTTATAGTTTGGGCTCTCTCTGTATTGAGATTAGTGATCTTTTAGTTATTGATCCATTTGGTTTATTCCGTTAGTAATCTACTGATCAGATCAATTTTCTGCTTCCTGATTTAGAAATTGTCCCCTCCTGTTCATTTAATGCATCGGAAAAAAAATGTATTTTAGCCCACGGATTAATCAATTAAATATGTGGCCTCTTCTTCCTCATCTTCTTACCGTAGTTTTGTTAATCTGAATTGTTTTGCTTAGGTTGAATCCTGGTCGTATGTTGGATATGTTGAGAGGAAAGCGACTTGTTTTCGTCGGCGATTCCCTGAACAGAAATATGTGGGAATCTCTGGTTTGTATTCTAAAAGGCTCAGTGAAAGATCAAAGCAAGGTTTATGAAGTTAATGGAAGGATCCATTTTCGAGGGGAAGCTTCATACTCTTTTGCATTCGAAGTAGGTTATCAAATTTCATCCACTCAATCTTTGTAACTATAATTCTTGTAATTTTGTGAAGCATATCTCTAACCCAGTGAAATCTCTCGTTGCATGATTGGTAGGATTATAACTGCACAATTGAGTTCTTTGTATCGCCTTTCTTAGTTCAAGAATGGGAGTTGCCTGAAAAAGATGGGTCAAAGAAGGAGACGCTTCGGCTTGATCTGGTGGGGCGGTCTTCTGGTCAATATGAAGGTGCAGATATCGTTGTCTTCAATACTGGACACTGGTGGACGCATGATAAAACTTCCAAAGGGTGAGTTCATAATTACTTCGATTGTTTATCCGGTGACTGCTGTTTTGAAAACCCTAAAACATCTGGAGGGATACTAACTTACCAACTGGTATTTTTTGCAGGAAAGATTATTACCAAGAAGGGAGTCATGTGTATGATGAGCTGAATGTTCTTGAGGCCTTTCGAAAAGCTTTGACAACATGGGCGAGATGGGTTGATGCAAGCATAAATCCTACGAAATCTCTCGTGTTCTTTCGAGGATATTCTGCTTCCCATTTCAGGTAAAATTGAATCAGATAATATTCTATCTGTTAATGGTTGATTTCCCTGTACTCTTCTCCCGTAGTATTTAATCTGATTCCACATTTCACTTTTGAGGGAGTGATGGTGAAGCATTTTTTGCTACCTTGCTCAAGCTCTTGTTAGTCCCGTGGCATTATGACTTTAAAATAAGAAACTATGGGCTGGTCTTGACGGGGATGAACGGTTTCTCGATCTCTTTATATTTGCTAATATTTCAGTACTATCTCAGCTTTGGAGGAGTTGTTTAAAACTCACTGCACCTGTTCTTATGCAGCGGCGGGCAATGGAATTCTGGTGGGCAATGTGACAGTGAGGTTGAGCCCATAAAAAATGTCACATATCTCAGGGAGTATCCATCAAAGATGCTGGTTCTTGAGAAAGTGCTGAGAAATATGAAAACCCATGTCAAATACCTAAACGTCACGCAAATGACCGATTTCCGGAAGGACGGTCACCCTTCGGTCTATAGGAAGAAGAACCTCTCTCCAGAGGAAAGAAAATCGACACTGCAATTCCAAGACTGCAGCCATTGGTGTCTCCCCGGCGTGCCGGATGCATGGAATGAGATTCTCTACGCGGAGCTTTTAGTAAATGAGAAACAGAAGCAGCAAACGAAGAAGAGGCAATAGGTGAAGCAAGGAAAGGCCGCACAAATTTAGAGGGTGCAGAAAAAAAGAAGGTAATATGGAGTTTAAACTCCACGTACATGCAGTATAGTTTTCCTTTTCCTTCAGTTTTGGGTTATAGAAACAAAGAAACATGGGGAAGATCCGAGAAATAGTGTTTCGTTTTCTCCATTAATTATGTGAGAAACAAGTCAAGGGACGAGTGTATGTGCCTTTAATATTATAAATCTATCTGTTTATATATATATATATATATATATATGGAAGAGAAGAAAGAGGGGAGAAGAGATTGAAGCTGAAGTTTACACTCTTGTTTCTTTAATTATTATTTTTTCTTTTAACCTCAAATCAAGACATTGAGGGCTGTAAATTTAAAAATTTATTACCATGTTTCATTTCAATAATATAGTTCCACTGTTGCATTGCAATGTTAAGCTTAGTCTACAACCATTTAATATATATATCTATATCTATATATATATTAAATAAGCTTTCGGTCATTTTCCCGTATAATTTAGTTGTGGTCAATGTTGTTGGTCCGTGAAGCTGAGAATTTCCAACCATGAAGACGACCGACTGCTAAGATAATTGCTACTTTTGATGACTTTTGTGTTACTAAATTGTTTTAAGTTTGCACATTGGTCCTTTTCTCGCTTTCTCACATGCCATGCCATGATTCCATGTTTTGCTAATTTAATTTTTTTCACATGATTAGCAAAAGGCAGCCTAGGATTAAGAATACGAGGCGTGAATATGCCATTGAATTGTAGGAGTATTTCTAGGACATCATAAAAAGGATGACTTTACTTTAAAAACATGCGACGCCTTCGCATTTTATTTTATTATAAGCTATTTTGCGAGTGTCGGCAAGCAGAACTAGCCATAAATAAATAGAGGCTTTATTTAGAATCTTTTAATGCAATAATTTGTCATCACGTGATTTTTCTTGTTTTGGTCACGAATGGTGCTGAAGCCCGAAGGCAGACAAACCTAACCTAGTTTAATGCTGAAAGGAACATGTTTTTTTTTTTTTTTGGTATTATTTATATATATTTATTATGCTATCAGATATTATAAATATTCTCTGAATTTTATTCACGAGCTTCCAATTACTATCTACAAGACAAAAGTCATCGGCTAAAAGAGAGAATCTCAGAACAATGTTAATTTCTATATTTTTACGGGGTCATTTGGATTTTATTAGGTTGATTTGGGATGCAGTATTTTTTTAAAGATTTTAACAATAAAATTACTAAATAATTTATAAAAACAATATTTAATTAACTGGAATTCAGGGTGTTTTTATATTTTTACCATTTCACAACACAATAAGACCCTAAAAAAAATCTAATTTATTTAATAATTTTCTTTTTAGTTATTGCTAAGTTGACTCGTAGATGATTCAATAATTTAATAAATATAAATATTTTAAAAAATTATTGGCTCAAAATGCACGTATCAGAATGTGGGTAATGTTTATTATATACTTGGGATAGCGCGGACGATGTTGTCCAGTGTCCAAACATTGGCTTTCATATCTAGATGACACGTGGTCAACAAGTATCTGATTTTATATGGATGATTTTTTTTTATCTCCTCCTCAATTTTCACACAAAACCCTTGATTTTTTTTAAAAACAGTTCCTTAATTTGTTTTTTTATTATTATTTTATTTAAAATAAATAATTACAAAAAAACTCGAAGTGTTTGATCACATTCTTTTTATTATTATTATTATTTATTTTATTTGAAATAGATAGTTATAGAAAATCTCATAATGTTTACATTGTGGTCTGAGGAATTACACTTTATATTCAAGGTCAAATAAATATTTCAAAAATAAATCAAAATAAAAAATTATCCTCTTATATATATAATATAATCCAAACAACTATCAAGAAAATTTCATTTCCCTCTCTCCCTTCCCTTTTTTAATTAGGGTTCTATAACCACAGATGGAGATGATAAGCATGAAGAAAGCCATTGATGAAAATGATAAACATCCTGAAAACAATTTCTAAACTTACAAAGTGATTTCAGTGAACAAGGAAACAAATAACACTAAACTTCATCCTCATCCTCTTCTATCTTTGGAGCCAAGACAACCTTGTACTCAACCACATCAGGTAGTAGGTCTGAAGACTAACAGGCTGTTTTATACTAAGTTTTAAAAGTATTTTTGATTTTATTTTATTTTAAATTAAATTTTTTAGTGTTCTTAGATCATTTTAAGGTGCTGATGTCAAAAATGATTTTTAAAAATAAAAAAATGTTATTTTGATGTATTTATCAATAAAAAACACTTTAAAAAACAACTTCAGCCACACCCAAAAACAATAACTAAGATCATTTTGGCATCTCCCGACTGTAAGACCATAAGCCACATACAAGCAAATTAACCTGTGAAGTGATATAGCTGTGATGCATACATTTTATTGAATATATTCAAATTACTAACCCGGATTCGAAATTTTTCTTGCAATTTTAAAAATGTTATTATCATCTAAATATTTTTGTATATTATAAAAATTTAACCGGCAACAGCAATAAAGATTCAACTCCATACTAGTTGGGATCGTCAAACCTTGTGCTCCATTGTGTATGATCAAAAGTCTCATTTCCTACCTAATTCACGAGACATGCACGAAAACGTTCCTGCCTAATTCCATTTCATATAAAAATCGTGAAACTAGGGTTTTCTTTTCTCTGGTATTGCAATCTGTCCAATCCCAACGAACTCTTTGTTTCACACCTGACGTCTGAAGATTCGAAAAAGTCTCACGATCTAAGAGATCCGAAGAGAAAGGGCACATCGGGACAACGAAAAAGAAGTTCCAGAAGCAATATGGGCTATTGTTGGAAAAATTGTTGGAAAAATTCTTGAGGCACGAACAATTACTTTTCAAATCACCAACTATTCTTCTTTTAGTTGCCCAAAAAAACAGATGTTATTCAAATCAAAGAACTTCTTGTCCGGTTTTGCATAAAACTTGAGAACCAAGGCAATCAAGAAATAAATACTTTTCTATGGAATTTTTAGAGCAGAATGATATATAGGTTGTCGCATGTCATCCCGGCGAGGGGGTCTTTTTTAGTGTCTCGCAATGGAGTTGTTGAGAAGTCGCCACCTGACTGTTGAGGGTCGCTAAGAACACCCGGTTGCACTGGTCTGGTCAAAGATTCAAGGGTAGGGGACTAGTTGCATAAAGAGAAGGTATTAGCATCCCCAGTACGCCTTACCTGAGATAAGCTGCATTGTCTATTTCGATGTGATTTTGAATACATCAACGGGTCGTATTTATTCACATGAAAAATGTTCCGATTGAAAAAAAAATCGGTCACCGCTCAAAATAGTTCTGTGAATTTTATTGATTATTTCTAGATATGCAAATGCTAGCCTACTTGTAGTTTCTTCATTTACCACCTGAAATTAACCATTAATCCTAATGAATTAATTTCACGATTGATCGATCCATAAAAGAAATCGACCACCGCTCAGAATAATCCTGACAATTTTGGTGGTTATTCCCGAATATGTAAATGTTAACCTACATGCAAATCCGACAATTACTACCTAAAATCAACCGTTAATTCTCAAGAATTAATTTCATGATTTGTTCTAATATTAGGCCAATTTCTCAAGATTTAATAAACTTATTATTAAATCTAAGGTAAATTTTCAGAAAACACTTTGGCCGTTGCAAATAAAAACACATATTTTTTTTTCAATTTATATCACTTTTTCCTTATCAAAACAAACATAAAATTAAGTAAACACAACACAACACACACATTCTCTTTTTTCTTTCTTTTTCATTATATTTTTACAAATAAAATGCAACTCACACACACATTATCTTTTTTTCATTTTTCTCATTACATTTCACAAATAATAATTAAAATAAAAAAAACTCAAATAAACACAAATACAAAAAGAAAATTACATAAAAGGCCTCAGGAGGCAATTCTAGAATAGTGGCCGCAGGAGGAGGACTGGTAGCGCGTCTGCCCAGGCGCCGCCGTCACTGGCGGCGCGTGATTCCACGTGCCGCCGGCGGTGAAGGTGCAGAACAGGGGGTGCGTGGATCAGCCTCTTCCCTCCCTTCTTTCACCGGTGGTGGCCTCCATGACGACCTGTAACACAAGAAAATACACAGAAAAAAAACCCAACACAAACAAAGCAGCTGGGTTGTTCCTCCCTTCCTCTCAGTCCGTTCTTCTTCTTTTTCTCGCCGGCGAGGGTGCTTCAAGGTACCCTGCGGACACGAACGACACATCACATAGCAAATACACAAATCAATTTTAATTCTCTTCAAATCTCGGGTCTGTTCTTCGATTTGTCTTCTCTCGGCTTCAAATGGCAGGTAGACTGCTTTGCCCAAGGTGAGGGCTGCTGTTGATGATGGTTGCTATCATGGAAGAGGTTGGCTGTCGTGGAAGGGGCTGTCAAAAAGGAGAGGGAAACAGAGGTGATGGGAAGGTCACCGACAGTGACAGTGAAGACTTAGGTCTTGACAGCAAGTGGAGGGTGAAGGCTGTAGCTGCAAGCTTGAGGGAAAGCTGGTGTGGCCGGAGGAAGACCTGGAAGGGGAGGAGAGTGTGGTGGCAGCAGGGCTGAACGGCAAGTGAAGAGGGATTTTGAGAGCGGACAAGAGTGAGGATTTGGTGCTGACTGTGGCGCAAGTGAGAAGAGATGATGGGGAAGGCTAAGCTGAAAATGGCAGAGGAAGGGCTGTGGCTAACAGTGGATATGAGTCTGCTGGCCGGAGGGGAAAAAAAGTGAGGGAGAAAGGAAGACAAAATGAAAAAAAAAACAAGGCTGCAGCTGCACAAAAAGGCTGGCGGATGCAGCCCCCCCACGGGAGAGATGGGTTTAGGATTTTTTTAGGGTTTTTGATCGAGTGTATTTTTTTTTGGATCCTTTCACTTGTGGCTGATACCTTCTCTATTTATCTGTTACTACCCAAGTTTTGACCCACTTATTTTTAAATTTCTAAAGAAAGATAAAAAAAAGAAAAAATCCAAAAAATCTTGATTCAGGAGCAAAATTGAACAAATTAAGAATCAATACAGAGTCAAATCACACAAATTAGAAATCAATGACCACATTGAAAAGGGCACGAAAGCTAAGGGCTGATTTTAAAATTTTGGCTAAAAAAAACTTGATAGATAAGAAAGTATCAGCCACAAGTAAAAGGACCCAAAAAAAAATACACTCATTCAAAAGCCCTAAAAAACACCCTAAACCCATTTCTTTCTCTCCTTTTTTTCCTCTTTAATCAAATATAATGAAAACAAACATAAAATTGAGTAAACACAACACAACACACACACATTCTCTTTTTTCTTTCTTTTTCATTATATTTCTACAAATAAAATACAACTCACACACACATTATCCTTTTTTCATTTTTCTCATTACATTTCACAAATAATAATTAAAATACAATAAAACTCAAATAAACACATGATATAAAAGGAAAATTACATAAAAGGCCTCAGGAGGTAGTTCTGGAACAGTGGCCGCAGGAGGACTGGTGGCGCGTCTGCCCAGGCGCCGCAGTCACTGGCGGCGCGTGGAACCACGCGCCGCTGCTGGTCACCAGCAGGGCAGGGGGCAAACGGATCTGCCTCTTCTATTCAACCTCTCGCCGGTGTTGGCCTTCCGGCGACCTGCAAAACAACAATGAACAGCAAACAAAATAACAAACAAAAAAAATCAAAAATCTCTTCAGACCTCAGATCTGCAGTTCTTCTCAGTTTCTTTCTCTTCTTCTTCCCTTCTCTCCTCTTCTTTTCCTCGCCGGCGAAGGTGTTCCGGTGACCTGCAAAAACCAAACAACAAAAAACCGAAGACACACAATCAATAGCAGCTGGGCTGATCTTCTCTTCTTCTCCAGATCTGCTCTTATCCCTTCTTCAGATGACTGCCTGAGAGGGAGAGGGAGAGGGAGAGAGAAAAAGCCATCGTGGGTGGCAGCTGAGTCGATGTGGCTGCTACGGGGAGGTGGAACGGGAAGAGGTTGTCTCCGGGCGGTTACTGTGGACGGCCGGGAAAAGAGGGAAGGGGAAGGCTGCTGTTGTGGTGGCTGGACTGGAGGCTGGGAGGAGAGGAGAATGTGGGTAGATCTACTGGGCAAGTGGCTGACGGCAAGGGGGCCGGACGGTCGGTGGCTGCAGAGAGATGGCCATGGTCGCCGGTAGGGAGGTGGAGAGGAAAGGGAAGTGATGGGGACTGAAATGAGAGGGTGGGGCTGCAACTGTGGCTGGCCCGGGAGAAAGAGAGGGAAAGGGAAGGTGAAAAATGGGAAATGAGTGGGGAAAATGGGGGCTGCAGCCCCATCTTGGCAGCTGCAGCCCCTCTGGGAGAAAAATATATTTAGGGTTTTTGTTATTTTAGGGTTTTGGGTGTGAGTGGGGAAATTTTTTTTTATCTTTTTACTTGTGGTTGATATCTTTTTATTTATAGAGTTTTTTTCTAGCCAAAATTCAAAACTAACCCTCAGTTTACGTGTCTTTTTTAATTTGGTTTTTGATTTTTAATTTGTGCGATTTGACTATTAAACTCTCAATTTATTCAATTTTGCCTCTATATCAAGATTTTTGGATTTTTTTTCTTTTTTCTTTTTTTTAATATTTTTTCTTTTTTTTTAATATTTTTTCTTTTTCTTACGGAACCTAGAAATAAGTGGGTCAAAAATTAGGTAGCAACATAGGTTACTGTCATCCCTTAGCTTTATTTATAGCAAAAACAAACCTTACATAAAAAAGAATTCTAGCCTATTACAAATTCTTAGCTAAATAGGAAATTGAATAACTTTTAGTCTAATTAGGAAATAACTAACATGCTTGATCAAAACACTTTGATCTTTATTGAAACATAAATAAAACCGTTAATGATGATCTTCAATTCAGTTGTAGTCTTGGAATGAAAATCTTCAATCTTCATCACTCCTCCTTGCCTTCCAAGTTAATTACTTTGAAAAGATCAGTTAGAAGCATGTAAGTCATCGGTCTTATCATCAAATTCGAGCCCCCCAAGGTTATTTTAGCAGTATAGTGGAAGGACTGACAAACCAATCAGCATCCACAGTCAACAAAATTCTCATGCATGAAAAGTTGTAGTCACATTTGGCCATTTCTTGGTAACATCAGTTAACAGAGAATCTGCTGCTCAATTTCCAGTTAAAAAAAGAAAGAACAGAAAACACTCTGGAAAAATGGTGGATGTTTTAACGTGTAGAAAGTAATATGATCGTGTGATTCCAGGTGTGAGACTGGTAGAATTTCAGGTCGCAATTACCTGGTCTATTGAATCGGCGTCGAGGATTCGTCGGAGCAGGGAGAAAAGGCCCGGTGAATCCGCTCCCGACTGGGTGGGATTTTTCGAGGCGGGGATTTTACTAATGGTATTAGAAACTCAATTTGACGTCTCAAACGTTCATTTGCCTTCTTCAAAAGCTCGTTATCCTCTTTCAAAATCTCGTAATCCGTCTGCTTTGACATTTCCCTGCTTATTTCATTGAAAATAAAAGAATATTAAGATTAGAATAACGAGAGGAGCAAATCCAGGCTTAACCTCCAGGTGCATTCAGCTTGAGCACTTGCTTTTAATTTTTTTTTGTTTTTTTTTTTTCTAATTTATTTTGAACTTGGACTTTGATTTATTATAAAATAGTTTTTTAAAACATAAATTATTATTTCTTTTAAGCCTTAAAAAGAGTCAATCTTCTTCATCTTCTTGAACATTTTTTTCCAAAGGAAAATTGTCTCTTAAAGGCTCAAAATCAACAAGTTTTTATTCCTTTTCATGCCAGTTAATCAAGGCAAAACAGCAAATTTTAATTATGGTAACTCTTTATTAATTTTGATTCAAAAAATCAATATAAATAGGGAAGAAGAGGGAGATGTTCTGGACTAAAATCTCTAGCTTTCCTCTTTCCTATTTTGCCTTCTCTCTCTATTTTAGAGCTTAATCACTTGTCTTCATTGGGATTTTTTTAGTTCATTTTCCCTTGGAATCAACTTTTAAAGGAAGTGCATGCTTTAAAAGTGTAGCTGATAGCTGATGGAGTCCTATGAGACTTGTTGGCATTATTCATTTGCACTAAAAAATGGGTAATAAAATTTTAAAGACAAATAATATATCATTAACAACAACATATTGCTATCTTATATTGTTTATAAGTTTCTTCGATTAGAAACAACTATAGCTATAATCTGGGTTTAGTTTTTTTTTTTTTATATATATATATTTTTCTGCATGATTTTAACTCAAAAAACAGTTGTTTGCTTTGAGATTGAACTTCAAAAAATAATAACAAAAAATGTTATTCTAACTTCTAAGAACCTGACAGAATTCTTGACTGAAGAAGTGCTAAAGTTGTTGAATAAGGAATCTAATCCTATAATTATGATAGTTGTGAACATGATTTCATGTGCAAGAACTATTTCTTGAATGGATTAATTAGAAAACAAGTGATATATACAATTGAATCAAGAGTGTAAAACTCAAAGGTTTAGACAAAAGATACGAGGATGAAAATGTCTGTCCAAAGAATTTCAAGATAGTCAAGCAGTGTGATGAACCAAATTCAAGAATTTTAGTTTATTTTACATGCAGTTTCACTAGTTCATCCCTTGGTTTAGCTCATAATCGAAGAGTCTTTTGCCCCAGTTAATACAATCTTCCATTCATAGCTTTTAGAAATGCAGCTAGCCAAGACAATACAACTATACTTCTGCAGATTTCAAAAAAGTCTCACGATCTAAAAGATCCGAAGAGAAAGGGCACCTCGGGACAACGAAAAAGAAGTTCCAGAAGCAATATGGGCTAGTAAAGATCAGTTAGAAACTTGGAAGTCATCGGTCTTATCATCAAATTCGAGCCCCCCAAGGTTATTTTTGATCTAGAACTTTTCTGCCGAGGTTGTTTTAGCAGTGCAGTGGAAGGATTGGCAAACCAATCAGCATCCACAGTCGACAAGATTCTCATGCTTGAAAAGTTGTAGTCACATTTGGCCATTTCTTGGTAACATCAGTTAACAGAGAATCTGCTGCTCAATTTTCAGTTAAGAAAAAGAAAGAACAGAAAACAATCTGGAAAAATGGTGGATGTTTTAACGTGTAGAAAGTAATATATATGATCGTGTGAGACTGGTAGAATTTCAGGTCGCAATTACCTGGTCTATTGTTTGCAAATGCAAAAAATGGTCTGAATCCATGTTGTCATGCTATGAAATTGAGTTAATATCTTAGTTCCTCATCGGTCAACAAACAGGTCAACTATGGCTTTCTTCAACCTCCGCTTCACCCTCAACAAGAAAGTAAGAGAGTGAAGCAGCGAAGTGAAAATGTAATGAAAAGAATCTCCTACACAGCACTCATCCAATGAAAAGAATAGAAGAATACAAGCATGCGTTGAAGCTTACAGAATCATCCAGTCTACTTCAATCTTTTATTTTTTGACCAGAGAGAAATTTCACGGGGTTTTTGATCCGCCAAAGCTACTGGTTCTTGCAGTGAAGTGATTTCCATATAGAATCTCTTCGAAGAAAACCAGAGTCTTTCTATATATGAACATGCATACTTCTTGTATACTATTGAATCGGCGTCGAGGATTCGTCGGAGCAGGAAGAAAAGGCCCGTTGAATCCGCTCCCGACTGGGTGGGATTTTTCGAGGCGGGGATTTTACTAATGGTATTAGAAACTCAATTTGACGTCTCAAACGTTCATTTGCCTTCTTCAAAAGCTCGTTATCCTCTTTCAAAATCTCGTAATCCATCTGCTTTGACATTTCCCTGCTTATTTCATTGAAAATAAAAGAATATTAAGATTAGAATAACGAGAGGAGCAAATCCAGGCTTAACCTCCAGGTGCATTCAGCTTGAGCACTTGCTTTTAATTTTTTTTTGTTTTTTTTTTTTCTAATTTATTTTGAACTTGGACTTTGATTTATTATAAAATAGTTTTTTAAAACATAAATTATTATTTCTTTTAAGCCTTAAAAAGAGTCAATCTTCTTCATCTTCTTGAACATTTTTTTCCAAAGGAAAATTGTCTCTTAAAGGCTCAAAATCAACAAGTTTTTATTCCTTTTCATGCCAGTTAATCAAGGCAAAACAGCAAATTTTAATTATGGTAACTCTTTATTAATTTTGATTCAAAAAATCAATATAAATAGGGAAGAAGAGGGAGATGTTCTGGACTAAAATCTCTAGCTTTCCTCTTTCCTATTTTGCCTTCTCTCTCTATTTTAGAGCTTAATCACTTGTCTTCATTGGGATTTTTTTAGTTCATTTTCCCTTGGAATCAACTTTTAAAGGAAGTGCATGCTTTAAAAGTGTAGCTGATAGCTGATGGAGTCCTATGAGACTTGTTGGCATTATTCATTTGCACTAAAAAATGGGTAATAAAATTTTAAAGACAAATAATATATCATTAACAACAACATATTGCTATCTTATATTGTTTATAAGTTTCTTCGATTAGAAACAACTATAGCTATAATCTGGGTTTAGTTTTTTTTTTTTTATATATATATATTTTTCTGCATGATTTTAACTCAAAAAACAGTTGTTTGCTTTGAGATTGAACTTCAAAAAATAATAACAAAAAATGTTATTCTAACTTCTAAGAACCTGACAGAATTCTTGACTGAAGAAGTGCTAAAGTTGTTGAATAAGGAATCTAATCCTATAATTATGATAGTTGTGAACATGATTTCATGTGCAAGAACTATTTCTTGAATGGATTAATTAGAAAACAAGTGATATATACAATTGAATCAAGAGTGTAAAACTCAAAGGTTTAGACAAAAGATACGAGGATGAAAATGTCTGTCCAAAGAATTTCAAGATAGTCAAGCAGTGTGATGAACCAAATTCAAGAATTTTAGTTTATTTTACATGCAGTTTCACTAGTTCATCCCTTGGTTTAGCTCATAATCGAAGAGTCTTTTGCCCCAGTTAATACAATCTTCCATTCATAGCTTTTAGAAATGCAGCTAGCCAAGACAATACAACTATACTTCTGCAGATTTAGAGATATCATGAACTGGTTTGGATCCAATGGAGACGCAAAGAACGAAATGGAGAGATACTGTTATTGTATTTCAAGAATAAACTTTGACCACTCAAGCCTAGCTAGGAGGGGAGAATATGGCTGTGTGTGGAAAGGAGGTATAGAAAAAAGGGGCCATGGCATGGCTTTGACTTGTATAATCGAAAGCAAAAAACATGGAAATGAAGCACGAAAGAAAAGAAAGTCTAGCAAGGAAAAAGATGAAATACCTCGCTCTTCTTTTTTGAAACCAATCTTGCACTTTGCGAGGAACAAGGTTCAGCTGCTCTGCTAAACTCAGCTGTATCTGAACATTTTAAATAAACTTTATCAGCAACTACTTGCACACGCACAGACACAACTTTAGCAACAAGTAACTCAAAATGTTCTCAAGTTTCATGCTATTTCTTTTTAACTTACACTGTTAGGGATGCAGTTGTCTTCTTCGAAGATGTTTTGGAGGAATACCAATATCTCCTCAGAGAACCTGGGTTTCTTCTGAACCAACGGGTTCTCAGCACCATCATTTGAGCTTGAACTTGCCTGCCCACTCTCTAGTTCCAATTCTCTCTTCTTTCCAGCAGAACCTCCACCCCTAACTCTCTCAAAATCCATTTGAGATGATGTCAAGAACAGGCTGATATCTAGCTCATTTGGCAGGCCGACGTCCAGTCCATCTGTCGAAACTGGTTCAGATGACAGAATAATGTGTGACAATAGCCCCAACAACAAAGGTTTACATCAACGATGAATGCAAAATTGAAGTGAAATGAACAATAAATGAAAGTTGCAGGAAATGTCACCTTTTCTCGATTTTAAATGATCTGTTGTTTTTGCTCTCAGCACAGCTTCTACCCTTTTTGAGGCCTTGTCTAAATAATGCATAACTATTTTCTGGCAATCCTCAAATGCAGAGGTTTTATAAATGACATCCAAAGTTTTTCTCAAAAGAAAAATCATTGGCTGTTGCTTCTGGTCAGCCAACTTTTGACCGTGCTCATCTTCTGCCACACTATCTTTAGCACGTATTGTCCACCGCTTTAATATGTACTGGGCTGGTATATGAAAGATATTTCTTGCATTGAGTACTTTTAAGGCATGGACACATAAAATTCCTTCTGATTCATATTTCTTACAGCTACATGCAAGGTTAGAGTCCGGACAGCTGAATTCAACAATGCTCTCCTTCTGGCCCTCCTCTGTCAGCTTGAAAGTAGCATTCGTCCCATCACCTCCAATTTCTTCTATGGCCACTGACAAACTTTTGACTAATTCTCCCTGAAATATGCTGAAGATTGTGCGGGTGTATATATTGGCTGCCTGTTTCTCCATTGCGCTACCACTTAAAATTAGCACCTTGGTTGTTTCACCACAACGCAAATCTTCACATAGCTCTTCCAAGCGCTGTGTTTCTACCACTTTAAGATACTGATGAACAAACATCGACAGGTTCATGGTGTCACTTGTCGAATTCTGGAAAACATTGATAATGTCCTCGCACCATTTTATGCCTGCGGAGAAAGTTTCTTTGTGGAAGACATTGGCCCATCTTTCTCGTGACAAGTATAGATTGTTCAGCCAGGCGTTTTCACGGAGATTGAATTTCTTGAGTAGAAAATCCCACTTTGACTCGAATTCTTCCTCAGTTTGGCAATCAGAGATGCATGCGTTGAAGATGCTCTCAAGAGCAGCCTGACTATAAAATGCAAATACGTGCTTTGCCTTCCTGCGGATAAAGCATGCACCAAACTGATGTTCTGCATCCAGCAACACCACTTTTACTGCATCAACCATCACCTGGTTCTCATCAGTGACAATTGTTTTTGGTTGTTTTCTTCCCATTGCTTCCATAAATGTCTCGAGCAACCAAACAAATGACTCCTTGCTTTCATCAAGCAAGAAAGCACAGCCAAACATGACATACTGCCGATGATGATTGAGCCCCCAGAATGGTGCACAGATCATGTCGTATTTGTCCATCCTAAAAGTTGTGTCCAGAATAAGAACATCGCCGAAGTAGTCATAGTCTACCATGGACCTCCCATCTCTCCAGAAAAGATTTTTCAGGCGATTATTAGAGTCAAGCTGAACTGCATAGAAGAGTGACAGATCCTCCACCTGCAGATGCCTCAGATAATTTAACAGGTTTTGAACTTCTTCAGGATGTTTACCATCTCTTGTTTTATCATGCACACATGTACTGCATAATTCTGTGGATTTTGGAGTTCCAGCATCCTTTGCCATCTCTGCATTATTTTCATTGAGAATCAAGCGAGCCTCGGACGTTTTAGTGCATGATCTTGTAGTATGCCTTTGATTCTCAAGGTGATGATTGTGCCCTTGATTAAATTGCGAGACCACCCATTTTCCATTTTCAACTGTAAACTGGATTTTGGCGTCACAGCCTGTTCTTGTTTCTTTTCTCTTGTACTTTGTAATCTTGTCAGCTTGCTTCTTCAATCGAAACCCTTGTTTCGAACAAAAAAAGAATCTTTTTCTAATGGTTCCGTTGGACAAGCGTTGCACCTTCCCTTTTCTTGTTCTGAAACCAATTTTATTTGCATAACCTTCGTAAAATCTGTAAGCCTCCTCCTCAGAAGAGAATTCCATCCCAATTTCTGGTTTTTGACAACTATCCTTCGATTCACTCGCACCAAAAACTGATGTAGCTTGTATCTCATCCTCATCTCCATCGCTGTCTGATGACAGCATATCAACCCCATTACACTCTGATAAATAATGAATGAATGCTGAAATTGCTGATGTGTCCATCTTCTGGCCAAGCTAAAGATAAACAGGCCCAAGTTAATCATACTAAATGATGAAAATCACAATGCAACATTTGAATAAATGGTTTCTGTTAAATGGATGGTATAGGGATGCACTTCAGCCACTCGCAAATATCTCTTCACAAATGAAGCACTGAAAAAAAACTAATGGTGTTCTGAATGTTGGCAAGGAACATTCTTAAAAAGAATTCAAACCATTCATAGCTCATGCATATAGCCTTGCAATTTGAAAGGAATTTGAGGAGGACTGCTATATAATAAACATAAATGATATAGCAGCATTGTGATATACTCTAATTGCTCGTTCACTACAGATATGAAGATGCCTACAAGTTTAGGCAACAATTTTGCTCATTGGAGCTTCTATGGACAGGGTTTCACAAAATACTTGAAGGTCCCTTGCAAATGTCACAGAAATATTAACTGAAAACAAAATTATCTATATTGAAATAAAAAACAATTGAAGATATGGATGTAGGAGATGTCAGATTACTTCATCTTGAAGGTTTTCGCCATGGCTTTTTAGCAAATCAGCCTCCTCATTTTCCCTGTCTTCATCGATTTCACCAGAACTAAATAATGAAGGTGAAGATAGACTTAGATCTTTAGAAATCTGAGACAGAGCTCCTGATAGAGATAGATCACTAGGGCTATTTAATGCACTGCTGCTGCTTACATCTGTATTCTTCTTCTTCCTCTTCTTCTTGGATGAGTTTTCAAAAACGTGGCCCCATTCGTAGTCTAGACTCGAAACCCCTGCCCCTTTCACAGAGCTGCCAAATGCAAATTCCAAACCATTTCCACTGTCCCCCCATTCGGATGTTGATGCCTTATCTTGATTCCTTGAGTACACGTTGTGCCAAAAGCTATCACTGGAACCTTGGGCAGCATCTTTATCAACAGAACTGGTTTGAGGATCATTTCCTGCAGCAGAATCTGATGTTTCTGCCATTTGTTTGGAGAGTTAAAATAGAAAGAAAATACAGAAATACAGGAGATCAAGGAGTTATCGATCGATTTCATGTGTTTGCTTTTGTTTTTGGAGTTTAAGAAGGTGAAACAAATGATCCAGAAGTTTCGCAGAACATGGACAGAAGTTTCTTAAAGTCATCCAGACTGCCCCACCATGGCTTACAGTCAAGTAAGACTCACAAGTAGCTCTCACATTCACACCTGTGGCTGATGCACCGAGGATAGGTGGTCTGAAGACCATTTCATCCCGGAATTTAGGTGGTCCTGTGAAAACCCGTGTAATGGACTGCCACTAGTCTTCTCCATTTCTACCTGAGAAACTATCCGTTAAAAAGGAGGTTGCTGTAGATTGACCTCACATTGGAGTTAAGGGTTTATTTCAGTTGTAATTTGAATCTTTACAGCAAAAATAGCTCATACCTCAAAAATATTTAAAGAAGTCTCGAATCGGTTAAGTGGGGGTTGACGTGATACCACTTCAATCTTATTCTGAAAAGTTAGGTGGACTAGTCACAGTACCCTAAGATTCTCACAGTAAGAGTAGTGTTTTTGAGTATTTGAAACTGATTATATATGTATTTAGTCTTTATTTTTTTGATTTTTTATTTATTTTTGGTTATTTTAATTATTTTAGTACGGAGGTTTTAATTGTTTTATATTGGATCCTCCAACTGAAATTTGTCATATATTCTATCTTTCATTTCAGTCCTTATTCTTTTAATTTTGTAAGAACATTACAATTTTTTAAAACGTCTTTATTTATTTCGGTCCCAAGGTTTTATTTATTTCAATTTTGTCCTTTAATTGAAATTAATTATATAGTTTGTTTTGATTTGTTTTGATTGTGTCCTCCAATTGAAATTATTCATGTATACTACTTTTCATTTCAATCCTTATTCTTTTAATTTTTTTAAACAAAATTCACTGCAATTTTTTTTAAATATATCTATTTGTTTCGGTCCTAATATTTTTATTTGTTTCAATTTTGTTGTTCGATTGAAATTAATTATATATTTTATTTTTCATTTGGGTCCTAATTGTTTGAATTTTTTATTTGCTATTATTTTTGGTTTTTTCTGTCATTCTTTGACAGCGTTTATTCTTTAATTGTATTTATGCATCTATGCTTTTAGTTTTTATTTTTATTTTTTATTAGGGATTTATTTTTACTTGGTTCAGTCCTGAAATTTTAATTTATGTTGGTGATCATTTTCAAATTAACATTGCTTTCCTTTTCCCTTTGTTCTTTTTTTGTGTTTTTTGTTATTTTTATCTATTCTTCGGATTAGATAATTTTGTTATTTGTGCCATAATAATGATAATTATTAATTTTTTATGTTGAAAAAAATATGGTGTCGCTTGCAACGAGACACTGGGGCATTGACAAGTGTGTGTGCATATATATATATATATATATATATATATATATATATATATATATATATATATATATATATATGTTATGCTATGTACAAGGACAAATATATAAGTAATTTAGGTAAACAAGATTGGAAAGCAATCAGATATATGATTTTGTTTGAGAAGGCCAGACTTGAGGCTTTAAAGTTGTGTGAATGCTGATTTAGCTGGTGATGATGGCTTGTATATTCCGGATGATTTGGTTCAGGAAAAAGGGTACCGGAGGTGATCTGCCAGATTTTGCGACTTTTAAGAGTTAGGGCATCTCCAGCGGGAGAGCTATCTCAGCAGCCAAAGCTAAATTTTTTAGCTTTTGGCTATTTTCGTTCTTATTGTTGTCTCCAGCGGGAGAGGCATCCAGGTAGCCAAAATGGCTTTTTATCCATAAAGGTACATTTTGAATAAATTCAAATGGATTAAAAGAGAGGAAAACAAAAAAGGCCTGCTAGCTCCGGCACTGGGCTCGGGCTTAAGAGCAGGAGAAAACGAAACAAACCCTTAGGCTACTAAAGGCTAGAGAAAAGGAAAGAAAGCATAAAGGGGAAAAGACCCCCAATCTGGCCTAACCCTCCCAAAACAAAGGGGCTTGCGGAAGGCAAAACACAACTGAAGCCCTACGGACTACTGGTCTTCAAAACTGGCCTGACAACACACCACACAGCTTGCATGCTTCCAGAACTACACCCTCCATCGATCTCTTGCATAGTTAGGGATATGGCCCTTATAACTCATTAACAGCAGCCTAATGTGAGTGATTGCTTCATGCACTAGCATCCCAGCACGCTTGTTCTGGCTTTGAAAGATTCTACGGTTTCTTTCTGTCCAAATAAAATAAACTGCAGTGGCTAGCATGTGCTTAGCTAGGAGGCAGTTAAATCTCTTCTTTTTTATGAACCTTGTTCCAGCCCATTGAAGAACATTTTCCCAGCTATCAACTGGCCAGTGATGATCGGCAAAGGAGGGCATCTCCAGCAGGAGAGCTATCTCAGCAGCCAAAGCTAATTTTTTTAGCTTTTAGCTATTTTCATTCTTATTGTTGTCTCCAGCGGGAGAGGCATCCAGGTAGCCAAAATAGCTTTTTATCCATAAAGGTACATAGGCAACTTAGAAATTATTCTAAGTACAGTCACACCATCCTTTATAGTTGTTTGAACCAATATGATTGTTCACGTAGAGAAGGAGGGACAAATAAACCTCAAAACACAATCATAACATGTAAATCTAGGTAACAAGACACAAGCGAAGGCAAAATATAGACTTTATTAATAGAAAGAAGAATTATATTACATAAAATATGTATCCTCAACAGAAAGTCATAAGTCGATGTTACCAAAACAAAAAAAAAATCCAAAGCATAATAAGCCATTATTATACTACGTTTTCCAGTTATGTCCTTCCATCTCCTTTTGTTTGGTCTCCAACAATATTTTTAATTTTTGAAGAATGACTGCATCTGTAACGATCTGGGAATTTTTTTTTATATATATATATATATATATAACACATATGGTACCGGAAATCAGCGAATCTAATACCTCACATCATCAGAATACCATCCATACAATCAACATTTCATTAAAAGTGGATCTTACATAAACATGTAGTATCATGGTTGCATAATTAGAAATTCATATTAAAATTATACATATTGTATTCCTATACTACTAATAGCCATTACGAATTTACACAAAAGGGTCTAATAAAAGTTATGTGTTTTGTACATTGATTCACACAAAATACATTGTGATTTAGAATGCAACTACATGGTTCCTTGCAAATTATGATAAATTTGTCTCCAGAGGAAAGGAAATCGCCATTGCAATTCCAAGACTGCAGCCATTGGTGTCTCCCCGGCGTGCCGGATGCATGGAATGAGATTCTCTAAGCGGAGCTTTTAGTAAATGAGAAACAGAAGCAGCAAACGAAGAAGAGGCAATAGGTGAAGCAAGGAAAGGCCGCACAAATTTAGAGGGTGCAGAAAAAAAGAAGGTAATATGGAGTTTAAACTCCACGTACATGCAGTATAGTTTTCCTTTTCCTTCAGTTTTGGGTTATAGAAACAAAGAAACATGGGGAAGATCCGAGAAATAGTGTTTCGTTTTCTCCATTAATTATGTGAGAAACAAGTCGAGAGTGTATGTGCTTTTAATATTATAAATCTATCTGTTTATATATATATATATATATATATATATATATATATGGAAGAGAAGAAAGAGGGGAGAAGAGATTGAAGCTGAAGTTTACACTCTTGTTTCTTTAATTATTATTTTTTCTTTTAACCTCAAATCAAGACATTGAGGGCTGTAAATTTAAAAATTTATTACCATGTTTCATTTCAATAATATAGTTCCACTGTTGCATTGCAATGTTAAGCTTAGTCTACAACCATTTAATATCTATATCTATATCTATATCTATATCTATTAAATAAGCTTTCGGTCATTTTCCCGTATAATTTAGTTGTGGTCAATGTTGTTGGTCCGTGAAGCTGAGAATTTCCAACCATGAAGACGACCGACTGCTAAGATAATTGCTACTTTTGATGACTTTTGTGTTACTAAATTGTTTTAAGTTTGCACTTTGGTCCTTTTCTCGCTTTCTCACATGCCATGCCATGATTCCATGTTTTGCTAATTTAATTTTTTTTTCACATGATTAGCAAAAGGCAGCCTAGGATTAAGCATACGAGGCGTGAATATGCCATTGAATTGTGGGAGTATTTCTAGGACATCATAAAAAGGATGACTTTACTTTAAAAACATGCGATGCCTTCGCATTTTATTTTATTATAAGCTATTTTGCGAGTGTCGGCAAGCAGAACTAGCCATAAATAAATAGAGGCTTTATTTAGAATCTTTTAATGCAATAATTTGTCATCACGTGATTTTTCTTGTTTTGGTCACGAATGGTGCTGAAGCCCGAAGGCAGACAAACCTAACCTAGTTTAATGCTGAAAGGAACATGTTTTTTTTTTTTTTTTTGGTATTATTTATATATATTTATTATGCTATCAGATATTATAAATATTATAAATATTCTCTGAATTTTATTCACGAGCTTTCGGCTAAAAGAGAGAATCTCAGAACAATGTTAATTTCTATATTTTTACGGGGTCATTTGGATTTTATTAGGTTGATTTGGGATGCAGTATTTTTTTAAAGATTTTAACAATAAAATTACTAAATAATTTATAAAAACAATATTTAATTAACTGGAATTCAGGGTGTTTTTATATTTTTACCATTTCACAACACAATAAGACCCTAAAAAAAATCTAATTTATTTAATAATTTTCTTTTTAGTTATTGCTAAGTTGACTCGTAGATGATTCAATAATTTAATAAATATAAATATTTTAAAAAATTATTGGCTCAAAATGCACGTATCAGAATGTGGGTAATGTTTATTATATACTTGGGATAGCGCGGACGATGTTGTCCAGTGTCCAAACATTGGCTTTCATATCTAGATGACACGTGGTCAACAAGTATCTGATTTTATATGGATGATTTTTTTTTATCTCCTCCTCAATTTTCACACAAAACCCTTGATTTTTTTTTAAAAACAGTTCCTTAATTTGTTTTTTTTATTATTATTTTATTTAAAATAAATAATTACAAAAAAACTCGAAGTGTTTGATCACATTCTTTTTATTATTATTATTATTTATTTTCTTTGAAATAGATAGTTATAGAAAATCTCATAATGTTTACATTGTGGTATGAGGAATTACACTTTATATTCAAGGTCAAATAAATATTTCAAAAATAAATCAAAATAAAAAATTATCCTCTTATATATATAATATAATCCAAACAACTATCAAGAAAATTTCATTTCCCTCTCTCCCTTCCCTTTTTTAATTAGGGTTCTATAACCACAGATGGAGATGATAAGCATGAAGAAAGCCATTGATGAAAATGATAAACATCCTGAAAACAATTTCTAAACTTACAAAGTGATTTCAGTGAACAAGGAAACAAATAACACTAAACTTCATCCTCATCCTCTTCTATCTTTGGAGCCAAGACAACCTTGTACTCAACCACATCAGGTAGTAGGTCTGAAGGCTGTTTTATACTAAGTTTTAAAAGTATTTTTTATTTTATTTTATTTTAAATTAAATTTTTTAGTGTTCTTAGATCATTTTAAGGTGCTGATGTCAAAAATGATTTTTAAAAATAAAAAATAATATTATTTTGATGTATTTATCAATGAAAAACACTTTAAAAAACAACTTCAGCCACACCCCAAAACAATAACTAAGATCATTTTGGCATCTCCCGACTGTAAGACCATAAGCCACATACAAGCAAATTAACCTGTGAAGTGATATAGCTGTGATGCATACATTTTATTGAATATATTCAAATTACTAACCCGGATTCGAAATTTTTCTTGCAATTTTAAAAATGTTATTATCATCTAAATATTTTTGTATATTATAAAAATTTAACCGGCAACAGCAATAAAGATTCAACTCCATACTAGTTGGGATCGTCAAACCTTGTGCTCCATTGTGTATGATCAAAAGTCTCATTTCCTACCTAATTCACGAGACATGCACGAAAACGTTCCTGCCTAATTCCATTTCATATAAAAATCGTGAAACTAGGGTTTTCTTTTCTCTGGTATTGCAATCTGTCCAATCCCAACGAACTCTTTGTTTCACACCTGACGTCTGAAGATTCAAAAAAGTCTCACGATCTAAAAGATCCGAAGAGAAAGTGCACCTTGGGACAACGAAAAAGAAGTTCCAGAAGCAATATGGGCTATTGTTGGAAAAATTCTTGACGCACGAACAATTACTTTTCAAATCAGAAATTGTTCTGTTTTAGTTGCCCAGAAAAATAGATATTATTCAAATTAAAGAACTTCCTGTCCGGTTTTGCAGAAAATTTGAGAACAAGGCAATCAAGAAATAAATACTTTTCTATGGAATTTTTAGAGCGGAATGATATATAGGTTGTCGCACGTAGCCGGGTGTAGTCCTGGCGAGGGGTCGCTGGAAACACCCGGTTACACTGGTCTGGTCAGAGATTCAAGGGTAGGGGACTGGTTGTGTAAAGAAAAGATATTAGCACCCCTAGTACGCCTTACCTGAGGTAAGCTACATTGTCTATTTCAATGTGATTTTGAATGCTTCAACAAGTCTGATTTATTCACATGAAAAATGTTCCGATTGAAAAAGAAACTCAGAATAATCCTTTGAATTTTATTGATTATTTCTAGATATGCAAATGCTAGCCTACTTGTAGTTTTTTCATTTACCACCTGAAATTAACCATTAATCCTTATGAATTAATTTCACGATTTATCGATCCATAAAAAAAATCGACCACCGCTTAGAATAATCCTGACAATTTTGGTGATTATTCCCGAATATATAAATGTTAACCTATGTGTAAATCCGGCAATTACTACCCAAAATCAACCGTTAATTCTCAAGAATTAATTTTGCAATTTGTTCTAATATTAGGCCAATTTCTCAAGATTTAATAAACTTGTTATTAAATCTAAGATAAATTTTCGGAAAACGCTTTGGCCATTGCAAATAAAAACACATTTTTTTTTTATTTCACTTTATATCACTTTTTTCTTATCAAAACAAACATAAAATTGAGTAAACACAACACAACGCAACACACACATTCTCTTTTTTCTTTCTTTTTCATTATATTTTTACAAATAAAATACAACTCACACACACATTATCTTTTTTTCATTTTTCTCATTATATTTCACAAATAATAATTAAAATACAATAAAAACTCAAATAAACACATAAACATAAAAGGAAAATTACATAAAAGGCCTCAGGAGGCAATTCTGGAACAGTGGCCGCAGGAGGAGGACTGGTGGCGCGTCTGCACAGGCGACACTGTCACTGGCGTCGCGTGATTCCACGCGCCGCCGCCGATGAAGGTGCAAAACAGGGGTGCGTGTATCAGCCTCTTCCCTTCCTTCTTTCGCCGGTGGTGGCCTCCACGATGACCTGCAACACAAGAAAATACACATAAAAAAACCAACAAACAAAGCAGCTGGGTTGTTCCTCCCTTCCTCTCGGTCCGTTCTTCTCTGTTTTCCTCTTCTTTTTCTCGCCGGCGAAGGTGCTTCAAGGTAACCTACGGACATGAACAACACGTCACACAAATCAATTTTATTTTTCTCTTCAAATCTCAGGTATGTTCTTCGATTTGTCTTCTCTCGGCTTCAAATGGCAGGTAGACTGCTTTGCTCAAGGTGAGGGCTGCTGTTGATGTCATGGAAAAGGCTGGGCTGCTGTGGAAGGGGCTGTCGAAGATGAGAGGGAAACAGAGGTGATGGGAAGATCACCAACTGTGAAGACTTAGGTCTTGACAGGAAGTGGAGGGTGAAGGCGGTAGCTGCAAGCTTAAGGGAAAGCTGGTGTGGCCGAAGGAAGACCTGGAAGGGGAGGAGAGTGTGGTGGCAGCAGGGTTGAACGACAAGTGAAGAGGGATTTTGAGAGCGAACGGGAGAGTGAGTATTTGGGGCTGATTGTGGCGCAAATGAGAAGAGATGATGGGGGAAGGCTAACCTGAAAATGACAGTGGCTGACGGTGGATATAGGTCTGCTGGCCGGAGGGGAAGAGTGAGGGAGAAAGGAAGAGAGAAAATAAAACGGGGCTGCAACTCCACAAAAGAGCTCGCGGCTGCAGCCCCCCCCCACGAGAGAGAAAGAGATGAGTTTAGGGTTTTTTTTAGGATTTTTGAATGTGTATTTTTTTTTGGATCCTTTTACTTGTGGCTGATACCTTCCCTATTTATCTATTGCTACCCAATTTTTGATCCACTTATTTTTAGGTTTCGAAAAAAAAAAATATTAAAAAAAGAAAAAAAAATCAAAAAATCTTGATACAGGGGCAAAATTGAATAAATTGAGAGTTTAACAATCAATGCAGGTTCAAATCGCACAAATTGAAAATCAAGGACCAAATTGAAAAGAACGCACAAGCTGAGGGTTGACTTTAGAATTTTGGCTAGAAAAAACTCTATAAATAGAAAAGTATCAACCACAAGTAAAAGGACCAAAAAAAAATACTCATTCAAAAAACCCTAAAAAAAACCCTAAACCAATTTCTTTCTCTCCCGTAGGGGGACTGCAGCCGCCAGCCCTTTTATGCAGCTGCAATCCCATTTCTTTTTCATTTTCTCTCTCCTTTTTTTTTCTCTTTCATCAAATTTTATAAGTAAAATACATCTCACACACATATTATCTTTTTTTTTTTTCATTTTTCATTATATTTTACAAATAATAATTAAAAATATAATACAAATTCAAATAAACATAAAGAAAAATTACATAAAAAACCTTAGGGGGCAGTTCTGGAACAGTGGCCGCAGGAGGACTAGTGGCGCGTCTGCCCACGCGACGCTGTGGCGGCGTGTTGACCAGCAGGGCAGGGGGCAAACGGATCTGCCTCTTCTCTTCAACCTCTAGCCGGTGGTGGCCTTCCGGCGACCTGCAAAACAACAATGAACAACAAACAAAACACAAACAAAAAAAAATCAAAAATCTCTTCAGACCTCAGATCTGCCCTTCTTCTCGGTTTCTTCTTCTTCTTCTTCCCTTCTCTCCTCTTCTTTTCCTCGCCGGCGAGGGTGTTCCGGTGACCTGTAAAAACCAAACAACAAAAAGCCGAAGACACACAATCAATAGCAGCTGGGCTGATCTTCTCTTCTTCTCCAGATCTGCTCTTATCCCTTCTTCAGATGACTGCCTGAGAGGGAGAGGGAGAGGGAAAAAGCCATCGTGGGTGGCAGCTGAGTCGATGTGGCTGCTACGGGGAGGTGGAACGGGAAGAGGTTGTCTCCGGGCGGTTACTGTGGACGGCCGGGAAAAGAGAGAAGGGGAAGGCTGCTGTTGTGGTGGCTGGACTGGAGGCTGGGAGGAGAGGAGAATGTGGGTAGATCTGCTGGGCAAGTGGCTGACGGCAAGGGGGCTGGACGGTCGGTGGCTGCAGAGAGATGGCCATGGTCGCCGGTAGGGAGGTGTAGAGGAAAGGGAAGTGATGGGGACTGAAATGAGAGGGTGGGGCTGCAACTGTGGCTGGCCCGGGAGAAAGAGAGGGAAAGGGAAGGTGAAAATGGGAAATGAGTGAGGGAAAATGGGGGCTGCAGCTGCCAAGATGGGGTGGCGGCTGCAGCCCCTTTGGGAGAAAAATATATTTAGGGTTTTTGTTATTTTGAGAGTATATATATATATTTTTTTGTTCTTTTACTTGTGGCTGATACTTTCTTATTTATAAATTTTTTTTCTAGTCAAAATTTTAAAACCATCCCTCAGCTTGCGCGTCTTTTTCAATTTGATTTTTGATTTTCAATCTGTGCGATTTGACTATTAAACTCTCAATTTGTTCAATTTTGCCCCTGTATCAAGATTTTTTCTTCTTTCCTTTTTTTTAATATTTTTTCTTTACTTCTGGAACCTAAAAATAAGTAGGTCAAAAATTGGGTAGCAACATAGGTTACTGCCATCCCTTAGCTTTATTTATAGCAAAAACAAACCTTACATGAAAAAGGATTCTAGTATATTACAAATTCTTAGCTAAATAGGAAATTGAATAACTCTTAGTCTAATTAGGAAATAACTAACGTACTTGATCAAAAACACTTTGATCTTTATTGAAACATAAATAAAACCGCTAATGATAATCTTCAATCCAGTTGTAGTCCTGGAATGAAAATCTTCAATCTTCAACACTCCTCCTTGCCTTCAAAGTTAATTACTTTGAAAAGATCAGTTAGAAACCAGAAAGTCAGCGGTCTTATCATCAAATTCGAGCCCCCCAAGGTTATTTTTGATCTAAAACTTTTCTGTTGAGGTTGTTTTAGCAGTGTAGTGGAAGGACTGACAAACCAATCAGCATCCACAGTCAACAAAATTCTCATGCATGAAAAGTTGTAGTCACATTTGGCCATATCTTGGTAACATCAATTAATAGAGAATATGCTGCCCAATTTCCAGTTAAAAAAAGAAAGAACAGAAAACACTCTGGAAAAATGGTGGATGTTTTAACGTGTAGAAAGTAATATGATCATGTGATTCCAGGTGTGAGACTGGTAGAATTTCAGGCCGCAATTGTTGGATTTGAAAATCTAAAAAAGTCAACAAAAGTCAATACTGTTGTTTTATTGAATCAAGAGCAGCTGCTGTACAAATTAAATTTTGGAATTTTGCACAGAAATGAAGAACATTGATGAACACACTTTCAGCTATAAGGGGCAGAATCAAGGTGAGGTTACTTCCATCCCTTGTTCTTTATTTATAATGAAAAACTTGTAGGATTACATAATAGTTCTAATGTGTATACAACTTCTTATGTTTCTTACTTCTAAACTAGAATTGAAATTGCATTTAGACTAAAACACTTGATCAAACATTTGATCTTATTTAGGAAAGAAAAACATGCTAGATAAATTCTAATCTAACTCTAACACCTTGTTGTGATCTCCTCAATCTTCATCCTTTAGATGTCGTGGACTTCAACCTTTACTCTTCTACCTTCAATAGTCTTGGAGTCCAGAAAATTTCAACACTCATCCTTGGATCCAAGATAGCTCATACCAATCTTTCCCCTTAATTCTTTGAATCTCTCTTTAGCTAATGATTTGGTGAACAAATCAGCCAATTGATCTTTAGAAATGCAACACTTCATTTTTAATTCCCCTTTTTGTTGGAGTTGTCTTAAGGCATGAAACTTGATTTTCATGTGCTTGGTTTGCTTCCCTAATTGACAAGCTTCATAAAAAACAACTTCATCTTGTATATTAGGCAATCCATGTGCCTTCTACAAATTTGTCATTCTCCTTAAGGTAGCATAGTTGAAATGACTTAACCTTTTATTCCAAAGAATAGATTCATCCACCTTGTATGTGTTGACATCCCAACATGTTTTTTTCCAATCAACATTGAAACTTCTATTCAACATTTTAATAGACAACAATAGCACTCCATTTCTATCTTTGATATTACACACTCCATCATCAAAGAGTACTGAATATCCAGATTCCATTAGCTGCCCCACACTAACCAAATTCTGATTTAGTTGAGGTACATATAAGACATTGTTTAGAATTTTTATACCCGCCTTTGTCTCTACTACAATGGCTCCTTTACCTTCAACTCTGACAAATTCTCTATTACCAATCTTTACTCTTGATATGTGGCTTTTGTCTAAGTTTCTGAATATGCTGAGGTCTGCTGTCATGTGGTTAGAACAACCATTGTCAATGAGCCAAGATGAATCACCTCTCTTTGTTGTATTGCACATTTGTTGAATTGTGGTTACAAATAAAAAATCATCTTTGATTTCTTAAGTGCTCTCTTCTTGAGCCTGTTTGACTTCATCTACTTTGGTTTTGCAAAAAATTTGTATGTGACCGAATTGATTGCAATTTTGACACTGCACATTTTTGTACCAACATCATTCCTCAAAGTGATTTGTTTGTTGACAATATTTGCATGCAGGGAACTCTTTCTTTTCTTTCCTTATCAAGTTATGTTATCAGTTGCTAGATTGTTGATTATTTGGTTTCTAGTCTCTTCGTTTTTCCATCTTTCCACTTTGATTATTTCTGGAAAAATTCTGAGTGTGATTCTTCCCTTTGTAGACAGCAACAAGAGCATTCTCATTTGTTCCTTCCTATCTGTAGGCTTGCCTTTGCTCCACAGCTTGTAGAGCATTCACATGCTCTTGAAAGCTCATCTTAGAAAAATCCTTTGAATCTTCTAATGAGCAAATCTTATGCTCAAACTTTTCGGGTAAGCTCACTAGCACTTTTTCCACAATTCGAGATTCTGAAAATTCTTCTCCTAACAATCTCACTTGATTCACCAGTTTTGAGATGTGTGAGGAGAAGTCTTTGATTGTGTCAGATTCTTTCATCTTCAACCCTTCAATTTGCCTTTTCAAATTCAAAATCTGCATCTTTCTTGATCTCTCATCTCCTTGGAATTCAGCCTTTAGCTTATCCCAAGTTTCTTTGGTAGTTTTACAAGCCATTATTCTTGTAAAAATCTCTTCACTTACTACATTATGAATGCAAATAAGTGCCTTGAACCCTTTAGCTTTTGCTTCATTGATAAATTTCATTTGAGCCACGGTTGGATTGTTTCCAAAAGGTGTTAGTTGTTTGTCTTTCTCT
Organism: Salix caprea; assembly: GCA_964035475.1. Taxonomy (NCBI): domain Eukaryota; kingdom Viridiplantae; phylum Streptophyta; class Magnoliopsida; order Malpighiales; family Salicaceae; genus Salix; species Salix caprea. The sequence goes on along the minus strand of OZ037743.1, from coordinate 26,992,383 downwards.
ACAAACTCCCATAAATTGAAAGCCTTCAAATATGCCTCCATTTTCACTGCCCAAATTCTAAAATTTGAAGTAGTAAACACTGGTGTTTTTGGTGAAAAAGATGCAGAATCCATTTTGAAAAAATTCAACAGTGATTCATTGAAAAAGAAGTTTAACAATTACTGTTGTGAAACCTTTGTGCAATTGTTTTGAAGGATTTGAGGAGAGTAACTAATCCTTCTACTTCAAGATTTTGCAGAAAAATAAGAACTCTCGTTTTTCACTCCCTTTCCCTTCAAAGTTAATAACTTTGAAAAATCTCATTTAAATTCTCTCGTGTTTCACTCAATCCCTACTAAGATCAAATCAGCTTTGATACCATTTGTTGGATTTGAAAATCTCAAAAAAGTCAACAAAAGCCAACACTACTTTTTATTGAATCAAGAACAGCTACTGTGCAAATTAAATTATAGAATTTTGCACAAAACTGAAGAACATTGATGAACACACTTTTAGCTATAAGGGGCAGAATAAAGATGAGGTTACTGCCATTCTTTTTTCTTTATTTATAATGAAAAACTTGTATGATTACATAAGAGTTCTAATGTGTTTACAACTTCTTATGTTTCTTACTTCTAAACTAGAATTGAAGTTGCATTTAGACTAAAACACTTGATCGAATATTTGATCTTATTTAGGAAAGAAAAACATGCTAGATAAATTCTAATCTAACTCTAACACCTTGTTGTGATCTCCTCAATCTTCATCCTTTAGATGTCGTGGACTTCAGCCTTTACTCTTCTACCTTCAGTAGTCTTGGAGTCCAGAAATTTCAACAGTAATTACCTGGTCTATTGTTTGCAAATGCAAAAAATGGTCTGAATCCCTATTGTCATCTAAGAAGTTGAGTTAATATCTTAGTTCCTTATTAGTCAACAAACAGCTCAACTATGGCTTTCTTCAACCTCCGCTTCACCCTCAACAGAAAGCAAAAGAGTGAAGCAACAAAGATAAAATATAATGAAAAGAATCTCCTACGCAGCACACATCCAATGAAAAGAATAAAAGAATACAAACATGCATTGAAGCTTACAAAATCATCCAGTCTACTTCAATCTTTTATTTTTTGACCAAATAGAAATTTCACGAGGTTTTTGATCCATCAAAGGACTGGTTCTTGTAGTGAAGTGATTTCCATATAGAATCTTTTCGAAGAAAACCAGAGTCTTTCTATATATTGTAGATTCAATTAGGAAAACATACTTGAGATATTCCATTTCCTTGTTCCTGGATCAATTGCTTCAGGGTCACTTCGATTACTAGAATCAAAGCGATGTTTCACAGCACGAATATCTTTACAGATCGTAGCAAGTTTAATGTAGAGTATTGAGAGAAAGAACTATCTTCATATATGGAACAAACTTATTTCAACATGGAGAGGGAAGTCCATATTTATACTAGAGATGAGAGGTTACTTAGCAGTTATCTTGCAGTTACCAATAAGTAACACCCCTAGATAAATAGGCTAGGTTCATCCCTCATGGGTAAACCAAGCCAAATCGCACCTCTAGATAAATAGACCGGGTTCATCCCTCATGGACGAACCAGGTCAAACCCAATAACCAACGTATCCCACTCGCCTATGAAGAGCTAGATTTATCTAATACATTATTTTTCAAATTTGCACAGAAATTTCATACTTGAAGAACGGATTGTGCGATCTGAAGCACACAGAGAAAGGAGCTCCAATCTATATAAACCTAATATAGGCCATATATAGGAGACATCTACTTTATGATTATTTATTCCTTAGAGTGTACTCATATACCCCAAGCACTTTAGTTACACATGAATAAGTATAATTTAATCCCTTAAGAATTTCATACTCAATTCATCATGATAATTAAATGTATTCTAAATCATATCAAATTTATTCAAATGATATGATCCCCCGGCCGGTGAATACAAGCAACAAGTGTAGAACTAAAATTATTTTTTCTTTCACACTCACATCATTTAGATCTGAATTAACTCGTTTTTCTAAGAACATTCCTTCAAGTCGAATCATTCCATGACCATGGGATATACTCCTAAAGTAGCGATTATTTATTCATCACCTCATAATATAGTCAAAAGTCACAAAGAGTAAAATTTTGAGATCTTAGATATGATCTCCAGGACTCATATAATAAAAAAACAGAAATCCATTATTTAATTATTTACTCCTATAATTGTCATCAGAACACGCATACTTGTATACTATTGAATCGGCGTCGAGGATTCGTCAGAGTAGGAAGAAAAGGCCCGTATTAAAAACTCAATTTGCTTCTCAGACGTTCATTTGCCTTCTTCAAAAACTTGTTATCCTCTTTCAAAATCTCTATATGCTTTGACATTTCCCTGCATATTTCATTGAAAATAAAAGAAATAAGTCAATGTAATTCTTAGGGAGCCTGGAATAAACGGCTTTGAAACATTATCCCCAAGAATGCTTAGAGTAGAATAATGAGAGGAGCAGATCCACTCATTTTTAAGGAGGTTAACATTTGTTAAAAATTATTCCTCGACATAACTTATTTAAACAAGATTAAAATAAAAGAGTGATTGAAAATTTATCTAAAAAAATCTTGGGTTGACATGTTTGTTGTGAGACATAAAACTTTTTATCCTACTTAGAAAAAAAATACAATTGTATCTTGTAGTTTATTTAAATTCTTGTTTGACATTGAGTTTCAAAAATATTTTTGAAAAAAAAACAGATTTTTTTTTTTATTTTGCACTTTTAATTAAACATTTTTAATATTTTTTGATCATTTCTAAGGGCTGATGTCAAAAATAATATTTTAAAAATAAAAAAATTATCTTAATGTATTTATAAAAATATCATTTTAAAAAATAACTTGAATTACACTCTCAAATAAATGAGCCTAAGTACTGTAGGTTTAACCTACATATGCATTCAGCTTGAGCACTTGCTGTGATTTTTTTTTTTGTTTTCTTTGCTAATCTATTTTGAACTTGGACTTTGATTTATTATAAAATAGTTTTTTAACACATAAATTATTATTTCTCTTAAGCCTTAGAAGAGTCAATCTTCTTCATCTTCTTAAACATTTTTTTTCCAAAGGAAAATTGTCTCTTAAAGGCTTAAAATCAACAAGTTTTTATTCCTTTTCATGTCAGTTAATTAAAGTAAAACAGAAAATTTTAATTATGGTAACTCTTTATTAATTTTGATTAAAAAAATCAATATAAATCGGGAAGAAAAGGGAGATGTTCCTTGATTAATTGCTATCTTATATTGTTTATAAGTTTCTTTGATTAGAAAGTACTACAGTTATAATCTGGGTTTAGTTAAATTATATATATATATATATATATATATAGAATTCAAGTTTCAATATAACATTTGATCTATATGCCTAGAATGCATGCTAAGTTTCTTGTTTGATTCCATCGCAAGTTTAACTTTGAAGTTTAAAATTGCATGCTAATAAACTAAACATATATACTCACTAGTTAAATTGATAACTCGTGAAAAGCAATCTTAAAACTTTATTCATAATTATTTTTTTGTTTATTTCATAAATCTAGCTTTATGAGTTTTATTTTAATTTTAAAGGATTAGTAGATATATTTGTTTTAAAATTATAGTTTATCTCTTGAACTTGTTGTTATATTCATGCAATTTATATGAATTCATGCATGTCAAATATAATTTAGAGCTAAACTTTTAAAAGATACTTGCAAACTTGTGTGTATGGTCATGCTAATTATCTAACATGATTAAGAATATTAAACGAACACGATACATGTTATAAGGGAAAAATATTGATTTAAATTTATCAATACTTGATCACTTTGATCTTGTATAGTTGGAAAAACTTAATTTATTTAGATTTTGTAGTTGCTTTATATTTTTCTATCATCTGTTTTTGTTTACTCGGAGAAGCCATTTTTTTTATATAGTTTTTTGCATGACTTTAGCTCAAAAAACAATTGTCTGCTTTGAGATTGAACTTTAAAAAATAATAACAAAAAATGGTACTCTAACTTCTAAGAACTTGACAGAATTCTTGACCGAAGAAGTGCTAAAGTTGTTGAATAAGGAAACTAATCCTATAATTATGATAGTTGTGAACATGATTTCGTGTGCAAGAACTATTTCTCGAATGGATTAGACAACACCTGATATATACAATTGAATCAAGAGTGTAAAACCCAGAGGTTTAGACAAAAGATACGAGGATGAAAACGTCTGTCGAAAGAGGTTTATTGTCTGGAAGTTTTTGAATTCCAAGATAGTCAAGCAGAGTGATAAACCAAATTCAAGAATTTTAGTTTATTTTACATGCATGAATAAGATATCATGAACTGGTTTGGATCCAATGGAGACGCGAAGAGCTAAATGGAGAGATACTGTCATTGCATTTCAAGAATAAACTTTGGTCACTCAAGTCTAGTATAGAAAAAAGGGGCCATGGAAATGAAGCACGAAAGAAAAGAAAGTCTAGCAAGGAAAAAGATGAAATACCTCGCTCTTCCTCTTTGATACCAATCTTGCACTTTGCGAGGAACAAGTTTCAACTTCTCTGCTAATTAAACTCATCTGTATCTGAACATTTTAAATTAACTTTATCAGCAACTACTTGCACACGCACAGACACAACTTTAGCAATAAGTAACTCAAAATGTTCTCGAGTTTCATGCTATTTCTTTTTAACTTACACTGTTAGGGATGCACGAAAACGTTCCTGCCTCATTCCATTTCATATAAAAATCGTGAAACTAGGGTTTTCTTTTCTCGGGTATTGGAATCCGTCCAATCCCAACGAACTCTTTGTTTCACACCTGACGTCTGAAGATTCGAAAAAGTCTCACGATCTAAAAGATCCGAAGAGAAAGGGCACCTCGGGACAACGAAAAAGAAGTTCCAGAAGCAATATGGGCTAGTAAAGATCAGTTAGAAACTTGGAAGTCATCGGTCTTATCATCAAATTCGAGCCCCCCAAGGTTATTTTTGATCTAGAACTTTTCTGCCGAGGTTGTTTTAGCAGGCAGTGGAAGGATTGGCAAACCAATCAGCATCCACAGTCGACAAGATTCTCATGCTTGAAAAGTTGTAGTCACATTTGGCCATTTCTTGGTAACATCAGTTAACAGAGAATCTGCTGCTCAATTTTCAGTTAAGAAAAAGAAAGAACAGAAAACAATCTGGAAAAATGGTGGATGTTTTAACGTGTAGAAAGTAATATATATGATCGTGTGAGACTGGTAGAATTTCAGGTCGCAATTACCTGGTCTATTGTTTGCAAATGCAAAAAATGGTCTGAATCCATGTTGTCATGCTATGAAATTGAGTTAATATCTTAGTTCCTCATCGGTCAACAAACAGGTCAACTATGGCTTTCTTCAACCTCCGCTTCACCCTCAACAAGAAAGTAAGAGAGTGAAGCAGCGAAGTGAAAATGTAATGAAAAGAATCTCCTACACAGCACTCATCCAATGAAAAGAATAGAAGAATACAAGCATGCGTTGAAGCTTACAGAATCATCCAGTCTACTTCAATCTTTTATTTTTTGACCAGAGAGAAATTTCACGGGGTTTTTGATCCGCCAAAGCTACTGGTTCTTGCAGTGAAGTGATTTCCATATAGAATCTCTTCGAAGAAAACCAGAGTCTTTCTATATATGAACATGCATACTTCTTGTATACTATTGAATCGGCGTCGAGGATTCGTCGGAGCAGGAAGAAAAGGCCCGTTGAATCCGCTCCCGACTGGGTGGGATTTTTCGAGGCGGGGATTTTACTAATGGTATTAGAAACTCAATTTGACGTCTCAAACGTTCATTTGCCTTCTTCAAAAGCTCGTTATCCTCTTTCAAAATCTCGTAATCCACCTGCTTTGACATTTCCCTGCTTATTTCATTGAAAATAAAAGAAATAAGGCAGTGTAATTGTTAGGGAGCCTGGAATAAACGAATTTGTAACATCATCATGCGGTCCTCATATTTCATCCCCAAGAATATTAAGATTAGAATAACGAGAGGAGCAAATCCACCGACTGTGTTTCAAAGATATTTGTAAAAAAAATTAAAATTTTAATAATTTTTATTTTTTTATTTTAAATTAAATATTTTAAGTGTTTTTTTGATCATTTTTATATGTTAATATCAAAATAATTTTTTAAAAATAAAAAAAAATATCATTTTGATATATTTATAAACGAAAATCATTTTAAAAAACAACTTCAATCACACTCTCAAGTGATGAGAAATTAACGTGTTATAAATTAGCCTAAGTAGTATAGGTTTAACCTCCAGGTGCATTCAGCTTGAGCACTTGCTTTGAATTTTTTTATTTGAGATTGAACTTTAAAAAACAATAACAAAAAATGTTATTCTAACTTCTAAGAACCTGACAGAATTCTTGACTGAAGAAGTGCTAAAGTTGTTGAATAAGGAATCTAATCCTATAATTATGATAGTTGTGAACATGATTTCGTGTGCAAGAACTATTTCTTGAATGGATTAGAAAACAAGTGATATATACAATTGAATCAAGAGTGTAAAACTCAAAGGTTTAGACAAAAGATACGAGGATAAAAATGTCTGTCCAAAGAATTTCAAGATAGTCAAGCAGTGTGATAAACCAAATTCAAGAATTTTAGTTTATTTTACATGCATGAATAAGATTGGTTGACCCCGTTGAGGAGAAGAGTTAAAAATGACCCATAACCTGCAGTTTCACTAGTTCATCCCTTGGTTTAGCTCATAATCGAAGAGTCTTTTGCCCCAGTTAATACAATCTTCCATTCATAGCTTTTAGAAATGCAGCTAGCCAAGACAATACAACTATACTTCTGCAGATTTAGAGATATCATGAACTGGTTTGGATCCAATGGAGACGCAAAGAACGAAATGGAGAGATACTGTTATTGTATTTCAAGAATAAACTTTGATCACTCAAGTCTAGCTAGGAGGGGAGAATATGGCTGTGTGTGGAAAGGAGGTATAGAAAAAAGGGCCATGGCATGGCTTTGACTTGTATAATCGAAAGCAAAAAACATGGAAATGAAGCACGAAAGAAAAGAAAGTCTAGCAAGGAAAAAGATGAAATACCTCGCTCTTCTTTTTTGAAACCAATCTTGCACTTTGCGAGGAACAAGGTTCAGCTGCTCTGCTAAACTCAGCTGTATCTGAACATTTTAAATAAACTTTATCAGCAACTACTTGCACACGCACAGACACAACTTTAGCAACAAGTAACTCAAAATGTTCTCAAGTTTCATGCTATTTCTTTTTAACTTACACTGTTAGGGATGCAGTTGTCTTCTTCGAAGATGTTTTGGAGGAATACCAATATCTCCTCAGAGAACCTGGGTTTCTTCTGAACCAACGGGTTCTCAGCACCATCATTTGAGCTTGAACTTGCCTGCCCACTCTCTAGTTCCAATTCTCTCTTCTTTCCAGCAGAACCTCCACCCCTAACTCTCTCAAAATCCATTTGAGATGATGTCAAGAACAGGCTGATATCTAGCTCATTTGGCAGGCCGACGTCCAGTCCATCTGTCGAAACTGGTTCAGATGACAGAATAATGTGTGACAATAGCCCCAACAACAAAGGTTTACATCAACAATGAATGCAAAATTGAAGTGAAATGAACAATAAATGAAAGTTGCAGGAAATGTCACCTTTTCTCGATTTTAAATGATCTGTTGTTTTTGCTCTCAGCACAGCTTCTACCCTTTTTGACGCCTTGTCTAAATAATGCATAGCTATTTTCTGGCAATCCTCAAATGCAGAGGTTTTATAAATGACATCCAAAGTTTTTTTCAAAAGAAAAATCATTGGCTGTTGCTTCTGGTCAGCCAACTTTTGACCGTGCTCATCTTCTGCCACACTATCTTTAGCACGTATTGTCCACCGCTTTAATATGTACTGGGCTGGTATATGAAAGATATTTCTTGCATTGAGTACTTTTAAGGCATGGACACATAAAATTCCTTCTGATTCATATTTCTTACAGCTACATGCAAGGTTAGAGTCCGGACAGCTGAATTCAACAATGCTCTCCTTCTGGCCCTCCTCTGTCAGCTTGAAAGTAGCATTCGTCCCATCACCTCCAATTTCTTCTATGGCCACTGACAAACTTTTGACTAATTCTCCCTGAAATATGCTGAAGATTGTGCGGGTGTATATATTGGCTGCTTGTTTCTCCATTGCGCTACCACTTAAAATTAGCACCTTGGTTGTTTCACCACAACGCAAATCTTCATATAGCTCTTCCAAGCGCTGTGTTTCTACCACTTTAAGATACTGATGAACAAACATCGACAGGTTCATGGTGTCACTTGTCGAATTCTGGAAAACATTGATAATGTCCTCGCACCATTTTATGCCTGCGGAGAAAGTTTCTTTGTGGAAGACATTAGCCCATCTTTCTCGGGACAAGTATAGATTGTTCAGCCAGGCGTTTTCACGGAGATTGAATTTCTTGAGTAGAAAATCCCACTTTGACTCGAATTCTTCCTCAGTTTGGCAATCAGAGATGCATGCGTTGAAGATGCTCTCAAGAGCAGCCTGACTATAAAATGCAAATACGTGCTTTGCCTTCCTGCGGATAAAGCATGCACCAAACTGATGTTCTGCATCCAGCAACACCACTTTTACTGCATCAACCATCACCTGGTTCTCATCAGTGACAATTGTTTTTGGTTGTTTTCTTCCCATTGCTTCCATAAATGTCTCGAGCAACCAAACAAATGACTCCTTGCTTTCATCAAGCAAGAAAGCACAGCCAAACATGACATACTGCCGATGATGATTGAGCCCCCAGAATGGTGCACAGATCATGTCGTATTTGTCCATCCTAAAAGTTGTGTCCAGAATAAGAACATCGCCGAAGTAGTCATAGTCTACCATGGACCTCCCATCTCTCCAGAAAAGATTTTTCAGGCGATTATTAGAGTCAAGCTGAACTGCATAGAAGAGTGACAGATCCTCCACCTGCAGATGCCTCAGATAATTTAACAGGTTTTGAACTTCTTCAGGATGTTTACCATCTCTTGTTTTATCATGCACACATGTACTGCATAACTCTGTGGATTTTGGAGTTCCAGCATCCTTTGCCATCTCTGCATTATTTTCATTGAGAATCAGGCGAGCCTCGGACGTTTTAGTGCATGATCTTGTAGTATGCCTTTGATTCTCAAGGTGATGATTGTGCCCTTGATTAAATTGCGAGACCACCCATTTTCCATTTTCAACTGTAAACTGGATTTTGGCATCACAGCCTGTTCTTGTTTCTTTTCTCTTGTACTTTGTAATCTTGTCAGCTTGCTTCTTCAATCGAAACCCTTGTTTCGAACAAAAAAAGAATCTTTTTCTAATGGTTCCGTTGGACAAGCGTTGCACCTTCCCTTTTCTTGTTCTGAAACCAAGTTTATTCGCATAACCTTCGTAAAATCTGTAAGCCTCCTCCTCAGAAGAGAATTCCATCCCAATTTCTGGTTTTTGACAACTATCCTTCGATTCACTCGCACCAAAAACTGATGTAGCTTGTATCTCATCCTCATCTCCATCGCTGTCTGATGACAGCATATCAACCCCATTACACTCTGATAAATAATGAATGAATGCTGAAATTGCTGATGTGTCCATCTTCTGGCCAAGCTAAAGATAAACAGGCCCAAGTTAATCATACTAAATGATGAAAATCACAATGCAACATTTGAATAAATGGTTTCTGTTAAATGGATGGTATAGGGATGCACTTCAGCCACTCGCAAATATCTCTTCACAAATGAAGCACTGAAAAAAAACTAATGGTGTTCTGAATGTTGGCAAGGAACATTCTTAAAAAGAATTCAAACCATTCATAGCTCATGCATATAGCCTTGCAATTTGAAAGGAATTTGAGGACTGCTATATAATAAACATAAATGATATAGCAGCATTGTGATATACTCTAATTGCTCGTTCACTACAGATATGAAGATGCCTACAAGTTTAGGCAACAATTTTGCTCATTGGAGCTTCTATGGACAGGGTTTCACAAAATACTTGAAGGTCCCTTGCAAATGTCACAGAAATATTAACTGAAAACAAAATTATCTATATTGAAATAAAAAACAATTGAAGATATGGATGTAGGAGATGTCAGATTACTTCATCTTGAAGGTTTTCGCCATGGCTTTTTAGCAAATCAGCCTCCTCATTTTCCCTGTCTTCATCGATTTCGCCAGAACTAAATAATGAAGGTGAAGATAGACTTAGATCTTTAGAAATCTGAGACAGAGCTCCTGATAGAGATAGATCACTAGGGCTATTTAATGCACTGCTGCTGCTTACATCTGTATTCTTCTTCTTCCTCTTCTTCTTGGATGAGTTTTCAAAAACGTGGCCCCATTCGTAGTCTAGACTCGAAACCCCTGCCGCTTTCACAGAGCTGCCAAATGCAAATTCCAAACCATTTCCACTGTCCCCCCATTCGGATGTTGATGCCTTATCTTGATTCCTTGAGTACACGTTGTGCCAAAAGCTATCACTGGAACCTTGGGCAGCATCTTTATCAACAGAACTGGTTTGAGGATCATTTCCTGCAGCAGAATCTGATGTTTCTGCCATTTGTTTGGAGAGTTAAAATAGAAAGAAAATACAGAAATACAGGAGATCAAGGAGTTATCGATCGATTTCATGTGTTTGCTTTTGTTTTTGGAGTTTAAGAAGGTGAAACAAATGATCCAGAAGTTTCGCAGAACATGGACAGAAGTTTCTTAAAGTCATCCAGACTGCCCCACCATGGCTTACAGTCAAGTAAGACTCACAAGTAGCTCTCACATTCACACCTGTGGCTGATGCACCGAGGATAGGTGGTCTGAAGACCATTTCATCCCGGAATTTAGGTGGTCCTGTGAAAACCCGTGTAATGGACTGCCACTAGTCTTCTCCATTTCTACCTGAGAAACTATCCGTTAAAAAGGAGGTTGCTGTAGATTGACCTCACATTGGAGTTAAGGGTTTATTTCAGTTGTAATTTGAATCTTTACAGCAAAAATAGCTCATACCTCAAAAATATTTAAAGAAGTCTCGAATCGGTTAAGTGGGGGTTGACGTGATACCACTTCAATCTTATTCTGAAAAGTTAGGTGGACTAGTCACAGTACCCTAAGATTCTCACAGTAAGAGTAGTGTTTTTGAGTATTTGAAACTGATTATATATGTGTTTAGTCTTTATTTTTTTGATTTTTTATTTATTTTTGGTTATTTTAATTATTTTAGTACGGAGGTTTTAATTGTTTTATATTGGATCCTCCAACTGAAATTTGTCATATATTCTATCTTTCATTTCAGTCCTTATTCTTTTAATTTTGTAAGAACATTACAATTTTTTAAAACGTCTTTATTTATTTCGGTCCCAAGGTTTTATTTATTTCAATTTTGTCCTTTAATTGAAATTAATTATATAGTTTGTTTTGATTTGTTTTGATTGTGTCCTCCAATTGAAATTATTCATGTATACTACTTTTCATTTCAATCCTTATTCTTTTAATTTTTTTAAACAAAATTCACTGCAATTTTTTTTAAATATATCTATTTGTTTCGGTCCTAATATTTTTATTTGTTTCAATTTTGTTGTTCGATTGAAATTAATTATATATTTTATTTTTCATTTGGGTCCTAATTGTTTGAATTTTTTATTTGCTATTATTTTTGGTTTTTTCTGTCATTCTTTGACAGCGTTTATTCTTTAATTGTATTTATGCATCTATGCTTTTAGTTTTTATTTTTATTTTTTATTAGGGATTTATTTTTACTTGGTTCAGTCCTGAAATTTTAATTTATGTTGGTGATCATTTTCAAATTAACATTGCTTTCCTTTTCCCTTTGTTCTTTTTTTGTGTTTTTTGTTATTTTTATCTATTCTTCGGATTAGATAATTTTGTTATTTGTGCCATAATAATAATAATTATTAATTTTTTATGTTGAAAAAAATATGGTGTCGCTTGCAACGAGACACTGGGGCATTGACAAGTGTGTGTGCATATATATATATATATATATATATATATATATATATATATATGTTATGCTATGTACAAGGACAAATATATAAGTAATTTAGGTAAACAAGATTGGAAAGCAATCAGATATATGATTTTGTTTGAGAAGGCCAGACTTGAGGCTTTAAAGTTGTGTGAATGCTGATTTAGCTGGTGATGATGGCTTGTATATTCCGGATGATTTGGTTCAGGAAAAAGGGTACCGGAGGTGATCTGCCAGATTTTGCGACTTTTAAGAGTTAGGGCATCTCCAGCGGGAGAGCTATCTCAGCAGCCAAAGCTAAATTTTTTAGCTTTTGGCTATTTTCGTTCTTATTGTTGTCTCCAGCGGGAGAGGCATCCAGGTAGCCAAAATGGCTTTTTATCCATAAAGGTACATTTTGAATAAATTCAAATGGATTAAAAGAGAGGAAAACAAAAAAGGCCTGCTAGCTCCGGCACTGGGCTCGGGCTTAAGAGCAGGAGAAAACGAAACAAACCCTTAGGCTACTAAAGGCTAGAGAAAAGGAAAGAAAGCATAAAGGGGAAAAGACCCCCAATCTGGCCTAACCCTCCCAAAACAAAGGGGCTTGCGGAAGGCAAAACACAACTGAAGCCCTACGGACTACTGGTCTTCAAAACTGGCCTGACAACACACCACACAGCTTGCATGCTTCCAGCACTACACCCTCCATCGATCTCTTGCATAGTTAGGGATATGGCCCTTATAACTCATTAACAGCAGCCTAATGTGAGTGATTGCTTCATGCACTAGCATCCCAGCACGCTTGTTCTGGCTTTGAAAGATTCTACGGTTTCTTTCTGTCCAAATGAAATAAACTGCAGTGGCTAGCATGTGCTTAGCTAGGAGGCAGTTAAATCTCTTCTTTTTTATGAACCTTGTTCCAGCCCATTGAAGAACATTTTCCCAGCTATCAACTGGCCAGTGATGATCGGCAAAGGAGGGCATCTCCAGCAGGAGAGCTATCTCAGCAGCCAAAGCTAATTTTTTTAGCTTTTAGCTATTTTCATTCTTATTGTTGTCTCCAGCGGGAGAGGCATCCAGGTAGCCAAAATAGCTTTTTATCCATAAAGGTACATAGGCAACTTAGAAATTATTCTAAGTACAGTCACACCATCCTTTATAGTTGTTTGAACCAATATGATTGTTCACGTAGAGAAGGAGGGACAAATAAACCTCAAAACACAATCATAACATGTAAATCTAGGTAACAAGACACAAGCGAAGGCAAAATATAGACTTTATTAATAGAAAGAAGAATTATATTACATAAAATATGTATCCTCAACAGAAAGTCATAAGTCGATGTTACCAAAACAAAAAAAAATCCAAAGCATAATAAGCCATTATTATACTACGTTTTCCAGTTATGTCCTTCCATCTCCTTTTGTTTGGTCTCCAACAATATTTTTAATTTTTGAAGAATGACTGCATCTGTAACGATCTGGGATTTTTTTTTTTTTATATATATATATATATATATATATATATATATATATATATATATATATATAACACATATGGTACCGGAAATCAGCGAATCTAATACCTCACATCATCAGAATACCATCCATACAATCAACATTTCATTAAAAGTGGATCTTACATAAACATGTAGTATCATGGTTGCATAATTAGAAATTCATATTAAAATTATACATATTGTATTCCTATACTACTAATAGCCATTACGAATTTACACAAAAGAGTCTAATAAAAGTTATGTGTTTTGTACATTGATTCACACAAAATACATTGTGATTTAGAATGCAACTACATGGTTCCTTGCAAATTATGATAAATTTGTCTCCAGAGGAAAGGAAATCGCCATTGCAATTCCAAGACTGCAGCCATTGGTGTCTCCCCGGCGTGCCGGATGCATGGAATGAGATTCTCTACGCGGAGCTTTTAGTAAATGAGAAACAGAAGCAGCAAACGAAGAAGAGGCAATAGGTGAAGCAAGGAAAGGCCGCACAAATTTAGAGGGTGCAGAAAAAAAAAAGGTAATATGGAGTTTAAACTCCACGTACATGCAGTATAGTTTTCCTTTTCCTTCAATTTTGGGTTATAGAAACAAAGAAACATGGGGAAGATCCGAGAAATAGTGTTTCGTTTTCTCCATTAATTATGTGAGAAACAAGTCGAGAGTGTATGTGCTTTTAATATTATAAATCTATCTGTTTATATATATATATATATATATATATATATGGAAGAGAAGAAAGAGGGGAGAAAAGATTGAAGCTGAAGTTTACACTCTTGTTTCTTCAATTATTATTCTTTCTTTTAACCTCAAATCAAGACTTTGAGGGCTGTAAATTTAAAAATTTATTACCATGTTTCATTTGAATAATATAGTTTCACTGTTGCATTGCAATGTTAAGCTTAGTCCACCACCATTTAATATATATATATATATGATTTGTTTTGATGATCATTTTAAATAAGGTTTCGGTCATTTTCCCGTATAATTTAGATGTGGTCAATGTTGTTGGTCCGTGAAGCTGAGAATTTCCAACCATGAAGACGACCGACTGCTAAGATAATTGCTACTTTTGATGACTTTTGTGTTACTAAATTGTTTTAAGTTTGCACTTTGGTCCTTTTCTCGCTTTCTCACATGCCATGCCATGATTCCATGTTTTGCTAATTTAATTTTTTTTCACATGATTAGCAAAAGGCAGCCTAGGATTAAGCATACGAGGCGTGAATATGCCATTGAATTGTGGGAGTATTTCTAGGACATCATAAAAAGGACGACTTTACTTTAAAAACATGCGATGCCTTCGCATTTTATTTTATTATAAGCTATTTTGCAAGTGTCGGCAAGCAGAACTAGCCATAAATAAATAGAGGCTTTATTTAGAATCTTTTAATGCAATAATTTGTCATCACGTGATTTTTCTTGTTTTGGTCACGAATGGTGCTGAAGCCCGAAGGCAGACAAACCTAACCTAGTTTAATGCTGAAAGGAACATGTTTTTTTTTTTTTTGGTATTATTTATATATATTTATTATGCTATCAGATATTATAAATATTATAAATATTCTCTGAATTTTATTCACGAGCTTCCAATTACTATCTACAAGACAAAAGTCATCGGCTAAAAGAGAGAATCTCAGAACAATGTTAATTTCTATATTTTTACGGGGTCATTTGGATTTTATTAGGTTGATTTGGGATGCAGTATTTTTTTAAAGATTTTAACAATAAAATTACTAAATAATTTATAAAAACAATATTTAATTAACTGGAATTCAGGGTGTTTTTATATTTTTACCATTTCACAACACAATAAGACCCTAAAAAAAATCTAATTTATTTAATAATTTTCTTTTTAGTTATTGCTAAGTTGACTCGTAGATGATTCAATAATTTAATAAATATAAATATTTTAAAAAATTATTGGCTCAAAATGCACGTATCAGAATGTGGGTAATGTTTATTATATACTTGGGATAGCGCGGACGATGTTGTCCAGTGTCCAAACATTGGCTTTCATATCTAGATGACACGTGGTCAACAAGTATCTGATTTTATATGGATGATTTTTTTTTATCTCCTCCTCAATTTTCACACAAAACCCTTGATTTTTTTTTAAAAACAGTTCCTTAATTTGTTTTTTTATTATTATTTTATTTAAAATAAATAATTACAAAAAAACTCGAAGTGTTTGATCACATTCTTTTTATTATTATTATTATTTATTTTATTTGAAATAGATAGTTATAGAAAATCTCATAATGTTTACATTGTGGTATGAGGAATTACACTTTATATTCAAGGTCAAATAAATATTTCAAAAATAAATCAAAATAAAAAATTATCCTCTTATATATATAATATAATCCAAACAACTATCAAGAAAATTTCATTTCCCTCTCTCCCTTCCCTTTTTTAATTAGGGTTCTATAACCACAGATGGAGATGATAAGCATGAAGAAAGCCATTGATGAAAATGATAAACATCCTGAAAACAATTTCTAAACTTACAAAGTGATTTCAGTGAACAAGGAAACAAATAACACTAAACTTCATCCTCATCCTCTTCTATCTTTGGAGCCAAGACAACCTTGTACTCAACCACATCAGGTAGTAGGTCTGAAGACTAACAGGCTGTTTTATACTAAGTTTTAAAAGTATTTTTGATTTTATTTTATTTTAAATTAAATTTTTTAGTGTTCTTAGATCATTTTAAGGTGCTGATGTCAAAAATAATTTTTAAAAATAAAAAAAAATGTCATTTTGATGTATTTATCAATGAAAAACACTTTAAAAAACAACTTCAGCCACACCCCAAAACAATAACTAAGATCATTTTGGCATCTCCCGACTGTAAGACCATAAGCCACATACAAGCAAATTAACCTGTGAAGTGATATAGCTGTGATGCATACATTTTATTGAATATATTCAAATTACTAACCCGGATTCGAAATTTTTCTTGCAATTTTAAAAATGTTATTATCATCTAAATATTTTTGTATATTATAAAAATTTAACCGGCAACAGCAATAAAGATTCAACTCCATACTAGTTGGGATCGTCAAACCTTGTGCTCCATTGTGTATGATCAAAAGTCTCATTTCCTACCTAATTCACGAGACATGCACGAAAACGTTCCTGCCTAATTCCATTTCATATAAAAATCGTGAAACTAGGGTTTTCTTTTCTCTGGTATTGCAATCTGTCCAATCCCAACGAACTCTTTGTTTCACACCTGACGTCTGAAGATTCGAAAAAGTCTCACGATCTAAAAGATCCGAAGAGAAAGGGCACCTTGGGACAACGAAAAAGAAGTTCCAGAAGCAATATGGGCTATTGTTGGAAAAATTCTTGACGCACGAACAATTACTTTTCAAATCAGAAATTGTTCTGTTTTAGTTGCCCAGAAAAATAGATATTATTCAAATTAAAGAACTTCCTGTCCAGTTTTGCAGAAAACTTGAGAACAAGGCAATCAAGAAATAAATACTTTTCTATGGAATTTTTAGAGCGGAATGATATATAGGTTGTCGCACGTCGCCGGGTGTCGTCCTGGCGAGGGGGTCTTTTTTGGTGTCTCGCAATGAAGTTGTTGAGGAGTCGCCACCTCGTTGTTGAGGGTCGCTGGAAACACCCGGTTACACTGGTCTGGTCAGAGATTCAAGGATAGGGGACTGGTTGCGTAAAGAGAAGATATTAGCACCCCTAGCACGCCTTACCTGAGGTAAGCTACATTGTCTATTTCAATGTGATTTTGAATGCTTCAACAAGTCGGATTTATTCACATGAAAAATGTTCCGATTGAAAAAGAAATCGATCACCGCTCAGAATAATCCTTTGAATTTTATTGATTATTTCTAGATATGCAAATGCTAGCCTACTTGTAGTTTTTTCATTTACCACCTGAAATTAACCATTAATCCTTATGAATTAATTTCACGATTTATCGATCCATAAAAGAAATCGACCACCGCTCAGAATAATCCTGACAATTTTGGTGATTATTCCCGAATATATAAATGTTAACCTATGTGTAAATCCGGCAATTACTACCCAAAATCAACCGTTAATTCTCAAGAATTAATTTTGCAATTTGTTCTAATATTAGGCCAATTTCTCAAGATTTAATAAACTTGTTATTAAATCTAAGATAAATTTTCGAAAAACGCTTTGGCCATTGCAAATAAAAACACATTTTTTTTTTATTTCACTTTATATCACTTTTTTCTTATCAAAGCAAACATAAAATTGAGTAAACACAGCACAACGCAACACACACACATTCTCTTTTTTCTTTCTTTTTTATTATATTTTTACAAATAAAATACAACTCACACACATTATCTTTTTTTCATTTTTCTCATTATATTTCACAAATAATAATTAAAATACAATAAAAACTCAAATAAACACATAAACATAAAAGGAAAATTACATAAAAGGCCTCAGGAGGCAATTCTGGAACAGTGGCCGCAGGAGGAGGACTGGTGGCGCGTCTGCACAGGCGACACTGTCACTGGCGTCGCGTGATTCCACGCGCCGCCGCCGATGAAGGTGCAGAACAGGGGTGCGTGTATCAGCCTCTTCCCTTCCTTCTTTCGCCAGTGGTGGCCTCCACGATGACCTGAATCACAAGAAAATACACATAAAAAAACCAACAAACAAAGCAGCTGGGTTGTTCCTCCCTTCCTCTCGGTCCGTTCTTCTTCTCTGTTTTCCTCTTCTTTTTCTCGCCGGCGAAGGTGCTTCAAGGTAACCTACGGACATGAACAACACGTCACACAGCAAACACACAAATCAATTTTATTTTTCTCTTCAAATCTCAGGTATGTTCTTCGATTTGTCTTCTCTCGGCTTCAAATGGCAGGTAGACTGCTTTGCTCAAGGTGAGGGCTGCTGTTGATGTCATGGAAGAGACTGGGCTGCTGTGGAAGGGGCTGTCGAAGATGAGAGGGAAACAGAGGTGATGGGAAGATCACCAACTGTGAAGACTTTGGTCTTGACAGGAAGTGGAGGGTGAAGGCGGTAGCTGCAAGCTTAAGGGAAAGCTGGTGTGGCCGGAGGAAGACCTGGAAGGGGAGGAGAGTGTGGTGGCAGCAGGGTTGAACGACAAGTGAAGAGGGATTTTGAGAGCGAATGGGAGAGTGAGTATTTGGGGCTGATTGTGGCGCAAATGAGAAGAGATGATGGGGGAAGGCTAAGCTGAAAATGACAGTGGCTGACGGTGGATATAGGTCTGCTGGCCGGAGGGGAAGAGTGAGGGAGAAAGGAAGAGAGAAAATGAAACGGGACTGCAACTCCACAAAAGAGCTCGCGGCTGCAGCCCCCCCCCCCCCACGAGAGAGAAAAAGATGAGTTTAGGGTTTTTTTTAGGATTTTTGAATGTGTATTTTTTTTTTGATCCTTTTACTTGTGGCTGATACCTTCCCTATTTATCTATTGCTACCCAATTTTTGACCCACTTATTTTTAGGTTTCAAAAAAAAAAAATATTAAAAAAAGAAAAAAAATCCAAAAATCTTGATACAGGGGCAAAATTGAATAAATTGAGAGTTTAACAATCAATGCAGGTTCAAATCGCACAAATTGAAAATCAAGGACCAAATTGAAAAGGACGCACAAGCTGAGGGTTGACTTTAGAATTTTGGCTAGAAAAAACTCTATAAATAGAAAAGTATCAACCACAAGTAAAAGGACCAAAAAAAAATACTCATTCAAAAAACCCTAAAAAAAACCCTAAACCAATTTCTTTCTCTCCCGTAGGGGGACTGCAGCCGCCAGCCCTTTTATGCAGCTGCAACCCCATTTCTTTTTCATTTTCTCTCTCCTTTTTTTTCTTTCTCTTTCATCAAATTTTATAAGTAAAATACATCTCACACACATATTATCTTTTTTTTTTTTCATTTTTCATTATATTTTACAAATAATAATTAAAAATATAATACAAATTCAAATAAACATAAAGAAAAATTACATAAAAAACCTTAGGGGGCAGTTCTGGAACAGTGGCCGCAGGAGGACTAGTGGCGCGTCTGCCCACGCGACGCTGTGGCGGCGTGTTGACCAGCAGGGCAGGGGCAAACGGATCTGCCTCTTCTCTTCAACCTCTAGCCGGTGGTGGCCTTCCGGCGACCTGCAAAACAACAATGAACAACAAACAAAACACAAACAAAAAAAAAATCAAAAATCTCTTCAGACCTCAGATCTGCCCTTCTTCTCGGTTTCTTCTTCTTCTTCTTCCCTTCTCTCCTCTTCTTTTCCTCGCCGGCAAGGGTGTTCCGGTGACCTGTAAAAACCAAACAACAAAAAGCCGAAGACACACAATCAATAGCAGCTGGGCTGATCTTCTCTTCTTCTCCAGATCTGCTCTTATCCCTTCTTCAGATGACTGCCTGAGAGGGAGAGGGAGAGGGAAAAAGCCATCGTGGGTGGCAGCTGAGTCGATGTGGCTGCTACGGGGAGGTGGAACGGGAAGAGGTTGTCTCCGGGCGGTTACTGTGGACGGCCGGGAAAAGAGAGAAGGGGAAGGCTGCTGTTGTGGTGGCTGGACTGGAGGCTGGGAGGAGAGGAGAATGTGGGTAGATCTGCTGGGCAAGTGGCTGACGGCAAGGGGGCTGGACGGTCGGTGGCTGCAGAGAGATGCCCATGGTCGCCGGTAGGGAGGTGTAGAGGAAAGGGAAGTGATGGGGACTGAAATGAGAGGGTGGGGCTGCAACTGTGGCTGGCCCGGGAGAAAGAGAGGGAAAGGGAAGGTGAAAATGGGAAATGAGTGAGGGAAAATGGGGGCTGCTGCTGCCAAGATGGGGTGGCGGCTGCAGCCCCTTTGGGATAAAAATATATTTAGGGTTTTTGTTATTTTGAGAGTATATATATATATTTTTTTGTTCTTTTACTTGTGGCTGATACTTTTTTATTTATAAATTTTTTTTCTAGTCAAAATTTTAAAACCATCCCTCAGCTTGCGTGTTTTTTTCAATTTGATTTTTGATTTTCAATCTGTGCGATTTGACTATTAAACTCTCAATTTGTTCAATTTTGCCCCTGTATCAAGATTTTTTCTTTTTTCCTTTTTTTTAATATTTTTTCTTTTACTTCTGGAACCTAAAAATAAGTAGGTCAAAAATTGGGTAGCAACATAGGTTACTGCCATCCCTTAGCTTTATTTATAGCAAAAACAAACCTTACATGAAAAAGGATTCTAGTATATTACAAATTCTTAGCTAAATAGGAAATTGAATAACTCTTAGTCTAATTAGGAAATAACTAACGTACTTGATCAAAAACACTTTGATCTTTATTGAAACATAAATAAAACCGCTAATGATAATCTTCAATCCAGTTGTAGTCCTGGAATGAAAATCTTCAATTTTCAACACTCCTCCTTGCCTTCAAAGTTAATTACTTTGAAAAGATCAGTTAGAAACTAGAAAGTCATCGGTCTTATCATCAAATTCGAGCCCCCCAAGGTTATTTTTGATCTAAAACTTTTCTGTTGAGGTTGTTTTAGCAGTGTAGTGGAAGGACCGACAAACCAATCAGCATCCACAGTCAACAAAATTCTCATGCATGAAAAGTTGTAGTCACATTTGGCCATATCTTGGTAACATCAATTAATAGAGAACATGCTGCCCAATTTCCAGTTAAAAAAAGAAAGAACAGAAAACACTCTGGAAAAATGGTGGATGTTTTAACGTGTAGAAAGTAATATGATCATGTGATTCCAGGTGTGAGACTGGTAGAATTTCAGGCCGCAATTGTTGGATTTGAAAATCTAAAAAAGTCAACAAAAGTCAATACTGTTGTTTTATTGAATCAAGAGCAGCTGCTGTACAAATTAAATTCTGGAATTTTGCACAGAAATGAAGAACATTGATGAACACACTTTCAGCTATAAGGGGCAGAATCAAGGTGAGGTTACTTCCATCCCTTGTTCTTTATTTATAATGAAAAACTTGTAGGATTACATAATAGTTCTAATGTGTATACAACTTCTTATGTTTCTTACTTCTAAACTAGAATTGAAATTGCATTTAGACTAAAACACTTGATCAAACATTTGATCTTATTTAGGAAAGAAAAACATGCTAGATAAATTCTAATCTAACTCTAACACCTTGTTGTGATCTCCTCAATCTTCATCCTTTAGATGTCGTGGACTTCAACCTTTACTCTTCTACCTTCAACAGTCTTGGAGTCCAGAAAATTTCAATACTCATCCTTGGATCCAAGATAGCTCATACCAATCTTTCCCCTTAATTCTTTGAATCTCTCTTTAGCTAATGATTTGGTGAACAAATCAGCCAATTGATCTTTAGAAATGCAACACTTCATTTTTAATTCCCCTTTTTGTTGGAGTTGTCTTAAGGCATGAAACTTGATTTTCATGTGCTTGGTTTGCTTCCCTAATTGACAAGCTTCATAAAAAACAACTTCATCTTGTATATTAGGCAATCCATGTGCCTTCTACAAATTTGTCATTCTCCTTAAGGTAGCATAGTTGAAATGACTTAACCTTTTACTCCAAAGAATAGATTCATCCACCTTGTATGTGTTGACATCCCAACATGTTTTTTTCCAATCAACATTGAAACTTCTATTCAACATTTTAATAGACAACAATAGCACTCCATTTCTATCTTTGATATTACACACTCCATCATCAAAGAGTACTGAATATCCAGATTCCATTAGCTGCCCCACACTAACCAAATTCTGATTTAGTTGAGGTACATATAAGACATTGTTTAGAATTTTTATACCCGCCTTTGTCTCTACTACAATGGCTCCTTTACCTTCAACTCTGACAAATTCTCTATTACCAATCTTTACTCTTGATATGTGGCTTTTGTCTAAGTTTCTGAATATGCTGAGGTCTGCTGTCATGTGGTTAGAACAACCATTGTCAATGAGCCAAGATGAATCACCTCTCTTTGTTGTATTGCACATTTGTTGAATTGTGGTTACAAATAAAAAATCATCTTTGATTTCTTAAGTGCTCTCTTCTTGAGCCTGTTTGACTTCATCTACTTTGGTTTTGCAAAAAAATTGTATGTGACCGAATTGATTGCAATTTTGACATTGCACATTTTTGTACCAACATCATTCCTCAAAGTGATTTGTTTGTTGACAATATTTGCATGCAGGGAACTCTTTCTTTTCTTTCCTTATCAAGTTATGTTATCAGTTGCTAGATTGTTGATTATTTGGTCTCTAGTCTCTTCGTTTTTCCATCTTTCCACTTTGATTATTTCTGGAAAAATTCTGAGTGTGATTCTTCCCTTTGTAGACAGCAACAAGAGCATTCTCATTTGTTCCTTCCTATCTGTAGGCTTGCCTTTGCTCCACAGCTTGTAGAGCATTCACATGCTCTTGAAAGCTCATCTTAGAAAAATCCTTTGAATCTTCTAATGAGCAAATCTTATGCTCAAACTTTTCGGGTAAGCTCACTAGCACTTTTTCCACAATTCGAGATTCTGAAAATTCTTCTCCTAACAATCTCACTTGATTCACCAGTTTTGAGATGTGTGAGGAGAAGTCTTTGATTGTGTCAGATTCTTTCATCTTCAACCCTTCAATTTGCCTTTTCAAATTCAAAATCTGCATCTTTCTTGATCTCTAATCTCCTTGGAATTCAGCCTTTAGCTTATCCCAAGTTTCTTTGGTAGTTTTACAAGCCATTATTCTTATAAAAATCTCTTCACTTACTACATTATGAATGCAAGTAAGTGCCTTGAACCCTTTAGCTTTTTCTTCATTGATAAATTTCATTTGAGCCACGGTTGGATTGTTTCCAAAAGGTGTTAGTTGTTTGTCTTTCTCTACAAACTCCCATAAATTGAAAGCCTTCAAATATGCCTCCATTTTCACTGCCCAAATTCTAAAATTTGAAGTAGTAAACACTGGTGTTTTTGGTGAAAAAGATGCAGAATCCATTTTGAAAAAATTCAATAGTGATTCATTGAAAAAGAAGTTTAACAATTACTGTTGTGAAACCTTTGTGCAATTGTTTTGAAGGATTTGAGGAGAGTAACTAATCCTTCTACTTCAAGATTTTGCAGAAAAATAAGAACTCTCGTTTTTCACTCCCTTTCCCTTCAAAGTTAATAACTTTGAAAAATCTCATTTAAATTCTCTCGTGTTTCACTCAATCCCTACTAAGATCAAATCAGCTTTGATACCATTTGTTGGATTTGAAAATCTCAAAAAAGTCAACAAAAGCCAACACTACTTTTTATTGAATCAAGAGCAGCTACTGTGCAAATTAAATTATAGAATTTTGCACAAAACTGAAGAACATTGATGAACACACTTTTAGCTATAAGGGGCAGAATAAAGATGAGGTTACTGCCATTCTTTTTTCTTTATTTATAATGAAAAACTTGTATGATTACATAAGAGTTCTAATGTGTTTACAACTTCTTATGTTTCTTACTTCTAAACTAGAATTGAAGTTGCATTTAGACTAAAACACTTGATCAAATATTTGATCTTATTTAGGAAAGAAAAACATGCTAGATAAATTCTAATCTAACTCTAACACCTTGTTGTGATCTCCTCAATCTTCATCCTTTAGATGTCGTGGACTTCAGCCTTTACTCTTCTACCTTCAGTAGTCTTGGAGTCCAGAAATTTCAACAGTAATTACCTGGTCTATTGTTTGCAAATGTAAAAAATGGTCTGAATCCCTATTGTCATCTAAGAAGTTGAGTTAATATCTTAGTTCCTTATTAGTCAACAAACAGCTCAACTATGGCTTTCTTCAACCTCCGCTTCACCCTCAACAGAAAGCAAAAGAGTGAAGCAACAAAGATAAAATGTAATGAAAAGAATCTCCTACGCAGCACACATCCAATGAAAAGAATAAAAGAATACAAACATGCATTGAAGCTTACAGAATCATCCAGTCTACTTCAATCTTTTATTTTTTGACCAAATAGAAATTTCACGAGGTTTTTGATCCATCAAAGGACTGGTTCTTGCAGTGAAGTGATTTCCATATAGAATCTTTTCGAAGAAAACCAGAGTCTTTCTATATATTGTAGATTCAATTAGGAAAACATACTTGAGATATTCCATTTCCTTGTTCCTGGATCAATTGCTTCAGGGTCACTTCGATTACTAGAATCAAAGCGATGTTTCACAGCACGAATGTCTTTACAGATCGTAGCAAGTTTAATGTAGAGTATTGAGAGAAAGAACTATCTTCATATATGGAACAAACTTATTTCAACATGGAGAGGGAAGTCCATATTTATACTAGAGATGAGAGGTTACTTAGCGGTTATCTTGCAGTTACCAATAAGTAACACCCCTAGATAAATAGGCTAGGTTCATCCCTCATGGGTAAACCAAGCCAAATCGCACCTCTAGATAAATAGACCGGGTTCATCCCTCATGGACGAACCAGGTCAAACCCAATAACCAACGTATCCCACTCGCCTATGAAGAGCTAGATTTATCTAATACATTATTTTTCAAATTTGCACAGAAATTTCATACTTGAAGAACGGATTGTGCGATCTGAAGCACACAGAGAAAGGAGCTCCAATCTATATAAACCTAATATAGGCCATATATAGGAGACATCTACTTTATGATTATTTATTCCTTAGAGTGTACTCATATACCCCAAGCACTTTAGTTACACATGAATAAGTATAATTTAATCCCTTAAGAATTTCATACTCAATTCATCATGACAATTAAATGTATTCTAAATCATATCAAATTTATTCAAATGATATGATCCCCCGGCCGGTGAATACAAGCAACAAGTGTAGAACTAAAATTATTTTTTCTTTCACACTCACATCATTTAGATCTGAATTAACTCGTTTTTCTAAGAACATTCCTTCAAGTCGAATCATTCCATGACCATGGGATATACTCCTAAAGTAGCGATTATTTATTCATCACCTCATAATATAGTCAAAAGTCACAAAGAGTAAAATTTTGAGATCTTAGATATGATCTCCAGGACTCATATAATAAAAAAACAGAAATCCATTATTTAATTATTTACTCCTATAATTGTCATCAGAACACGCATACTTGTATACTATTGAATCGGCGTCGAGGATTCGTCAGAGTAGGAAGAAAAGGCCCGTATTAAAAACTCAATTTGCTTCTCAGACGTTCATTTGCCTTCTTCAAAAACTTGTTATCCTCTTTCAAAATCTCTATATGCTTTGACATTTCCCTGCATATTTCATTGAAAATAAAAGAAATAAGTCAATGTAATTCTTAGGGAGCCTGGAATAAACGGATTTGAAACATTATCCCCAAGAATGCTTAGAGTAGAATAATGAGAGGAGCAGATCCACTCATTTTTAAGGAGGTTAACATTTGTTAAAAATTATTCCTCGACATAACTTATTTAAACAAGATTAAAATAAAAGAGTGATTGAAAATTTATCTAAAAAAATCTTGGGTTGACATGTTTGTTGTGAGACATAAAACTTTTTATCCTACTTAGAAAAAAAATACAATTGTATCTTGTAGTTTATTTAAATTCTTGTTTGACATTGAGTTTCAAAAATATTTTTGAAAAAAAAACAGATTTTTTTTTTATTTTGCACTTTTAATTAAACATTTTTAATATTTTTTGATCATTTCTAAGGGCTGATGTCAAAAATAATATTTTAAAAATAAAAAAATTATCTTAATGTATTTATAAAAATATCATTTTAAAAAATAACTTGAATTACACTCTCAAATAAATGAGCCTAAGTACTGTAGGTTTAACCTACATATGCATTCAGCTTGAGCACTTGCTGTGATTTTTTTTTTGTTTTCTTTGCTAATCTATTTTGAACTTGGACTTTGATTTATTATAAAATAGTTTTTTAACACATAAATTATTATTTCTCTTAAGCCTTAGAAGAGTCAATCTTCTTCATCTTCTTAAACATTTTTTTTCCAAAGGAAAATTGTCTCTTAAAGGCTTAAAATCAACAAGTTTTTATTCCTTTTCATGTCAGTTAATTAAAGTAAAACAGAAAATTTTAATTATGGTAACTCTTTATTAATTTTGATTAAAAAAATCAATATAAATCGGGAAGAAAAGGGAGATGTTCCTTGATTAATTGCTATCTTATATTGTTTATAAGTTTCTTTGATTAGAAAGTACTACAGTTATAATCTGGGTTTAGTTAAATTATATATATATATATATATATATATATATATATATATATATATATATATATATATAGAATTCAAGTTTCAATATAACATTTGATCTATATGCCTAGAATGCATGCTAAGTTTCTTGTTTGATTCCATCGCAAGTTTAACTTTGAAGTTTAAAATTGCATGCTAATAAACTAAACATATATACTCACTAGTTAAATTGATAACTCGTGAAAAGCAATCTTAAAACTTTATTCATAATTATTTTTTTGTTTATTTCATAAATCTAGCTTTATGAGTTTTATTTTAATTTTAAAGGATTAGTAGATATATTTGTTTTAAAATTATAGTTTATCTCTTGAACTTGTTGTTATATTCATGCAATTTATATGAATTCATGCATGTCAAATATAATTTAGAGCTAAACTTTTAAAAGATACTTGCAAACTTGTGTGTATGGTCATGCTAATTATCTAACATGATTAAGAATATTAAACGAACACGATACATGTTATAAGGGGAAAATATTGATTTAAATTTATCAATACTTGATCACTTTGATCTTGTATAGTTGGAAAAACTTAATTTATTTAGATTTTGTAGTTGCTTTATATTTTTCTATTATCTGTTTTTGTTTACTCGGAGAAGCCATTTTTTTTTATATAGTTTTTTGCATGACTTTAGCTCAAAAAACAATTGTCTGCTTTGAGATTGAACTTTAAAAAATAATAACAAAAAATGGTACTCTAACTTCTAAGAACTTGACAGAATTCTTGACCGAAGAAGTGCTAAAGTTGTTGAATAAGGAAACTAATCCTATAATTATGATAGTTGTGAACATGATTTCGTGTGCAAGAACTATTTCTCGAATGGATTAGACAACACCTGATATATACAATTGAATCAAGAGTGTAAAACCCAGAGGTTTAGACAAAAGATACGAGGATGAAAACGTCTGTCGAAAGAGGTTTATTGTCTGGAAGTTTTTGAATTCCAAGATAGTCAAGCAGAGTGATAAACCAAATTCAAGAATTTTAGTTTATTTTACATGCATGAATAAGATATCATGAACTGGTTTGGATCCAATGGAGACGCGAAGAGCTAAATGGAGAGATACTGTTATTGCATTTCAAGAATAAACTTTGGTCACTCAAGTCTAGTATAGAAAAAAGGGGCCATGGAAATGAAGCACGAAAGAAAAGAAAGTCTAGCAAGGAAAAAGATGAAATACCTCGCTCTTCCTCTTTGATACCAATCTTGCACTTTGCGAGGAACAAGTTTCAACTTCTCTGCTAATTAAACTCATCTGTATCTGAACATTTTAAATTAACTTTATCAGCAACTACTTGCACACGCACAGACACAACTTTAGCAATAAGTAACTCAAAATGTTCTCGAGTTTCATGCTATTTCTTTTTAACTTACACTGTTAGGGATGCACGAAAACGTTCCTGCCTCATTCCATTTCATATAAAAATCGTGAAACTAGGGTTTTCTTTTCTCGGGTATTGGAATCCGTCCAATCCCAACGAACTCTTTGTTTCACACCTGACGTCTGAAGATTCGAAAAAGTCTCACGATCTACAAGATCCGAAGAGAAAGGGCACCTCGGGACAACGAAAAAGAAGTTCCAGAAGCAATATGGGCTAGTAAAGATCAGTTAGAAACTTGGAAGTCATCGGTCTTATCATCAAATTCGAGCCCCCCAAGGTTATTTTTGATCTAGAACTTTTCTGCCGAGGTTGTTTTAGCAGGCAGTGGAAGGATTGGCAAACCAATCAGCATCCGCAGTCGACAAGATTCTCATGCTTGAAAAGTTGTAGTCACATTTGGCCATTTCTTGGTAACATCAGTTAACAGAGAATCTGCTGCTCAATTTTCAGTTAAGAAAAAGAAAGAACAGAAAACAATCTGGAAAAATGGTGGATGTTTTAACGTGTAGAAAGTAATATATATGATCGTGTGAGACTGGTAGAATTTCAGGTCGCAATTACCTGGTCTATTGTTTGCAAATGCAAAAAATGGTCTGAATCCATGTTGTCATGCTATGAAATTGAGTTAATATCTTAGTTCCTCATCGGTCAACAAACAGGTCAACTATGGCTTTCTTCAACCTCCGCTTCACCCTCAACAAGAAAGTAAGAGAGTGAAGCAGCGAAGTGAAAATGTAATGAAAAGAATCTCCTACACAGCACTCATCCAATGAAAAGAATAGAAGAATACAAGCATGCGTTGAAGCTTACAGAATCATCCAGTCTACTTCAATCTTTTATTTTTTGACCAGAGAGAAATTTCACGGGGTTTTTGATCCGCCAAAGCTACTGGTTCTTGCAGTGAAGTGATTTCCATATAGAATCTCTTCGAAGAAAACCAGAGTCTTTCTATATATGAACATGCATACTTCTTGTATACTATTGAATCGGCGTCGAGGATTCGTCGGAGCAGGAAGAAAAGGCCCGTTGAATCCGCTCCCGACTGGGTGGGATTTTTCGAGGCGGGGATTTTACTAATGGTATTAGAAACTCAATTTGACGTCTCAAACGTTCATTTGCCTTCTTCAAAAGCTCGTTATCCTCTTTCAAAATCTCGTAATCCACCTGCTTTGACATTTCCCTGCTTATTTCATTGAAAATAAAAGAAATAAGGCAGTGTAATTCTTAGGGAGCCTGGAATAAACGAATCTGTAACATCATCATGCGGTCCTCATATTTCATCCCCAAGAATATTAAGATTAGAATAACGAGAGGAGCAAATCCACCGACTGTGTTTCAAAGATATTTTTTAAAAAAAATTAAATTTTTAATAATTTTTATTTTTTTATTTTAAATTAAATATTTTTAGTGTTTTTTTGATCATTTTTATATGTTAATATCAAAAATAATTTTTTAAAAATAAAAAAAAATATCATTTTGATATATTTATAAACAAAAATTATTTAAAAAAACAACTTTAACCACACTCTCAAACAGACAATTTATGAGAAATTAACGTGTTATAAATGAGCCTAAGTAGTACAGGTTTAACCTCCAGGTGCATTCAGCTTGAGCACTTGCTTTGAATTTTTTTATTTGAGATTGAACTTTAAAAAACAATAACAAAAAATGTTATTCTAACTTCTAAGAACCTGACAGAATTCTTGACTGAAGAAGTGCTAAAGTTGTTGAATAAGGAATCTAATCCTATAATTATGATAGTTGTGAACATGATTTCATGTGCAAGAACTATTTCTTGAATGGATTAGAAAACAAGTGATATATACAATTGAATCAAGAGTGTAAAACCCAAGGGTTTAGACAAAAGATACGAGGATGAAAATGTCTGTCCAAAGAATTTCAAGATAGTCAAGCAGTGTGATGAACCAAATTCAAGAATTTTAGTTTATTTTACATGCATGAATAAGATTGGTTGACCCCGTTGAGGAGAAGAGTTAAAAATGACCCATAACCTGCAGTTTCACTAGTTCATCCCTTGGTTTAGCTCATAATCGAAGAGTCTTTTGCCCCAGTTAATACAATCTTCCATTCATAGCTTTTAGAAATGCAGCTAGCCAAGACAATACAACTATACTTCTGCAGATTTAGAGATATCATGAACTGGTTTGGATCCAATGGAGACGCAAAGAACGAAATGGAGAGATACTGTTATTGTATTTCAAGAATAAACTTTGACCACTCAAGCCTAGCTAGGAGGGGAGAATATGGCTGTGTGTGGAAAGGAGGTATAGAAAAAAGGGGCCATGGCATGGCTTTGACTTGTATAATCGAAAGCAAAAAACATGGAAATGAAGCACGAAAGAAAAGAAAGTCTAGCAAGGAAAAAGATGAAATACCTCGCTCTTCTTTTTTGAAACCAATCTTGCACTTTGCGAGGAACAAGGTTCAGCTGCTCTGCTAAACTCAGCTGTATCTGAACATTTTAAATAAACTTTATCAGCAACTACTTGCACACGCACAGACACAACTTTAGCAACAAGTAACTCAAAATGTTCTCAAGTTTCATGCTATTTCTTTTTAACTTACACTGTTAGGGATGCAGTTGTCTTCTTCGAAGATGTTTTGGAGGAATACCAATATCTCCTCAGAGAACCTGGGTTTCTTCTGAACCAACGGGTTCTCAGCACCATCATTTGAGCTTGAACTTGCCTGCCCACTCTCTAGTTCCAATTCTCTCTTCTTTCCAGCAGAACCTCCACCCCTAACTCTCTCAAAATCCATTTGAGATGATGTCAAGAACAGGCTGATATCTAGCTCATTTGGCAGGCCGACGTCCAGTCCATCTGTCGAAACTGGTTCAGATGACAGAATAATGTGTGACAATAGCCCCAACAACAAAGGTTTACATCAACAATGAATGCAAAATTGAAGTGAAATGAACAATAAATGAAAGTTGCAGGAAATGTCACCTTTTCTCGATTTTAAATGATCTGTTGTTTTTGCTCTCAGCACAGCTTCTACCCTTTTTGACGCCTTGTCTAAATAATGCATAGCTATTTTCTGGCAATCCTCAAATGCAGAGGTTTTATAAATGACATCCAAAGTTTTTTTCAAAAGAAAAATCATTGGCTGTTGCTTCTGGTCAGCCAACTTTTGACCGTGCTCATCTTCTGCCACACTATCTTTAGCACGTATTGTCCACCGCTTTAATATGTACTGGGCTGGTATATGAAAGATATTTCTTGCATTGAGTACTTTTAAGGCATGGACACATAAAATTCCTTCTGATTCATATTTCTTACAGCTACATGCAAGGTTAGAGTCCGGACAGCTGAATTCAACAATGCTCTCCTTCTGGCCCTCCTCTGTCAGCTTGAAAGTAGCATTCGTCCCATCACCTCCAATTTCTTCTATGGCCACTGACAAACTTTTGACTAATTCTCCCTGAAATATGCTGAAGATTGTGCGGGTGTATATATTGGCTGCTTGTTTCTCCATTGCGCTACCACTTAAAATTAGCACCTTGGTTGTTTCACCACAACGCAAATCTTCATATAGCTCTTCCAAGCGCTGTGTTTCTACCACTTTAAGATACTGATGAACAAACATCGACAGGTTCATGGTGTCACTTGTCGAATTCTGGAAAACATTGATAATGTCCTCGCACCATTTTATGCCTGCGGAGAAAGTTTCTTTGTGGAAGACATTAGCCCATCTTTCTCGGGACAAGTATAGATTGTTCAGCCAGGCGTTTTCACGGAGATTGAATTTCTTGAGTAGAAAATCCCACTTTGACTCGAATTCTTCCTCAGTTTGGCAATCAGAGATGCATGCGTTGAAGATGCTCTCAAGAGCAGCCTGACTATAAAATGCAAATACGTGCTTTGCCTTCCTGCGGATAAAGCATGCACCAAACTGATGTTCTGCATCCAGCAACACCACTTTTACTGCATCAACCATCACCTGGTTCTCATCAGTGACAATTGTTTTTGGTTGTTTTCTTCCCATTGCTTCCATAAATGTCTCGAGCAACCAAACAAATGACTCCTTGCTTTCATCAAGCAAGAAAGCACAGCCAAACATGACATACTGCCGATGATGATTGAGCCCCCAGAATGGTGCACAGATCATGTCGTATTTGTCCATCCTAAAAGTTGTGTCCAGAATAAGAACATCGCCGAAGTAGTCATAGTCTACCATGGACCTCCCATCTCTCCAGAAAAGATTTTTCAGGCGATTATTAGAGTCAAGCTGAACTGCATAGAAGAGTGACAGATCCTCCACCTGCAGATGCCTCAGATAATTTAACAGGTTTTGAACTTCTTCAGGATGTTTACCATCTCTTGTTTTATCATGCACACATGTACTGCATAACTCTGTGGATTTTGGAGTTCCAGCATCCTTTGCCATCTCTGCATTATTTTCATTGAGAATCAAGCGAGCCTCGGACGTTTTAGTGCATGATCTTGTAGTATGCCTTTGATTCTCAAGGTGATGATTGTGCTCTTGATTAAATTGCGAGACCACCCATTTTCCATTTTCAACTGTAAACTGGATTTTGGCATCACAGCCTGTTCTTGTTTCTTTTCTCTTGTACTTTGTAATCTTGTCAGCTTGCTTCTTCAATCGAAATCCTTGTTTCGAACAAAAAAAGAATCTTTTTCTAATGGCTCCGTTGGACAAGCGTTGCACCTTCCCTTTTCTTGTTCTGAAACCAATTTTATTTGCATAACCTTCGTAAAATCTGTAAGCCTCCTCCTCAGAAGAGAATTCCATCCCAATTTCTGGTTTTTGACAACTATCCTTCGATTCACTCGCACCAAAAACTGATGTAGCTTGTATCTCATCCTCATCTCCATCGCTGTCTGATGACAGCATATCAATTCCATTACACTCTGATAAATAATGAATGAATGCTGAAATTGCTGATGTGTCCATCTTCTGGCCAAGCTAAAGATAAACAGGCCCAAGTTAATCATACTAAATGATGAAAATCACAATGCAACATTTGAATAAATGGTTTCTGTTAAATGGATGGTATAGGGATGCACTTCAGCCACTCGCAAATATCTCTTCACAAATGAAGCACTGAAAAAAACTAATGGTGTTCTGAATGTTGGCAAGGAACATTCTTAAAAAGAATTCAAACCATTCATAGCTCATGCATATAGCCTTGCAATTTGAAAGGAATTTGAGGAGGACTGCTATATAATAAACATAAATGATATAGCAGCATCGTGATATACACTAATTCCTCGTTCACTACAGATATGAAGATGCCCAATCCTTCAAAGCACATCTTCATATTGTTACAAGATAGAGAAGAGGATTAGTATATATATATAAAAAATGCCTTCAAGTTTAGGAACAATTTTGCTCATTGGAGCTTCTATGGACAGGGTTTCACAAAATACTTTGTTTTTCTCTGTAATATTATATTTTCTGTAGCTCTCACATAATTTTGCCATCTCAAGAAAATCTGCTCTCTCATTTCTATATATTTCCACTAAAAAGTCTATGTTTCTCTGAAACTTGTAAAGCTAGCTGATTTACAGTCACATTCATGAAAGAGTGTTAAACAAATGAGTCTTCTACTCAAATTAGAAGGGAAAGTTTTTCTCCAAAAGATGATATTAAACAAAGATTCAAGATAGAGAAAAGGTGCCTTGCAAATGTCACAGAAATATTAACTGAAAACAAAATTATCTATATTGAAATAAAAAACAATTGAAGATATGGATGTAGGAGATGTCAGATTACTTCAGATTGAAGGTTTTCGCCATGGCTTTTTAGGAAATCAGCCTCCTCATTCTCCCTGTCTCCATCGATTTCGCCAGAACTAAATGATGAAGGTGGAGATAGACTTAGATCTCTAGAAATCTGAGACAGAGCTCCTGATAGAGCACTGCTGCTGCTTACATCTGTATTCTTCTTCTTCCTCTCCGTCTTGGATGACTTTTCAAAAACGTGGCCCCATTCATAGTCTAGACTCGAAACCCCTGCCCCCTTTACAGGGGTGCCAAATGCAAATTCCAAACCTTTTCCACTGTCCTCCCATTCGAATGTTGATGCCTTATCTTGATTCCAAGAATACACATTATGCCAAAAGCTATCACTGGAACCTTGGGCAGCATCTTGATCAATATAACTGGTTTGAGGATCATTTCCTGCAGCAGAATCTGATGTTTCTGCCATTTGTTTGGAGAGTTAAAATAGAAAGAAAATACAGAAATATAGGAGATCAAGGAGTTATCGATTGATTTCATGTGTTTGCTTTTTTTTTTGGAATTTAAAAGGTGAGACAAATGATCAAGAAGTTCCACAGAACATGGACAGAAGTTTCTTAAAGTCACCATGGCTTACAATTCAGTAAGACTCCCAAGTTGTTCTCACATGCACCGAGGATTGGGTGGTCTCAAGACCATTTCATTTCGGATTGTAGGTGGTCCTGTGAATACCCGTGTAATGGACTGCCACACGTCTTATCCATTTTAACCTGAGAAATCATCTTAATTCTAAAAAGTTAGGTGGACTAGTCACAGTACCCTAAGATTCTCACAGGAAGAGTAGTGTTTTTCAGTATTTGGAAAGGGTAGTATGTATAAAAGAGAAGTACAGTTCTTTATGCACCAACGATTGGAAGTCTTATATATATATATATATATATATATATATGTCTGTACAAGGACAGATATACAAGTAATTTAGGTAAACAAGATTGGAAAGCAATCAGATATATGATTTTGTTTCAGAAGGCCAGACTTGAAGCTTTAAAGGTCTGTGAATTCTGATTTAGCTGGTGGTGATGACTTGCATATTCCGGATGATTTGGTTCAGGAAAAAAGGTACTGTGATTTGGAGGTGATCTGCCAGATTTTGCGACTCTTAAGAGTTAGACCTGGAGTGGAGACCATCACTTTTGTCTCACACATTTTGTTCTGTAATAGAATGATGAAATTTTCACCAATAGATGTCCTAGAAAATCAACCAATTAAATTATTCTCAAATATCCTTCCATTCATATTAACATTAACAAAAACTAAAACAAAACTTAATGTTGGTCACTGTTCATGCGAACAGTAAAGCACGGGGTCTAGTATCAACATATTATGAGTCTGTTTGATATTGTAATAATAATTTATTTTTAAAATATTTTTTGAAAAAAATTATTTTTAATATTCAAAATATTAAAATCTAAGTGTAAAATCTGGTGTAAGCCATGTAACAAGGACTGGATCCTGCTTTTCTTTGTCCGCCTGTTAATGAAATCATTTCGTTTAGTTTTTCATATTTTGGAATAGAAGTTGCCTTTTATTTACTTACAACTGTCCAACTAAAGCCAAACGCAGCTGTAAATGTTAAATTCACTAATGCACTTCATTAGAAAGAAATTGAAAAGAAAGATAACATGCAGGTTAGCACCAAGTGTAGCTATGAACATAGCCATAAAGATCCTTCTGGTTCTTTGAGGTTTTGAGATTTTCTTGATTGATTGTTTTGTTTTCTGAATCTCTTTGGGACTCTGTTAGCTTTTTGCTTACTGGGCCGGGGGTGAAGGGATTGTGTATTTTGAAGAACTATTGAAGTGTATGAATCAGACTGCTTCTTAGAAAGCCCGAGTTTTCTCCTAATCAACTGGTTCTCTTCGTGATCACTTGTTTTTGCAGTGTCGACTTCCGAGTCTCTAATGCCCCTACCGCCATCATCCTTGGCAGGAATCCCAGAATCCACTTGAAGTGACGGTGAGAACAGACCAATCTCAGACTGTTTTCCCAATCCATTGCTTGAATCTGTTCCGAAAATGGACATTTATTAGTGTAAGGAAACACTATCGTGTCAAAACAAAGTGATAATGAATTGAACATAAACTAAATCATACCCCTGCTCAAGTCTAAGATGATCCGCCTTCTTTGCTCTTAGAACATCTTCGATCTGTTCAAATGTCTTTCCCAGATAGT
Source organism: Salix caprea (assembly GCA_964035475.1). Classification (NCBI taxonomy): domain Eukaryota; kingdom Viridiplantae; phylum Streptophyta; class Magnoliopsida; order Malpighiales; family Salicaceae; genus Salix; species Salix caprea. Next base: position 26,956,331 of record OZ037743.1, on the reverse strand, counting down.
CCCCAGCTATCTTCTTGCTCTCCTCAACTGCCACACTTTTAGTAAAGACATTCAAAGTTTTCTGCATAAGCAAATTCACTGTCTGCTGCTTCGTCTTGTCAGCCATCTCCTGTTCATATTCATATGGCACGCCATGTTTTGCAGATTTTGTCCACCTCTTTAATGCGTTTTTGTGGGATATATGAAAGATATTTCTTGCATTCAGAACCTTCAAGGCGTGGACACATAAAATGCCAAAAGATTCAAACTTCTATTGTCACCGATAAACACTTCAGAAACTCTTCCTGAAATGTTTTGAACTATTAGTTAAAATTGTCACCTGGGCAGTTCCATTGCAATGAAAATCTTCATATAGCTCTTCCACCCGTCTTCTCTTCACCACCTCTTTAACGCGTCTGCTCTTCTGATCGAAACCCTTTTCTTGAACAGAAAAAAGTACAGTTTTCTAATAGTTTTGTTTGTCAACCGTTGCACCTTTCCTTTTCTTACGTTGAAACAAATTTCATTAGCATAGCTTTTGTAAAATTCATAAGCCGCCTCCTCAGAAGAGAAGGCCATCTCGATTTCTGGCACTCGAGAATTACTCTTCCATGTTTCTCCATTCGCTTCAAAAACCCATGTAGCCGGTATCTCACTGTTATTTTCATTGCTATCTGATAGCAGCACATCATCCTCACTGCGCTCTGACGGCAATGATTGAACGTCAAAACTGAAAGGGTTTTCGTTTGAATTATCCACCATCTGATTAGACAAATAAGTAAATTAAATTAAATAAAACCTCGATCATATGCTGGCAAACAACCTATATTTGAACTTCCCGGATCAAAATCCCTTCTGTTGGAGTTAACATAAGCCAAATCAAAATTTTCTACTATGAGAAAAGAAAGATACTTTTATATGATGAATTAGTACTCAGATGTGAGGTCAGAGAGGATTTGTACCCAGTATTTACAATAAAATAAGTAATTAACAACATCAATGTCACCCTCCAGGGAGGGATGCTTGTCACCTCATCTTGAAGTTCTTCAACGCCTTTCCTAATAAATTCTGCCCCCTCTTTCTCCCACTGATCTTTTGCTCCTCCAGAAGATGCAGACGAGGATAAACTCAGTTTCAGCCATTGAGGAAAAGGCCTTGCCAAGCTCTCTTGCTGTTCATTCTTAATTTTGAAATAAAACCCAAAAAGGGCACAGCATGAATCCTTTTACTGTGCTCTGAAAGTACTGGGTTGATTAATGGTGCCAGCACAGGAAGCCGATAACATTCCCGATGCAAAAGTACGAGCGGTTGAGTGATGAATACGTTCTTGACATTTAAAGCGAGATGGACGAGGCTTATACCTTCACTGATGTTTTGTATGTTGCAATGGTGGCTCGGGCTGAGCAGCAGCAGCAGCAGCTCAGAGTTGTTAACATCAATCACCATGTACTTGCTTCTCATGGAACTCGCTTGTACTATCATCTAAGGGTGTTTTCTACTGTATTTTAATTTAAAAATATTTGAATTATTATTATTATTTTAAATTAAAATATTTTGATATTTTTAAATGTTAAAAACAATTTTTAAAAAATAAAACAATATTATTTTGATATATTTTTAATAAAAAAAAAACTTTTAAAAATAGCTTCAACCAAGCTCTCAAATATATACTTTAAAACTAGATTTGCGGTTAATTAGCATCCTTCTTCCCATTAATTTCGTCGAGTTACCAAACATTTTTCATGTACTCCATGAGGTTGTCTTTCTTCTTTAAATTATATAGATTTGTTATGTAGTTAAAGTTATTTTTTTAAGAACAAAAATTATTTTTGATATCAGTAAATAAAAATAATTTAAAAACATTCAATATTTTTAATTTAAAATAAAAATAATTTTTATTTTTTTAACTATTTTTAAAACATAATATCAAATAGAAAGAGAGAACAAATAATTGTAATTATAAATATATGGTTGGCATAAACACATATACTTATAATTATAAAGTATATAGTTGACAACAGCCTTTTAGTGCACCCCTAGACACACAACCTTTGTTTGCATCTCAATTTTTTTTTTGTTATACTTAGTTGTGTTTTTTTTTTCAATTTTATTTTCGTTACTTTTCAATTAAGTAGACAATATATATATATAAAAAAAAAAACAAGCATGTGGGCTTGATTTTTCTTTTATTAAGACCGACCGTGTAGGTCAAGTCTTCTGGACAATAAAATTAATTATTATTTACATTACTATTTACAATACTATTTTAAAATCATTCAATTATGATATATTTTAAAATAAATTAGACCTTTTATTCTTATTTATGCAACAACGTATTTTCTTACAATTATATATGATTCTCCCGACTTAAATTGTGGAAAAAAAAACATTGCACATGAATATTCAATATGAATTAAATAGTTTTTTATTTTTATTTTTATATGATTTTCATGAATGGATTATTCTTTGATATTTTTTTCATATAGTCAAATAAGACTTACCATGAAATTATTTTTTATTTCTACTAACAAAAAAATTAATAAAAAAAAATGGGACTAGTACCTCTATTTTTTTTCACTTCTTAATGTACCTACCTAACATCAACTATGCTGTGGAAGGTTCCTGTCACCTTAGATTAAGTTGAGTTGAACTTAAATAGTTAATATTGTGGACAACTACAGTTTATTTTGGAGTTTTTCCCCCTCACATTATCACAATAAATTATTTTATTTTTTCAAACTAGATAAATAAATATAAAAAAAACTACTCTCATCACCACCACCACCATCACCCATGGTTAGGGGTGATTATTTTCGGTTCTGTTTTGTTTTTATTTATAAAATTAACCAAATTAAAATTATGATTAAAGAAAACAAAATCGGTTTAAACTGACTGATTTCAATTCTTTTTTTATGTAAGAAACTAAAAAAAAGCACATTATGTTTTTAGCCTCTTTTTTTTTTTTACTTTAACCGGTCTTTCCTTTCTCTCATTTCACCAAAATGGGACTAGACCAAAAACTCTTAACCAAACTGGTTCGTTTATGATTTATCGATTTTAGCCTTAAAAATCCTAAACCAAAATGAAACAAAAGTTTTTAAAAATATTTTAATCGGTTTAATTAGATTTTTATAAATTGTTATGTTTTTCTCAGTTAGTTTTTTTATTTATTTAATTAGTTTTTCAGTTTTTTTCTCACTCCTGCCTATGTTAGTTGGGTACTAATAATTATGAACACATTATTAAATTTAATATTTCTATAAGAAATTGTCTAACTTAACTGTCTTGAACATGTTAGTTGGGTTAGCGAGAGGTTTAAGCGTTCTATACAAAATCATATTCATGTTCACGAGTTCTACCATGACGAGTTGGGGTCATATGAGCCTCACCATATATGTGTGAGTTGAATTATTCATTTTATTATTAATAATAAAATAAATAATTCAATTCACGTATATATATGGACATTGTACACCGATGATTTGATTGGAATTGCATCTCTATTATATACATGGAGGGAAGTGATTTATAGCCAGCAGTGGTCCCTATACGCTATTTCATCATACACAAGTTGATTTGCTAGATGTTTAACTATGTAATTTTATTTATTTTTTAATTCAAACCCCCCCTTGTTTTTTCATCTTTTATCTTCTCAATTTTATAATTCAATATGGGCATAATTTTAAATTTATCTTCATAAATAATTTTGATTTTTTTTTTGAAAATATCGCATATTCTCAATTTTATCATTCAATTTGGGCCTAATTTTATTATTTTATTATTTTTATTTTTGAAAATATCGCATATGGTCTGTGATTAGTTTTACTCAATTTTACAAACATCTAGGTTTGTTATTGTATATTTAAGTAAAAGCGTTTTAAATTATTTTTTAAAACCAAGTGCAGTCCACAACTTTGATTGTAAGTTTAAAAGGTTAAGTTACATAGCCAAGTCAATCCAACATGTTACCATTTCATATTAAAAAAATATTATCTTGTTTTTTTTTTAAAAAAATCAAATTATATTTCTTACTAGTTGCTCTAATTGTTTTTGAATCTCTAAGTTGTCTAAATTATATCAAGATAATTTTTATATAATTTAATTTTAAATCCAAAATAAACTATGAGTTGAGTTTCCAGGTTACATAATTGAACTAGATTTAATAATAATATAAAATAGTTTCCAATGACAAGAACATTTTTGTTTATGTTACATAATTGAACGATTTAATAGAATAGTTTGTGTGTACTAAATGGGAGAATCATACATAATTTGTAAAATAAATAAATAATAATAAATCCAACGAAATAAAGGCGATTTCCTTTCTCAGAACAAGGCAATGTCTTGAGCCAACCAACACGATCACTTGCGAAGTCATCATGCAATCAAGCATCCTTGGCGTGGAAAACATAAATTTGGTCAGTAATTGTTGCTCGCCAACAACCTCAATAATTCCAATGTTCTTGTTCTTCGCAAGCACTGTGTGAAGCCTGCATTCCGAACTCATTCGGACAGTAAATGATGAAATATACAAATCAACCACTAAATCATAGTACTGCTACAGAATAAGAAAAGAGAAATGATAATCCAAGAGAATGAGAAGTGATATAAATAATCCTCCAAACTGTATTCAATACAAAAATCCATTAAATACATTAGGTGGTGAATCATCTTCCCACAAAATTGAGGCCCAAATCTCCTCTGCAGCCTCGTCAGTCAAAGTATATCAGCCACTCTTTCAAACTCTCCCTGCCCCATATTTGGAAGACTAATAATGAAACTAATTATGATTGGAGCAGAGAGAAGCACCACAGACAAGCTATTTACACATGGGGGAGGGGAAAAACTCTTTTTCTCCAGTCTTTCATTTGTTGTTTTCCTTTTTTTTCAAAAAATTAGTCATAGGGAGCCATGGAGCAGCTTGGTGGGGGGGTGGAGCTGGCCATGTGACAGAGGAAATAACCGGGGCTTAGAGATGGTGGTGCTAGTGGTGGTGGTGGTGGATGGGGTGGTGGTAGTGGTGGTGGTGCCAGAAGAGGAGGTGGTGGTGGTGGCCACGCGCTCACATGAAGGACACATCGTGAGAGTGGTGGCAGGAAGCTGCTGCATGTAGAAAGGCTGTGAAGTTTTCAAAGCTCTTAATTCTTGCAGTTCTTTTTGTAACCTCCTGTTCTCTTCTGTCAGTGTCTCGCAGCATCTCTTTAAATACTCACAATCTACTTCTGTCTGCTTCAATTTTGTCCTGTATATCGTTCAAAACAAAACCCAAATCACAAATTCATTCTAAAATGTTTTTTTTTTTAATTTAAAAAAAAAACATTTCTCAACATATAATACAGTCAAGGAACAGCACCTTGCCCTTCGATTCTGAAACCAAACTTCCACCTGGCGAGGACGAAGATTCAGCTGCTTTGCTAAAGCAAGCTTTTGCTTCTGCATGATTAAAGAAATAGAAACTTCATTCAATGGTAAACCCTAATTAAACAAGTTCCACAAAATTAGTAAGCCCTTCGAGATTTCTGGGATTTAGTAAGAAAGAAAATCAAGAGGTCATTTGATGTTCTTCAAGATATGATGACTTACAGGATTGAGGGTATTGTGTTCTTTGAAACTCTCTTCAAGAAAAGCTGATTGTTCTTTAGAGAGCCTTAGTTTCTTCCTCGTCGAACCGTTCTCCTCATCATCACTCGCTCTTGAGCTTGCTCTCTCTGCATCAATAGCCTCTAAATCTCTCTTACGCTCACTCCCACTTCGAATCGCAAAATCCATTTGAAACGACGACGCTGCACTATTTGGCGACGAAATCGCCGCTCCTTCATCCGCATCGTCCATGGACAACCGGTTCACATCAAACCCTCTCCCTGGTGCTTCAGTTGAACCGGGGTCAGACACCACTGCAGAAATTCAAAACCAAGCCAAGAATCAACAAGTGATTAAGAAGAAAAACATAACCCAAATCTTAAAAATTGATACAGAGTTGATAAAAAAAACTATTTAGTCCAAAGTGACATTACAGTTATCAGCCAGCCATGGAAAGCGAATCTTGGAAGGAGCCTGATGTCTACGAGGAACAGGAGAGAAAGGCAGAAGATCAAGTTGAAGTGGTGGATCTGATGAAACCCTTCGTTCATCGTCTTGATAATTACTTTCATGGCTGCCTAGTTTGTCCTGTGATCTTGTTGTTGCAGGAAAACCACTCCCTAAACCCATGCAAAACCCAAGATCTTTGCTTGATAGCCTTGGGGTTTTGTCTAGAAACTTGAAAGGCTTTGATGTATCACCTAAAGTCAAAGCCAGCTCCATATTTTGGAACACTAAAGATTAGCTTTCAGCGGTTTTTGAAGAGAGAAAAACAACTATGTATTGTGCTTCTGAAATGAAATCAAACACATAGAATTACAGATCTCCCTCTCCAGACCGTGTGCCTTTATATTTCTTTTCCATGTGGGTGTAAAGATTGACCGACAAAACAAACACACGTGAATCTATAAAAATACAACGGTTCATACACGAGAGACACACAATATATATATTGAGAGAGAGAGAGAGATTTTCAAAAAAGAAGAAGAATAGCAATCAAGCTTAACCATGTGTTTGATTATTTTAAGGAGGAATGAGATGGAGATATCAAGTTTATTGACTTTATTGAGAAACAATGATATGATTGGCAGTATTTAATTTAACAAATAAATCGTTGGCATTTAAAAAGAAAATGTCGTGGGGCAATTTTTGGGATTTCTTTTATTAAGCTAGCACTATAAATTAAATTTTTTAACAAAATAATATTATTTATAAAACAATTGGTAAAATATCTCATTTTTATCTTATTGTGTTTATGAAACATGATATTTATTAAATACTTTTATTTTTAAATACAACAATATATCTATCACATTTCATAATATGAATATTTAAACATGTTGTGCATTTGAAGCATGATAACTAACAATCGATCAGTCGGTTGGATACAGTTGTATAAGTAGTCGACTTTTTCACAAAAAAATCACGCAATTTTATGATATTTTCTTTCAAATATGTTTTATATGTAAAAATATATTTTTGTCTAACTTGTAAATTCAAAAACAAACTTTGATTAAAATCTTAAAAAAATATTCTGATTTATACCCATTTTACATGCTAATTTCCTGATTTATACCCATTTTAAACGGGCAAGGCAACCTAACTCATATAACTTTCCTGTTTTCCTCTTTTGTGCACCATCTACAGGCTACACACCATATTTATTTTATTCGTTTGAGATTGAGATGATGATCTTGATCAAGCTTATAGCTCAAGTGGCATGGCCACCTCTTTCCTTTTTTTTTTTTTTGGCTAGAAATAATAATTGTTTAGGACGTTAAATATGCGGTGATGTTTACAATAATTGGATAAGTACCTCCTAATCTTTCAAATTATTGTGGTCTCACCATGGAGGGCCACGGCACCTACAATAATAAGAGGAAATAATATAAGAAGTAATCCAAGGGCTGTGATCATGCAGCCATGTTATTCTGATTGACTAGATAAGCTGTTCCATTCATCTTATTATGATCATCATGAACATCATCATTGTCATCACAATATGATTACCAAACACAATTATTGAAAAGAAAGCACTGCTGTTTTGTTTGTTTTCAAATGATAATAACCCATCCATGAGTGTAATTGAGAACTAGGGCTTACAAGTGTAATTGAGTATCTATAGTTTCTCATCGCTTTTGCAGTTTCCAAGTTACTTCGTTTTTGTTTTACAGTGTAATTAACATTATTTTTTAAAGTATTTTCTTTCAAAAATATTTTTCAAACGCCCATCAAAATACTTCGTGTCAATAAATTGAAACGAAATGACTTCAGGGTATTATTAATTGGATTGAAATATATTAAAATAATATATATTTTTACCTTTTGACGTTAATATATATAAACAATTAAAAAATATTTTTTTTAAAAAAAACATAAATACAAACAAGCCCGGGTAGACCGCTATCTCACCAACCGGAACAGAGCACTATTTTCAACACCTGTAAGCTAACAATAGGGCAAGAAACCCGAAAAAGAAAAGAAATGAAGGCCTCCTTTTAGGTAAACAATATATATTAGCGTGATGTGGGAGGCGAGAGGGACACGCATCGGGAAGATATCGTCAGATTAGCACGAGATTTGACCATAACCTGCCCCTTCTTTTGATACACTCAAGCAGACAAAGAGACCACTCTTTTACTTCTCCGAGAAAAGTTGGGTGCATAATTTTAAAAGGGTCGATGTTCTTTTGTGTCTTCCAAGCAGCTAAACCAGGGATTAGGTTATTCGGATGATAAAAAGGGCCAGCCACCTATGATATGATACAATATAATATATATATATATATAGGTATCCGATGAGTCCATCGCAGGGTCGTCTCTCAGATGGGTTTTGATTTTTCTGGGAGGGTATTTACTTTATGTTTTGACGAATAAATTTATTGGGAAGGGGAGAGGCGGTCCCCTGCGCGTGGGATGGCTTTTCTTGACAAGGGTCGCCATTAAAATGCACATCTAGAGGATGTGACCAGGTCAGATTTGTCATGCTTTTGGGATCATTGCAATAATTGAAGTCATGCAGGCTTTAATGATAGGTTGGAGAGATATATGAGAGAATTATTATCTGGTGGAGCCCACGACGAAACCCTCCTTGTAGTCATAGACTGCTGACTTATCACACCACACCACCTGACCTGCTGCCACCGCATCCTCAGCCCCCCCCCTTCTATCTTTCTTTCTAAGATCAACCATTTTTAATTGTTTTTAAACCACATTTTCAGTAGTTATCCATGTTTTTATCCTTGCATGTTTTGAATTGTTTAACCGCTTTCAGACCCACTGAATTAACTGGTTCACATTAAAACAATTTATAAATAGTTTGATTTGAGATTTGAGGTTTGAGCTATATACAAGGTCAGATTATAAGCTTTGTGTTGGAAATTTTATAAGAGAAATATGGTTAAGACCATATTAAAGGCACATTCTCTAAATTTTAAGGTTAAAATTTTATTGGAATTTAATCACCAATATAATCTTTTAAACATAGAAAATTGACATGTTTTAAATAAATTAAGGATGAATTAGAAATTGATTTCAAAGAACCATTAGTTAACACATTTTGGTAAAACACAAAACACTCTATAAGAACTCTATCCCATGATATTTATTAAGTGAGAAGTTAAAATAAAACACAAAACACTCTATAAGAACTCTATCCCATGATATTTATTAAGTGAAAAGTTAAAACAAAACCCAAAAGGTATCTAAGTTTTCAGAGAGAAAAAATACTAAATAAAATGAGAGTTTAACTTAAACTCTCTCTCTCACACATCTTCTTAGCCCATCTCATGGACATGAGCCTGAATTAGGGTTTAAGTTTATTGTAAAATACTTTTTGGGTCACAAAATGTATTTTTTCCAACCTATTATAATTTTAGTTTTGGGTTCAAGTTTAAATTCTTTGGCCATGAAGAGTTATCTTTGCCAACACATGTTCTATTTAGCTCAACTTATGAATATAAAAACTTGAAAAATCTTTTCCATAAGCATTTACAAACATGAATAGTCTTTATAAACTTAAAAACTTTTGATTTATAGCCTAAACATTCAAATTTAAGTATGGATTTATGATGGCTAATCAAAGTTGATAATAATCAAAATTAATTCTGGTTGAAACCACAATTAATTATTTAACTTTTTGTTGCTACGAATCCACTGTAAAAAAGGTTTAATAAAGAGTTTCACACAAGTTTTTTTTTTATATTTTGCAATTTCTTTCTCACCTTATTTTTAATGTCTTTCTTCTTATTTTAAACTTTGGTTTTCTTATAAACCTAGAACTTAGGTTTACTTTGTTGAGATATTAATGAGTCCATTTACTTTGGTCCAAAGAAGTTGCTTAAAATTGCATCTAAACTAAGTGTTGTTGAAATTTTAGTAGGCATATTGTAAATTTGTACTACGTTAGAAACAATAACGCTTTAAAGAGAAAGAATTCATCATTGATAATAATAAAAGTTTCATCACTTTAAAGTGTTTCATCGTCTTATTTACTTTAATTCAAATATTCTGTTTAAAAGTGCATCTAAATTAAGTGTTGTTGAAATCCTGAGAGGTATATTATAAACATCCTAGTTGTCTAAGTGTGGAGCAATAATGCTTTAAAGACAAAGAATTCATCATTGATAATAATATAAGTTCCATCACTTTAAAGTGCTTCAACAAGTACTATTTTCTTTTTTTAACTTAAACATAGATAATTTATATTATTAGCATGCATGCTAAGAGTTTGATTTGAAATCAATTGTAAGTCTGAATATATGCTTAGCATTTATGCTATAATTTTATTTTTATATTCATATTGAAAGCATGTTTTCCATGACTTTTGTTTTTTGTATATTTATAAATTTAAACTTGTATGAACACTAGTGTTTTCTTAAACAACTTTTTGTTTAACATGCCTTTATATATTATAAGAAACTAAACAATCTATATTTATTTATCACTAATCTAATAACTTTGAAAAAACAGTTTGAAGGTTGATCCATGCATCGCTATGTATGTTCACACGTGAGTGCATGTTATGTATATACATTTCTTTTTATTTGATGTATGTATTGCCAATTTGGTAGCTAGGTTAATCGCTCAAGGAACTCTTCAAGTGGGAAACTAAACTAAAATATGGAAGAACATCTACTAGCATTGTTAATTGTAGAATCCTCTTGCACATAATAAAGAAAAAAACACGATGGGAGCTGATTGTGAAGCTTCATGGGCATCTAGCACCATGATATTATAATATCTTTAAATTGGAATCATTTTATCCTCCCAATCATGCATGGCAATGACCAGCTTGTGTTGTGTATAACTTGCTAGCTAGATATAGGTTAAAAAACAATATCCATCAATGGAATTAAGTAGCAACACAAGCGATCATGTTCCCCACCAAAACCTATTTATAATCACTATTGGATTCCTAGAAAATAGTTTCTACAAACACTATTTGTCGAATGAGTTGGATATTATCTATGAAGAAGTAGGTCAATGACTAGCTTTTGAATATGAAGGAATATAATCATTTCTTGCGAAGATTATGCAAATATTGGTAAGCCATACCTTCTCTATCACTACACTTTTGGGTTCCTTTTTCCTTGAAAGTGGCCATAATCTTGGGGAGGCCGTTCTCTTGGTGTAACTTTCATCTTTGTCATGTAGCTCTCTACACATATTAACAATTATTCACTCTCCCATGGATCGTGGTCAGGGAAATCTCTCCAACTTATCGCCCCTAATTAAGCACTTAGCTGCAATATTTAAATGAACCCTAGCTATACCTAGCTATGAGTACGTGGAGCTTGTTCAAGGGAAATGTCTCACTCCTTGTACGATCCATGAAGTGGAGATGATGGCTAGATTCTTAGAATTGGCCCTAAACGTTGGAGTGTGTTCATCGATCAATAAATTGTTTAATTGGATGCAAAGATTGGTCAATATTTTTGCAAAGCAAGGCCTCTGTTCTTGTCTCCCAAAGTTACTACATTTATGATTAATTAACCTGGCTTGCAAACTAAGTGAACATAAGTTAGTGATTTGATCAACAATTATACCATTAATTGTTCTTGCAAATGCTATCGGTAATCATAAGTTACACTTATACCGTTTCCACATCAAAACAAAATAATTTTGTGACAATCAATTGGGAAAGTACAATATCAATTAATTATATTCATAACATTGAGAGGTGTAACTTAATGATGTAACTCTAAGTTTGTTATCTAAAGATTATCAGTTTGAGTCTCATAATTCTTAGAATAATTGGAGACTGATAATTGATCTTTTATTTCAGTGCTTGTGAGATTAGTCATGGTGCGCGCAATGTGACCCGGAAACCCATGCTATAAAAAAAATTATTTCCATGGTGCATACAAGTTTTCCATGTTCCTCTTCTTTAAAAGAACTAGTTGTAATTTGATCTTAGTAATTATTGAGAAATAAGTGTGTTTAATTAAAATTTAAAAATCTAGGAATAAAAAATATCTTATTTTATTAGTTTGAGTGACAATTTTCTAACGAAAGGAGGAATAGATTGCGATTGAAGCATCAATAGGAATATTAATAAAATTAAAACCTCTATAAAATAAACTGAACCATAAATCGAAATTAAATCTGTTTAAAAATTACCTGTAGTGCATTTAATCATCATCATCTTTAGTTTTTGTTGGCTCAAACATTTATTACACCAATATGTGTACCAACTACATGGGCACCATGCCTGCTCACTTACCTGAGAACATAATGACAGGGAATGAAAGTCACGTGACTAAAGTGTGAGGCAGTGAGGGAGTAATGATGAAGAATTGAATGGGTCTGGGTGAGACAAATTAATGACATGAGAGAGAGGGAGCGGGTACATGGTAAGAAAAATACTAAAACAAGAGTGATGGGAGGAGGAGGAGGAGGAGGAGGAGGGAGGGCCACTGACGGTGGATAATGGAGGGTGTTGGAGGAGGAGGAGGAGGAGGAGAGGGAGGAGGAGGGAGGACCACTGACGGTGGATAATGGAGGGTGCTGGGAGGTCCAAATTTGATGGGACACAGTGCGTCGTCTGAAGGAGACAATCTTCACAGCAGCAATCATTCGTACATCGGATCTTATTAGGGTTTTTGTTGGTTTGTTTTTATTGTTAATGTTAGACTCCCCTGTCCAGGTGTGGGGCCCTTCAATTTGAATGGCAGCTTAAACTAAAATATTGTCAAGTGATTGTAATTGTGGGTGGGGTTGTTCTTCTCCACCTTGGGTTTCAGAGTATTTACTTTTATTTTAGAATAGTAACAACAAATATTTTTTTGGAAAAAGTAAACAATTTAAAAATTATTTAGTTAAAAAAAGTATAGTTTAATAAAAGCAAATCATATGCTTTCCATGTGACTCGCAAAAATAAAATGGTTAGGATAATTTTTCAAATCTATTTCATAAAAAACTAATTTAAGAAAATAAATACAATATACAATTCATCTCCTCGACATAGTTAAAATACATTTACAATCCATTAAAATTAACAATTCATAATTTATAACAAAATAAAATGAAAATTTGTTAAACCTAAACTAAATTCATAATTTAACGCATCGTTAGTAAGCTTTTTGTGCATCTAACTCATCCCCATGAAGCTTGTATAAATAAGTGGGACTTAAAGTGAAATGTCTAGCTACACACTATCTGACATGACAAATGACAAAGTTAATACTTTTTTTGCTTTTAATTTATATATATCATATGTTATTCAAAATTATTAAATTTTAATATTACCTAGATCCTATGAAGAGTTGCCTTTGGGTGTTAGCATTAAACATATTATTATGCCAAATCTTTGGATTTATGATATTAAGATGCTTTCATGATCAAAGTTATATTAACTTACATTTGTAATTCTAAATTATTATTTAAAATTGAACTAATTCTAACAAACAAAGTAAATTCTTCATTGAGAAATATTTAAAACAATTATACATGGATATATTGTAGACATTTAACTGTGTCTCTTTATTTTTATACATATTTTACATAGTTATCGATAGAGATGCAAGCATGTCCTCTCAGCTATCACCAGAAATGGCCTAAAATTCCTTAAGCTATGCCAAAAAGAAAAATTGACACTATATAGCCTAAAATACTTATGAATATAAGGCACTTAAACATATGCATTCTATAAGCTTAAGAATACATAACCATTTGATCCTTTATCACATTATCAGTAAGAGTCTTAAAATCATTGTTCAACAACTTTAGTTTAATGTTGTCACCTTTATAAGTAGTGGTCAGAGATGCATGTCATAGTAAACAACTACATAAATCATTTATATTAACCATTTTTTCCCCATTAAGGCATCGTCTATTGAAAGGTTAGTTAATATGGTATTGTCCTGTAATGTAAATGTCATCTCACCAACATGTAAGTGGAACATGACGTTCTCACATCTACATCACTCATCCAATGCTACAATTAATTTGTGGTCAACACCTTCTTCTTCCTTAACATTGATAATTTCTTCTTCCTTTCCGGCAGTAACAGTAGTTGCAGTCCTTTTTTCAACAATAACAATGACAATACCTTTTTCTTCTTTTTCGGTGACAATAGTAGTATCTACCTTTCTTCTTTCCCCCCTGCCACAACAATAATTGCACCTCTACAGCACTAGCCGCAACAACTCCTTCCTCCTCTAGCGACAACAGTGTCACCTCTTCTCTTTATTGCAACAAACTTCCTCCTTATCCAACAGCCACCACCGACTACCATTTTCTTCGTTATCACCACCTGTGTCAACAGTTAGACATCCTTTTCACGGCAACAACGTTTGGTGACCTTTTTCTTCTCCTCCTCTAGCCCAGTCTGAGAAGGTTGTTGGGCTGACCCATTTAGTTAGGTGAGGCCTAATCCAAAAATATTTAAAAAAGATTAAAAAACACATTTTAAAAAACAAAAATATTTTGTTTTTGTGTATACGACCGAATTCTAAAATTTTCTACACATATTTTTCACAAAAAATCACATCGTTTCACATGTTTTTGAAATAAAAAATGGGATATCATAACTACTTTATGATTATCTGTTAGAGTTTTGCCAAAATATTAAAATTCTTTTAACCATCATTTTGTTATTTTTTTGTAAGCTTTAATTATCGTGGTGTAAAATTACATTGTAAAATATACTCATGAATATTAAAAGGCAATAAATGCAATGTTAAAATTCAGACCTTAGAACACTTAGGTTTTCAACCCAATGAGGTAGAGACTCTTTCATGAAGAGAAACTACTTCGAGCCTTAGAAAAGACCAACAAATAAAAAATTATGACATAGAAAAACAATCAAATAACAATGAAGCTTATTTTAGGTAGGGGTGTACTGGGGGTGATGTGTCTTCCCCTTGCACAACAAGTTCCTTTAACAAAGTGCCCATTTAAGAGTATGGTTGATGTTGTTTTTGAAAGTGCTTTTCATTTAAAAATTCATCAAAATGATATTTTTTTTATTTTAAAAAAACCAATTTTGGCATCATCACTTGAAAAAGATCTAAAAACATGAAAAAAAAATTAATTTAATGTAAGAAATAAAAAAAATAATTTTTTTCAAAAACATTTTTGAAATACAATGTCAAACAGGGCCTAGACTCTCGCAGACCATTATGTTTTCTAGTGACCTTAATACTAGGTGACAACTCCTAAAAATTATAATCATAATTTTATGATTATAATAAACCATTTTCTGCGCACCGCCTCCCATGTCGAGGGATGGTGGTGCACGAAGCAAAAAAACAGTCGTCGCGACAGTACGACAATGAATAATCAAGACAAAATAGTTGTTGACTCATTGATAGTGGTTGCACATAGCATATGACAAAAAAATGGAGTTATTCACTCAACTTGAAGATACAAGAGGAATGGTTAGAATTGAAAATGGAGATAGTGTTCCAATCACAGAAAAATAATTTATTGAATTACCAACTGACTTAAGTACCAAACTAATTTCTAATTTACTTTTGGTGCCTAATATTGATTAAAACTTGTTGAGTGTTGACAAATTGGTTTTCAAAGGCTATGTGTTAGTATTTGATGATGAATTATGTATGATTCATGATCTAAATGGTAGAGAATTCATGTGTGTTCCTATAATTTATTTTCTGTAAATCAAAGTTGTAAAAAAAAATATGCTCTTTTAAAGTGAAATGTATAAAAGGTTAGGGCATCACAACCTTAATCTCATTCAATAGGCCGTAAAATAGGAAATAATGAATGAGTTATCATTAATTAAATTTTTTATAGGCATGTGAGAAAGTTAACTCGGAAACAACATAGACTACCATTTTCCAATTCTGTGATGAATTTGGATTTTGCAATACCATGTTAAAACCAATAAATGATCAAATACATATTATTTTAAACATTGAATATTTTTTGTAAGATAAATAAAATTTGGTTAAACATTTAACCCATTATGCAAATGAATGAATTTGGATGAATATTAAACCTTTTTTTTTAAAAAAAAGATGCATGAATTCACCTTGAGATGATAAGGAGTTCTTTAGATAAATTCATAAATAGTTAAAATAACTTCAAGTTTTCATTAAACAATGCATGAATTATATTTTAATTATTTTTGATACTTTGTAATATTTTCTCCTTTTAAAAGGCATATGTTATGTAAAGAATATAATTTGATGAATAAAGGAATTTATTTTACTACACACATCTCTTCCTAATTTGAATGAGTTAGAAGCTTGAACTATTTATTAAATTTAAAATCTACCAATTTTATAAGATCTTATCATACAAATTATGGAGTTTATAGGGTATGATAATAAATTGTATAGTTGGATTTTTAGTGTCTTCATTTATCTAAGATCTTTGCTTTAATGGCTTACTAATATAAGAGTATAGGATGATGAAAGGTCACTAACTTGTTGATGAATCTCATTTTAGTTTTAATATTATGATGAAAACTCTTTTAATTCTATTCCAATAGCAGCTACTCTATTATTTTTACTTGTTTTAGTTTGTAATATATAGACGAATCAATCTTATTTTGCCAATTGAATTTTGAAATAATGATGAATGTTAAGAGTCTCTTGAAATGGTTTGATATTTTTTAAATATTTAAGGATAGCTTTCAATAAAATTAATTTAATGGAATTTATATATGTGAGGAGTTTCACAATAAAATGTTATAAGGTGCAAACTAGGTTGTCTACCATTCAAATATCTTGATTTATCTTTAAGAGCTGACCAAAATAGAAATGTGGTTTGAGCTTTAGTAATATATAATTTTTAAGAATAAATCATTGTTCTAAAAATATATTTTAATATTGAATGGATTAAGAACTTGATTGAGATAACTATATTTTTTCATTAGATTTAAGTTCTTGCTATGCATCCCAAACCATCATCCTTCAATTTAAAAAAACTCATTCTTAAGTTCTAGTTAGAAAAGTCCAACTCTTCCATTCCAAAACTAAAAAATAAAATATATTGCTAGAATATAGTATTATAACAATCAAACATTTTTTATTGACTCTTTAACCTAATTAGTTCTTTTAACCATTTTTTACTCACTAGACAATCCTTTCCTAGGACTTTAAGAAAATATGATTTTATTTGTCCTTTTTTATATCAACTTCATTCTTTAAAGTAATTTTAACAACTTGTTTTAGTTTTGTATAATTCGACTTAATCTCAACTTCTTCATTGACTTTAGTTTATCTTTTATATTTCATCGCCATTGTATGTTCCTCTAGTTTTTTCATTATGTTTAATGTCTTCAAGCTTTTCCTTTCGTTTCTCCTCAATTTCAAAAACCATTGATTGTAATTTATCAACAAATTTGATACCACTATATGTGTTAATATCCTTTGCCTTTATTTGTTTTAGAAAAGACTTACGATAGCTCATATGATCTTTCAATGTCTTCTTCTAATTATATTAGAACATTAACTATATTTGATTCTTTCTATGGAAATTCCTTTAAGAATGAAGATATTTGTTGCTCTTTTACTTCTTTTATAAAAATACTCCATAGTCAAAGCAAATTATTAACTATTAACAACATCAATTACCAAAGTCAAAAACATAACTCATTAGAAATGGAATATTTTTCCAACTTTTCTTATTATTGACTTGAATAATTGCCACCTTTAGTTACTTCTCCTCTATATTTGGCATTGTTGCTATTTGATAAGGTTGAATATAAAATAATTAATAATAATCTAGTTGCTTGTATATTCTGAATAAAATATCTTTTTCATCATGTTGTAAACTTTTAATTAAAATTTTCTTATAGTTTGTAAGGATGGAATTATAGAATTACTAGCACAAAATCTATCATACATAACATTTTACCACTAATACCATAAGTAAGTTTATGTCTTGCAAAACCTACCTAAACAAGAAATATGTTTTTAATAAAAAAAATGTTTCTAACTCTTATAATCATATAATAAAACTTTTATTTGAACAAAAAAATCTTATTAAGGAAAGGAATTTCATCAAAATTGGAAACACATATATGAAAAGGTTGGTTGTGGGTTAAGTCTCTATTGTCTTACCAATCGTAAACATTTTTTGTATATAGTCTTAATGGCTTTATAGGTTTGTTGAAATAGATTTGGGGTTTGGTTCATCCTAAGATAAGTCTCTAGGCATGCTTTACTCCTTATCATGACTATGTTTGCATATCCTCTTAATAATTGATCCAATTGATTAAATTTTTATGGTAGAAGTCTTTATATTGTCTCTTAAGCCTTCATAATGACCTATATGATATCCAGTCTTTGATCATTGGGTAGGTTAAGATTACCAATATATTTGACCATGTAACATGTTTGTGTGCTTGAATATCAATTTATACAATGTATAACCGAGATGGAAAACTAGGGATTTTTAGCCCTAAAACTTACAACCCTAAACTTTAGAGAGAACAAACAACAATTTTTCACGTCCTAAAACTAAAATTATAGAAAAAATCTTATTTCATAATTTTTAAGTGTCAAAAACAATAATCTTAACTATATTTTAAAAAATTAACTAGACAACCTTATTTATACTAGTTCTATTACTAAATCCTCATGTGATTCCTTATTGAAAGTGACATGGCTAATATAATCCAACTAGCTCTAGAATACCTAAACTAAATAACAAAAAGGAAAATAATGAAGATTATTAATACCTTTCATGCTAATTTTGATATGTAAATGAATTTAGTTGGTCATAACAAATTATTTTCTAGGGAGCTAAGCATGTAAAAAATGCTAGAAAATAAATCATCTCATTCCAACAATCCAATTATAAATTATGTTTTTTCTTTTCAAAGAGTTTGTTTGAAGTATCCAAACTCATTTTTAAAATTGGATTTATGATACACATGTGGTTTTAGCTTTGTTCAATATTAAAGGAGCATCTTCATAGTCTTATAATAGAATGACTTTCCATTTTAGGAGCAAACCAAACTAGTATCTTAGGCTGCCTTAAGAAGCTTGCCAATGATGTATTGCAACTTGAAATATATCATTTATTATTTGATAAGAATAAAACAACTTAAAGTTAAAGTTATTTAAAGGGAGGAATTTTCTTTTATCACTAGGATGTGAGATGTGTTGAAATAAATTAGTTCTTCCTTGTATATCAATTTCTTGTCTATCTTTTTAAAATGCCTATAGTTATGGCAAAGAAGTTGTTTGTTATTCAAAGATGATTTCAAGTCCAGAAAAAGAGAAGTGCTTTGAGCTTTAACTCTAAAATTGCTAAAAATATAGTCCTCTTCTTAAATGGATTTAGAGATTAATACAAAAACTAACTAAACAAAATAACCTTTTGAATTGGTTGGATAATTTATATTAGAAATAATAAAAAAATTATGGTGTTAAAAAATTTATGGTCCATTTAACAAAAACTAAAGTTTGTGGTGTTTTTACTATGCATAAAATCATTTTTCATTCTCTCACAAATATTAATGGATTGGAGAAATAATATTTTTTTTTTAAAAATTCAATTTGATCATTAAACGTTTTCTTTACAATTAATCTCTTTTGACAAAAAATTAACACTTAATCGTATTTTTTTTTAAAGGAATGATTGAATTGAAAGACAAGGGATAAAAGCCAAAAAACAAAAATAGCATAAATGACATATTTAGACTTATTTATTAAATACGTTTTATTCCCCTAACTTGTTTTTTGAAATACAATTATCAGTCTCTTTAATTTATAAAAAAAATATTTTGATATTAATCTTTTTTTTTTCTCTACATTTTCCATGAGAGGAGAGACAAGAATAATTGGATTCCAATAAAAAGAGAAACAACTCTTTGTTGGTGACAATTTCAACCACCAAATAGATTAAAATTGGTTTCAATGGATTCTATTAGATGAGAGAAGTGATATATTGGTTGTTTTAAGCCTCAATATGACCTAAAAATCAGATCTAGGTCAAGGATTTTTTTCTTTTCTAGTTAGATTTAGTGGTTTGGACCACTTTTAGGTCTAAAATAAGTTGATAAGTTGGTTTTTGGGTGTTTGAAAGGTGTTTTTCAAATACAATCTAAGATTGTGGTGGAGCTCTTTTCTAAAAACTGCTAGATGATTTGTGTATTTTATTTTTGGTGGAAACTTACCGGACCCACTTGCAAGGTAGAGTGCTGAAGAGCCTTAATGCCTCCATAGCCATCCAAATTTGTCAGTGATTTGGTCTTAGACAATTGCAGGTCTTCGTCCTCGTCAGTTGTGGGAACTATGAGCATATACCAGGGATCGATCGATGGACATAATCATGGTGATGGTAAATTTAAAAATGAGTTCATCATGGAGAATATAAATATGGTATGGAGCTACCCAACATATTCATCACAGGATATGGAACTACAGGATCAATGGCTGAAACCTGCTACTCTCTCGTGTGCTCAATCATATTTCCCAATTATGTTTCCTTCCCTTTTTCATTTCCCTCAGGATTTACCATCATCGTGGCATGATCCTAACACATGTCTAAATGTATCATCATACGCATCATGATCATTTATTTCTCTCCAAGTCATCATGCTGCTCAGGTTCAACCAGAAGCAGAGATGCTCCTGTCTTGTCACCAGCACTTGTTGGACCACGTAATGCACCTTTTCTCCATCTCATCTCCGCGAAGAATCATGGGTTTGTGACAAGGTGGTCCTTCATGATCGTCAACGGTTTTCTTTGACCGGAAAACTATACTCTGGATTTCAGATTTGAGCTCTACCCCTCGGGGCTGCAGCATTTGCTAGGGTTTGCTGGCCTGACTAGATGATAGCTGGACCTTAATAATTCTGGCATGATCAGATTACTGTTTTTTGGTAAATCTGCTCCAAGCCTAACGTGTTTTAAAGTCTATGATTACTGATTAACTGATGCCGTATACGTAAGCAAAGTCCCTAAGTGGTTGGGCGTGATAGATAATAGAGGGGATTTGCTATCTATACAACAGGTCTCGAGTTTGAATTCGAATCAAGACGTGTACCTCTTATAAGAGACTGGAACAATCAAGATTTTACTCTATTATCTAGGCCCAGAAAATACATTTCCAGGAGATGAGGTTTCTCGTATAAAAAAAAAAATACGTAAGCAATCTGTAAGCAATCTAGATCATACTCTACACTACAGTATCAAATACACTATAGATAAGTCATCATATTGAAGTTACATGTGGGACTACATGGTGACAAAAAAATGCAAGGGCATCCGATGAATGGATATCAGATCCACCAATAATATGATAACTCAAGAAAAAAAAAAACCCACCAGGAAAAACACAGCAGTGATTAAAGACTCTAGATGGACTAGTCATCAGCAATGAAGATTATTAGAACATGGCATGGACTGAGCTGTGCTAGGAGTCAGAAAATCTTCTCATAAATTGACTGCACTAAGTTATGGGCCTTTGCTATTTGGTTTTCCACATTCAAGTCTCCTTTTGTTTTTCCCTTTCAGCTTCTTCGCCAGTTATACAGCAGCACCCGCTTTGACGATCTGAAGCCTGATATTCAGATGAGATCAGACTTCATTAGTGTTCTATGATGGCAGGGAATGCTTACAGAACACAAACATAACATCCAAGGATTGAATAATCAACATGGTAACGCTTATTCACATCCAACCAGTGAAAAAAATGTCAGCGACACAAGTAGTCGCAGTCCTCTGAACTAGAAAGTTTGAGCAATTTGATATGAAATAAACTTATAAACGAAGACAATTAAAAAAAATAGTGATGGTGGTAACAATCTCTAAATTTAAATTTATGCTGTAGTATAACCACAGCTACATTGTACAAAAAGAAGCAACCGTACTGTACGCGGGCTAAATTAAAATCATATATAAGGTTCCAAAAACAAGGACTTTTAAAGAAATGAGATGTGTTTCTTGTCGGGTCGCAGAGCACAAGTAGAAGAAGTTAAACAAGAGAGCCTAGACGTTCCTTGAGATGTTATTTCTCTGATTTATTAATCTAAGGAAAATCATATATATATATATATATATATATATATAAACTTCATTTAGAATGATAATTGCAACACCATTTACCAATTTCTTCTGTGCTAATTGAATATCTGGAAGCAGAAACCCATGTAGCTTCAGGAGAAAATCGAAACCTTAACCACCTTTTTACAAACAGCCATCGAATATCGCATTTTGTGATTTCCCTATAATAGTTAGAACGAAACCAGTCGCTGGTTGGAACAATAACTAAAATAACTACGTGCTATGGCAATAAAAATAAAAATTGGAAAATCTAACAGTCCTCCATCAACAAGAAGCTTTTTGTACAATGGGAGGTGATAAATTGGCCGATTTGCTCCACTACAAATTTACCTTTCCATACAAATTGGAAGCACAAGCTTTTAAATTGAGTACAACAATAACTCATACAAAGTACAAGGAGCAGCAAAGCATTGGAAGATTTATAATAATCACCTTATGAAAAGTCCAAAACTGTGGCAGAAGGCGAAAACTATGAAGTGAAAACATATGGGTTTCGATGTTGCATCTAGGACTGATTCCCGGAGGATGAGAATAATTAGATGGATATATCTTCCTAGTTCAATCGCCGCCTTCTAGGTGCACGGGAATCCCCACTGTCCACGTCAGAGACTCTCGAAGCATTATTTCTTCTTCTGGAAGAAGATGTCGAAAGGGAGACTGGAGAATCGATTTCCACTGCAGTGTCCATATGATTCTCCGAGTTTATAACTGCAGCAATGCTTGAGAAAGAATCCCTATCATCAACAGACTGGGGCTGCTCGTGATTCCTCCCTATGGAATGGGTTCGGAAATATGTTTCAACCAACCCTTCAGTTGAATTCAAAGGAGGAAAAAATGCATTGTGGGATGAAGATCTTTGAGCATGTGTGTGTGATCTTCGAAGTAGCACTGCATTTGCACGACGAGCAGATCCTGTCTCTGTACCAGAATGTATCAAATCTACTATGTCATGAAGCCGACGAGCATGCACTCCCACAGGGCTACCTGGGCTGGTCTGAGTTAAATCCACTGTCTCATCAGGAGGTCCAATAGGATTTTGCTCAGCTCGCATTCCCCTATAGGTCATAATCCTATTCAGAAGG
This sequence comes from Salix caprea, assembly GCA_964035475.1. Taxonomy (NCBI): domain Eukaryota; kingdom Viridiplantae; phylum Streptophyta; class Magnoliopsida; order Malpighiales; family Salicaceae; genus Salix; species Salix caprea. The sequence goes on along the minus strand of OZ037743.1, from coordinate 26,933,201 downwards.
GATTGGGTCCTATCAGCAGCTCCACGGGAACCATTTGAATCCTGTGGCAGAGACAAATCCTGGGCAAAATCAAGTCTACTTCCAAGTCGCCGAATCATCTCCTCCACTGGGAAGCTGTAAAGATGCCTGGAAGCAGTTTGTCTCAAACTCTCAACCCGCCGTGCATGAGGCCTAATAGGGATCTCCAGATTCGTATCCTCCTCGGGCTCACGGGTGGTACATCCACGGCCATAAATTGGGGTCACATTTTTCATGGTCACCTCTCCCTTGCAAACTGGGCATTCTTTCGCATCTGAATGAACATGCAACCACTGGTAGAGGCATGGCCAACAAAACAAGTGACCGCAGCAAGTAACAACGGGGTCTGTAGCCAAATCCAAACAAATATTGCAATCGAAGAAGCTCCCATCATTGTCACTAGTCTTCTCGACATCATCCTTTTTCTCTGACACCTCATCTTCCAAAAAAACATTGTTATTTTCACACAATTTAGGTGCTTCATTTGTTCTTTCTTCAGCAGCAACACTTCCCTCACCAGCCTGTAATGTGCTCCCATGGCCAGGATTACCTATAAGTTGATTCAGTTCCACCGAAAGGCTTTGAGTTTGTAGTGGAAGTTGAAATTGTCTCCATCTCCTGTGTTGTTGAGCCCTAATTCTGACAGCTTCCCTAATTCTCTCTATAGGGTCATCAACCCAATCATCCAAATTCACTGCTTCATTAGGTGTTTCTAATTCTAATTCAGCTTCAGGACCAGGACCAAGATTCAAATCAAGATTCATAGTGTCAGATGTCTCCTCATCCATCCCAAATTCAACAATTCCAGATCAAAAACCCTAAAATTAACAAAAACACTACAAAGTGAGATTATAATATCAAAACTATCACAAAATAAGCAAACCAAGTTAGCTATATCACCAATTCGACAAACCCCGAAAAAAATCCCTCCCTTCACAATACCGACAATCAAACCCACATCACAAACCCCCAGATTTCAAGAAGCCCATATCATAAAATATCAACTCTCTCACAAAATAAGCAAACCAAGTTAGCTATATCACCAATTCGACAAACCCCGAAAAAAATCCCTCCCTTCACAATACCGACAATCAAACCCACATCACAAACCCCCAGATTTCAAGAAGCCCATATCATAAAATCCACAATTCACTACAAATTACACAAACCCAGATAAGAAACCCCCATGAATTAATAAAAAAAACCCAACTGGACACCCCGATTATTTTTTAAGAAAAAGTTCCGATTACTTACACCGACGAAACCCTAGTTAAAGGTCACCAAAATTGCAACTTTGAACTGATGTGTTTTACAGTGATCAAATAGAAAAAACGAAACAAAAAGCAAAATTACAAATTCGTTAAGCTAAAACGGAGCAATTTATCAAGATAAATGTGAAAAGAAGAAGATTGAAAGACCTGGTGATACTTAAACAGACAATCTTGATAAATTAGATAAAGATTCTTTCGAGACTCGGCGCTGATTTAGCTCCGAGTAGACTCGCCATACATGCTTGTGATCCCTCTTCTTGATTAGCAAAATCTCGCCTAAAAGACGAGAGAGAGATGAGCGTGTGATGCGAATGAGTTGAAGTCTTTAACAGAGGGGCGGGATTGTATGTGATAATGTGTAGATGGAAATCGGGTGTATTCGTAATGTAGGTGGGGTAGTATATGTGATCACCGTTCCTTTGAAGTTAGTAAAACTTATGATTTGAATAATAGATTTTGATAATAAATTTTGATTTCGGTGTATTTTTTATAAGAATTTAAAATATTCAGAATTTTTGAATGGATTTTCTCATATAAAAAAGAATGAGGTAGTATATCGGATGGTTCAGATTTGAGTATGGACGTGGGCCTGATCATAGGTTGACGCGTGTCAAGTTTTGAGCGTTTGAGTTTAGAGGGGAATGATGTTTGTAATATACAGTCAGATTGTGGCCACATCATTGCATATATATCATGACATTTGTGTGATTGAAGAGTGATCGATGGTCAAAATAACTATGGGCACATTACTAGGGCAACAACAGGAATGTGATCTGATTGGTTCTTTTGGGATTAAGAATTAAATTACCCCATCCAATTAATTACCTAGCTCATCAATTTAGTGGAGTAATTGGATTTTTTTAATGTTATTATTTTGGTTCAAAACAGTTATGTTTTGATCAGTTTTTTTTTATTAATTTTTTTCAAAAACAAATATGAAATAATATTGTTTTGTAAAAAAAAGCAGTTGATCAAGTCTCATCTAGATTTTAACTGAATTACTCTCGGATTTTAGATTAACCCGTCCAAACGCTTAGGTTTTTACTTATCAATTTCGAGCTACAAGTAAAACAACAAAACTTGGTTTCTGTCACAACTCAGATATGAATCAACCTAATATGAAATTATAAAGCAAGAAACTCAATAAAAAAAAATAAAGCTCAATTTAACCCGGGTGGACACACTAAATTTATAAATTGGGTTATACGATCAAGATAATTTGATAGAAACCAAACCAAAAAAATAATCAAACTTGTAACCTATGTCACAAGGCTTAGATAAACCTATAAAAAACAAAATATAAAACATAATTCTCAATCAATCAAATATTGGTGGATGAAATTTAAAAAATAATTTACAAAAAGGACTAAAATAATTATTTAAGTCAATTCAAGTTAACATGTCAAACTTATAGCTCAAGTCATTAGATTGAGATAACCTTACAAAAAAATAAATAAATAAATAAAGCCTTACTGGATTCTTGTTTTAAAAATAAGATACAAATAATGAAGAATGAAACATTGATAAGTCAAGCAAATGTTTTATGTCAAATCCTCGGGTCTAATTTTCTAGGAAATCTGTATAAGAAAATAAAGAAACAGACATTCTTATCATTATCATAGATTATCACTTTTGATTCTCACTATACGAGGCAGCTAGAGAGATGGTTTGATCCTTGTGTCAACTTTTTGTAAGAATATAAGATATAGGTTAGATAAACCTAGTAAAACCTGAAAACTCAATAACATTCTTATAGGTGATGGATCATCCAAAATAAGATATCAATCTTCTAAACCTTTAAATATAAAAGTGAAAAAAGCTAAATTAAATCTTATTATGATTGGGTCGTCAAACACAATGAAAAAGATATTTTAGAGCCCTATGCTCTAGATCAAAACAATAATAAAAATCTTTATATTTGAAATATTAGATGAGAATTTATGTGTATTAGTATTTGAAAGACTTGTGATCGAATGCCCACTCTCACCCATTTATAAATTTTAAGATAAAACACATGTTTTTTTGGATTAGGCCCTAAAGTTATTGTGAGAAAGGGAAATTCTTAGAAGAGAAGTAAACTAGCAAGATCAAGAAGATCCTAATCAAGGAAATCAAGTTTTAAAAAGATAAAAAAGACTCCAACAAAGTTAAAAACTTAATTGCCAAAACCAAATATTGTATCAACAAATCATTCACTATTGAGGAAACATCAAAGTACAACTCAAACTCTGATAAGTAATGTATTAAGGATAAACCAACTCCAACTCTATAAACTTTTGAAAAAAAGGTAAAATGATTGTAGATGAATTAAAACAAATAAACTTAGGAAATAAAAAGATCTAAGACCTATCTTTATTAACAACTTTTGAGCACTAGAGAAAATATGTAATATCTTCAACTTTTGTAAAAGTATAAAGATGTGTTCACATGTTCATATAAAAAAAATATTAGGCTTGGATTCTAAAATTATTGCTTATCATTTAATTGGCATGAGGTATACCTAATTAAGTAGTGTCAATGTCACTTTTTTTTTTCCTGAACTTATACCATAAATAAAATTAATAGTTAACAAACTCATTGAAGAAAGTTTCATCTAGAAAATTATATATCTAACTTTCATCTAAAAAAAAAAGGGGAAAACTGTAGTTTACATTATTTTTGAGACTTAAACCAAACTTATCCTAAATATGATTTTTCATTGTCTATCAATGAATTGATGGTGGATGCTACCATGAGCCATAAAGCCTTGTTTTTTATGAAAGGATACTCAAGATACATCGAAATCTTTATGATTGAAAGAGATAAAAAAAAACTTACAACATCTCATACTATTAAAAGAGTCTATTGTTATAAATTGATGTCATTTAGTGTTAAAAAATATGGGAGAAATGTATTAATGAGCCAAGTAAAGGACCTTTTAAGGATATATTATATCAAAAGGTTGAATTTTATGTAAAGTATTTAGTGTTTTAAACTAATAAGGAGAAATATCATTTGAATGATATGAGATGTGTATTAAAAATCAATATCAATCGAAAATAAACACTTTGAAATATGCATTTGGTGAATGTTTTGAAGTAAATTCTTAAGTTTCATCATCAAACACCATGGAATTGAAGTGGATCAATCAAAGATAAATAATATATTGAAAATTCCAAAGCTAACCAACCTTCATGAATTAAAAAAGTATTTAAAGAAAGTTGACATATTTTTAAAGGTTGATTTATAATATTTTAGAATGATATCATCTATTTAGTAAATGAAGAAAGATACACCATTGAAATAGGATGAGGCATGTCAAAACACTTTTAATAATATAAAGTGGTATTTACTGCCTAATGAGCAATGATGCAATAAGTTTGTGCGATTATATTTAGTCATTATTAGTTAATTGCTCGCACTACGCTGTGGGTCGAATAAACAATTTTTATAACTGTTGAGATTAAAATATAATATTTATACATGTAAAGTTTGATATAATAAAATAGAGCAACAAACACTATTCTAAAAATAATATCGAAGTATTAACATCTAAAATTATCACTACTATTACTGCTAAAACAATAAAAATTATTAAATTACCCTGAGAAAAAACACAAAAAAATTAACAAAAGAGATAGCAAGAACAAAAACTAAAATTATTATTATTATTATTATTATTATTATTATTATTATTATTATTATTATTATTATTATTATTATTATAATGAAAAAAACAAAATTAAACCAAAGAATAAAAAAACCTAAAAACTTTAATAAAAAAACCAAACAAAAAAATAAAATAAATCATAATAAAAATTATTAGCTGAAAAAAATCATTTGACTTGAAAATAAAATAAAAAACTAATAAAAAAACTAAAAGAAATAACAAAGAGGAAAAAAAAAGATATTAATTTTCAAATGATCATAAACACAAACTAAAATTTAAGATCTAAATTTTTCAAAACAATACCACCTCAATAAAAGAGAAAATAATAAAAATTATTCAATTATCTCGTGAAAAAAAAACTCAACTACATTAACAAAAGAGTAAGCACGAAAAGAAGCCTAAAATTATTATTGTTGTTGTTGTTGTTGTTGTTGTTGTTGTTTTTATTGCGTTAATAATGAAAAAAACAAAATATAATCAAACACTAAAAAAATCCTAAAAACTTTAACAAAAGAGAAAATAACAAAATATAATAAAAGATAAAAAATAAAATTATTAGCTGAAAAAAAATCATTTGACTTCAAAATTAAAAAAATTATCCGTACTACGTTGCTGGCTGAACAAACAATTTTTATAATTGTTGGGATTAAAGAAATTACTAGGATTTGCTAGTTTGAAAATAAAATATAATATCTGTCATAACCCAATTTCTGGGTTACTCCACCAAATCCACCCAAAAATAACAAAAATAAAATAAAAGGGCCCGGCATGGGTAGAAAAATTAATGTGGAAATTTTTGTTGTTTTCACGAGTCCAACCGTATCTCTTTTGTTCCAAAAATAGAGGAAAATACAGATTTAAGACAAAAATAATTTATCATTGGATAAATCCGTGTAAAAATTAAGTTAAACGATATAATTACATTTTTATAGGTTGATTCGATTTAATCGTCGACCAATTTAAAGTTTAATTATGATCTGGAATTAATTTAAGATCCAATTGAAGGATTTAATTAAGTGCAAGGACTTAATTATACTTTAAATTGATCAAATTAATTTTATTAAGGAATGAGAAATCAAGTTCTTGAATTTAATTCGGGTTCAATTGATTAGATTGGAATTTTTAGGGATCGAATTGAATTGTTTTAAGCCAATTATGCGAAATGAAGGTATAATTTGAACGAATTGACAATGTAATGGTCAATTGAGCGTTAAGTCGCGCAAATCAAAAACCAGAGTCCAAAATAAAAAAGGCGCGCACATTTAAGGTTGCTGTTTAAATTTTGATGGGGATACGATTGCATAAAATTAAAAGTTTAAAACTAATCGGGGATACGATCGAACCAATTAAACATTAAGGGACCAAATTGTATTTTCTCACCCCCTCCTTAAAATGAATTTTGCATGTTCCTGCACTGTTTCGACACCTAAACAGTGCAGGAACAACTCTGCAACCTGCACACCCGCCAGCCCTCTGCAAAATGCAGAGGGAACAATCTCATGCAATGTGCATGCCAAACGGTTGCATTTTTTTTCTATAAATGCAACCGTTCGCAGCATGCACAGAGGGGGAGGAGGTAGAAGAGAAGAGGGAAAAACGAGAGGAAACTGAAAAAAAAATGACGAGAAAAGAAACAGAGGAGGGAGGGAAGAGAACGGGAGGAAAAGACAGAGAAAAACAGGGTTTTTACGTAGAAGAACAGAGGGAGAACAAAAGGAAAAAATGAGCAAATTTTACATAGCAAAAGCAGAAAATTTACGCAGAGAGAGGGAGACGACATAACGTGACCATTGTCTCATCATCTTCCTCGTCTCCGACAGCCAACTCTCTCTCTCTCTTTCCCTGGTTTCACAGCCCATTTCTCTCTCTATATTCAATATCTCGGCTCTCTCTATATTCAGTCTCTCGGCTCTCTCTCTCTCTCGACTAGGAGAGGCCAGTCAACCACCTATCACCACCACCCTCAACATCGCGAGCTCCTCCTCCACAAAACCGACTCAACCGTGACCTCCGGCAAGGTAGCAGCAACGACAACGGGTGCAGCGACAGTAGACCAGCCAACTTCCAGCCCTCATTCCGGCCACCACAGGCCTCCGTTTCCGATGCCACCACGACAGGAAGAACCACCTCGACCTCCTCTACCTGACGGAATTAGCAGGTAAGCCTCTCGTCGTGGTCGGTCTACCACCATTTTACTGTGCATCGTCTTCTTCAGCGCAGGGGGAGTGAATTAATTCACTCCCCTGGTGGGCCGTTTGGGCCGGAATTAGCAGGGGTTGGACAGTCCAGCCCACAACTTGTTATTGATTATTATTGTTTTTATTGATTTAAAAAAAATATATAAAAAAAAACAAAATTTTCAAAAAATATAAAATTTGTTGTTTCCGTGCATACAGCCGGATTTCAAGGTTTTTCCATCATATTTTCAAAAAATATGTTGCAATTTTCCATACTTTGAAATAAAATTGGATATCGTAACCGGTTTACGATTATCCGTTGAAATTTGGCCAAAATATCAAAAATAATTATAATTATTTTTGTTTTATCTCTTAGGGTGTAAATTTACATTGTAAAGTACATCAATGGATAAAAAAAAGGGTTTTAGCTACTGTGTACGTTGTAAAGTACATCCATAAATAGTAAAAAGATTTTCAGTTAAGGTGTAAATTTACATTATAAATTACATCCGTAGATAAAAGGTTTGTAACTGCGGGGTAAAATTACATTGTAAAGTAGACTCGCAGACAAAAAATGATGTTCAAAATGTAGTGTAAAAATTTTAACTTAGAAAAACAATCAAACAACAATGCAGCTTACCTTAGGTAGGGTGCACTGGGGGTGATGCGTCTTCCCCTTGCACAACAAGTCCCCTTACCCAAGACTCTCACAGACCAATAGGTTCCTAGTGACCTTAATACTAGGTGGCGACTCCTAATAATTATAGTAGTAATTTTTACGGTTATAAACAAACCCCCATTTCACCGTGCGTCGTTGTCTCCTACCGTAAACCGGGAGATGGTGGGGCGCGAACCGCGTAAAAAATCATCGTCGCGACAATATCCATACATGCAAAGTTTAATATAATAAAACAGATCAACAAACACTATTATAACAACAGCAACATCGAAGTCCTAACATCTAAAATTATCATTACTGTAACTGCCAAAACAATAAAAATTATCAAATTATCCCAAGAGAAAAAAACTCAAAAACATTAACAAAGAGTGAGTAAGAAAAAAAAACTAATTTGTTTCTTTTTTATTATTATTACTGTGTTAAAAATGAAAAAAACAAAAATAAATAAAAGACTGAAAAAATCATATAAACTTTAACAAAAGAATAATAAAATAAATAAATAAATGATAAAATAAAAATAGAAATATTCAAGTGAAAAAAAATCATTCAATTTGAAAATAAAAAATAAAGGGATTAAAATAAAAAATTTAAAGTATTACGGGCCGAAATGAAAATCAAATATATCATCAATTTCAATCAAAAGATAAAATTGAAAAAATCAAAACTTCTGTACCTAATATATTAAGATATTTAAACCCAATCCGGAAATTAAAAGATGGAGGACCGAATTGAAATATAAATATATAATTAATTTCAATCGAAGGACTCAATTGAAATAAATCAAAACCTATTTAAAAGAAATCAAGACCACACGAAAAATTAAAAGCACAGGGACCAAAGTGAATAAAGCAGAAAGCGGGGGGCCTCTCCTTCACTTTTGCATGCAGGGGAGAGAAAACAAAAAAAACAAAGTTCACCCCGCCACCGCAACGACTCCGACCACCATTGTCCAAAACACGCCACACCATGAGGAAGCACACACGGAGGCGCACCGGAGGAGACCCCAGAAGCGTATTTGCGGGTGTCGGAGGAAGCCGCACGTGCCGCTCGAAGCGGGCGTAGGGCTGAACCTCGTCTGCCCCGTGTGGCCCATGCGCGCACCAATTTCTGAAGATATTAATAAAAAATGGTGGTCAATTATCGGAACACCTCTACCTACAATTTTTCAATTTGTCTTATTTGAAGTATATTAGTATTTAGCCATTTTCAAAAAAATAGGAAATTGCCAGGGTACCCCTCTCGGCCTGAATAATGTTTTGTCTTATATGAGAGCAGATTAATATTTAGCCGTTTTCAAAAAGTGTGTAATTCCCGTGAAGCCTTTTAGTGTTAAATGCGTTTTTTTATCTTCTTCGAGGGCTAAAAACGTTATTTTACCGCACAAATAATGATAAAAAAAATTAAAAAACCAATAAACCAACCGAACTGAAAACCAAACCGACCTAACAAAATACTATTACAATCCACAATGTTTTCACTCACAAGCTACAGTGAAATACTAAGCTCTTTTGGTATATTTTATAATATTTTTTTTATACAGTTTCTTGTATTTATCTTGGAGGTTAATTTTTGTGTCTAAGTCTGTGCGATTTTCTGTCTCATAAATGCAGTAAGCAAATACAATTTATTCATGTAAAATTCAAGAGGAAAAACTATTAAAGCTAAATTATAATAATATCTAAGAAATATTATGAAATTATAGAAACAATTCAAAAAATTAATTATTACTTTTAAATGAAGTCAAACTAAATAATTTAAAAAATAAAACATCAACGTTTATGGAATATTTAAAGGAATAAACCTCTTTCATTAAACTCTCTTGTCTTTGATGAATCATTTGACACTAAGATCAATATTTTGCATTGCTAGAATGTTGCTAATTTATTTTAAAAACTTATATTTATTTTATTATACAACAATCAAAATAAGTACTTGGTAAGAATTTCAAAAAATGTTTTTTTTTAATTAAAATTTATTTCTTATGAACACATTTGTTTGTTGTTTTTGACCACAACACTTATTTTGTAAACAACATGATTTCTTGAATGAAGACTTAATGTAACTAAAATAAATAATTATACAAACATTTAATTGATTTAAATGGAGGAAAAATATTTCCTTAGTCGAAACTTATTCAAACATTTTTTTTCTATCCAAAGAATTATCTTTTTTTTATAGTTATTTTTTTTTAATTAAAAAGCTATAATTATCTGCAAAGAAAATTTCAATAATAAAAAATATTTTTTTTTGTTTGATTTCGTTAATAAATTTATTAATGATTGAATCAATGTTTAAACATTAATAAAATATATCATTGATGATATACAATATTCTGATAGTGATAGCCGAGAAAAAAAAAAAAAAAAAGGTCAGTACTTCTTGCATAGCTGTTGAGACATGGAGACTTGTGTCTTGTACCGAATTTTCTATCAACAATTAAACCGAAATATTCCTTGTGAGATTGCAAAGCAAACGAGACGATGATGACTCTCATGGCTGGTATTCATCGGATTGGAGTGAAATTGTCATCTTTATGCAAAGAAAAACAAATTTTAGCATTTAAAACGATGCTCGTGTGACTCTTAAGGGTTAAATTGCAAAGATATAATGTTTAATATCCAAAATGAAAACGATTGGTTATCAACTTTTTGAATCGTGTCTTTGTTAACAAAGTTGATCATTGTTCAGAAACCGTTTTGTTTGGGTATTTCTTTGTTAATTGTTAACATTAATTTGTGAATAACAACTTTCATTTATTATATTCTTTCATGATATCATACGGTAAATTAGGGTACACTAACGATACATAAACAGCATATTTGACCATTCAAAGAAAGCTAACCCCAACACATATTCCAAGAAGTTCCAGTGATAAAGTACTTGTTTTTCCCTGGACTTTCCGGCAACTTGCCACCGCAATTTAAAACAAACACTCAATTTCTCTCTTTTATTGAGAATGCATCTGCCTGCGTCGTATAAAAATGATTTTTCTCCCCGAACAATTGGCTCCTCCTCTATACAGCGATCTCATATCCTAACTTCCGTTCACCTTCTTGCAGTCTGACCTGATCTCTCCACTACTTCCAGTTAATGGGCTGATATTGCCCATATTAATCATCGACTGCACAAAACTCTGGAAGAAGGCAGTTTGGTTGCTACTGAAGCTGTTGACAATAGTGATTGTGGCAGAGCCAGTTGTGGAAAATAACTCTTGGTCTGATTGGAGAAGGCCTTGATTGTTTTGCAGGTTGGTGAAGTAATTATTATCGAAGGCATCTGAAGTTGTAGGATCAAGGTTGGCCAAAACAGATCCATTCCCATTTTGCGGACATATTTGCTGCAGAGTAGTCAAGTATGTCGAGTTTATTGTTGGATCAGGGCTGCCTGTGCCGCTGAAATTGTACAGCCTGTTGCTAAATAATCGACACTGTGCACGTCCGAATGTGTGCGCTCCTGGAAATGAAAAAATAAAGTGTTGGATTTCGAAAATTCTGACGCAGTTTCGAGATTATTGAAGTATAATTACCTGATAATGCGACAACGTCATTGGTGTTTAGACCTACTGCTGTGAACTTCGCAGTGATATTGGTCAGGCCTTCAAAAGGAGAGGGAAGTGAAGAATTGGCTCCAGCCTGATTTGCTGTCAGACTATCCCTTCTTCCCAGCAGAGCACTCCATGAAGGACCTCCTGACTGAAAGCATCATCAGAAGCAGTATGTCATGGCCATTCATAGAATATTTCATCTGTGAAAACTTCTGAGCATACAATTAAATTGCCAAATCAAGCAAAATGAAGAGTTCGGAGAACAATTTCACTGCGTGGACCGAATAATTACCTGAGAAACAGATGATTCCGCAGCAAGTGCGAGAATGTCAGCGCAGGAGACAACGCCGGGACAAGAACTCTCCACAGCAGTCTTGATGTTGTCGACAACATCGAAACCCCGAACGGAATTAACATTGGGAGCGGCAAATTTTTCGCTGAGTATGCTTGAGCTGTTGTCTAGTAGAAGTGAAGCATCACATCCCTGTCCACATAATCAGAATTATTCATCAACATCTGTCACGCATTAACTAAAAACCACTCCAAAGAAATTAAATGATTAAAATTCAGTTTACGTTGACAAAGCAATCATGAAAATGGAGGCGAATAAGGCTGGCGCCAATTCGAGGATCAGATTGAAAAGCCTGCTGAACAACGTTGCTAACAATGCTAGACACATTGGGGCATGTTGTAGCATAAAAAGTTGAGTTTAATTGAGCATTCGACGGGGGCAGAATCATTGCTAGCAAGAATATTGTCACTAATAAGAAGGGGGTACAAGTAGGAGGAGGAGGAGACATTGTTGTTTCTTCTTTTAAACGAGAGGTCTCTCTCTCTCTCTCTCTCTCTCTTATTGTGTATCAGTGACTACTTGGTTAGCCAATATATAGAAAACACAGTCAAATTCATTATACGTCGCTCGTATTCAGCAAGGAAAAGTCTTTGTTTGTTAATAGTAAGATTAAACTTGATACTTTTGAATGAGTGATGCTATTTAGATTTTATTATAGAATATAACTACATAGGAAATATTGTAACTATATAGAAAATATTGTGGTCATATTCTTATGTGATAATCTCCACCATTATTATTGTATATTGCCCTACTCATATATATAGAAAGGGTTGGCTAACTATTAGGTTAAGCCTCCTAATTATTCTCAACTGATTTAAAAGAGTTTTAAATCCTTAAGATACACCAAATAATCAAGGGTTGATCTTTTATTGTTTTTTCACGAGATTTTATTTCTAATAAGAAAATAATTTTACTTGGAAGGTTATTTATATCGGTTATCGTTATAAAAATAAGGTTATTTGTTAAATAAGTTATTTAAGGTCCAATTAGATAGAGGTGACCAGAGTGCTAGGTAAATCATTTAGACATTTTAGCCCAAGTGTATCTTAGTTTTTTAACATAGAAAAGGTTGAAAATGTTAAAATAAAATAAAAAGAGGCAATGGCTTTTTGTATATTTTCCTATAGATTATGTGAAATGATGATGCTCTAAAATCTAATATGCTTAGGAATAAAGCTATGTTGGTGGTTGGATTATGAGTCAATCAAATGTTGTTATTCAAAAGTTCTTATTCTTCACAATATACCATAATGAGTGCCTTCTGATATCTAATAAAAGTACTATTTTAGGAGAATTGAGAATCATTTGATGATAAAACTAATAACTTTTAAGAGGAAAAATAATAATTATTATAAAGAGCATTAAATTTAAGAACAAACGTGTTTGTTTATATTTTGATGTAATATATTTTCGTGTACTCAAAAGTATTTATCTTTTAAGAATTTAAGCTCTAAACACTAACCTGAATGGCTTGAGAAATATTTATATCATTCAAACCCAACCATCATTTCTTTCTTGAAAGGGTAGATTTGTATATTTCCGCTATAATATTAATGAGGATTAAACACCCTTGACATGGTCATTTAATAAGATATAAATATCTATTCCATTATTATTAATAAGAGATAAATATCATTAACATTAATATTACTAACATTAACATTATTGAGGGACCTAAAATTATCTTCCATGGTGATCCATAAATAAAAAAGATTGATTTGGAGGCCTTAAGATTCTATCCAAAGAATTATCTTCTTTTTTTCATATTTATTTTTTTAATTAAAAAGCTATAATTATCTATAAAGAAAATTTCAATAATAAAAAAAAATCAAGTTGTGGTCACAATCTTTTGTCTTTTTTTTCATGGTTGCTAAGCATGTATATATTACTAGAAAATTATGAAATACAAATGTAAATATCGATGAGAAAAATATCACTAGTATATTACATTCATATTTATCGATAAAACATGATGTTGATATCTTGGTGAACAGTATGTAAGCGGGTTGTTGTGTATCGACCATTGTAACATTGCAATCAGGATTGAGCCAACAATCTTCGACCATCCAAGTGATTCTATGAGAATATGTTCAAACTTAGATGACCTAACTTAGTGTCGAGATTGCCCAACTTAGGATTTAAATGACCAAATTAAGGGATAAAGTGAATGTTCTCAGGTAAATATTTGCAACTCTCACTAGTGTATGTGGTCAACCTCGATGCGCTTCTGATTTTGGTGAAGATCTGCCTCTTCCTTGTCCTCCAGGTTTTGTACAAAAGATAAATTGTGTTGAATAATATTTGTTTTAAATTTAAAAAGGAAAACAAAATTGACCTTTTGTTTTATTTTAATTATTTTGTATTTAAAAAAAAATATTAAATACAATACTAACAAAATTATTGATGAAATTTGAATGACCGACAAACTAAATCCCTCAGAAAATTCTAGAGACTTAGAAAAAAGCTACAAGACTCATAATATTCCAATGGTTTAGTTCCAATGGTAATATGCATATGATCACCAATGTATTTACCAACAATTTATTATGTCGAAAATATATCATAATCATTGATGAATTTATTAATAAATTAATGCACAAATAATTTTTTTTGTTTGGCGCTCTATTTTTATCTATAAATTCATTGACGATTATATTATTTATAGATAATATCGATGATATGTTTATGAGAATATTTTTCTATTCTTGATTTCGTTTAATAAACTTATTAATGATTGAATCAATGTTTAAACATTAATAAAATATATCATTGATGATATACAATATTCTGATAGTGATAGCCGACACAAAAAAAAAAAAAAAAAAAAGGCCAGTACTTTTTGCATAGCTGTAGAGACATGGAGTCTTGTGTCTTGTACCGAATTTTCTATCAACAATTTAACTCAACAGAGCTTGACATATTCCTTGTGAGATTGCAAAGCAAACGAGACGATGATGACTCTCATGGCTGGTATTCATCGGATTGGAGTGAAATTGTCATCTTTATGCAAAGAAAAACAAATTTTAGCATTTAAAACGATGCTCGTGTGACTCTTAAGGGTTAAATTGCAAAGATATAATGTTTAATATCCAAAATGAAAACGATTGGTTATCAACTTTTTGAATCGTGTCTTTGTTAACAAAGTTGATCATTGTTCAGAAACCGTTTTGTTTGGGTATTTCTTTGTTAATTGTTAACATTAATTTGTGAATAACAACTTTCATTTATTATATTCTTTCATGATATCATACGGTAAATTAGGGTACACTAACGATACATAAACAGCATATTTGACCATTCAAAGAAAGCTAACCCCAACACATATTCCAAGAAGTTCCAGTGATAAAGTACTTGTTTTTCCCTGGACTTTCCGGCAACTTGCCACCGCAATTTAAAACAAACACTCAATTTCTCTCTTTTATTGAGAATGCATCTGCCTGCGTCGTATAAAAATGATTTTTCTCCCCGAACAATTGGCTCCTCCTCTATACAGCGATCTCATATCCTAACTTCCGTTCACCTTCTTGCAGTCTGACCTGATCTCTCCACTACTTCCAGTTAATGGGCTGATATTGCCCATATTAATCATCGACTGCACAAAACTCTGGAAGAAGGCAGTTTGGTTGCTACTGAAGCTGTTGACAATAGTGATTGTGGCAGAGCCAGTTGTGGAAAATAACTCTTGGTCTGATTGGAGAAGGCCTTGATTGTTTTGCAGGTTGGTGAAGTAATTATTATCGAAGGCATCTGAAGTTGTAGGATCAAGGTTGGCCAAAACAGATCCATTCCCATTTTGCGGACATATTTGCTGCAGAGTAGTCAAGTATGTCGAGTTTATTGTTGGATCAGGGCTGCCTGTGCCGCTGAAATTGTACAGCCTGTTGCTAAATAATCGACACTGTGCACGTCCGAATGTGTGCGCTCCTGGAAATGAAAAAATAAAGTGTTGGATTTCGAAAATTCTGACGCAGTTTCGAGATTATTGAAGTATAATTACCTGATAATGCGACAACGTCATTGGTGTTTAGACCTACTGCTGTGAACTTCGCAGTGATATTGGTCAGGCCTTCAAAAGGAGAGGGAAGTGAAGAATTGGCTCCAGCCTGATTTGCTGTCAGACTATCCCTTCTTCCCAGCAGAGCACTCCATGAAGGACCTCCTGACTGAAAGCATCATCAGAAGCAGTATGTCATGGCCATTCATAGAATATTTCATCTGTGAAAACTTCTGAGCATACAATTAAATTGCCAAATCAAGCAAAATGAAGAGTTCGGAGAACAATTTCACTGCGTGGACCGAATAATTACCTGAGAAACAGATGATTCCGCAGCAAGTGCGAGAATGTCAGCGCAGGAGACAACGCCGGGACAAGAACTCTCCACAGCAGTCTTGATGTTGTCGACAACATCGAAACCCCGAACGGAATTAACATTGGGAGCGGCAAATTTTTCGCTGAGTATGCTTGAGCTGTTGTCTAGTAGAAGTGAAGCATCACATCCCTGTCCACATAATCAGAATTATTCATCAACATCTGTCACGCATTAACTAAAAACCACTCCAAAGAAATTAAATGATTAAAATTCAGTTTACGTTGACAAAGCAATCATGAAAATGGAGGCGAATAAGGCTGGCGCCAATTCGAGGATCAGATTGAAAAGCCTGCTGAACAACGTTGCTAACAATGCTAGACACATTGGGGCATGTTGTAGCATAAAAAGTTGAGTTTAATTGAGCATTCGACGGGGGCAGAATCATTGCTAGCAAGAATATTGTCACTAATAAGAAGGGGGTACAAGTAGGAGGAGGAGGAGACATTGTTGTTTCTTCTTTTAAACGAGAGGTCTCTCTCTCTCTCTCTCTCTCTCTTATTGTGTATCAGTGACTACTTGGTTAGCCAATATATAGAAAACACAGTCAAATTCATTATACGTCGCTCGTATTCAGCAAGGAAAAGTCTTTGTTTGTTAATAGTAAGATTAAACTTGATACTTTTGAATGAGTGATGCTATTTAGATTTTATTATAGAATATAACTACATAGGAAATATTGTAACTATATAGAAAATATTGTGGTCATATTCTTATGTGATAATCTCCACCATTATTATTGTATATTGCCCTACTCATATATATAGAAAGGGTTGGCTAACTATTAGGTTAAGCCTCCTAATTATTCTCAACTGATTTAAAAGAGTTTTAAATCCTTAAGATACACCAAATAATCAAGGGTTGATCTTTTATTGTTTTTTCACGAGATTTTATTTCTAATAAGAAAATAATTTTACTTGGAAGGTTATTTATATCGGTTATCGTTATAAAAATAAGGTTATTTGTTAAATAAGTTATTTAAGGTCCAATTAGATAGAGGTGACCAGAGTGCTAGGTAAATCATTTAGACATTTTAGCCCAAGTGTATCTTAGTTTTTTAACATAGAAAAGGTTGAAAATGTTAAAATAAAATAAAAAGAGGCAATGGCTTTTTGTATATTTTCCTATAGATTATGTGAAATGATGATGCTCTAAAATCTAATATGCTTAGGAATAAAGCTATGTTGGTGGTTGGATTATGAGTCAATCAAATGTTGTTATTCAAAAGTTCTTATTCTTCACAATATACCATAATGAGTGCCTTCTGATATCTAATAAAAGTACTATTTTAGGAGAATTGAGAATCATTTGATGATAAAACTAATAACTTTTAAGAGGAAAAATAATAATTATTATAAAGAGCATTAAATTTAAGAACAAACGTGTTTGTTTATATTTTGATGTAATATATTTTCGTGTACTCAAAAGTATTTATCTTTTAAGAATTTAAGCTCTAAACACTAACCTGAATGGCTTGAGAAATATTTATATCATTCAAACCCAACCATCATTTCTTTCTTGAAAGGGTAGATTTGTATATTTCCGCTATAATATTAATGAGGATTAAACACCCTTGACATGGTCATTTAATAAGATATAAATATCTATTCCATTATTATTAATAAGAGATAAATATCATTAACATTAATATTACTAACATTAACATTATTGAGGGACCTAAAATTATCTTCCATGGTGATCCATAAATAAAAAAGATTGATTTGGAGGCCTTAAGATTCTATCCAAAGAATTATCTTCTTTTTTTCATATTTATTTTTTTAATTAAAAAGCTATAATTATCTATAAAGAAAATTTCAATAATAAAAAAAAATCAAGTTGTGGTCACAATCTTTTGTCTTTTTTTTCATGGTTGCTAAGCATGTATATATTACTAGAAAATTATGAAATACAAATGTAAATATCGATGAGAAAAATATCACTAGTATATTACATTCATATTTATCGATAAAACATGATGTTGATATCTTGGTGAACAGTATGTAAGCGGGTTGTTGTGTATCGACCATTGTAACATTGCAATCAGGATTGAGCCAACAATCTTCGACCATCCAAGTGATTCTATGAGAATATGTTCAAACTTAGATGACCTAACTTAGTGTCGAGATTGCCCAACTTAGGATTTAAATGACCAAATTAAGGGATAAAGTGAATGTTCTCAGGTAAATATTTGCAACTCTCACTAGTGTATGTGGTCAACCTCGATGCGCTTCTGATTTTGGTGAAGATCTGCCTCTTCCTTGTCCTCCAGGTTTTGTACAAAAGATAAATTGTGTTGAATAATATTTGTTTTAAATTTAAAAAGGAAAACAAAATTGACCTTTTGTTTTATTTTAATTATTTTGTATTTAAAAAAAAATATTAAATACAATACTAACAAAATTATTGATGAAATTTGAATGACCGACAAACTAAATCCCTCAGAAAATTCTAGAGACTTAGAAAAAAGCTACAAGACTCATAATATTCCAATGGTTTAGTTCCAATGGTAATATGCATATGATCACCAATGTATTTACCAACAATTTATTATGTCGAAAATATATCATAATCATTGATGAATTTATTAATAAATTAATGCACAAATAATTTTTTTTGTTTGGCGCTCTATTTTTATCTATAAATTCATTGACGATTATATTATTTATAGATAATATCGATGATATGTTTATGAGAATATTTTTCTATTCTTGATTTCGTTTAATAAACTTATTAATGATTGAATCAATGTTTAAACATTAATAAAATATATCATTGATGATATACAATATTCTGATAGTGATAGCCGACACAAAAAAAAAAAAAAAAAAAAGGCCAGTACTTTTTGCATAGCTGTAGAGACATGGAGTCTTGTGTCTTGTACCGAATTTTCTATCAACAATTTAACTCAACAGAGCTTGACATATTCCTTGTGAGATTGCAAAGCAAACGAGACGATGATGACTCTCATGGCTGGTATTCATCGGATTGGAGTGAAATTGTCATCTTTATGCAAAGAAAAACAAATTTTAGCATTTAAAACGATGCTCGTGTGACTCTTAAGGGTTAAATTGCAAAGATATAATGTTTAATATCCAAAATGAAAACGATTGGTTATCAACTTTTTGAATCGTGTCTTTGTTAACAAAGTTGATCATTGTTCAGAAACCGTTTTGTTTGGGTATTTCTTTGTTAATTGTTAACATTAATTTGTGAATAACAACTTTCATTTATTATATTCTTTCATGATATCATACGGTA
Source organism: Salix caprea (assembly GCA_964035475.1). NCBI lineage: Eukaryota > Viridiplantae > Streptophyta > Magnoliopsida > Malpighiales > Salicaceae > Salix > Salix caprea. Next base: position 26,913,883 of record OZ037743.1, on the reverse strand, counting down.
AATTAGGGTACACTAACGATACATAAACAGCATATTTGACCATTCAAAGAAAGCTAACCCCAACACATATTCCAAGAAGTTCCAGTGATAAAGTACTTGTTTTTCCCTGGACTTTCCGGCAACTTGCCACCGCAATTTAAAACAAACACTCAATTTCTCTCTTTTATTGAGAATGCATCTGCCTGCGTCGTATAAAAATGATTTTTCTCCCCGAACAATTGGCTCCTCCTCTATACAGCGATCTCATATCCTAACTTCCGTTCACCTTCTTGCAGTCTGACCTGATCTCTCCACTACTTCCAGTTAATGGGCTGATATTGCCCATATTAATCATCGACTGCACAAAACTCTGGAAGAAGGCAGTTTGGTTGCTACTGAAGCTGTTGACAATAGTGATTGTGGCAGAGCCAGTTGTGGAAAATAACTCTTGGTCTGATTGGAGAAGGCCTTGATTGTTTTGCAGGTTGGTGAAGTAATTATTATCGAAGGCATCTGAAGTTGTAGGATCAAGGTTGGCCAAAACAGATCCATTCCCATTTTGCGGACATATTTGCTGCAGAGTAGTCAAGTATGTCGAGTTTATTGTTGGATCAGGGCTGCCTGTGCCGCTGAAATTGTACAGCCTGTTGCTAAATAATCGACACTGTGCACGTCCGAATGTGTGCGCTCCTGGAAATGAAAAAATAAAGTGTTGGATTTCGAAAATTCTGACGCAGTTTCGAGATTATTGAAGTATAATTACCTGATAATGCGACAACGTCATTGGTGTTTAGACCTACTGCTGTGAACTTCGCAGTGATATTGGTCAGGCCTTCAAAAGGAGAGGGAAGTGAAGAATTGGCTCCAGCCTGATTTGCTGTCAGACTATCCCTTCTTCCCAGCAGAGCACTCCATGAAGGACCTCCTGACTGAAAGCATCATCAGAAGCAGTATGTCATGGCCATTCATAGAATATTTCATCTGTGAAAACTTCTGAGCATACAATTAAATTGCCAAATCAAGCAAAATGAAGAGTTCGGAGAACAATTTCACTGCGTGGACCGAATAATTACCTGAGAAACAGATGATTCCGCAGCAAGTGCGAGAATGTCAGCGCAGGAGACAACGCCGGGACAAGAACTCTCCACAGCAGTCTTGATGTTGTCGACAACATCGAAACCCCGAACGGAATTAACATTGGGAGCGGCAAATTTTTCGCTGAGTATGCTTGAGCTGTTGTCTAGTAGAAGTGAAGCATCACATCCCTGTCCACATAATCAGAATTATTCATCAACATCTGTCACGCATTAACTAAAAACCACTCCAAAGAAATTAAATGATTAAAATTCAGTTTACGTTGACAAAGCAATCATGAAAATGGAGGCGAATAAGGCTGGCGCCAATTCGAGGATCAGATTGAAAAGCCTGCTGAACAACGTTGCTAACAATGCTAGACACATTGGGGCATGTTGTAGCATAAAAAGTTGAGTTTAATTGAGCATTCGACGGGGGCAGAATCATTGCTAGCAAGAATATTGTCACTAACAAGAAGGTAGTACAAGTAGGAGGAGGAGGAGACATTGTTGTTTCTTCTTCGACAGAACAAGAAGGAATTAAACGAGAGGCTTTTCTCTCTCTCTCTTATTTTGTGTATCAGTGACTACTTGGTTAGCCAATATATAGAAAACACTGTCAAATTCATTATACGTAGCGCGTATTCAGCAAGGAAAAGTCTCTGTTTGTTAATAGTAAGATTAACCCTTAAGAAAACGAGTAGTCAGCTCAAAATGTCTTCTCAAAGCGTGTTATATATATATATATATATATATACACCTCTAATATTATTATAATGGTGGATTCCCTCTCTCCCTTTAATATTATTATAAAGGTGATTCCCTCTACTTTATTAGGTGCAAATAACAAGAAAAAGAAGAAAAGGTCTTAATCTTCTTAGTAATATAATAAATTCGCTTTTAAAAAAGTTGAAAAACCCAAACCTTTTCATGTTCATCGAGATGTAAGAATAATAAAAGCTTTACGCATGAAAACCAGTGATGTTTCAAAATTCAATATATTTAGGAGCACGGTTCATTGGTTCTTTGATGGTTGAATTATGGATCAATTAAAAATTGTTGTTCAAAAACTTATATTCTTCACAGTATACGACATTATTATGCGAGGAGTGCCTTTAAGTGCTTAAAAAAACGTTCTCTTTTAGTAGATTTGAGAGCACAACAATGATAAAATTAGTAATTTTTAAAGAGGGAATAAGTAATAAATACAAAAAAGACATTACAAAAGTGGTTATTCTTGTTATGATGTAATACATATTCTAGTGCTAAGAAGTATATATCTCTTAAGAATATAAGTTCTGAAACATCAACTAAATGGTACGAGGGTTATTCATATTCCAAGACTCAACAATCCCTTCTTTTTTAGAAGGGTAGAGATGTATATTTCCACCATAACATCAATGGAGATTAGATGCCCCTAACATAGTCATTTAATGAGATATAAATATATACGTTATTATCATTAATGAGAGCTAAATATCATTGACATTAACATCAATAAGAAACAAATATCCCTGATATTATCTTTGATGATGATTTATCAAGAGAAAATATATCAGGATTTATTCTCATCTTTTGAGGATCTTTGAATATGAAAACAAATACTTACTAGTTGGTTTTTGTTAGGGGCCTTCTTTGGCAACTAGGTTTAGCACTTGGCGGAGCTTATATCAATTTGGGTCCTCTTTAGGATAGGTCCTTTTGGTATTTGAGCTCATCGCTTGGTCTAATACATTCCAAATCGATTTCGTCCTAGTGCAAGTCCATTTGGGCTTAGCGCTTGGCTAAGCCTAAGCCAAGTTAGATCCATCCTAGGCCAGGTCCCCTTGGTACCTGGACTCAGTTTTGGGTTGAATCCATGCCAAGTTGGATATGTTTTGGAGCAAATCCCCATGGTACTTGGATTCAACATTTGGTCGACTTTATGCCTAGTGAGTTTGGCTCATCATCTTTTTCTCTCGAGGGGTTTAACATTAACTTTCTTTGCAAGGAACAAACTTTATGGTTCATCTATTGTCCCATAAGTCTTTACACATTCTATGTGAATAGACTTCAAAGACCTCATGAGAAATGATCGGGCAAACTTGTTTTGTCTTTCTTAGAAATGCAATGTCTTCTTTATAGAATTGGTGAGAGTACCTAGAACATTACTTGGAGAATGTATTAGTCTAAAACTACACTAGATGATGGAGATCAACCCTAAAAAACTTTTAGGTATCACTTGGAAAATATGCTAGTTCGAGACCAGATTGGATAATAGAAGATATAAAATCAACACCTAGCTGAGTTGGTGAGAAGCCCTTAGGCATCACTTGAAAATATAATAGTTTGAGACTGCATTGAAGAATAGGGGATGCAAGATCAACCCATTGTGAATTAATGACATTTTTTTTATACATAACTTAGATAATGATGCTATCACAACAGACAAACTTTATATCCATCCCTTATATATTATGAGATTATTTCCCTAGGAAGACCAAATTAATCTAAGTGATATTATGAAGTTATTTACCTTTAAATAGATTGATGTAATTATATTTAGGAGACCAAGTTAATCCCTTATTGGAAAAGTGTTTGGAAACCCCAAGTAGAGATCTGTAGTTAGGAAATATATGTCATGGTTATATAATATTTATTTTTAAAATAAACTTACATTTCTATTGAGGATTATGCATCCTAAGGAGATTTGAATCATAAATATAGGGGAGGTTCTTAAATGTAATATGTCTTAAAGCTGGCGATAAAGTATTTATTTCAACTTCTTAGATACTTTTAAATGAGTGATACTATTTAGATTTAAAGGAGTTTTAAATCCTTAAGATACACCAAATAATCATAAGTTGAGCCTTTATGGGTTTTTTCATGAGATTTTATTTCTAATAAAATAATGATTTTACTTGGAAGGTTATTTATATCAGTTATCCTTATAAAAATAAGGAGGCTCATGTCATGGCAAATTGGTCTCTTCCATCCGCATCTAATTTTACATGGCCTACTTCATCTATAACAAGATTTTTTCTGGCAAGGCATATTTTTTTCTATAAAGGATATGTTCATTTACCCCTCATATCAAGAAGTAAAAATTTGATGTTTTTGGCTGTGTTTTGTTTCGGGTATTGCCTGCGTTTCTTGCATTTAACAGATATGAACTTTCATTAAAACCAGAGCAACACAAGCTGTATAGACAAAATGAAGGGTGATCCCAGAAGCGTAAGGAGTAGCCGTTGCCTTCCTCTCATTACCGTCATCGATGATCTGTCTCTCTTTCCATAGTCACGACCCTATCTCTCTCTCCACGGCCACTGCCTCCCTTTCTCTCCTCCATAGTCATGACCCAATCTCTCTCTCCATGACCACTGCCTCCCTCTCTCTCCTCCACAGTCACAACGTGTAGCTCCCACTCTCTCTCCACATTCACGGCAGCTCCCTCTCTCCTCCACAATGACGAGAATTCCCTCTCTCTTCTCCACAATCACAACAACTCCCTCCCTCTCTCTCCACAATCACGGTAGCCCCGACATAAGCATAACAAGCGACAACAACATCAGCAGCAAACTTCAGGCCCTCCTCCCGGCCACCACAGGGCACTATTTCCGACGCTATCACCACATGAAGAACCACATTGACATCCTCTACTCGTCAGTATCAGCCGGGAACCCTATCTTCACAGTCAGCCATGTTACTGTTCACGTGTTACGTGAACAGTAACTTCATGAATTAATTCACAAAGAACGTTGCGCACCGTTTTGTGTTTTGTGTTTTTTTTACACTCTTAACTCTTGGGATGAGCTGATCTCGACCTAGCCCAAGTCCGAAAGGGATGGGCCGACCCATTTATTTGGGTCAAGCCCAATTTGATTTTTTTTTAAATATATTTTTTTAAAAAATAAAAAAACAGTATAGATAGACATTAGTCCTAATGAAAGGAAAAGGCATGTGACTTGGTTTCACTCCACAAACCTGTTGTTTTTCGATTGATTATGAATTAGAAACTTGTAATTGGATTTGGCCTTAGAATTATATCTCTACAATTGGATCGCAGATGTTGATACTAATGATATTGTTACCAGATGTTGTTCATCCATCAAATAGTAAGGGATCACAAAAGCATTAACATATCGATTTAGTTCGTAATAAAATTGCAAGTAGTTTGATGAGAGAATAAAAACAAATATTTAATTTACTTGAATTATTAATTACATTTTATTGTTATGATTATTAATCTATAATATTTAAAATACAATATATATATATATATATATATATATATATATATATATATATATATATATATATATATATATATATATATATATTGTGTGTGTGTGTGTGTGTCCTTTAAAATAATTTCACAAGTTGACATCAATATGAAAAACATGATAACCAAACACACAAAACTGTTTTTCATTAAACCTCAAACTCAACCACAGTTTTAACCAAACAATTCAATTTCAGTTAAGAATTGTAGCTAAAAACGCTTTTCATGTAACTGTTTTTTTTCAATCTCAACCACAACACCAACAACCATGCAAAACAAGCTCTATGTAACTTTAACCTAGATTATAGAAAAATAGGTAGAGAAAACTTAAATTTTTTTTGAAAAATATATTTATATGAAGGTAAAAGATGATCTAATTAAAAGAATTCAAAGCTAAGTAGAAAAAGCTATTAAAATATGCAATTAACTTGGAGAATAATTAACATTGCAACAACAAGATCTTCTAAGTCTAATTTGACCTCTTGGACTTTGGCTAGTTATAGCTTGTTAACTTACTATAAGACTTCTCTTGTAAAGCTATCTTGCAAAAATCAAGTCTAATTCATCTATTGAATTTAAAGTTTATTTTTTATATATATATATTTGTGGGAAATGGCTACCTTGATTTTTCAGTGAGGTCGTGTCCCATGTTCGGAGGCCTAAAGATTCTTCCGTGAGTTGCTTGGAATTGGAGAAATGATATATAAGAAGGAACGGGATTAGGTGTGCCTTCCATTCTACAAAAAGAATGATGACTCAATTCTTTTTTACTTATAATTCTCCTCTCATTGATATGTAGTAATTACTGCTTTCAATTGAATTGATTGATTTTTTTTTTATCTCTCTTATTGATTTGTAATATTTTATTTGTAGCTTAGCCACGACATCCTGTTCAGCATGAAATTAGCGGACATCCATTGATTGAAGACTTTTAGTTCCAAAGAGCCAGGGCCCATGTCCCCCATCAAGGTGTACGTTTAATAATTGTACTAATACGATTTGATATTTCCTTCCATAAAATCTTTGGATTTTTGGCATAATTTTCCATGGTAATAAATTCACTGTGGTTTACTGATATGGTGCTTTTGTTCCCCTTCGGAAGATGAGTTAATTATTGAAAGGATACTAAGCCGCCGCCGCCCCCCACCCCCCCAAAAAAAAACATCTTAGCTGAAAATTTCACCGACAGAGGTAATTTATTGTTCAAAAATGTATCAAAATAATATTTTATATTTTAAAAAAAATTATTTTTGACATAACATATAAAAATAATATAAAAATATCTAGAAACTTTAATCTAAAAGAAAAAATAAAAATAAAAATTTTAAATTACTTTCAAAACATTTTAAAGACAGACTATTCAGCAATGGTGGCAGCGTTTTACATGCGACTTTTAATAATTAGTTTTGTTCGATAATACTCCACCGCAATCAGAGGGGGAAGGTCCGGTGTTTCCTAGTGAAGAATTCGTCGATGAAAACAAATATATAATAAAAATGACGACATGTTCTTGATAGTGATAGGCGGTCACTATTTGATGTGGCATCTTTGTCTTGTCAGCTAGCAACGAGACATGGAAAAGTTGATGGTAAGTTGACTATGGGATCAGTGATTGGAGCATCAAAGATCATATCTTTTTAACCAAAATTAAAAGAAAAGGGCATATTTTACAGACCTGTCGGTGATCCAAGAATATATTATAAAACATTTCCTTGGATGTTGAACTCGTGCAATCAGTACATAAAACACACACTGAGAATGTTAATTTATGATGAAATCAAGAGAATGATTTTCAAAGGGTGATGTGGGACAGATATGGGTGAAACAGATAAATCAAAAGGGATTTATATAGTTTCGGATTATTAATTTATTTTTAGTATTTTTAGTATTAATTCCTGGAAAGGCAACAGAGAGTAGGTGCTTCATTTTACCCTTGTTTTTATCTATGAAATTATGCACTCAATATTATTGCTATCTTTCTTCATCCAAAGGTAGTGGTTGTCCTTGAGGACAACAAATAATTTAACAATCAGCTTACAACGATTCGTGGGAGTCATAGGTTCTTGGTCAGTTAAACTTAAATAATGTACTTAAATTAGGTTAGATAGTGAGTTTGCTGGTGACCATTATTGCACAAAGTTGTAGGAAGTTTTGGCAATTACAAACATGGCTAGATGGGCGAGAAAACTATCCAAATTGTGAGTGATAGGTTGTGAAACATGGGGCAGGGATGGGAATGTTTTACAAGCTATTAAGTTCATGGGAACCAGGCAAATTATCCTATGCTTACTAGGAAAAAAAACACTAAGTTTATAGAGAATACAGAGGCAAAATGACCTCTTACTTGCTGAAATATAACGAAATTGATTCACATGAAAGCAATAAGGTTATTTCATAGGAACCCTAAGCCATAGTTTTACTTTTTAGATTAAAATCTAATAACTCATGTTTCCATATCAACTTTACAGGTCTCCAATATAGGGTTGAAATTGACCTAAACAAGTGAAGAAAAATCATAATTCCTAAAAAAATAGAAACAAATAGAACATACAAGGTTGAATTGAAAATAATATCCTTTCAATGCAACTTTGTTGATGTGGTATGACCATGCTTTTTCTTGTGCCTAACTTTATTCCACTACTTCATAAATATAAATGTTATTACTATCTATATGATAGCATACCTTTATCTAACTATGACAAATCCTCACCTAACTACTTAGAACTTTTATTTTTCTACTAGCCCACACATTATTTTTCTTGGGTTAGAAAGAACTTGTTTTTGAGTTTTGATCTTCTACCAAATACAATTCTAACTAATGCACATTAAAAACATAAAAGCTCAAAAAAACTAGAAATAAAAAGTCTGAAGGTGTTGTTATTGATTTTTCGCAACACCTTACTTTGATCAATCTTGATTTTTTTACATTATTGTAATTTCCTACCAAAAACCTGCCACATGTGAGTATTGCCAACACAAAGCCACCCATCTCAAAAACCAATATTTTTCTATTAATATCATCAAAGTCTTATACTTGGCATTTTTGCTTATGAATCTCATACAAAAAATCTTCAATACCTTTAGCTTGTATGCTCAATCATCTTATACAAGGAGCATATCCAAACTCAAACACTCAAGAAAGGTTATGTTTATACTCAAACACTCAAGAAAGGTTATGTTTATAAATTATCTCAAATGGATGCAATTAAGTTATTCAATTATGAATCATGTTGTAAGAAAACTTTGCTTGTTACAAGGCTATATCCCATTATTTTGGCTTGTCTCCTAATAGAATCCACAACAAGTTTTAAAGGTTATGTGTAACCATTTTTGTTTGTCTATATATTTGGGAACGATAAGTATTGGTAAAATTTAATTAGGTATCTAGCTTTCCATACAAGCTTTTTTGGAAGTTACTTATAAACTTCATATTTGTTTTGTCTAAAGTAATAGATTCATGAATGCCATACAAATGAACCATTGTATTAAAGTAAAAAAGGATTATATAGGATGTATCCATGATCTTTTGACATGCTATAAAATGGGAAATCTTTAAAATTTGTCCACTACAATCAAAATAAAATCAGTAATCAAGTCCCTACTAATGTCACTCAAAAATGATATGTTACCATAAAAAATGATCTAGAACAAATAGATCACATAACAAATAACCTTTCATAAGCATAAAAGTATCTAATTTACCTTTATTCATCAACTTAGCATAATATACCCAAATGAAGGGTCGCATAAATATAGTTCCAGGAAAGTAACAAAGCTCATGCCTTATTAAGGTATAGTTTTCAATAGAGTAACCCAATTACTAAGTTTGTTATCTACTTGTTAAGGTTACTTGAATCGTGCTTTAATATAAGTGTTAAATCCTATAAAAACAAAACTCATTTGGCATGTTGTTGATAGACCTTATGCTACTTAGTACTTCAGAGCTTCACAATCTATTATAAGAATAAACTTTTTTATATAAAGTGATAATGTTGATGCTTTAGTGCCTAAACAATAGCATAAAAGTCTAACTCATATGTGAAATACTTCTTATTTAATTTGGATAATTTCTAACAAAAAAAAAAAAAGGCAATTTACCATTTATCCTAGATAAGAAAACCTCTAATATCGATCCAGGATGCATCAAAACTTATCTTAAATAGTTTTTCAAAGTCAAGAAATTCTAAAACAAGAGCTTCAATCATTTTTTTACTAACTGAAAATTAGCTTCTGATTCATCCATCCGCTGAAAGTATATCTGGTTAAATAATAGGTACATTTATAGAGCTAAAATTACATATAAATCTTTTATAGAAGGATATAAGTTCATGAAAGCTATATAGACTTCACAAATACTCTTCAAAGTTAGCCATTCTTCAAACACCTACATATTAGAATGATTAGCCTAAACACAATTAAGAAACACAACAAAACCTAAAAAAAAAAACAATATTATAGAAGAATATACACTTTTATGGTTGATAATAATTTCCCATGTTGCAAGTGTCAAATATAAGTTATAAATATGACAAATATGACTCTAAAGATCAAAATATACCATAACAAATCTACTTATGAATGACCTTGATACTTGATGGATGAGCATCATGAAGGTGTTAAAAGCATTTGATAGCCTAAACAACATATTAACCACTTGTACCATCTATACTAAAATTTAAAGGTTGTCTTTCATTCATCTCTTGATTTGATGGTAGTCATTCTTGAGATCAATCTTGAAAATCACCTTAAAATTCGCTAATTTATTTACCATGTCATATATTCATGGTATCAGATATATATGCTTTACTATAATCTAGTTAATGGCTTGGTTATCCATATATACTTGGTTATCCATATATATATATATATATATATATATATATATATATATTCATTATAAACCATTTTTTTTGGAATTAAAAGGGTTGGAATTGCATATAGGCTCATATGCTCTCCCGGATATACAATTTTTTTTTTAGCAAATTCACCACGTATCTCTATAACTTTTCAAACTTCTTAGTCTTAAGTTTATACACTAACATGTTTTGCAAGTTAAAACCCAGAATTAAGTCAATCTTAAACCTCTTTATTAGGGGTTATGCTACTTGTTAGCTCTTTTATAAAATGCAACAAGGATGAAAAACTCTTTCTCTTATCAATTTTTATCTCCATATTTTTCCTTTATGGATACCAATAGTTTATGTTTCCTTTTAATGTTGAGGGTATATATATTATTTTTCCAATCATTCACAACACTACTAACAAACTGCCATGACCTCATTGATAAAATATAACATACATCTATCAACATTACATCAAACCCGATCAAAAATACTTATTCCCTATGAAAAAGGACTATTTATGATGGATCTCGACTTTCCTTAAAAAATTTCCTTTACCTCTATGGACATCTTATTTCATGGTTATCATTGTCTATTATTAGGTTGGAGACCTTATCTCTTATTATGCCTATCAAGTGAAAGATGTTAGAGCATCATCAATCTTTACTCGAATCACCTTTATGAGTCAACAAACTCTTCTTTATGACTAGGATAGCACCATTATCTCCATGTAGAATCTCTCTACTATCATTTAAGCTATCATAAATAAGATAAGTCACATCATCTATAGATTTCTCTATCAATTAATTCTTGCCTAGATGACTTTCTTATTTATTGCACTCACTAGCCTAATGCCTTAATTCACCACATCTAAAACAATGAATTTTAACCAAAATCCTAAGCCAAGGTCTACTAATTATGTTTAGTAGGTCTTGGTTGTAGGGTGGATGACCTCTGATTATTGTTATTGTACCCTCCTTTGTTATAATGATTTGTCCAAAAACTCTTATTGACTGCCTTATCAACTTGTTGTTTCTCCATTGTCTAAGCTTTTGAATATGCCTCTAACATTTTTCATAGGGATTGCAAGCACAACACATTCTAGATGGACTACTGTAAACCACTAAAATACCTTCTATACCGGCTGCTCTTTTATTTTTGCTAAGGCATTCATTGCCACTAATTGATGAAATTTATTGATATAATCGTCAACAAATTTATCTTCTTGTTTCAATGAGTGGGTCGTCAGTACAAGGTTTGTGCATAACAAATATGAACAAAATGTTCATTCATCTACTTCTTCATCTTTGGTTTATAAATAGAACAGGAAACCTTAATGTGTAGTATAATAGTTTTGTGCATAACACGCATAATTAGGTTTGTGTATATCTTTTGCTATTGAATTTAATGAAGGTTGGATTTTTCCTATAATTGTTGTTGTCCTTGATTATGTGTATCATGCTTCCTTTTAACTCGAGTGTTTCCCCTTGCTTACAACTTGAGAGTAGAGAAACCTCGGTGTAGGAGACATAATTGAAGACAAGTATAAGTGAAAAGTGTGAGACAAAGGTTGGGTTTAGTAGGACTAGATTTCCGTATAAGGCTGAAATTTGGTGCCAAAAAATTGACCTTGTGAAAGCTACTATTTGCAATGAAGATCCACAATAACATCTTCTGGGTCACTCGAAATTCAATCTTATTAATGATCCTTTTGTTCTCTGCAATTCTTCGGTATTGCTTTACACCCTCTTCGGTTTATTTTCCCACTTAAATTGACAAGGTGTTGAAAAGTTTGTAGGATTTAGATGATTAAGATTGTTCATTACTTACTTAATGGCTTGAAAAATGCTATAAATTTGCACTGCACAAAAATAATCCCAATAAACATCATTGAGGAAAGCCCTATTTGGTGAACACTGAAACGAAAGCATGATGTTAAATGATTAGGATTTTAGAATTGGAAATCTTGAGTTCATAGAATAGAGAAAGGTGGAAATAAGAAGGTGAAAAAACTACTTTCTTTTATGCAAGTAGAACTCACACTGGATCGAATTAGGACATGCATTTCTTGTAAAAATCTAGAATAATTAAGGTTTTATTCACTCATATGAATCCATAAAATATGTTTTTCAAGGATAATGTTTTCTCGCATAAAAAACAGATATTCTAATAAATAAAAGAAATAAACAAAAGGTGGTGGCCTATGTTGATGCGAATATAAAAGAAATAAACAGAAGGGAAGGTGGTGGGGATATAGACTTGTAAACGGGTAATGCCTATTCAAGGAAGTCCTTGTCTGTATTAAAAATAAGGGAAAAGTGTGCAGGAGCAATGCTTCAATGTCAAGAAAAGTCAGGCCTGCCAACTTAACTCTTTTTTTTTTTGTTTTTTTTCAATCAATCATGCCAAACTAACTTTAACTATGTATCATGGTAAGTTAATAACCTAAAAATTTATAACCTAGGTAAATTTGGTTAAATTATTTTATGATTTATGGATGTATTATTAAGTTTTATATAGTACTTTTAATGATTTATAAGAGTTTTATTGACTTAATTTATGATCATAGATAAACATTATTAATTTTGTTTAAAATACCAAGGCAAAACGATAGATTAGTTTATGCTACTTGATAGCTACTCGCAGGAGAAATTGCAAGAGCAAACATTTTAAATGTCGTAATAATGACAAACGAAGGAGAAAAACAGAAATTTAAGACCAAAACTTCCATCAAATTTTTGAAAAATCCTTCAGAAGTCCCATTCTTGCTGTTTAATCACGGGTTTTTTTTTTAATAAAGTAGATGACGAATAAAACAACAGATATGACATGCCTCTGTATATTTTTGGATGGAAAGAAAATAAGATCACTGATAATGAGGGGTTGGAAAATTGTTAAAAATTTCTCGCAATTTGAAACACTATGTTATGTATTACCCAACACCTTGGTGCTATTTATTTATATTGAGGGGAAAACAACAATATAATAAGAAAATGTTTGATGGTGAAGACGAGAACAAAATCTCATTTGGGGATCCTAGCACATGCATTGATTATGAGAGCAAGTAAATTAAATAACAATTAATTAAATTTAATTATTTGATAATAGTATATATTTTTATGTAACTTATACTATAAAAAAACAAATTATAATTTATTTAAAAAATATTTTTATAAAGTTACATGAATAAATAAATAAATAATTAATAGTTATTTAATGGATATTTTTTGAAATGTAAATAAAAAAGCTAAAATACTTAATATATTAGAAATAAATGGTTTCCATGTTATGAGAGAAAAATATTATTATTGAAAGATGATTTAATAATTAAAACCTATAAAATATAGTGAAATAAAAAAGAATAAGTGTTTTATATATTGTTTCAAATATGTTGTATTTTGTAAAATGTCTGGGTTTTTTCTTATATCGTTCTATGTCTGGTCTTTTTTATTTTATTTTGAGATATAAATCAAACTATCATTGTTTTTTGAGCAAAACGCAACAAAATTTTAAAAACTTTATATTTTTAAATTATTTTCATGTCAATCAAAAGATATATTAGCGTAAAACTACATCTAATCGGATCTTTTAAAAAAAATATCACAAAAGACCGGGAAAAAATATATTCTATTATAGTATAGTATGAGAAATTATATTTTATATCCTTTTAATAAATAAATCTAATTTTTTATTTAACAAAACGCAACAACATCGAATATGAAATATATCAAACTAGCCTTGCATGCAAAAAATTTAGGAAATTTAGAGAAAAAATAGATGATAGATGGCTTACCTCAGCTTTGTTAAGGAACCATCTAACCTAAAAGCTTAAGCTTGTAAGTGAGGTCCCATAATATGATTTATATTATTCTCTAACACACACCCTCAAGTAAAAGCCCTTTGGGCTTGAAACTTGCACAGGCCCACATCACTTTGTGCTTAGTTTTTTATAAAATAGAATGGGGGTGGTGAGATTCGAACTCGTGACCGCTGGGTCAACAAGGCTCTAATACCATGTTAAGGAATCTCACCACCCCCATTCTATTTGATAAAAAAACTAAGCACAATGTGATGTGGGCCTGTGCAAGTTTCAAGCCCAAAGGGCTTTCACTTGAGGGGGGGTGTTAGAGAATAATATAAATCATATTATGGGACCTCACTTACAAGCTTAAGCTTTTAGATGAGATGATTCCTTAACAAGCTTGTTTCAAGAGAGAATGGGTTGTTATAGTTTTTATTAATGATAGAGATGATGGTGGTGCAGCCATTTCTTTTTCGTCTTTTTTTTATTTTCCTCTTTTCCCCTTGTACAACTTCTTGGTTCAATCTAAACTCATTTTTTGCTTGAAAAATCTCATTTTCTTCTCTTTATCGAACTCTTTGATGTTTCTTGTTTTTCTTTATTTTTCACTCTCTTCATTCTTGTTCTTCTTAGGCTTCTACTACTTTCTAGCTTAAACTATCATTGTTTCTCTTAAATCAAACTTTTTTTTACTCTCTTTCACTTAAACTTGTTATTTTTTCTCTTTAACTTGGCTCCCCCTTATTTCTTGCTCTATATTTATAGGTAAGGATGAAAGCCTTTCTTGGTAAGATGATCATGACCATTTTTTTATTTGGTCAATTTCAGTCATCCATTATTACTCTTTAACCAAACATAGGTCTCTTTGCACCAGTTTTTCAACTTATGTAGAGGGTCAAAGCATTTTTGTTTTACTGAATATGGATTACATATGAAAGTAAGGAGAATGGTGTGTTTTTTTTTATGTTTTATGAGGCATATAAGAGAGAAAATAATGGTCGAAATTTGGTTCAGGCAAGGTAAGAGATAAAAAAAAAATAGGTATCCATGCTAGGGAAAGGGGGACTGTTTGAGAGTGTGATTGAGATTTTTTGTGAAAATGTTATTTTGGTCTCAGACATCAAAATGGTAACATTTTTTTATACCTCTTTTTTATTTTTAAAATTCACAATGAATTGTTGTTTAACGTTTTAGTCTAAAAGATGCTTTTTACTTAAAAAGAAAATCTCATTTTTTTTTAATAAAGTACTCCAAGTTTACCTATCTTCTATTTTAGTCCTAGTTTTTATTTATTTATTTTATTTTATTATCCAATCCAGTTCCTAATATGATTTAAAATGGGTCCTTAGTATTGGCATCTTTCTCAATCTAATCCCTG
Organism: Salix caprea; assembly: GCA_964035475.1. Taxonomy (NCBI): domain Eukaryota; kingdom Viridiplantae; phylum Streptophyta; class Magnoliopsida; order Malpighiales; family Salicaceae; genus Salix; species Salix caprea. The sequence goes on along the minus strand of OZ037743.1, from coordinate 26,898,549 downwards.
AATTTTTATTTTTATTGATTTAAGATGATTTAAGATGCTTTTTACTTAAAAGAAAATCTCATTTTTATTTTATTTTGAATCCAATTTAGTTCCTACTAAACATTTGTCTCAATTTATTCTTGATTGCTTTGAAAATAGTCCCTCAATGTTTGCACATTTTTCAAATTGGTCCTTGTACTTTCAGTTTTCAATTAGTTAGCTCATTTCAACTCTATTCTCAATTATTCTTCACAATTTCATCCCAAATTGTATTTTTTGCATTTTTTTTCTTTTACATCCTCCTCTTTACTTTTTGAAAGATATATTTGTTTGAAATTTTTCTTCATTGAAATATATTTTCCTTTGTTAAAATTTGAGTTATGATAATGTAAGTTTGTCTTTATTTTCGTACAGTTTTTTATAGTTTGGAAGCATGTGTTTTATTTTTTAAAGACTTACTTTAAATTTATTTGAGATCACTAGTTATTTAAATATTGAAAATGTGACTATCTTTAAAACCCATTGTGGATATAGTTATAACTAGCTTAGGTGCTTGTGCTTTTATGTACGACAAAACTACTTTTTTTATATATAAAACAATGTTCAAGTGTTGAAATGAGATTAAAAAAACATACAAAATCATTCATGACAAATCTTTAACCATGTTAATTAGGTTTGAGTTAACTCGGAATATCCCATCAATCTCGCAGCACAAATCATGTAATTAAAATTATAAAGGTTTTAAAAAAAAACAACTTATGGTAATTTTTCAAGTCCGAGACCTAATTTATTAGACTCAAAACACCTATTATAGAAAGAAAAAAAACATGAAGTTCAATTCTCAATTAATTAAATATTAGAAGATGGAATTGAAAAAAAAATCACAATTATACAAAATGATTCTGGAAATAGATTAAAACAACAAGGATCAAAATCAAAATATATATATATATATATATATATATATATATATATATATATATATATATATATATATATATATATATATATATAATTGAAGGATGAAATAAAAATAAAATTAGTTAATGGATGAAGACAAATAAAAAGAATACGGATCAAAATTGACATAAAAAACTAAAACAATGTTGATATTAGAGGGTGAAATTTAAAAGAATAATAACTTTGATCAAATAAAAAAGAAAATGAAATAAAAATCAAATTGAAAAATATAATATCTTTGATTTCCATTGAATAATTTTGAAATTCAAAACCACTAAAATGTTTACAAGAAAGACCAAGGAAAAAAATTAGAAATTCAAAGAATAAAGACCATATTGGAGAATATAAAATTTAGTAAATTAAAGTTAAATGATAAAATTGAAAAAATATAAAACTTTTATAGAAAGTCAACACTACAAATTAGAAATCAAGAAATGAAGGACTAAAGTTGAAATAGCAACATCTTAAATGATCATGCGAATCATACTTCTTAGAAAATAATATCATATGAACCATACTCTTACTAAGTAAATTCCTACAAAAGATTGGAGGGGTCATAAATAATCTCTTTTAAAACTCAATCTTCCTATAAAACATTTCTATATCATATTTTTTTACCACACCAGCTTTTTGTATATGTGAACAATAACATAAACGTGATCAAAGCCAATTACATAACTTTGATGTCAATCTCATAGAGTACAAGCAAAATAGAATAAATTATCATAAAAAAATCAATTATTTACTTGTTAGAAAATATAAATCAATAAGATATGTAACTTATATAGAACCATTCAAATTACATGAAAAACAATTATAGACAACAAACTATAATTTTAAAACAAAGATATATAGCAACCTCTTAAAATAAAAAGAGATGAAAAAACAAAAAACATAACAAACCAAAAGGTTATAGATTAAAGCATATAGAATTAAAATTAAATCTATATGCGAGAATATAATAAATTATAAAGAATTTAAATTATAACTTAAATTTTAACGATGTTCAAAACAACTTTCACATGTTTTTTATATTATTGTTGTTATTTTATTTTCCTATAAGATAACTACAAAAAATCTCATGTAAAATATAAATCCTTAAAATTGTAAACTCAAAGTTTGCAAATATATTAGCTTAGTGAGCAAGGATGCTTAATTTATCATAACAAGACAAGTTAAAGTTAAAAATATTTTGCAATTGATATAAGTATAAATTTATAATCCTGAAAAAGATGTTTTCAACACAATTATAATTAAAGAATACTACCAAGCATACTAAATATATATTCAAACTTGTAATTGATATAAAATAAAAGTTGTAGTAAGCATACTAATATTAAAATCAATTATGCTAAAATTAAAATAAAAAGATACTTATTTATTAAAATACTTTAAATTAGTGATTTTTTTATTGTTGGAAATGATAAATCATTTGTCTTCAAAGGTTTATTGCACCTCACTTGTGCAACTAAGATGTTTGTAATATGTCTCTCAAGATTGCAACAACAACAACTTAATTTAAATCAATGTTGTTAATTTTGTTTCATTTCAATCAATCTTGTTAATTTTGTTTCATTTCAGCCGAAACAGCAGAAACATTTTGTACCAGTTAAAAAACGAGATAAAACGGTGTAGTTTTTACCTCGCTTAAAATTTCAACCCGTTCCGGAAATTCCTCCCAAATTTTGGTCGGAACATTCCAGTTTTATTTTGTTTGTTTTGTTTCTGTCAAATAGTATTTTTTTAAATAATGAATAATTTTACAATATAAATTATATCTCTTAATCCGACTGTTAGATTGAGATGAAATTTTACGTGGAGTCTCTTGACATATTTATATATATTATGTAAAATTTCAAAGCAATCAAAGATTGTAATGACCTTGCGAAATTGATGATAGTATTCTCGTAATATTATACATATTCATAATTTTATTCAGAAAAATCATTTTGATTGTGTCTTTTTTTAGATTAAATTGCACTATTCTAAATAATTTTATTTTTGGATTGAACTAATTTTTTTTGAATTAATATATTTCATTATATATATTTATATACATAAACTGTACAACCCCGAAACGGTGTGTCGAAACGCTCGGAAATCAAAATATTACGTTCCAATTGAAAAAATGAAGCACCAACCGAAACGAAATTGACAACCTTTATTTAAATGCACTTCTAAACAAGGTATTTGAAACAAATAAAATATGAAACTCAAATATCTCTCAACAAGGAACTTAAGCTCTAGTTATAAGAGAAAATCAAAGTTTAAAATGAGAATAAAACACTAAATATGAGGTGAGGAAAAGTATGTAAAAATCTGAAAAATTCAAGTTGAAAACGTTTTCTTCACCCTTTTTTTATATAGTGAATTTTGGAAGCTAAAAGGTTAAAGAGCTAATTAGAATTCATTGTTACCATTATCAATATTTTATTAGCCATCATAAATCAATAATTAAATTTAGAAAAACCAAAGTTCTTTGAGTAGAAAAAACAAGGGTATTTTTTAGATTAATTACTCATTTACTCATGATTTATTTAAATTATGTTAGCTAAAATAATTTTTCAATAATTTATGGAGATGTACACATATGAATTGTACAATAAAACCTAGAAAACAAATTCCAATATCTTACCACAGTAGAAAAAATGCGCAAAACATATCACGCAAATTCGAAAGTACAAAATGCATACAAATTTATTATGGTTTAAGAGTTTTTTGCTTATTTTTTTGTGTGCTGTGTAACGACATCTTCCAGGAGATATAGATAAATTATCTTGAGAATTGTGGGTGAAATAAGAATTGCATGACAATCTTAAAATTATAATAAAATTAAAAACTTTTAATTATGATTTCGACAAAAATGTAGTGCCAATACTGTTATTAAACTTTATGTTTTACACAACCTACACAAGTTTTTTATTTTTTTAGAACCAGAATATAAAAAATGATATCAATTACGATGTTTATATTCGTGTTATTTTATAGGACTATATAATATAGAAGCAGTCCATGGTTGAATTTAGCTAATTTAATTTGTGACTAGTGGACCAACTTTTATTTGTTGTTATTGGAACATGATTGTGAGACTAATTATAATGATTTTTTAAGCCTCTCAAGTTAGAACAGTTGAGCTGGTCGTATTTTATTAAAAGCAAATTGTTTTTTTCTAAGAGTGGTTGAATCTTTTTAACAAACTTTAAAAAGGTGTTTGGAAATAAGTGTGACCGGAGGTTATAAAAAAATTATTGTGTTGAGTGTTTGGTTAATGTAGAAATTTTTTTTTTTGTATGGATCTCATCTCAAAAAATCACCTAAACTGTGTTTCACGAAAAGCAGCAATCTCATCCTCTGCTTTTGTTGAATGATAGCTGAACCAGCTGGTTTGCTGAAAAAAAGACAATAATAAGGGGAAATGGGGTACTTGAAGAAGAGCCATTCGAGAAGAGCGTAGCATTCCATGCCGGCAAAAAAAAAAGGCAAGGTTATCAATTTCGTTTTGTTTCGGCTGAAATGGCCGAAACATTTTATATCAGTAAAAAAACAAGACAAAACATCTCAGTTTAAATTTTAGTTTGTTTTAGAAATTTTAGCCCAATACCGGCCGAAACAAACCACTATTGCTTCGTCTCTGTCGTTTCGGCTTCGTAAAAAATTTCATCTTATTTTTCAACCCTTAAGCCAACACACATCCAAGTTCACTGGATGTCACCGGCCTAAGAACAAACCCCGTTCAGGTAAGCAGGTTTAATAGAATTCCTGATTTATATTTATAGACACAACTCTTTGTCTTGATATCTATTTAGCCGATGTGGGATAGCTTTGAACATTTAAAGCCACAAATTCTAAGGTTATTGCACAATTCACCGATGTGGGATAGAATGACAAATAAATCCAGCAATTTGTCCGTTGGACAAATCAATTGTCACTTTGTGTCTTTGTAACTGTAAGATATATATATATATATATATATATATATATATATATATATATATATATATATATATATATATATATATATATATATATATATTAAAATTAAAAAAATATATATTATAAAAAAATAAAATTGTTGTGTCAACTTTGATTTTATAAAAAATAAAAATTATATTTAGTTTATTTGTTTTTTAATTTTTTCACATATATAATTAATTAATTATATATGAATAGTACTACCCCGAAACGGTATGCCGAAACGCTCCGAAACCGAAACGTTCCGTACCAATAGAAAAAATAAAACGTCAACCGAAACGGTATTAAAAATCTTGAAAAGAAGAGACAGGGCAGGAGCATATTAGAAGGATATTAGACTGGGCAGGTGCATATTAGGAGCATATTAAAATATCAAAAAAATATTTTTTCAAATACTTTTAATATACAATACAGGTTTTATCTCAAATTATTTTAATTAGTTTTTTTTTTTTGCAAAAAACAATTTCAATTATGAATATATTAAGATTTTTTTATTTTAATATTAATATATTAAAATTATAAAAGAAATTAAAAATGTATCATCTTAAGGTTTTTTAAATAAAAGATAGTTTATAACCAAACACATGAAATTGTTTTTTATTAATCTTAAATTCTACCACAGTTGTAACCAAACACTTCAAAAATTATTTTGAACCGCATCTAAAAGTGCTTTTCATGAAACTGTTTTTTAAAACATCAACCATCAAAGTAAAAGTAATATTAAACACACTCTAATTCGTAAGCTCGTTGACCAATATATCTAATATTATTTATTAATGCCCATATTAGTGTCATCTTCTTACAATATTTTTATTAAAGTTTATTTAAGGGATCTTTCAATTAGGCTCCTTCCAAGTTTTCGCATATTTATATATATATATATATATATATATATATATATATATATATATATATATATATTTATATATATATTTTGTTCATATTTGCCTCAATTTATTTAACTTTCGTTCAGCCCGTGATGATTAATATAAGCTCCATGCTTATATAAGATGATTAATGGAGATTGAAAATTGGATTTAGACCCTTGTTAATCTTCTCCTTTTTCTCTCTCCGTTAAAGCATAAAGGTAATGAAATTAGGTTTTTTAATTTTCTTTTCTTTTTTAACATAATTTAACTTGTTTAATCCCGCTATTAGTTTTAAATTCAACTGTTTAGAATAGGAGTAGTAATAATAATAATAAAGAGTTGAGTTGTTATCCAGGTATTTCATGCTATAAAAAATAGACAATAGATAACAATTTGGAGATGAAATTAATGGATTAAGGGAATGATAACTTTTCAAAAAGTGGAAGAAATCTCAGTATATTTTCTATTATATTGGACTTTAATTTGGCATCAAAATGATTCAATCAGTTAAACAAAAATCAATGACAAACAAAATAAAAATAGTAAATCTATAGTAAAAAATAAAAATATATGAGAGTTTATAATATTGTAGTTTTGGACCGCATTTTACTACTTGCATTAACATCATGGTAACAACTAACAATAAAATGAATTATTTGCACTTAATTAAAGGACTGGGCCATTTGGCCCTTGGAAACAGCTCCAATATAAAAACAATACAAGCCCAGCCCCATAAACATTTGACCAAGGAAGATCTACGTGATCACAGTAACAGTAGTTGATAAAACACAAAATCTACATTAACACAGCTGGAAGTTACGGCAATTAGTATGCCATAGCCATTAACAATTAAGAAAAAATAGCCAGCTCAAATTCCATGATCTTCCCGTTTTCTCTGATTAATTTTATTAATGGCAGATATAAATGAGGGTTTCTCTATGTTCTAGTCTCGTTGAGGCGGGGAAGACGAAGAAGAGAGTGTCATGGTTGAATACAGGGGAGATGAAAAACACAGAGATCACCATGCTTGGAAAAGGCCAAGTTTATAGAATGGGCTAGCTAGCTGGGCTTGCATGCGCAGTAGTTGCTGGTGTATGAGCAGAATTCACTTGACCAAGAGCAACTCAATGCACAAAATTAATGGCTAACCTGCTGCTACCAATCCTTAATAACAATTGATAGGCACTTCAGCTTTATGCATTTATTACAAACCTACAATTCTGCCAAGGATACACTTCATAGACCAATATCTAAGCAGAAGTAGCGGAGATGGAAGTAAAGTTTTAGGAAGGGTACGTTGTAAAAATGATAGCTACAAATCAATATCTATATATATATATATATATATATATATATATATATATATATATATATATATATTGTATGGGATTTGTCTGTCTTCTAATGTGTAAAATTCTGTTTCTGAATTTAGAACTGTGATCTTAGTTTGTTTGAAACATGGGTTATGGATTTCAGTCATGACGATGCTCAAGTTTGGAGGTGCTTGGATGGAATTCTCTCTAAAATAGAAACTTTGTAGCTTTTGTTATTATTTGATACCCTAATTAATATAAATCATATTCTGGGACCTCACCTAACCGTTTAAGTTTTTAGTTGAGATGATTTCTTAACATGATATCAGAATCTTGTTGATCTAACGATCACGAGTTTGAATCTCATCACCCCATTTTATTTGATAAAAATCAAGCATAAGGTAGTGTGAGTCTGTACAAGTTTCAAGCCTAAAATTTTTTCACTTGAGTAAATGTGTTAAAGAATAATATAAATTATATTCTAGAGTATTATCTAACCGCTTAAACTTTTAATTAAAATGATTCCTTAACAATTACCAGCCAAAATTGGTCTGGGTTTTGTTTAGAAAGATTGTGGGATGGAGACCAGATTTTGATTTTAGGAGAGACTTGGATTTGCTGAAATTCATTGCTGGTTCGGGTGGAAGAAGGTGGCCAAGTTCTTGGATCAGCGTAGGGGTTTGATTATCGGAATGAGCTGCTAAGGTAATGTTGGCCTAAAAGGCGCAAGTTTTCAAGTACTTGAGTTGACTTTGCCGACTTGTCCTAAATTGGGTGGCATAGTGGAAATTGTTTTGTTGTTTTGTTTTTGCTATGTACTACAATATTGTTCACATAAAAATGAAATTTATTAGTTCTTACACTGAATATTATATTTATGTAAACGATATATCAACACTCAAGACACCCAAATTTTAAGAGATTTAACATTCTAACTAAGAATGTAGTTTTTTTATTTTATTATTATTATTGAGTTTAAGTTTTAAAGCCAACAATCAAGAGAATTTATTCAATTACTCTTAATACATCTATTCATTATAATAGATTATGGGTGCTTAATATCTTTTGAAAGAGGAGATAATTAAAATAAAAATCTATTAAAACTCTAAAAATAAGTAGAGAAATACATTTCTCAAATCTAAATTCAATCTCATCATTAACATATCTAAATTCAATAAACTAATCTTTCAACTCAAAAAGTTCTTAAATTGGTTAAAAAAACAATTCTCTCTTAAACATTATCGAACTTCTCATGTTGGATAAAACTTTTTGACATAACTTTTAATATTTTAATTGTTGAAATCATGATAATTAACAATTTTTGTTTTGTTTTTTAGTGATATTTTCTCTTCTTTTCAATCCAGGAACTAAGGATAAATAAAATTATCTCTCGGAAACTGAAATATAATTATAGTGAGTGTAAGATTATCTATGTAATTTTTCTATATTTTAATTTGATGTTTTACAATAATTGTAAACATAATTTCATAGACCATAAAGAATTCAATCAAAAGGGAATTTTTTTTATATAAAAATAGGTTAAAGTGTTTCATTATTGAAACGCAATGTAAAATCACAACTTTTTTTGTATTATATCTTTTATAATATAGTACTTTTAATTAATACCATATATATTAGTTTAAGAACTTGAACTTAAATTAAACATTTGCAATCTATAAAACATATATTTCTACGGTAAGCATGTCATTCGAAAGGTTGAATTAGACTCAATGAATGCTATTAGTCTTGTGCTCAAGAAAATACAGTCTTTCAACTTTCTTACACGAAGAGCAGAAGCGACTGGCTCTGCGAACTCACCAGCCAAGGAAGCAGACTGTAACGACGATTTCATTGCTTGGTTGCTGTTTGTGCACGGTATTTCAAGTGCTTTTTTTTCCTTTTCAAGTTGAAGTTAATAGTGTAACTTTTTCTTGTTGGCCACTCGTGTTTACTTCTCTTTCGATTGGGAATGACTCTATGGTCCTTCCTTAACCTTAATTATCAATAAATTCTTTTTGAAATGTTGAATTAGAGCTCTATGTAAATAACATTTTGAATTTCGACTCTTCAAATTTAAATTTCTATTTCGATATTCCAAAAAAAAATTATAAATGTAATATCAATATGTATATTTTGCATTGTACCCCACTTCTCCAAATTATATTTGAATTACAATTTATATTATTTTCTATAAAAAAAAAACCTTTTAACCTAATAGTTTAAGTTGTTACGTGAAACTTCAAAATATAATTTATATTATTCTTTAATATTTTACTACAATAACATATGGTTAAACCTAAGTATATGGAGTTTTTGTCAAATTCATATTTTCTTAGACTCATCAAATGGTTCAACCTAAGTACAATGGTTCAAGCAACTTCGAAGATCCATATTGTCTTTAGATTCAGCATATGGCTGAGCCCAAATATATTGAATCTGACAACTTGTAAGACTCACATTGTCTTAGACTCATTGCATAGTTGAATCTAAGTGTATTGAATTAGGCAGTTCATCAAACCCATGTTAACTTGAACTTAATTCATGACTAAACTTAAAGAACATTAAATCCAACAACTAGTCAAACCCATGATCGTCTGGGTTATCATCATGTTATAGGTTTAGGCTTTTTTTAAAGAGCCGATAATATTAAGTCAAAAATATTGAGTCTTTTTTTATACAAAAAGACTTGAAAACCCTTTTAGGAGATAATTAATCATACTTGTCTTGTCTTTTCTAGAAACATAGTCTCTCTTTATATTGATTTTAAATGTTGTTAAGAGGCTTTTCAGTTGCATGTAATCAGCGCAATAAGCATTTAGCCTTTCTAGGGTTATGATGTAATGTCACGTGTCTTATATGCTTTGGTGAGAATAAAAGGCGATATTCTATATAAATCTTTTTTTCTTTCTTTGTCTTTTCTAATTTTGTCAAAGTTTTTCCTTACAGTTTCTATAACATAAGCCTTAAACAAAATGATCAAGTTTTTTTTATGTTTTACATACGAGTTGTTTTCTAGGTAAACACTAAACACACTTCATGTTTTTTTCATTTCAAGTTTTATTCTTAAAAATGACTTCTAAAAAAACAAGAAAATTATATCCTATAAGGAAGATTTTAGTTTTAAACTTAAAATTGGAGTCCCTCACTAGAGGTCTATTGCTATTAGAATGGGATATAGATTATTAAACCCTATTTTACTATAAGGGAGAAAACAATTGTCCGTCAAAAGGCTTAAAACCTTAACAGACAACTAAGGTTACCTTAGGCACTACAAGATAAGGTAAAAGCATAATGTCATATAAATAAGTAACCTTAGCCAACTCTAAAAAACTAAATGACTTTATGGTCCTGTTATTTGAGGTTAATGACTGAGTTACCTAGGTCACTAACAAACCTATAAGGGTAATCCTATTATTATTCCCTCTACATGTATATATGAGTTTGAATACTTATTTTCCTTGCGAGGTCTTATAAAGGATATTTTTTGTTATTTCAATTTGAGTCCAGCTAAGTTCCACCCCAACAAGTGGACTATCTTGTCTACCTTTGACAAGTTATTGAGGATTCTTAATGAGGAACCTATAATTAAGGTGTTCAAACATTGTTACTCACTTATCAACAATATTGAAGGGAGACCTTTCATCCCTTAATTCATCACCTTTCCATTAGGTCCAGAGGGTCTATAAAAAGTATTGCTCTAAATAAAGTTTATCCATTCATAGAAGTGAAGGGGAAAATAGGTGATAATGAGATTTGATGGTGTGGCTAGACCTTATGAGAGGTATAATGCTATCTCGGTTTTTTTCTTAACTTTTGAAGAGCACCCCCTGTTGGTGTGAAAAATAAAACTCTTATTAATAAGGAGAGTAAAAAGGTATGCAATATATTATATGAGCTTCAAACCGAGTACAAAATCATTTGCATGGCTCAAGGACTCTATGACGCTTCTAATACTAGTATGCCATTTTCTTAATTGTTAGTTTAGTTTAGTATGTTATTTATTATTTGACTTTTTCTTGGGTAGGTTCTTTTCAAAGAGTAATTGAGTTAAGGTTTAACAAGTCTACATCATTCTTGCCTACCTATGTGACTACCCCAACACCCAATCATGTTTCTTTATTTAAAGAGCTTTAAGTCTCCCTTTTAGAGAAAGCCATAGTACAAAGGAGGATAGGTATAAAAAAAGCTCTTATAAATGTAGAGAAACTCTTAATAGTTGTCCGTTTAACCAAGGTTAGATGTTAAAATATCATAGGGAGAGTCGAAGTGCATAGAGGAATTGATATCCCACCAATATTTTTAAGTGTTTGGATAGTGAATGATCATACATATATTTATTTCAATCTTTCATTGTCAAGAACAATGTCTTTTGATGGGATTTGGGATCCTCTAATTAATGGTTAAGTAAGTTTATAATGAGATTTTTTTAGTAAATGAGCCATAAATTTTAAGAATAAGAATATATGTTCTTAGTTTGTGTATGATAAATACTTTGAGAATATATAATAAAAGAATAAAGATTGAAAACTCTCTACTTAGGTGATTCAAAAAGTATTTATAGTCTTATACCTTGAACCTTCTTCTTTTCATTCCAGGGGTTGAAATTATTTTCTTTCATATTTAAGTGGGGAATGAGTCTTCTATATCAACATTAATGTTGACAGGGAGTGTCTTTTTACATAACACTAATGTTGATGAGAATAAAATGTGCTTACATAAAACTTTCCTGCATCATTTTTAACACATCATTAATGCTGATGGGAACAACTTTTATAATCATCATTAATGTTGATTGACATATAACCAACTTTTAGAAAGCTTTTGTATAACTAAAATGTAGAGAGATGATGATCCTAGATTCTCACACTGTATGTTTGGATCTAAAATGACCTTATACCCAAAGATGTTGAGTTTAACATACTTCTAAGCCCGAAGGCATATGAACTTAATGCGTAGTTGAGTCCAAGAGAGTGGATCTGACAACTTGTCAGATTCACATTGTTTGGGCCTAGCGTGTAATTGAGACCTCGAGAGTTGGGTCCGGAAACAAGTCATAACCTCTTTCCATCAATTTTGATTTCTATTAGGCTTTTATACATGATGGATCATCATTCTCTTTGCTTTTTTATTCATTGATATTTTAAGTAAATTGATTTGAGTATAAAATAGATTGACCCATCATTTTCTTGTACATATTGTAATTTAAAAACACAACTCCAAAATATTTCAGTATCAAAATATCTTGTACCAATAAAAAATTTACTACAAAATAGTGAAAATTAAATTTATACAATTTAAGTTCAAATAAATAAATAAATAAAAACTACATATGCGAATGGGGACTACAATGTTTTCTTCCACATTAATCATGGGAAACTTAGAGTTTCACTCTCGGAGGTACAAGACCCCACTCAATGACTTGATTTTAAATTAAAAAATTGATTTTTTTTTCTAAAAGACTTATAACAAAGTAATTTTTTTTAAAATAGATTATTTATTGCAGTGGGATTAACAGATCACATGTTGACTAGCTATGGTTTTGCTTACAAGAAGCTAAACTGGGAGCAAAGAAAGAATCTTGGTCGTTGTAAATAAGAGCCTCCTGTTGTGCGAGTGTGAGGGACCCTCTCTACTCTCTCTTCTAAAAAGTATAAACGATAAAACTACTTACTACCCACTCCCATCATTTTGTGTTCTCTCATTCCACCCTGGCAATCCTCGTCACTGCCCTGTCCTCTTCGTCCCTCTCACCGGCTACAGCTTGGACAAGTTCCCCACACGAGCTCCCTGTACTCACACGTGCAAACATCACCTCCATATACACAAAGATACTACTATTCCTATTCCTAACCTTTTTGTGGTGCAACGAATAAAAGTTGGAGAGAGAAGGTGAGGAAATATACAAGGAGAGAAAGAGAAAGACAGAGAGAGTATTGTTGTTGCTGTTGTGTTATTAAAGCATAACATAATAATTATTAATTAACAATTTTCATTTTCTTGGTCTTATATTTGTTGTTGTTGTAGTATTTTTGGTAGCTTTGCACTCTCTTTTTCCAAGTTTTATATGTGAAATCTGACCTTCAAAGATCACCACTTTCTACTTCTATGAGCTATATTTTTTCTCTTTTGGTCTTTCTATCCTTCTTCAAGAATCAAAATTCCCTTCAATTGCACCGATGAGGATTAGAAACAGAAAGGCTCCTTTGCCTCTTTCATCCCTTTCCCCTATTCCTCTCTCAGATCCCCAGTTTAGTCGGTCTCCGGTGGTGCAACTTCAATTACACAGCAGCCCACATCGAAATCTCTTCCAAGAACCTCAAAAAGCTGAGTACTTTGATCTTCACCTGTCTTCTGATCACCTAAATCAACCGATCGGAGGTGGAGGCAAAGGCAATCATGATTGCTCCCGTGGTGCTGGGCCACAAGAAGAGAAGAAGGTAAGCAGTACTGACTGTTAATTTGGGTAGTTAAAAGAAACAAAATCTACTACAACCCTTTTATCCAAGTTTAATGGGGTGATTATACATGAGGGTGCACTTGGGTTCAATGTGAGTTAGAGAGGCAATCTTGTTGGATCTACTTTTTGTATGGCCAATTTGCACCCGTCAAGGTTACATTATGATTTAGTACATCGATATTTCTTGTGATTTTATTGTAGGTTTTGTTGCAAGAGGGAGATGGGATTAAAGGAGGAGAACTAAGAGAGAAGAGTAATGATACCAGGTAAGAAAGTGGTGAAAAAAAGTTAAATCCATGTTCTTCTATTCTTTCATGAAATCTTGTAGTGAAAAAGGTGAAAAGAGGGATTAATTTTTTGGCTACAGAAAATAAAATAAAAATAATGTAAGTGGAAATACTATTTGTAAGTGTTTTTATATGAACTTGAACTTTGGCTAGCCACCATATCTTCTCCCATCTAATCTAGTCCATCTACCCTCTCCATTTTGGCTAACTGAGGTGCACGCTAGCATGGGTCCACGCTGTTGGTCCCCATCCACAACCTAGATAAACATCTTCCTCTATTCTGCACTCGTTTTATTTACTGGTTTCTCTTCGTTTTTCCTATCGCTGTAAATTATGTGGATTTGGGTTTCTGGGTTTGGATTATTTTTAGGAGGGGAAGTTTCTTGAGTGAAGGAGTACACGTTACAGTTCTTCATCAATCTAGTTCTTCCCATCAAGGTAAAGATTATCTGTGTTCGAAACCCATTTCAAAAGTTCACGGAAAATTATTGTTAGTGTTCATGTTGCTATAATTGGTTGCACTATAGGAGTTGGGAGATGGGGCGAGGGAGAGAAAGCATTTCCATTAAAGAAGAGAAGAGGGAGCTTTGAAAGGACATCGAATGAAGAAACGATAATGGATAGAAACAAGAAAATGAAAACCAAAATGAAGACAAAGATGAACAAGAAATGTGCGCGACAGAATGGTGACAATGAAGAAGATGAAAAGGAAACAAAAGAGGTTGCTTGCTCCAATGTAAAAGCAAAGCCTAGGGGTGGTGCACTGGTGGAGGGATCACGGTGCAGTCGTGTTAATGGCCGAGGATGGAGGTGTTTTCAGCAAACCCTTGTGGGATACTCTCTCTGCGAGCATCATCTGGGCAAGGGAAGGCTAAGAAGTATGAATAGTGTTCGAAGCCGATCCATTGCCACTGCTGTACCGAAGAAGGACGAGTCTGATGAGGAATTATCGAACCATTCATTACTGTCGCAAAAGCAAGATGATAAAGTTAGTGTTGCATATGATGATGGTGATAAGGAGAAGCCATTGCTGATCTCGAGGAGGAAGATGAAGCTTGGTGTGGTGAAAGCTCGATCAATAAGCAGCTTGTTGGGCCAAGCAAACAATGCAATTGGAGCGGCTGAGAGTAACGAGTAAGGAAAGTCTCGAGATGGTGTTAGGTGATCTGCCTAGCTAGCTAGTGCAAGTATAACAAGTTGTTCTTTCCTGTTTCAGAGTCGTAATGAAGAACGAAAGGAAGCTGGATAGATCCTTGATCAAGTGTTTTCTTTCTCTTGAACTAGTTTATAATTAATCTTTTGTTTTCTCTGTTTCTGAACTTATTTTAATCTTTTGTTGCTTTTGTATTTTGACTGATGGGCTTGATATACGTTACTTATGTGAATCATTTGGATTTTATTTTCAGTTTAATTCAGGATTTTTTTCTGGCAAAAATGTGTATTTTACTTGTATTTAGTGGGGGAACCAGCACCCAGACCCTAGTTTAGGCGTTTATGTACTGTGCATGTGTTGACCAAGGAAACGTACACCAGGCCTTCGCCGATCTATATGTACTGTGCATGTGTTGACCAAGGAACTATACATGACAAGAATTAATTGGATTAATTCTGGTTTTCTTCATTAAATGGTGAAATTGCAGTATTAAGAAATAAGTTTCATTGGATTAATTTTGATTTTATTTGTTGTCAAGATCTCTTTGGATTAATTGCAGTATTAAAAAGATTGCTTGAAGATATATTAAAAATCAACTGTTGACTAAAAATACTTAATTAAAATATATATATGCTTTCAGAAACCCAGGTAGCAAAAAAAAAAAAAAAAAAAAAAACACCTGATTTAATTAAAAATAAAAAAAATACTAACAATATATTCTACAAAAATAAACTAATGATATAGATCAACATTATTCCAAAAGAAAAGGAAAAATCGAGCAAAAATAATTATTTGCCAATACATTTATATAGTTTAGTGGTATCCTCACCTTGGTATACGTACGTTAAATTGAAAATAAAAATTGATGGCGTCAAATTAATTGAGAATTTTATGCAGACACTAGAATTTACATATCTTGACGTGGTCTTTCATAAACCTAGTTCTTCGTGCTTGTAACAATCTTATTCTTTATTGTAATAATTTCTTTTTCGTAATTAATTATGAGATGTAGTCAATGTAAGCAGACACTTTTTATTGTATCTGCAGATCAACCAAACCCATAGATATAGACATTTTCAAGCTATCTAGGATCATTTTTAGGTACGAGGGGCCATTCTCCGACAGTGCTGGTCTCTAGGGTGGAGAGTATTCTTCGAATCTTCCCTGAGCCATCGAGAACATGGACAAGATGGCTCTTCTTATCTAGCTAGAGATTGGGTGGATAAGGACTCGTATACTAGGGCCTTGTAATGCCCGCCCCTTCTGTTCTTTTATTTTCCAAATTAAACGTTTTCATACCAAAATTAAGTCGAAATTAATTAACGACCTTCAGGATTGGTAGAAACATTATTGGAGAAATATAAATTATATTATGGGATATCACCCAACAGCTTAAGTTTTTAGGTAAAATAGTTTCTTAACATAGTGTCAGAGTCTTGTTGACCTAACGGTCACGAGTTCGAATCTCACCACCCTCATTCTATTTGATAAAAATTAAGCACAAGATAGAGTGGGCTTGTATACAAGTTTCAAGTCTAAAAGGATTTCACTTGAGGTGAGTGTTGAAGAATAATATAAATCATATTATGAGGTCTCACCTAACAGTTTAACATTTTAGGTGAGATAGTTCCTTAATAAACACATCTAGAAGATTTAAACTCAATCTCTTGAATAAGTTTTTTTCTTTCGATTTCAATTCTTGAAATAAAAAGATGTTTAACTAGATTGGCATTCCTTTTGTTATATTTCATATGGTTAGCTATTAAATATCATATAAAGTGGCTCCGATAATTTTACTAATCTAATAAATTAATCCACAGCTCCAGCAATCTTATGGTTAATCCCTATATTTATTTAATGAATTTATAATTTATTTTTTTCTCAATTTCATGTTATTCTCCAATTTGTTTATTTACTTGTTTCTTAAAAACAGAATAAATGATAGAGACGTAGCAGTTGCAAATATTTGACTAGAAAATAAAGTATCTCTAAGAAAAATGAAAAAAACAGAGAACATTCAACGCAGATCAAGAAGGTATTTAATTCTTTCGTATATATTATATAAGGAATAATTAATCAATTTTGACACCAATCTGTAATTAACTCCAATTGGCATGAATCTGTCACCGGGCGCCTGTTTTCCTAGCTATATTCGGGCTTACAAATTTTCTTTTTCTGAAGGGTTTGTTTGGCTAATGGTCTCCAATTGACTGCTAGAAGCAATGGACAAGGAAGGAAAGCATCGGCACATTAAGTGGAGATCCAAACACAGAGGTCAACGTTGCGCTTGGAATATGTCCAAAGGAAACGCATCATTTTATTAGCAAAAATATAATTATAAGAGCATGAAAGTGGCGTATGACATAAAACGACATCCCAAAGTTTTATTAATTAAAAATTTAATCTTTCAAGTTGTATGAATTGAGTGATTCTTTGGTACTCTTATTATGTTTAATCAATATATATTTTTCCTAAATTCTCATTTATTTATTCAATTTTTCCTGTATTATCCTAGTTGTTTCTGATTTTGAATAAGCACGAGAGGATAGAGACTCTCAAGTCCAAATTCGAATTTGGGTATTATTTACGGTTTCCATTTTTGGGTTTCAAAATCTTTAAAATAAAAATAAATATTTTTTATTTTATATTTTATTCTTAAGGAAAAAAAGTTAAATCCATTTATTTGGCTTATAAAACTATGATAGCCAACGGTCGGTTTTAAGTTTTGAGATTAAAAAAAAAGGAAAAAAAAAAGAGCTTTTTATGAAACAAAACGGTAAAAAAAAAACAATTATTTTTAACCCTTTTTTCATTTTTTTAATGTATTTATGCAAAAGATAGGCATGGAAAAAGCTTGCCATCGTATACTAGTAACTACATGTGATAAAATAAATATTCCTAAGCTGAATATATTTTTAAAAAATAGCAAAACTGGCTGGTCCAGAAGGACCCGCTGGCCACAGCCCATTAATTCATATTTCCACCCTGGCGTTGTGCCTCGCAGTGCCCCCGCTCACGGTAGCCGGTGGCCGGTGGCCCTCAAGCTGGGTGTCAATCTCAGCCACACGTGCCGAGCCTTCAATTCTCCTATACCTAAGCTGCACGTTATTCTATAAGCATATAAATTGTTTGCTAGTGTGGTGCAACAAATAAAAGTTGGAGAGAAAGAGATGGAAAGAGCGATTTAGACATCTTTATCCGTTGAAGGTTAAAATTCCTCGATGGGTTTCGTAAATTCTTTCTCCTGTTTGTATATCCTTCACTGTCAATCGACTCCAGCATGGCCCAGAAAGATGCTGATTAAGAATGGAGCATCTTTTCCATGGAAATGTAGCCTTTTTTTTAGAGCAATTCCAAGCCTGTGGACCTTCAAGCTCCACTATTTGACAATAAGTTCTTGAATTTTGTGACACTTTTCCCCCCCTCTCCCTCTTCTCTCAAGCTTTATTGTATATGCATGTTCTTTTGATAAATTTTCTTCAAAACGAAATGATCCACAGTTTTTGAAATCCCATATATATGAAATATAATTCCATTCCTTTCTTCAGTTTATGTTTTTGTGTCTTTCATCACTCTAGTACCTGCTAAAAGAAGCCCTACTTACAGAGCACTTGCCCGAATGGAAGCATCGCAAATGAGGCTCGTAACTGGTAGAACTCTCGCATCTCACCCGCAGTCTCAGTCTGAATCATAAAAGCCATGGAAACTCTGAATATATGCTTGTGCGGGCTGGGACTTGCTCACGATTTTAGAATATGTTAGGCAAGAACTCCCTCCGCAGTGGAGATAACTTTTAAAACCAAAGAGTGACCACGATAGTGTCATGGGGATGGCTCGTAAGAACGTGAGTTCTTTACGATTGAACTGTGTTGAAAAAACATAACTTATCACCAGAAAGACGTATTGATTCCTACTTTATCTCACTAACCTCGAACTCATGACTAATTAAGTATATATGTTTTGGAACTCAATCCCCACAAGCTAGAAAGGAGGGCATGACTTCTAGAGTACTGTAGTCCTTTTGTGTTTTATTGTATATATATATATATATATATATAAAGTATTGATTCCAAACCAGTAAGTGTTGTTGATTTCGTTTTATTTTTGCTGAAATGTTTTGTGTGGTTAAAAAAATGAGAAAAAACGATGCAGTTTTTATTCTGTTTAAAATTTTGGCTCGTTCTGAAAATTCTACCTAAATTTTGGCCAGAACATTCCAGTTTTGTTCCGCCTGTTTCGTTTCGGTCAAATAGTATTTTTTAAAAAATAATGAATAATTATATAATATCAATCATACCTCTTAATCCGACCGTTAGATTAAAATGAAATTTTACGAGGAGTCTCTTGACATATTTATATATATTATATTAAAATTTTAGAGCAATCAAAAAATGTATTGACCTTACGAGATTGATGATGACACTCTCGTAATATTATACATGCTCATAATTTTATTCAAAAAAATTATTTTATCGTGTTTATTTTAAATTAAATTACACAATTCTAAATATTTTTTTAAAAATTAATACATTTAATTTTATATATATATATATATATACACACACATAAACAATACAATCCAAAAACCGAACCCAAAACTTTTCATTCCATTTTAAAAACAAATCACATTAACAGCTTTGTTCCAAACAGCTAGTTAATACAATACGTGTTTGTGTGTGTGTATGTAGAGAGAGAGAGAGAGAGAGAGAGAGGATAGAGTTATAGATGAAGTTTTTCCAGAAGTTTTCGATGAGTTTCAAAGGCCAAACTTAGATGATGTGGTGCATTCCAGAGCTTCCTCGTGGCAACCTGGAATATATATTATTCACAAAACACAAGCACACATCACCTCTTATGTCACCTCGCAAAGACTCAAGTGTGCAAAGTCTTTGTATTCACCATACTATCTCTGCGTTTCTCTTATTTTATCCAACCAGTGCTCAGTTTTCACGATGCATATTTTAAGTAAAGCATTACGGAACATGTTATTTTAATGTTGACGAACGAAACAATGCCCAGTGCTCCTCTGTAACAAATCATATGATAGGCGCAGGGAATTTTCCAAAGTTGTGCTGGCGAAATGCGAGCCCCACGATGATTTTTCTATTTTATTTTATTTTGGGATACAAAATGAAGAATACAAACGGCTGATGAGACAGCTTTAAGCATAAAGGTCCACTTGGGGCTAAAGTTGAATCAATCATCAAATGATTATGATTTTAATCATGATTAACGGACCATGTCAATTTCATTTGTGTTTCTATATTCTGTGATGTCCAGGCTGGCTCCCCCAGTTTGTGAAGCTTTGTACCTACCGCTAGCTGGTAGTTTGATCAACAACATTTACACCCCATTAATGCAAATAACTAGTAAACTAAGATGGTTTTCTCTGAAAAAAAAAAAAAAAAAAAAAAAACCATGAAAGCTTAAGAAACTCATTAAGTCCTGTCTTTGCCTCTCGGCCGATACATGAAGAAGCATGCGGCTGTGTAATTATATCAGTTCATGACATTGATTTTAGATATCGTAGTGCAGCTGTTGGGACACCTGGCGCTTTACAATTGGTGACACCACCCCACTGGACTGGCAGTGCACCCCACTCTAAGATAAAGTTTCTTGGTAAACTCAATATTGATCAAGAAACAACTAATTTAGATCACACATGATATAAACCGGGCAGCATTTTTCCTGTGGCCACAATTATTCTTCACACTCTCGTAATTTATTATGAATTGTAATATTGATATTTTTGAAATTATTCGATCTGATTTATGAAATCTTATTTTACACTATTGATTCCCTTTTAGCTCATATTGAAACTTGATTGTACATGTTTTTGGGAGTGAGGGTTGAATTAAAAGAAAAATAGCGTACCTAAAAAAAATATGGGTAACATGGGTGCCGTCTCTGTAATGTGTTTAAAAAGTTTATTTTAGTCTCGTAACTTTCTAAGTTATTAGGTAGATGGTCCCTATAATTTTTCTAAACATTGCATTTTCATATCTTACTTCATTTTTTCCTTTTTTTTCGTCTTTTTTAATGAAAGAGAGAAAGGATATAGCTAGATTCCAGCTTAGAATAAAAATTGTTGGCAATGGTTTAGCTCTTTAAAATAGTCAATTTTTTACGTCAATTGTTTCCATATGATAAGGGGAGTGAAGAATATTTTTTTTTTTTTTTTTATCTTAAGTACACCTAAAAAAAACATATTTGAGCTTTAAAAGATTTTGGTTTTCGGGTTGATTATGAGTTTGGAGTGGTTTTTGAGTTTTTGAAAGCCATAAATTACTTAAACAAGATTTCAAAAGTGTTTTCTATGCGTTTTAGGTCACAAATAGATTGAAAATACAAGGACCCTATTTTCTTGGCCGCCATGGTAAATGCATTATGAGAAATTATAAATGATGTGTCGTATATTTTTTTCAGCAAAGAATGAGGCAGATGAAGTTCTCCGCCCCATTAACTTCGGAATAAAAAAAAGACTTATATTTGAACCTGGATTTGCAAGCTCACATGCATGCCCTTTTTTGTGGGTTAGGGCCACAATGCATGGTTTTATTATATATATATACACACACATGCATCCTTTTTTTGTGGGTTAGGGCCACAATGCTTGGTTTATATATAATTTTGTATTTTAAAAACAATTTTTTTCTTATATGTTGTTGATAATATTTTTTTTCATTTATGTTTTGATTTATAATTTTTATTTAGCCTTTTTGAATTTTTTTTTTTTTGATATACTGAGTATGTTTAATTTTTTTTATGAGGTTAGTGTCATCCATTTATATTTTTTGATATATTTTTTACATAGATTAAACTTATTTTTATAAAAAAAAAAAAACATTTATTGGCTTACAATATTTTTTTTTAATATGAGGAGCCTTGTATAATTTTTTTTCTTTTTATTTTATTTAATAAATTTTACTTGTGTGTCAATTTTTGTTATATATTGTTATTGGTTTATTTGATTAGATGGTGGCATGATTTTTTTAATTTATACTTCAATTTTTTTTAAAAAAAATAGCATGAATCTCAAGAATTTCTTAATGCAGAACTTACTATGTAATTAAACAATCTTAATCTTTAATTGGCTGAAGTTGCATCTACCTAGCCAGCTTGGCTGAGAGGATGAGTCTATCTACTTGTGGATATGACTTCGTCTAGGGTCTCTTTCTTGGAGGTCTCCGTCGATAAAAATCTGTCACATTTAATTGCCAGGCACAAAACTTTTGATACTCAAACCGGGTATATGGATTTCAATAGAGAGAGAGATTCTTTGTTTCTTTGGTAATTATGATATCTATATCCGCTTTCACATGCTTCGACTATTCCACAAGATTGTAAAGTTAACAATTAAATAAATTTCTAATAACCCTAAAAAAACTCGAATTGAAAATGAAAATACTTAAATATATATAGCTTTCTTTATAATGGAATCCTTAATCCTTTAATATTAAATTAAAATTAAAAACAAAGATTAGATAAATATAAAAGAGAAATTATTGTAGCTCTTAAAGGCAAATCATTGCAAAAGTGATTTTATAAAATTATATTAGTCTAAAAAAACATTTCAACCATGTATTGAGGGTAGGATGGTCATTTTATCATGAATAAATTGTTTTTCTATAAATTATTTGAGGTTAGATTGGTCATATTATATACTAACATTATTAATTTAACCCTGGAATAAAAATATCATACTTATTAGTAGAGGATGTTTCAATCTTTTTTAAAAAAACTAATATAATTAGTTTGATGCTCTTAAAGACAAAATCAATTGAACTCTCTCACAATATTTTTTTTATCATTTTACATTGATTCTATTGTATATTTAAAGGTTGTTTAGTGTGTGTATTTTGTAATAGACCCATAATGAGTATAATTAAAAACAATTATTGCACACACCACTACAAGGATAACATGAGAGGTTATCCAATCACCAAAGGTTGTCTTGACACGCTTGATCCAATAAGGTAGCATAAGTTCTAGGATAACTCGTCTTTATTTATTATGATATTTTTCCTTATTTAAAAAACCTGGTAGGGCATTTTTTTATTATATATTTGATTAAATAACATAAATACCTTTTAGAATATATTATATTATTTTTCTCTAAAATTTTGTTTAACCGTAATCTTAGGCTTAAGTTCCATAAGCATATTCAGTAATACAAAACAATTCCTCGTTTTCATTTCTAGCTTTCTTTAAAAAAAATCTATTTTTTACTATCCATAATTAGAAAACATATTCATTTGTTAAAACTATATTATATCTTTTCATCTTAAAAAAATAAAAAATATGTTCAAATTTTTAAATTAGGACTTTCAACCTAATTAGGAATATTTTGTATATAAACACCCTTGAATCTTTTTTCATTAGAGGATTTTTCACTAAAATAGGTTGAAATTTTATTAGGATGTTATAAAGAATCTATATCCTATAAGATTAACAAGACAACATTATTCAAATTTGAGAACATGCTCAAAATTTGCCTAGAAGTTATTGCTCTATTTTTTTTTCTTTTTCCTATTTAGATTAGAACTTTCAATTTAATTAGAATTTTAATAATTAAAATATATTTTTTTATTTAAACATACTTGAATGTATTTCTCATTAGACAATTTATGAGACAGATTTTTCATAAAAAAAAATTAAATATGAAAAAATGCTTGCGCTATATATTGCGTAAAAGTGAGTCATCAATCCAATTTTATTAGTAATTTCCATCAACTTTAATTAATAATTATCAACCTTGTCAAATCTTATTCAATTAAAATGTTTCATTTCATATTACACTCCTCTCATATTAAGGATAATCAAATGTATTACAATTGGTAAAATGGACTTATGATTTCATTTCATCAAATTTGTATTGTTATTTATTTTTTTAGAAAACTTACAATTACTTTTTTCAGATAATGAATTGCCTGGATCTATCTAATATAATGATTATAGATTATGGTACTCCTGATCAAAAGAAGGTGTGATCGCACCTGATCACACCAGCCCGAGCTATAAGCTATCCAGAGCAATTAGTGAGGATCTGATCCAATAAGATAGGAATCTGTCACCCGTAGATTATATGAATGACCTAGCTAACATGTTTATAGAGCCGTGAGAAAAATCTATCAGTCACGCCAATTTTGTCAGTTTTTACCATTCTCGTTATTTGTTTTTTATTATTTTTGGATTTGTTTTATATTTCCTAGTTTAGAAATGATATGTTTACCATGTTTCCTATATGTTTAACTATTTAAGTGGCTTGGAACCTAATGAAAAGGCAGTCACCAATTAGTTGTTTCTCTTGACATTGATAAAAAAAGAATTGAGAGTTCAAAAAGAAAGGAGAGTCTACTGTCCATTGTTCTTATTTTCATGATGCTTATGCTGTCTTTAGTTTTGCAACTGCATCAGCTAGCCTGTCCTTGTGTGGTAGAACCTCTGAGATTCATGGAATGAGAAAACAACGGTTCAACTACAATGCTGACTCGTACGCATCAAAACTCATAAATGCCTCCTTAGCCGGCACTACACATTATTACAACTAATTCTCAGACATCATGCTAATTTTTACTTGGCTTGTCATCAAGCTGAGTGCTGTAGCAGACAACCTTAATGAAACTTGATTACGACGTGAACATATTTTATCTGAAGCAAAAGATTTGTATAAAATGTAATTATATATTCAGCATAATTGAGTTGGATTAAAAAAATGGGAACTTTTAGTTAATTATCAGCAAATTCATGATCACCTCCTGATGTTGATCTTAAAGTAGAAGAGAAACCAAGATCCAACTCTTGAACAGAGATATATTTCTGAGTCATTGATTATTATACAAATCTCTCCTTTTCTTTTCTTTTCTTTCTTTTTTTCTTTATTGGAAGGAGGGCACAGGCCCCAGGAAACGAACCTATAGCACACATTCTTGGGGATGAAACCCCGAGGCCTACTACTACTATTTGGTTTAAAAACTAGCTTCGAAACATACAGTAGGTTGCACAATGGTACAAGATTGGAACAAGAGGTTTATTTTTTGTTATCTCAAATTTAAGTTATATAATTATTAATATGATAATCATTAAAGATTTATATAACCATTAACTTCAGGATCCATAAAATAGCTGAGCTGCAAGCAAATTAGCTCGACAATCACAATAATAGTTAAAAAAAAATAGATTAGACTTGTGATAGGATGTATATGTACGTGGTCTGTATCATCTGTGCTACGGTGGTGCTCTTCCCGACTGCTACTGCTGGTAGGCTGGACTCCAGGACGATCATTTGCAGTGAAGACTTTTTTTTTATCCCATTGAATATGGTTCACAAAATAGATGATGCTGGACAATTTATACAGAATTGCATGCACAGATGCTGTGCCATGCAGACCCACTGCCCCACACCACCCAACTTCTGGTCTCTAGACTATGGAGACGCCAAAATATCCACAAATATGTCCACAGCGACTCAGTTTTTGGGCAACCGTGCTTCCATTTACATTCGTTTCGACTATTCAGAGAGAAATTTCACAGGATTTAGATTTAAACATATTATAACTATCTAGTAGGTGTTACAGTCAGGCTTATTAATTCCGTTCCATTCCGTCGGAATAGCCAGAATGTTCTATGTCATTAAAAAAACCGAGACGAAACGGGGTCGTTTTCGTCTCGGTTTTAATTCCGGCCGGTTTCGGAAATTCCGGCTAAATTCCAGCCGAAACGTCTCGGTACCGTTCCGGCTCAAAATCATAATATTTCTTTTATTTTAAAACATCTTACTATCATAATATTTTTGAATTTCAGAAATGTTTCTAATTTTAAGATTATATTTCTTTGACTTTGTGTTTGTATTGTATAATTTAAAGATAATTTATCTTGAATTTAAATTATACTTGTTAAATTAATATTTTAATTTTTTCATATATATATATAATTAATTATATATGAACAATACAAACCCGAAAAGGCATGCCGAAACGCTCTGAAACCGAAACGTTCTGTTCCAATAGAAAAATCGGAACGGCAATCGGAATGGTATTAACAACCTTGGTTACAACAATCAAACCAGTCAAATCTTGAAATTAAAAGTATTATTGCCTTTATAATTTTAGATTCAAATTTTATAATTTTTAATATAATAATTATTAAAAATTTATATAGTTTTTATTTTGATGTTTCATATTCACAAGGTGGCCGGAAAACCGACGTTAAACGTTAATAAAAAGAAATAAACATATTCAAAACAATGCTATCTCTTTACAGTTGTCAAGCCTACAATGTCTCTATGGATCTGCGTGGCAAACTGGATACGTGGAGGCGCCTGCTGGCCGGCCTTTGTAGGCAATTTTGACATTCTGTTTGTGCTGTTGCAGTAAAATTACATTTTTAACTTTATTCTTTGGCTTTTTAGAACTATGTGGCAGGGTTGGGATGGTCCTTGCGCGTGTCTAGACAACCACCTCTTTTCTATTTGTTACAGTACAATTACCTTTTTAACCTTTTTCGCAGGCCTTTTGAAACTTTGTTGGAGGGGGTAGATGGTCCTTGAGCGTGTTTGAATGGTCAAATAATCTCTGCATGTTGGCTAGGCTTTGGGGTGCTTTGCCTTTCGTTTTCGTTCATTCTGCCAGTTCCGGTGGTGGCTCGATTCATGTGGTTTGGGAGATAGTCTGTCTATTTCTTTTTTCTTTGATCTGGTTCGAGCAAGAGGTTGTTCTTAGATTCTCATCCCCCACTTAATTGTGAACCAGAGTATTTTCTTTAACTTAAAAAACTATTTAAATACCTTAAAAATAATATTTTTAAACAAACAATTGAGTAAGTAATACATAAGAAAATATATTTTAAAAAAAATATTGAAATAATAACACATTTAGATGACTTGGGTAAGCCATGATTAACTCATGAAGCTTGCTTTTTAGGACATGAAATAATGATAGCCTTATGAAAATTAAACCAAACAAAACAAAGAACTGAATTCTAATAAACTATATATTAAATATTAAAAAAATTAATTTAAAAGGGACTTAATAAAGGCTATGCTTAAGGAAATAAAAATATTACGAACCAAACATAACATTTTTTTTATTTAGGCAATTTATATAATTTATTTATTAAAAAACTAAATTTAATAGATAGCAAGAAATAAAAAGACGTGAGATAAGCTGATTTTTTTTTTCAAAATTAGTGAAAAATCATATAAAAAAGTGGAAAAAATAACATAGCCCAATATCCAATCAAATTAAATTGTAAAAATTAAAATGGAAAACACATGAGTATAAAAAAGACAAAAGAATATTGACTATAAGAGGGTTGCCATATTACTTTTGGGTTGTTAATTTCAAATTACTCTTTAAAAGACTGACTATAAGAGGGTTGAAACTCATCTTTCCTAATCTGAGACAAACATTGAGCCTAAATGCATATGGGTGTTGTAAATTGTCAGACATCTCTAGACTCAGTTAAGTATTGAGCCCAAAAACCTATGGGTCTGATGTCTTATCAGTCCCATCATCCTTGGATTTAGCCAAGTGTTGAGCTTCCTAATGGATAATATATATTTTATCTTTATAGGCTCATAGATTAAATATATTTTATTCTAATGGAACAAAGATTTTTTTTTTTTTGTGAAAGAAGACAATTTTTTCCCTACAAGAAATAGAAATGTTTTAGTAGCTATTAAAAAAGGAAATAAATATTATTGTGTTAGGTTTAATTTTTCTCTTTACTTTAACAAGAGAAATTTTATCTTAAAAAAGTTTTCTAAAAAGCTTAATTGAACTTTCCCTAAACTAATTCTAATTTAATCATCAGTGAGTCCCCAAAAAGATTAAAAAAAGACCTTTCATAGATAACATTGATGATAATTACTTTATTCAAAGAAACATAATAGATTGAGATTCAATACCATCATGAATACTAATGTATTTGATTAAGAAAACCCAAAGGCAATATTTATTTGTTGAAGCACTTTTGGTCAAGCTTTGTTGCTTATAGAGATGAGTAATTTGTCTTTAAGATTTTATTTCTCCTTATTTGGGGCAATTAATATTTGCAATAATTTTCTAAATAAAGAGCAATAAAGTTTTAAAGACAAATGACTCATCTCTAACAACAACAAAGCTTATGCTAGTGTTAAATCTTATTTAGATGTGCTTTTCAACGAACCAAAGATAATATATCTCAAGTATATCTTAATAGAACCAAACCTAAGCTCAATATTTGAAAGAAAGATAAGTCTCAAAACAAAGGATAAATACTAAAAATTATGGTGGTGAAGAGTGTGTAAATGTTTTAAAAATAGTGTCAAAACCCTATTTTTATAATGAATTTTGAAAGCAATTCTAATAAGAATTAGTTCTGATTTTTACCATAATAAATTCTCTTTATAATCAATCTTAATTACCTGTTATATAACTTGAATTAAACCTAGCAGTTCTGGTTTTTAAGAGCTGTGAAAAATATCTAAAAAATATGAAGAATTAATTCTAGAAAAAGAAGATGATAAAGTTGATAAGACTTAATCTATATAGTAGAGAAAATAATCTTTTATGGACCAAACCCAAGCCTAAAATTAAGTTGGTCAAGTACCAAACCCCCATTTGCTTAATTTCTTTTTCCACATAGAGCATATGTTCAAAAAAACATAAAATATTGAAATATATACTAGTATGCATGCTAATATATTTCAACCAAAAAGAGGTACTTAATTAAGTATTTTAGAATTGATCAAGCTTTGTAGTTGTTAGTGATGAATCCTTTGTTTCTTAAAATCTTATTGCTTCTTATTTGGGGCAATTAATATTTGTAGTAATAAGTCTTTTTAGATTTCAATAACATTTCATTATTTAGATGCAGTTCCAAACAAGATTAACACACCAAAGATTATATAACTTAAATATTTCTCAATGAGACTGAATTTAAACTTTAGATTTGGAAGAAAAATAAAGCTTTAAATAGAGGAGAAAATATTGAAATTTAAGGTGAGGAAGAGTATATAATATGAAAAAACAATATAAGAAACCCTTCACACAACCTTTTTCTTATAATGAATTTTAAAATCAAAATTGATAAGAATTAATTTTGATGAATACCATAATAAATTCTCTTCATCATCATGTTTCATGTTAAAGAGTTTCATATTGAAAATTAAATTCCAACAAAATTTTAATACAATGTTGAAAATTACAATTTGTGATCCGAAGTAGAGAAAAAAGCGTCCAGTGAGCAAGCTGGCAACACAGCTGTCAAAGCAAAAGACTAAAGAAACAAAACGAAACACATAGTCAATCCTTGTTCTTGCCTTTCTCGATATATTTCACAATACGACAAGATCTGGAATAGCTAGCTAGGTTTGATGCACGAGGGCAGAAACAAAGAGAGCATTTTCCACTCAATTTCCAACACTGCTACTCATATTTTCCATGAGCAATTTCCACTACTTGCGATGCATCCAAAGCTCAACTGCTGCTTACCATGGTCAAGAGCTACACAGTAACCATAGTACTAAACTAGAATACTCTCATGCGGGGGTTCCTCCCATGAGATACTATATAATTGTAGGAAAGTTTTTGCATTCACGGCAGATTATATATCTTAAACTATCTTCTTTTTTTGGATGTGAAGATACAAGAAAACATATTTTGTAGGTCTAAATTAACGAGTAAAACCCTAGCTGTCCAGATTTTTACAAAAAATACATGTCCTCACTCGAACTCTAGACTTACAGTGCAGATTGCAAACCCTCTACCATTGCGCAGCACACATTGAGGACTATATATACATATTTTAGCTATTTATAAACATCGTGCCATAAGCATTAAAATGGATGTGAACTACAAGAAATACACTTTATCAAACATTTTTTGGTTCTTTTACATAGAGCCTCTAAAGCTGCAGTACTCAACATAACCTCAACTCACGACTTTAATTTCATAAACATGCAAATCTGCCTTCTTCACAACTTGCTACTCTCTGATACTGTAATGCCATTATCTGCTAGGCCCAGCAAACTGCTAATCGATCGAGCTTTGACCACACCAAGCTTGACCTTCTTCTTTGCAATCATTAAAGGCTTCGTTTCATCTCCATCTTCATCAGCTGGAACACCATCAAGTTTAGCATCGGATAATGAACGTTTCGTCTCTTTTTCCTCTAATGAGGACGAGCTCGATGATGGCTTGGACTCGGCTTTCCTGGGTGCAGTGCGAGCCATGGATCGGCTTCGAACGCTATTCATGCTTCTCAGCCTTCCTTTGCCCAAGTGATGCTCACAAAGTGAGTATCCCACAAGAGTTTGTTGGCAGCACCTCCATCCTCTCCCATTCACACGACTGCACCTCGATCCTTCCATAAGTGCACCACCTCTAGCTTTCCTTTTTACACTAGAATTATTAGTAGCACCACCACGACCCTCTTTGATGATTTCATTACTTTCTTCTTTTTTGTTATTACCTTTCTGCAGCACACATTTCTTGTTCATCTTTGTCTTCATTTTCTTAGTTTTCTCCATTATTATTTCTTCATCATCTGATGGTGTTTCGAACCTTCCTATTCTCTTTAGTGGAAATGCTTTCTCTCCCTCACCCCATTTCTCAACTCCTATAGTGCAATCAAGCAAAAAATATCAAAATGAATATAACTTTCATGGTGGTGAGTCTGTGCGGGGACATAGTTTGTAATGTTGTTTTGAAACATGACAAGAGTTTTACCTTGACGGGAACAGCTAGATGGTGTAAGATTCATAGTTTCTATTTCTGCACCCATGAAACTTCCCTTCCTAAAACAAATAACCAGACCAAGAAGATCCACAAAAACACACATGAAATTCACAAAGCCCAAGGAAACAAATACTGGTAGCAAGTGAGAAAAAGAGAAGAACGCAAGAATGGAGAGCAAAATGTGTAGGGCCATCATCCCATGCTAACATGCACCACATGGGCATATTAGCTAAGAGTACCTAGATTAGATTAGAGTAGATGGCAAATAATAAAATAAAACACTTCAACAGTATCATTTCCACTAATTAGCAATTACAGTTTTTTTCCTGGTAAAATCAACACAAGGGCCTCTATTTTCAACCTCTTTTAGTACAAGATTTTATGAAATAAGAGAAGAGCATGGATTTTTTTTACTTCATGTCTTCAATTCTTTCTCACCTGGTATCATTACTCCTCTCTCCATCGCTCCCCCTCCCATCGTTCTCCAACATAATCTACACAAAAAAATCAAAACAAAAAGAGGATACAATCAACCATACTTACTGTCTAATGTGATGTTGCGGGGTGCAAAATTAACCATAAAAGGCAAAATTAATCTATGTAACACTGAGCACAAATGCACTCCTCCACTAAAACACCTACCAAATAAACTCAAAAACAAGATATGTATATATAAAAAAAAGGTACGGTTTTTTTTTTTCACTAACCAAAATTAACAATCACTGCTTACCTTCTTTTCTTTCTGTGCCCCAGCACCACCAGAGCAATCTTGGCCATTAATTCCACCTCCGATCGGCTGATTTGGTTGATCAGATGGCCGGGAAACATAGCACGCAAGTCCATGAGGTTGTTGATGGAGATTTTGAAGTGGGTTTTTGTGTATTTGAAGTTGCACCACAGGAGACTGGAACTGGAGATCTGAGAGAGGTACAGGAGAAAGAGAAGATAGAGGTAAGGGAACCTGTCTTTTCCTGATCCTCATAGGTGCAATATAAGATTTTGCTATCTCTCTCTTTGTCTTAAAAAGATTTGATCAGACAAAGAAACCAAACTAACCCATAACCAAGAAGTGATCTTTCTAGGGAGGGTCAAAAGAATTTTACAAATATGTAGAGAGAGAGAGAGAATTAACAAACAGGGTGCGATGCAAATACCCCAACACTACTTGCTATGCTAATAAATATATATATATATATATATATATATATAGACACACACAATAACTCCAAGAAGAAGAAGAAAGAAAATATAAAGAGAAAAAATATTTTATTAATAATAACAGCATACCAGTCTCTCTCTCTCTCTCTCTCTCCAACTTTTTTATTTGGTTGCACCACAGAAAGCAAGGGATAAGGGAGGGTAGTAGTGAACCCCATGGTAAGAGGGTATGTGCAGGTGGGGCGGCACGTGCGAGTGACTTGCCAAAAAGGTAGCAGGTAAGAGGGGAATCACGGAGGAGGTGGGGACAGGGTACGGACTAGACTGCCAGGGTGGGAGGGAGGGACAGAGGATACAAAATGATGGGAGTGGCTCGTCTATTTTTCTAATCATTTATTTATTTGTTTGTACTTTTGCTACTATATATTAATTGTACACTCCCTTTTTTTTAGCTAAATTATATTTCTAATCGATCTAATTTGAACTAACATTTCTAAAATACCGGTGTCATAATTTTTTCAAAATTTTCTTTATATTCCCCTTAATTTTACGTGACTAGGCTACTGTGAATGTCAGATTTTGAAAAGAAAAATAAGAAAGGATAAAAGACAATGCTGAATGTAAATTAGTCTTTCATTAATAGTCATGGCAATACTGTATTATATGATGAAAAGACAAAAAAAAACACTTGTATGATGTAAGTGTTACTGTACCATAACAACAACAGAAGTTATGTAAGCAAATTTGTTGCTGCAGAAAATGACAAATCAATATATTTATTATAATATATCATTAGTAAATATTTCGGAGTATGTTTAGAATAATAACGTGCCATAAACCCGCGCTCCGTTGCAGGGATTAAATTTTTTTTTTGTCTAGTTTTAACACATAATTTTTTATGTTGTATTTTGGTTTTTATTCTTTTATTTTTTAGTTTTGTTTCGATCTCTTGATTTTTTCGGTCGTTCTAAGATAGTTTTAAATTTTTTGTTTGTATCTATACACCTTTGCTCTTAGTTTAGATTTTTAATTTTTATTGTTATTTTTATTTGTATTAAATGCAACTCGCGTTAAAAAACATAGTAAGTTTAGCTTTGGTGATATAAAATGAGAGTGAAACTCTTTCTTAAACATGTATAGTTAAACGTGAAATGTTTGAAACACTACCGCAGGTAACTCTTTCGTTTGTCTTATTTGAGGCTACAAAAATTATTTTATTGTGCGCTAAAAAAGTAAAATTACCGGGATACCCCCACTGACATTTCTTGGTTTTTGTCTTATTTGAGGGTATTATGATTATTGTACTATGCACAGAAATGAAAGAAATTGAAAATACCTCTAATACCATGATATTATTTAAAACACATTTTACATAATAAAATGAATATATAAAAAATTAATATACATTTTTAGAAGTTCTACGCCGCACGCGCCATCCAAAATATGCATGAGCTCTGAAATTGGCGTCGCGCCCGAAGACGCGCCAATAGCACTGCGATAGAAAATATAATTGGTAAATTACCAATATACCCCTATAACCAACTCTTGGATTTTGTCTTATAGGGGGTATATACGAACTTATAGAACTCGTGGTGCGCATCAGCTGACCCAGACACCCTGATCATAAAAAAAGGTCAGAGGATTAGTCATGGTGCGCTTAAGTTAACCCAGAGACCCTGGTTATAAAAATATATATATGTGGAAAAAAAAAAGTATAAGCATGAAAGCACCGTAGCAATCCATATTGTTTTTTTTTTAAATCAGTCCGGGGATTAGTTGTGGTGCGCTTAAGCTGGACCGGAGACCCCGGTCATAAAAAAATGTATAAGTGAACAAAAAAAAGTATAAGGAAAAAAATAAAAAATAATAATAAATTGGTCCGGGGATTAGTCATGGTGTGTCCATACTGTCCTAGACACCCCGATTATCAAAAAATAATTTTGGTCCGGGGAGTGGTGGTGGTGCACTTAAGCTGCCTCGGAGATCCTGGTTATAAAAAAATGTATAAGTAAAAAAAAATGAAAAAAAGAGCTTACGCTGGCTGAGAGACCATGGTTATAAAAAAATATAAAAGCAAAAAAAAAAAAAAGTATAAGCGTGAAAGCACTGTAGCAATCCATATTGTTTTTAAAAAAATTCAGCTCAAGAATTAGTCGTGGTGTGCTTAAGCTGGTCGGAGATCCCGATTATAAAAAAATATATAAGTGAATAAAACAAAAGTATAAGAAAAAAAAGAAAAAAAATGTACCAGTAGGAAAACACTTTAGAAAAAAAAAATGTGGGTCTGGGGATTGTCGTGGTATGCATAAGTTGGTCTGGACACTCTGGTTATCAAAAATATTTAGATATAGAGATTAATCGTGGTGTGTTTAAGCTAGCTCGGACATCCCGATTACTAAAAAAACAAAAAACCAAAAAAATATATAAGTAGAAAAAGAAAAAAATATAATGAAAAAAAAAATATAATAAGGAAAAAAAAAACAAATGGCAAAAAAAGAAGAAGCAAAAAACGGAGGAAAAAAAGAAGAAAAAGAATAATTGGGAAAAAAAACATAATCATAAAATAAAAAAGTATAAAAACATAATCAGAAAATAAAAACAAAAAAAAAGCAAAAAAAAAAAAAGAAGAAACGAAAAAAAAAGGAGCGTAATCATAAAATAAAAACAAAAAAAAATGCAGAAAAAAACATAATCAGAAAATAAAAACAAAAAAAGTAAAAAAAAACAAAAAAAACAAAAGAAGAAACGAAAAAAGAAGAAGGAAAGCACTGTTGAAATCCACAGAGATATGTGTTGGGAGCTACAGTGCTTTCCCCACACGGTTTAGTGTTTTGTTAATATAAATTATTTTTAAAAATATTTCTATTTTTTAAAATATTTTTAACATTAAAATAAATAAATAAATCTAAAAAAAAACACAGTTTAATGGCGCTTACAAGTACCCTTTTAATAATATAATAGATTGGTAAATTGTGTGTATCAATCAATAAGTAAATAGTGCCCGTTTGTGTGTTTTAAAAGTGTTTTTTTTTAATTATTTATTTTAACCAAGAGAGAGAGGGAGTTATTGGTGGTCCTGTCGACGTCAAGGGTGGCAGGGTGGTCGGTGGTTATACTACAAATTTTTTACTTTGTGTACGTTGTGCCATCATCTTCTTCCTCTCTGTATATTATTGTTTTTGCCAAAATCATCTTGCATGGCCGCACACACAAATGAAACACAGGCAGGGACCCAAAATAAAACGCAGAAAAAAAGCTTCAAAATTCTGCTTCCTGTAAACGGTGGTTCGACAATGTTTTTAGTGAGTTCCATGGTAATTAAAATTGCAGTTAAACTTTTACCAAATGATTGCAAATTTTATTTTCCTTAAAACGCAGTTTGCACCGCAATACCATACGACCACTTAGAGGCTTGCCCCCATGTGGTCTCAGATTCGAGCTTCATAGTTGCTATATGATGACTACTAGAAATTTATATAGTCATTAATTTTAGAGCCTATTGGATTAATTAAGGTACATACAAGCTGATCGGAACAACCACGTTAATTAAAAAAAAATGTTGCAGCTTTTTTCGAACCCGTTACATGTATCCCTGACCTAGTTTTTACGGATCAAGAAAGAACCGAAGCTCTAGAAGAAATATAGAGTTAGATAGATATTGAGAAATCTTAAAATACATTAGCTAAAGTGAAGGGTCGGAAGGATCTACATAGACTAAAATATGGTTCATTCTTTCTTTACTTCTCCACTTTGAAGGGTCCCATGCAGCTCTCTATCCGATAAGAGTAGCCAAGATGCCTTATTATTATTAGAGTAGCAGCTTCTGAATTGTGACAACGGGTATATAAAATAATTACAATTAAAATTTATAAAGAAAAAACAAAAAGCATGTTGCGAATTTACTGTAGAGAAAAGTATTGTCTTCTGCTTTTAACACACTCATAGGTTACTCTATTCACTTGCTGTATATTTTATTTCTTTCTTTCTCAACACTTCTTCTCTGTTTTTCTTGGCTTATTTAACCTTTTTTAATCTATAATTAATTTTTAATATATTGTATGTATTCAAGTTTTTAATAGGTTAGTATGATTCATCTATACCTTTTTTTTCTTGCATTTTATATAAATTAAATTTATTTTAAAAAATAAAAAAATAATTATTTTTGGAGAACATTTTTTATATGTGCAGCTTTACTTAGTTTTTTTAATTTTATTTTACTCAGTCAATTTTATATGAGTGTTAGTTTCTAGTATCGTTAGATTCAATAAAAAATGATTTCAATAAAAAAATTGTTAAACACAACCAAGTAAATGTTCTATGTTGCAAAATTACATAAATTGATTTATATTTATTCTCAATCTTTTTTATTTTTTATTTTTATTTATTGTTAATAAGTTTTATTTATTTATCTACATAAATAATTCTTATTTTTTTTTAATTAAATGCATGCATAATTTTTTTTATTTATATTTTAAAAATATTGAAAAAAAAAACATTGAAAAGGTCTTCATGTTCAAATTTATAATGGTAAAAAAACATCAAACTCACGACGAAGCACAAGTCAAATAGCCTGTAAAAACTGAAAGAATACATGGTTTTATTGGATAATGCATGCTCTCATAATTCAATATAGATTATAATAGTTTAGTTTTGTTTGTCATTAATCTTTTTCTTATTACATTCTTGCATGTGTTATTTGTTGTTTTTAGTGAGTTTAAAGTTTCTCATCTTTGTATATTTTTAGAATAAAAGGTTTTGGTCAGATATTAAAAGTAGATTACAAACAATTTTAATGAGATATAATTTGAATTTGTATGCGAAAGATACAATTAAAAACGAAAGATATAGTTAAAAGTAAAATGGTCAAGTTGACATCTAGAAAAAAACAATGTGGTCCCTCAAAGATATACATTAAAAAAAAGTGTGTTTTACTCCATATATTTCATTGAATTTTTTTCTAATATCTTCAATTTTAGAATTTTAAGTTTTGATCCATTTCATTCCCTGAGTTTGAGAAATATAAGTACTTTATATAAAAGAATAATTCTTGATGTCAATGAATTCTGTTCGATAAAAATATTGCTATTGAGGGATTTGTTTTTATATATAATTAATCTTTCTAAGAAAATAGATTAAAGTTTAGGAATATTAATTGATAGTGGTAATTTTTTTTTATTTTTTTTGCTTTTCATTTATTGAAGTCTCCAAACAATTAATACGTTTGAAATTCAACTAGCAAATGACATGTTGTTTGCCACTATAGATGGCACGTCATCTACCTTATTTTTTTCTTTCAATTTTATCAAATTTATCAAAAACAAAATAGGGGTTAGGAATATAGACTTAACCTTGCAATCCAGTTTGCATTTGGGCCACTTAAGCCTAGGGTATATGAGATCTTTTTTATAAAACTCTTTTTTATTTTATTTTTTCTTAGACTTTAATTAAAATTTGTTAAAGGTATTATTAAATTTATATTTAGGTTATTATTACATTAATTACTATCTATTTCTCTAGTTTATTTTCATATAAATTATATATTTTTTTATAATATTAGCAAGCATTCTTTTTATGTAGTCCTTCATAATTATTTTTTTCTTAGAATTTAATAAAAAAAAAACAATATATCTAAGATATTATTTCATTAGTATCCATTCAATTCAATATTTATTTTTAATTAATATTATATATTGTTTTACAATGTTAGCAACTATTTTATTAATTATCACCTACTATGCAGATTTTTTAAGTTTAAAGTTTTGAATATACTTTGTAAGTAAATTTAAAAAAATTGAAGAGCTCCATGTGATATAAGATCAAATATCTTAATTTGCATGTACTTCTCAACTTCCTAACTTCGTCTTTAGTTAATATTAACAACTTTTTTATAAATAAATCTGATCTGACTCACAACAAATTGAGGTAAGTTGGCTAGTAATATATGTGTGTTTGTCAAGTGTGTGACTTCTTATGTTTCTAACAACTAAAATAGAATGGGATGGTTACTGCAGATACTATAATATATAATTTTTTTTGTCTTCAATTTGATTTTTTTAAATTACATTTTATATGTGTGATTGAATGCTTAATTTGTCAAGTTTTGTTAAGGAAAAATTCAATAATAGGGATCAAAATGGAAAACAAGGAAAAACATCATGGTGACCTAAACTTTGAGTGAAAATATCATTGTCATCCTTCTACTTATATTTCTCAACCTTGAGAGCCTATAAGCTTTTTTTAAGATTTAATTTTGTTCTAAAAGTTCGCTTTTCTTGTTTTTCAATCCATGAGTTTAAGAGAATAAAGAGAAGGTCATTGTATTTGAATTGAGAAGAGAGACAATTATTGGTTGATACTAATTTTAGCCATAAAAAAGATTGATCTTGGTATCAATGACTTCTAATTGACCAGGAGAGCTTGATGACAACTGTTTTTGTCTTTAAACATAAATTTTAAAAAAAATAGGAGAATAACTCAATTTATATTTTTTTATTCAGACTGATTTTATGTTTTTTTTAAGGTGATTGGATGCTATAAAGGTTTTATGGTGTTTTTTTAGATGTGTTTTCAAGTAACAAATGATTGGAAAATGGAGTATTTTTATAAAAAAAAAATAACAAAAATCATCTACCTTGATTTTTAAGCTCTCTTTATAGGTTCAAATGTGTTGGGCCATTTGGTCCAGGCCTCGTGCCTGACTTTTTTTTTAAGTCCTTTAATTTTGTTTCTTCCATTTTTATTGTTGATTTGTTTATATATATATATATGTGTGTGTGTGTGTGTGCATTTTTAAATCCCTTTAATATTGTTGTATATAGTTAAAAACATTACTAAAGCTAATGGAGTCTATGAGCAGAGTCATAAATTTGATGGGTTAGGCTGTAAAGTCTAGGTTTATCCAATATATTATCGAATCAATGTTTTTTTTTATAAAAAAAATCTATTAATATTTTTGAAGTATTTGGTTTATTTGAATTGTCCTTTAAGATATATTTTGTGTTAATTATTTTTAGGATTAGTTTATTCTAGGTTGCTTTTTACAAGATTATCATAGTGTCATGACTTGATTTATTGATTTAACAAATTAATTCGGGTTATTCCGAGTCAATTTAATATGTAGGTGTGTCAATATTGGCCATACGTGTTAAAAGGCCACCATGACTTTTCAAATGTCACTATGGAAGTCTAGTTTATGTTTAGATGTTTGGTGATGCCATTCAAGTTGTTCAAAAAGATGAGTGTGACCACACACTTGTTATAAACACGTGCCAATAATTTTTCAAATTTTAAATATTATTTTATTTGTAAAACCTCTAAATAGCCCCTTTTCCAACCTACTGTTATATGTATATAATATGAAAAGATAAAAAAGCCTTAGACATTGATTAAACAAATTAAACTCAATGTTAATTTAATCATTTTACTATGTTGTCAAAAGAAAAAGTCAAAATACAAAGTAGGTTTTAACTTATTATTTTAAATAGTGAGATCAATTGTTTTTGTTGAGAAGAACAAAATAATAATTTTCAATCGATGTTATCAAAGAGTTAAAAGTTACATTAAACTTTGCTACAATAAACCATCTATCCTTTTGGCTTATTTTAATTTATTATTGTCATAACCCAATTTTGGGTTATTCCCCAAAACTATCCGAAAAATAACAAAAAAAATAAAATAAAAGGAGCTGGTGTCAGTAGGAAAATCAAGGTGATTTTTTGGATGTTTTTGAGAGCTCGATCGTATCTCTTTTGTGTCCAAAAATGAAGGAAATCGCAAATTTAAGGCTAAACTAATTTATTATCGGATAAATCTGAGTAAAAATTAAGTCGAAAGACATAATTATATTTTTATGGGTCAGTTTGATTTAATTGTTGGCCAATTTAAAAGTGTGATTATGTTTGAGAATTAATTTAGGGTCCAATCGAAAGATTTAATTAAGTGCAAGGACTTGATTATACTTTAAATTGGTCAAATTAATTTTATTAAGGGCTTAATTGATGAAAAATCAAGTTCTTGAATTTAATTCAGGTTCAATTGATGAGATTGGAATTTTCGGAGATCGATTTGAATATTTTTAAGCCAATTATGCGAAATCAGGGGCCAAATTGAATGAATTGAGAGTCTAATGGTCAATTGGGGGTTAAATCGTGTAAATCAGAAACCAAGGACCATAATAAAAATGACATAAAAACACCAAAAAAATTTAATTTAAAATAAAATAAAATTCAAATTTTAAAAAAAACATAATGTAAGCTTATAGGGGAAATTTAGGGAGTTGATTTTTTTTCTTGTTATAATAATTCTTGGCTAATATTCGCTTCTTAATTAAATTGAATGGCATCTCATGTTAGTTTATTTCAGCCGATCTCTCCGTCAAGAATGTCGAACAATGTTATATAATTTAGAGAAAATGATATATTTTCCCATCTCATTATTTTTTGGACTCACAATCATCTCAATAATAGCCTTTTAATTTGAATTTTTGTTTATTTTTTAACCTTCTGTTTATCTCCTATGACAGCGTAGAGGGTTGACCATATCTATAAATTAAATGTCCCTTCCAAGTCAATCAAAAAAATAATCCAAATATATATAGAAAAATTGGGAGCTCGATTTTTCACAGGCAAAATCAAATCACAAGGGCACATAATTTTTATGCAATAGAAAGTCATCTTATTTCTCTCGGGAGTGGCCAAGTCCGAAATCATTCCTTCCCATTTCAAAGAAAGAGCAAATACATATTTAATATGGACAATTCACAGCATGTCACATGGCAATAGATATAACGAAGCTATAATAGTTTTCTTCAGTGGAGGAAAATGACACTTCGATCCCTACAAACCCACAAAGACATTTGATGGAACGTAAATTAAATCTTGTGGCTCGTTTTCGATCTAGCTATTTTCGGGCAACTTCACTAGACCATTATCATCAAGTTGCTTCCAAGCCACGAATGGAAGGGAGGAGAGAGAGAGAGAGAGAGAGAGAGAGAGAGTCCTTGGTTGGTGTCATATTTTGGTTTGAATTCCAATTGGATGGTGTTTTGAGTTGTAGATCTTGATTTCCATTAGAGCATATTTTATTTATGTTTGACTGTGTTTAGCTATCGAGTAATTGTAGGAAAAATTATAACTTTACACACTCATTTGTTTGTTTGATTTTAGGAATATAATTATTAGACTCGGCCGTGTTAACCCGAAAAAACTAAAATACTATATGAGATTTTAACTCATACAGTAAAGTAAATTATATACATTATAAATAATAGATTTTAAAATAATATTTTTAAAATTTATTTAATCCTTGAATAACATGTTTAAACCAAAAAAGAATTTAGAGATTAAACATTAAACATATAGTCAAAAGTTTTTGAACTTATCTTTCTTCTTTTTGGTTCAGGTAGCATAATCTTAACTAGACACCCTCACACTTTTAAATACTTTAAATTTGGAGAATAACCTTTCCATAGTTTATATGGTGTTAAATTAGTTTTCTTATAAGGAATTCTATTTTGTAAATGATTTGCAGATAAAATAGCTTCACCCTATAAATTATCAGGGTGCGGAAGAACTAACTAACATGAGTTTCATCATTTCTTTTAAAGTTCTATTTTTTATTTTAGCTACCCCATTTGACTTGGGTGAATAAGGTGGAGTAACTTCATGTATTATACCTTTTTTTTCACAATAATCATTCATTAGAACATACTCACCTCCTCTATCTGATCTAATTTGTTTGATTTTTTTTAGTTGATTTTCTACTTCTTCTTTATAAAATAAAAACATCTTATATGCTTCATCTTTACTTCTAAGTAGGTAAAGTTTTGTAAATCTTGAAAAATCATCTATGAATGTCACATAGTACTTCTTGCCTTCTCTAGACAAAGTTTGTTTTAAATCTCTTAAGTCTATGTGTATTAAGCT
Source organism: Salix caprea (assembly GCA_964035475.1). Taxonomy (NCBI): domain Eukaryota; kingdom Viridiplantae; phylum Streptophyta; class Magnoliopsida; order Malpighiales; family Salicaceae; genus Salix; species Salix caprea. Next base: position 26,856,759 of record OZ037743.1, on the reverse strand, counting down.
AAGTAAGTCAGTTTCTCTTTTAGATGTACATATTATCTTAGTAATTTTAGCTTCAACACATACTTCATATTTATTCATAGATGTACAATTTAAACTAGAGATTAAACCAAGAGAGTTTATTTTTTTAAAGATAAGATAGACTAACATGTCCTAATCTAGAATGCCATAGATAAATACTATCAAGCAAGTAAGCAGAAGAAGATACATTTTCATGCATATTATCAGCAACATTGAGTCCATGGTTATGATATCTTTTCCCCACAAATACATTGTTCTTTGTCATTACAATATTATCAGATTGACTGACACTTTAATCACAAATTTTCACAACAAACCTACAAAGACCAAATTTGCCCTTATATTAGGGACATGCAACACCTCATTCAAAGCTAACATCTTCCTCGAAGTCAATTTTAAAAGGACTTTGCCTTTTCCAAGAACATTTGATGTCCTTAAATCTCCAAGGTAGACCACTTCTTCTTCATCCTTAAAAGGTGTATAGGTGGAGAGGAATTCTTAATTTGCATATATGTGCGTAGTAGCACCAGAGTCTACCGCCTAATTTTTCTCATTGGTCACCATATTGACTTGAGAAACATCTGCAACAATGATGTCTTCTCCTTTAACCATATTGACCATTGTTTTAGGAGGATTGTTGTTTCTCTTTAAATTTCAGCATTGAGGTGCATGGTGGTCAGGTTTAGCACACACAAAACAATTTTTTTTCTTAAAATTGTTGGTTTAGGGTTTGAACATAGTGGTATTGTTACCATTGGACTTAAAATTATTTTTATTAAATTTGTTCTCATACCCTTTTTTTATGTGAATTCTCTTCTACCAAGTTTGCTTTGGTGGTCATCTCTTTCTTCCTGGTAGCTTGCAATTCATTTCTATTTGTGTCCTCAATGATTATGTGGGTGATAAGATCAATAAATGACAATTGTCTATACTTGTGCTCTAGTTGTAGTTGCTCCATGAGTTAAGAAGTTTTTTAATTAGTATTCCAGCAATGAATGTTTCAGGAAGGTTGACACTTTTAGTTTTCATATCTTTAAGAAGTTTATGGTATTCGTTAATTTGAGCTTTGATGTCTTTGTCATCAAACATTTCCCATTGATAAAAATTTTCCAATATAAATTTTTGTTTCCCCACATCTTCGGCAATATATATTGCCACCAATTGCTCCATATCTCCCTTGCTTTATTGTGGATGCAATACACATTAAACAACTCGTTGGAGATAGTGCTTAAAATAAAGTGCCTAAAACCTTATTTCCATATGTCCATGCGTGGGCATTCTCACTATCCTTGGGATCGACAAGAACCCAAGCCACCCCATGTAATCAACGACACCGAAGATCCTAACTTGCCACCTCCAGAAGTTTTCTCCAACAAAGATCTCAATTTTTGAGATACAAGGAAATGGCTTGGCCAATGACGACAGTTTGAGGAGAGGTGACATTGGCAAAACCGTTAACAACAACATCATTGAGGGCAGAAGCATTTTCAGCAGGAGTGTTTTCATCCATATTGAACAGAGATATCCTTAAGATTGTTGTATAACAGAATGCAAAGAACGAAATTAGAATTAAAAAACCTGAGGCGAGCACGAGCACTGTTCTTAAGGATATTTTCCTAATAGCAGGGGACCCTCGAGAATTCAACAAGCTCTTCCTCAACACAAGAGGGCAAAACAAAAACAACTTGAATAGAAAAAAGACCAACAAACCAAGAAGATGAAAGTATTTCGGATTGTTACTTGTTTGAAAAAAAATGCATAGTATCAAAAATAGTCATGATTTAACAGTCATGTTTAATTTATCATGAAATTAAAAGGGTTGCTACAACAATTTTAAGTATAGTTGTTGAGAAATTAAATGACTATAACTATTATAGTTGCTAGAAAAAATAAACATAAAATGTTTTAAATTATGTGACTGTTAAAAATAAATTTTCAAGTGTTTGAAATATTATGATTTTAGTTTAAGGGTCATAAAAAAATTTAATGTTGGAGACAAAAATTTTAGAGAGCATAGGCGTTGCCTTGCACGCATGAGGGACAAATCAAAGGTTTTCCTCTTACTCGGCTTAATCTTATATGAGCGAGCTCACTCTATTTTTTTCATTGGCGATCATCCCATCTCAAATTTTATTATATAAACACTTGATAAAAATATTCTTTTTTCCAATGTGGGATAGAAAGCCTTATATATACTCTTTGTACTAATAAAGGTTAGTTGTGTTTTCCAATGTGGAATAAAGATTTTTGAAATAACTTTTACAACAACAATTTAGTAGATGCAAGTTGATAATCTCTTGCAAGCATAAGTTCTAACAGTTAAAACTTGAAATTTTAATTAAAATGTTTCATATTCATGTGTTAGAAGTGATGTAGTAAGGATTTAGATGTTACAAAGGATTAATTTCTTGTACTTCTCGTATAGTTTGAGACTAGTGTACCTCTTAAAGAATCGAAAACATTGATGATAAACAGAGATAAGTTGGAGACTAGTTTGAGCTTCTATAGATGATAACATTTTCTAATTATTCTGGATTAAAAGGGAATGTTCCTTGTCAAGAAAGCAACAATGGAAGAAAAGCCATTGCTGCGAAAGACGAAGTGTCTTCAAATACTCATTGATTTTGACTTTATATTATGATATCAAGCCACTAATGGAGATAAGTAATTGTTTCTGGTTACTTTCACTTTGTTCCAGCAAGATAAATTTGGGTTATGGTCTCGTCATGTGACCTAATTTCATTATATCACACACACACACACACACACACACGTACTGTAATATTACAATTTTGAGATTTTACCTTCTGTTGGCATTGGATTCCATTAATTACTGTAGTTTCTATGTTGAATCGCATTTGGGGGGCAAGTCGATTAGATTAGATTCTCTTTAAGGAAGATTGTGTTGGATGATTATGCATCAACTTATGCACAGAATCAAATTAAAGGAACTTGTTTTTTTAAACCTAGAATAGTGATATAGGAAGTTGGGTTATGAACTAAGCTAAGACACTTTATGTAGTTTTACTTCATTTGCCCCCTTCTTATTGTATTTGTATTCATTTTGGAAGGGAAAAAGGTTAATGTGACCGGCTTCTCCATTGACTGTTCTGCCTGCAGTGATCATTGCTCAATGATGCTCAGGCAGAATAAAAGGCAGTTGCCAGAATGCTGATAAAATTCCTAGTGGCATTTGCAAAAGTCGTTAAAGTCCTTCATTTAAAAAGCCAAATGTGCTGTAGTGGTAGATGCACCAGCTGTTTTCAAAGCTTTACCTGTCAAATTCTGGATGAAGAAACGATAATTATACTGCATAAACTGCTGTCAATTTATCACCAAGTAATTATTCATAGTGTCCTGGTTTTGCGAATCCAACAAAATACTACAAAACCCTAACAGGAAAGTGCTAGCAGGTGCTTCTGATTATCAATTAATGCAGTCATGGGGGGATCAAAATAACGTAGGAAAATGTAGATTGAAGACGGAGAGCTAGCACATCAGCGCAAAATATACAGAATTGTTTGCAGCGGGGACCAGCCTCATGCATGTGAAAGTCGATCCATTTTTTAATACAAAGAGCGACTACTCAGAATTAGCTCGCACTCCTTTGTTCTTATTTACTTTCATGCTGGCTTTAGACTGGTGCTGACTATTTTTTAAAGGGTTTTGTTAGATTTGCCAAAACATCAATGTGACTTGAGAATTTCCTTCGGGCTTTTTTAATTCCTTGACAAGTGAAACCATGGGGAGGAGAAATTCGTTTATATCTAGCAAGTAGTGTCTATTGAAGTTCAATATAGACTAGGATTTAAGTAAATAGTATTTAGAGTTTGTAAGAGTTTTAATATTGATAGAACTTCAAAGTATTAAGATTATTATCTATTAGATTAATTTTTATCATTGTTAGATAAAATTCTAATTAAAAGATGAGTCCTAGTTAATGTAGAAATCCTTGATGAATTTTTTTTGTAACAAACTAGTTTATTAGAACTATTGTTTAACTATAATGTTAGATTCCTGGTTAAATTATGATTTCTTCAAGTAATTTAATTCATTAATTGTCTAGGACTTCATGTCTATAAATAGATTTGTAATTAAAAGCATAATACATAAGCATAGAGGGATATAAAGAATAACTAAAAAGTTGTATCTTTTGAAAAAACTTTTAATAAAAAAATTCATTCCTCTCATTCTTTTTATTTTTTAGCATTGTTCTTCTGTTTGTTCTTATAAATTAGTTACTTCACCTTTCATTCTCTTCCAATAATGCCTCATTTTAGTTATAAAAATGGTTGTGGCAATGGCGAAGATATGACCATGTGATAATTATAGATGATAATTGTCGTAACCCATTTTTTGGGTTACTCCTCAAAATAAAATAAAATGACAAAAAAAAAATTAAATAAAAGGAGCCGGCGTGGGTAGAAAAATCAATGTGGAAATTTTGGTTGTTTTTGCGAGTCCAATCGTATCTCTTTGGTTCAAAAAATAGAGAAAATACAGATTTAAGGCAAAAATAATTTATCGTTGGATGAATCTGTGTAAAAACTAAGTTAAACGACATAATTATATTTTTTATGGGTTGATTCGAGTTAATCGTCGACAAATTTAAAGTTTAATTATGATCGGGAATTAATTTAAGGTCCAATTGAAGGATTTAATTAAGTGCAAGGACTTAATTATACTTTAAATTGGTCAAATTAATTTTATTAAGGGCTTAGTCAATGAGAAATCAATTTCTTGAATTTAATTCGGGCTCAATTGATGAGAATGGAGTTTTCAAAGACCAATTTGAATTTTTAAGTCAATATTACGAAATCAGGGGTCAAATTGAACAAATTGAGAATCCAATGGTCAATTAAGGGTTAAATCGCGCAAATCGGAAACCAGAGACCAAAATAAAACAAGGCGCGCACATTTAAGGTTGCTGTTGAAATTTTGACAGGGATACAATTGCATAAAATTAAAAGTTTAAAACTAATTGGGGGTGTAATTAAACCAATCAAACATTGAAGGACCAAATTGTAAAAACAATACAGACATGGCAACCCACGGCCTCACTGCAAATTCATTGCAGAGGCACCCTCTGCAGAATTTGCAGAGGAGGCAGAGGCAAGAGCTACCTCTGCACCTATAAATAGAAGGGGAGTTTTATGCAGAGAGGAAGAAGAAAAACTGGGAGAACATTGAGAATGGAAGAGAAAAAGAGGGAAAAAAACAGAACAAAGAGTGATGTGAAAGAAAGAAGGAGAAGAAATGAGTGAAAAGTTTTACGTAACGGAGGAGTAAAAAAACAGCTCCCCGTTGCAGCTCTTCTCTCTTCCCGATCGCTTCTCTCTCTCTCTAAAAACAACCGTGAAGCAGCCACCGTCTCTGTCCCCCATTAGCAGCCGAAAGCCACCACTTGTAGCTCACCGTGACCACCATCAGGTCCAGCTTCTTCTCCAACTCCGACGAGTGCACCAGCAGCAACAGCGAGCTCGAACCAGTAGCAGACCGGCGACTTCCAACGCCTCCTCCGGCCACCACAGGCCACCGTTGACGACGCCACAACCACCAGGACAACCACCTCGACCTCAGCTACCCGACCATACCAACAGGTGCGCCTTTCACCACATTTGAAATTCTTACTATTCATCACCTTCAACCTCCCGTCCTTGCATGCATTGGGACGTAATCGTCCCACTGTTCATGCAGGGCCGGACGTAAATGGATTGGGCCGGGCTTTTGTGCCTGGCCTGAACGTGCAAGAAGATGGGCTGTCATTTCGTCCCATCAGGGGTGACAAGTCGGCCCAGACCCGAATAAGGTGGGCTTCCAGCCCACGATGGCTGGAAGCCCAGCCTAGACCCTTTGGGCTTCCAGCACACGATGGCTGGAAACCTAGCTCGTACCCTTCTAGGCTTCCAGCCCGTGAGGGCTGAAAGCCCAGCCCACTGTGACAGACAGCCCAGCCCAGAAAAATAAAAAAAATAAAAAAATACAAATTGACAAAAAAAAGTATTTTTATTTTTTTTACTACTATTATTATTACAAAAAATATAAAAAAATATATTTGTTTTTTATGCATACGGACAAATTCCATGATTTTTCCATACATATTTTTCGTAAAAATTATGGTGCATCTTTCTCATATTTTGAAACGAAAATTGGATATCGTAACCGGTTTATGATTATCCGTTGGAATTTGGCCAAAATATCAAAAATAATTATAAATATTTTTGTTTCATCTATTAGGGTGTAAATTTACATTGTAAAGTACTCCCGCGGATAAAATAAATAAATTTTACTACGGTGTAAATTTACATTGTAAAGTACACCCTTAGATAAAAAAAAAAGATTTTTACTACGGTGTAAAATTATATTTTAAAGTACACCCGTAGATAAAAAAAAAACTTGTAACTGCGGTGTAAAATTACATTGTAAAGTACACCCGCAGACAAAAAAAATGTATTTTTGAAAATGCAGTGTAAAATTTTTAACTTAGAAAAACAATCAAACAACAATGCAGCTTACCTTAGGTAGGGTGCACTGGGGGTGATGCGTCTTCCCCTTGCACAACAAGTCCCCTTACCCAAGACTCTCGCAGACCAATAGGTTTCCTAGTGACCATAATACCAGGTGGCGACTCCTAATAATTATCGTTGACAATTATCCCACTAGTTAAGAAAGGGGCAGTGTTAGCTTGAATCTAGATCTTATAATGATTAAGGATGACCTGTTGCAGCTGGGAACTGTTACAGGTTGAGTGATGGTTTTGATTTTAATTAGAGCGCAAAGTATGTTGTTGGTGTTGCTCGTAGATTAGTTGCAAGGCTTCTACTGTTGGATATTAGTTAGGAAATTTAAAGACTGGAGTGTGGAAAGAATCTTTGGTGAGAGTTTGGACTAGAGAAACAAGATTTCTTTATTCGGGTTTCACTTTTGAGATTCATGTTCTGTATAATTGAATGATATTCTGATACCATGTCCAAAAAGTGTTTTCAAAGGAATTCTTCCTAGATATTTATTCTTCTCCTATTTGGAGGCTATTTATATAAAAGATATTGGTACTGTTTAGGAAAAACGGGGGATTACAATATCCTATAATTATGCTATTTCCTGTATTTTTGAATGGAGAATAATTCCCCATAATTACGAGATATTCATATAATTCCAATAGAATTGTTAGAACTCAATTCGTTTGATGATTTACTTCATTAGAAAAATGGAGCTAGGGACATTATAGGCGTAATCTGCGCTACTGCTAAGATTTTTGTTGGATTCCGGAATAAATTTAGACTGAATATTTGCTATACCAGAGTTTTAAATGAGAATCAAAGCTACAGGAGTGACAATGATTGTGGCAGTGGCTTGGAACAGAACACGTACAAGTATTGCGATAGCTGAAGTGATCCTCTAACGTTGAGATTAGGAACAGCTAAGAATCTTCCAATTCTGACTATTGCAGGAAAAAAAATTCGAACATTTTATGTTAGCAAAATTGAACCTTGCATCTGATCAATTTCATGTAGTGATTAGGTAATATCATTGCCACAAGTAAATTAATCCTACATCATCTTGGTACGTACAATCAATGATGAAACCGAAAGATGTTGCCTTTTACAATTATTTCCCTCTTATCATCACATGTCACCTATTGTAGCTAATGACACCAAGATGTACATACCAGTGCTGTTAATTTTGTTTCGTTTTAATCAAAACAGTTAAAATATTTTGTACTAATTTAAAAAACGAGATAAAACAACGCAGTTTTTATCTCGTTTAAAATTTTGATCTATTCCGGAAATTTTGCCCAAATTACAGCTAGAACATTTCAGTTTTGTTCTGCCCGTTCCGTTTCGGCCAAATTGTATTTTTTTAAATAATAAATAATTTTACAATATCAATCATATCTCTTAATCCGACTGTTAGATTGAGATGAAATTTTATGAGTCTCTTGACATATTTATATATATTATGTTAAAATTTCATAGCAATCGGAGAATGTAACGACCTTGCAAGATTGATGATGACATTCTCGTAATATTATATATGTTGATAATTTTGTTCAAAAAATCATTTTATTATGTTTTTTTTAGATTAAATTACACAATTCTAAATAATTTTATTTTTGAATTTGAACTAATTTTTTTAATATATATATATATATATATATATATATATATATATATATATATAGTACAATTCTGAAATGACCCGCCGAAATACTCCAAAACCAAAATATTATGTTCTAATTAAAAAAATAAAACACTAACTAAAACGAAATTGACAACATTGATACGAGAGAGGTCTAACCTATGACCATTGCAAATGCCAAGTGTCATCATAGTATAATACGTCATAAACAATCACTTGAAAAGTAGTTGGCAGTTTTCATCGTCCCAAAGTCGCATTGTATATTTACTAGCTATAATATCTTAATCATGCCGTCCATGGCCTGATCGTGTTAAGTATCTTATGTTTGACTTTGTTCTCTGTCGTATTCTTACCCATGGAGTTTCCGAAATAAAAAAAAGTAAAATCACCACCAGCTATGCCATGTCATTACAAAGAAGTATAGCATTGACATATGGAAGTTCCTTTCAGGATTTGTTCTTTGTCAACGAACCTATATTTTAGGAGAAGAATTCTGCAAAGACAACTAGTTACTGTAGTTTCATTCCTTAGAGGCTCAAAAAAAGAAAAAGAAAAATGAAGTTCCATGGATTTCTTAACATCACACACCTTGTTTTATTTGTTAAATTACTTCAGGGAAAATGATTTTGCATCTCTGTTGGCAATCAATGTTTAAAACCTTTGTTTGCCGACAAAATTTTCACAAATAATATACTGGCTGAAACATTATCCGACAGATCATGAATACAAATTCTGATTAAAACCCAGTTCGACCCCACTTCGATTTTCATAGGCCTCCATTCTTGAAACTTTTAGAACATTTCTCATATCTTGAACGATAGAAGCAAGGAAGAAGCTTCCAGCAACATGAATACCTTGAACTCTTCTGCAAGATAAAAAGAAGAAAAATCATATTCTTTCTTTTCATTTGCTTACTGGGTGTAAGCAGGCACGTATGATGCTATTTATAGATAGTTGATCTACGGAGTTATGTTTAGTTTGAAGGTGGCCAGTGTTATAGGATAAATAGTAAAGGCTTGATAATCTTGTAAGTCAGAGTATCTCACTGTAATAGAAAAAGAAAAACAGGATAACAAAAAAACATGCTTTTTTTATCAGCGAACTTACCATATTTGATTTAGGACTCTGATCTTTAATGCCTGCCCTGCTCTCGTATCCATTAACTATTGTCTTTTCCCCAGTTTGGTCTAAGAATGCTCCATTATACCAGCTATTCGAACCTCTGTAAAGGGGATTAGTCTCTGGTATATTAGGATAATGGAGTTGTTGGACTCCTTGTGGCATTGCCACATTGTCTGACTTGATATTTGCCTCAACTTTAGGAACATCTTTTATATATTGAGATCTGGTTTCCATATTTGTAGAATATGGGTAGTGATCAGCACTAGGATAAGACTTGAGCAAATCTATTGAAAAACACATCTCACTGAATTGATAACTTGCGACTGTCATGTCTTCGGATATTTGGGTTGATGGATCTTGATGTCGAGATCGTTCTTGTGGACTTGGAGGAGTGTGGGCAAATATGGTTCTAAATGAGTCAAACCAAACTGTTCAATCCCTTTGATTTTTTAGCCGTGATGCTCTTTAGGGCTGTGCAATCTCTCATCCCATCCAGTCACTGCAGTGCTGACAACTTCTTGGTCATTCCTTTCAATGTCGCTTTCAACTCCCTGTACAATCAGCTGCATCAGTTCATCACTCTGGCTTCGATAATCTATCTTTCGGTCGGCCTCCATGATCTGCCTTTTTAGAGTATGATCAGGCCGCGGCACAGGGTCTGCTTTTTTATTGGAAATGGCAGAAGCAATATGCGTATCAAACTCGCAGAAGCTACATCTATAAAACCAACCCTTAGAACTTGGATTCTTGCATTGATCACAACTGAAGTCTATGGAGGTGAAAATTCTATTTTGATCAGTGCGTGAGGATGGGAAGAGGTGAACATAAGATATGATAGTAAATGTTAGACTCGCTAACAGTGTAGCAGAAACCAGTGATGTAATCTCCACAAGCCTCACACTTGAAGTTGCTATTGTCCAACGGAGGCTAAACCAAAAGGGTTAGATCGTGATCTGGATGTGGTGGGTGTCGGGTTTTTCTTGGCATATTGGAACATGCGCGGTGAAGAAAAAATGAGAGGTTTTGCAGTTATATATAGTAGCTGTCCCGGGGACAAAAATTTCCATATCCAGCCGGCACATTCACAGCATTAGCTGACAACATTAGACAATTCAGTGCTCGGTAGGTGAAGTAAACAGAGTATATAGCTAGGGCTTACAATATTCAGCTAGCAGACCCTAGGAGCTTCGTATCTATCAAATTTCTTAAGGAGTTCGTGCCTAATTCTTCCCAATAGAATACCAGCTTGATTCTCGTAGCTACGTTGTTGTTTGCAATATTTTTATTATTTCTCAAGAATTTTCTAATTGTAAATTGGAAAATATGCGCTAATAAATAATAATAGATTTATTGATTCAACCCAAAAATCGCGTAGAAAGTTGAAAAAATAAGTTATTTCCTGAAAAAAACTGAATATTTATATAAGTTTGAATTTAGATCACTAAAGTTTACATAGATTTAAAATAATAAAATTAAATTTTATTATGCAAATCGAACAATATCTCAACATTAAAATTAACTTAATTTTAATATCACAAGAATCCCATATAAAATTAACCAAAATAAAACAAAAATAATCCCAAGCAAACTTAATAGAAAATGATTAAATTGGAAATAAAAAAATCAAGTGACAAAAAAAACTAAAAGAAGAAGAAAACATTTTGGTATTTATTTTGAAATTGTTTGGGAACACCAATGATATATTTGCAGAATAGTCTATTAAATAAAAAATAAGTACAAAATATTTGCGGAATTTCAGATCAAAATAAGGCAAGAAAGAAAATTATTCTCAAGGTTGGTTTTCTAGATTTATCATTTATACATGCTATTTTAATGCCCTTTCTATTATTGCTTGTGCTCCGAATGATGCAGCTACAAAGATATATGACTTGGAAGGCTGGTTTTCCTGCTTGCATTAATACTTATAGAGAGATGATTTTGAGCTGCACAGATTACCAGTCAAGAACGTTAGAAACTCCAAAACTGCATGGCAGATAGAACATGACCATTTTCATAAGGTTGCATGGTTATTCGATCGATTGCTTCTAAGATTTTGGGTACTTTGTGTTTGTCTGTGTAAACTTAAAGAAAACAGTGAAGTAAACAAATGTATTTTTCTCTCTTAAATGTTACAGATACAAGGTTACCCTTTATAGAGTTTGGGTACAACATAATAATCTTAACAAAAAAATCTTATCAACATTTGAAATTCAGCAGAAGTCGTGGGTTAGATCAGATCACTAGGTCTTCCTAATCTTCCTCCAGATTTTCCTCTTGTTGATAGCTACAATTGCTTGATTTGCTGAGCAGTTTTCTCTACACACCCCCTCAATTTGAAGGGAAGAGCTCGAACATTCAGATTGGCCAAAGTATTTTGAAACTTGCATGGAGACACTGGTTTTGTCAGTGAATCAGCAAGTTGATCTTTAGTACAAATGAACTGAACCGTAAGTTGTTTTCGTTACAGTCTCGGTTCTTCCATGGCCATCGACGAGCAGACTGAAGAAGAAGGGAAGAAAGACTCTCTCATGGCTCTTGGTGCAAAGCTTGAAGGAGACTCTCTCATGGCTCTCGGTGCAAAGCTTGAAGGAGACGAAGGAGGGGATGATCTGTCAAAGGCTCTCACAGCTCTCAAAGGAAGAGACGAGGACGAAATGAATGCTGATGGGAAAGAGGCATCCTCAGCACGCCTATCTGCAGAGAAGAGAGAGAGTGTTAACGTGGACGGACAAGATGAAAAAGGACAGGACTTACGTGAACGGCTGGGATGAAGCGAACGTGGCAGAGAACGTGGCAGAGACATCTGGCAACCCCGAGCAACAAGGAAACGATGTCGTTCCATTAAAACAGCTATCAAAGCCAAATACAAATACAAACACAGAAAAGATGTATGCAATACTAATACTAATTATCCCTAAGAGCTATATTAAGGGAAGAATGGTAGATTACAAGGCATCCAGTGAAATTGCTTTGAAGCAAATCTTTTGACCAGGAGGCCCGGGCTACCTCGAATCTGCCCAGAGAATTCAGCTTTGATTTCTAGTTAATTTCTTAGTTTTCTTTCAGTATTATTTCCTTTGTCTAAGAAAAATCCCAAAAACACCAAAAACATTGTTATTTCCTTTTCCAATTATTAATAGAAAACCCGAGATATTTTCTCTCACAAAAAGATTTATTTAAAAATTCAAGAAGGTTACAAGTGGTATCAGAGCACGATCCTCAGGCATGGCCGAAGGAACGAGAGTGTCTCAATTGATAGAAACAGTGGCAGGGATGAAACAGCAACAAGAGGCCCAACAACAGAGCCAACAGGCCCAACAACAATTGTTAGAAGACATAGCCCAGCAGATGAGAAACATGTTGGCCCGAATGGATCAAATGTCCAAGGCCCAGGGAAAAAGGCCTATGGTTTCTCCACCAGCCTCGCCCACTAGGTCCGTGAACGGGCACCCACGAAACGAAGTAGCCACGCAAGAGGGAAATCACCAAGTCTAGATCAAGTCTATTCGACTGGAATTTCCAAAGTTTAACGAGGATGACCCGATTGGTTGGGTTTACAAGGCAGGACAGTTTTTTAACTTCCACAACACTCTTGCTCAGCACCGGCTATTTATAGCTAGCTTCCACATGGAAGGAAAGACTATCACGTGGTACCAGGAACTAGAAGATACAGGAATTATTACCAGCCGGGAGGCTTTTTTTACTGCCCTCCAGATCCGGTTTAGGGCCTCGTCATACGACGATCCCATGGAAGCACTGATTAACATCAGGCAGAATACCACAGTTGAGGTATACAAAACCCAGTTTGAATTACTCTCTAATCGAGTAAGAGGGCTTTCTGACGCCCATAAATTAAGTTGTTTTCTTGGAGGATTAAAGGAGGAAATAAGGTTGGGGGTCCGAATGCTGAACCCACAAAACCTGGTTACTGCTTACGGTCTGGCCTGAATGCAGGAAGAAAATTTGGCTATCATGAAAAGGTCCTGGCATCCGAGCACATTGGGGCTACAGGGGAGGAGCCCCATGCCCGCCGCACCTAGAGGAGAAGGAAGGCCCATTCCCGTACACAGACTTACCCCGGCCCAAATGAAAGAAAAACATGACAAGGGGCTCTGCTTCAAATGTGACAGCAAATGGGGCCCAGGCCACAGATGTGGAGGCCTAAAGCTATTTCTAATCGAAGAAACCGAAGAGGACAACGACACCCTTGATCTAACAGAAGACTTGCTTAACCAGAGAGACCTCCAGGTGAACGATGAGTGGGAGATTGGAATATCACAACACGCAATTACCAGTAGTCCTAGCCCAAAGACTATGAGGGTAAAAGTCAGAGTAAAGAATTATGAGTTTGTAGCCCTAATAGACACTGGAAGTACTCATAACTTCCTACACCCGAAGGTGGCCCGAAGAGTGGGGCTGAAAATCACCAAGCACGAGCCCATTGGGGTTCATATTGCAGATGGGTCCAAACTGTGGAGTGAGGGGAGTTGCCCAGAGATTAAATTTTTAATACAAGGGGGCCAATTTTCTACACAGGCGTATATCCTGCCAATAGGAGGATGTGATGTAGTATTGGGGATACAATGGCTAAGGGGATTAGGGCCAATATTGTGGGATTTTAAATCCCTTAAGATGGAGATCAGACAGGGGGACCAAAAAATTTTAATCAAAGGGATGGGAACGGAAGGATCAGAAGTGGACAGCAGCCCAACTTTCTTACAGGAGCTTCGAAGAGCTGAAGAAGGGCTGATTCTACAAGTCTGGGAGATAGGCCCAATATAGAACCAGATACCACAACAGATCGAGAGCCTACTCATTGAGTTCCAGGAAATCTTCCAGGAACCAACAGGTCTGCCTCCCAAGAGGTTCCAAGACCACTCTATCATACTTAAAGAAGGCACATCACCAATCAATGTAAGACCCTACCGATACCCCTATTATCAGAAAACAGAAATTGAAAAGTTGGTCAAGGAGCTACTGTCAGCAGGCACCATAAGACCCAGTCAGAGCCCCTTCTCATCACCAGTGCTACTGGTCAGAAAAGCAGATGGGTCATGGAGAATGTGTGTGGATTACAGGGCACTGAATAAGGAGACAGTAAAAGATAAATTCCCCATCCCTGTGGTAGAGGAGCTACTGGACGAGCTCCACGGGTCACAATTTTTTTCCAAATTGGATCTACGGTCAGGCTTTCACTAGATCAGAATGAGGGAAGAAGATGTCCCGAAGACAACATTCAGAACCCATGAGGGACACTATGAATTCTTAGTGATGCCTTTCGGCCTTACTAATGCTCCCTCCACTTTTCAAGGGCTTATGAATGATATTTTTCGCCCCTACCTAAGAAAATTCATCTTAGTGTTCTTCGATGATATCCTCATCTACAGCCACTCCGAAGAGGATCATGGTAGACATCTAAGAACAGTGTTCGAGACTCTAATAAAACATCAGCTATATGCAAAAAGGTCCAAGTGCAAGTTTGCTAGCAAGGAGATTGACTATCTCGGGCACATTGTTTCCCAGCAGGGGGTCCATGCTGATCACAGTAAGGTGGAGACCATGCTTAACTGGCCGAGGCCTAAGACCCTCATGTCACTAAGGGGATTCTTGGGCCTAACAGAGTATTACCGCTGGTTCATCAAAGGCTATGGGGGTATTGCTGAGCCTTTAACAAGGCTACTAAAAAAGGGGGCCTTTCTATGGGACTCAGAGGCCGAACAGGCTTTCGATCTGCTTAAAAAAGCCGTGACTACACCCCCAGTGCTAGCCCTACCAGATTTCAATAAACACTTCATAGTGGAGTGTGATGCATCAGGAAGTGGGATTGGGGCAGTCCTAATGCAGGAAGGCAGGCCAATTTCTTACTTCAGTAAGAGCCTCAAAGGTAGGGAGTTCACACTGTCTACCTATGAGAAGGAGTTCCTAGCATTAATCAGGGCAGTGCAAAAATGGCGGCCATACCTTCTGGGGCAGGCCTTTAGGGTCAAAACAGATCAACAAAGTCTTAAACACTTGCTAGAGCAAAGGGTGGGGACACCCACACAGCAAAAGTGGCTAACCAAGTTGTTAGGATATGATTTCACGGTGGAGTTCAGGGCAGGAAAGGAAAACCTAGTGGCAGACGTCCTATCCAGAAAAGAAGACCCCACTGAAGAGGATACCCTATGGGCTATTTCTACCCCTCTGGTCCAATGGGTAGAACAACTAAGGGAAAGCTACAAGGAAGATCCAGAAATACAGGAAATCATGCAAAAAATGAAACAAGTCCATGAAGTTTCAATTGAAAGGGGGAGTACTTTACTACAAGTCCAGAGTCTATGTAAGTCAGACCAACCCCTTGAAACAGACAATCCTGGAGTATATCCATGACAGCCCCATCTCGGGACATTCAGGGGTAGAAAAGACACTAAACAGGGCCAGAAAAGACTTCTTTTGGAGGGGCTTGAAGGCAGAAATACAGGATTATATCAGACAATGTGAAATCTGCCAAAGAGCCAAGGGCCTAAACACCAAGCCCGCATGCCTCTTGCAACCCTTACCTATACCTACCCGACCATGGTCCTCCATATCCATGGACTTCATATAAGGGTTGCCTAAATCTAACCAATACACAGTCATTATGGTGGTGGTGGACAGGTTGACCAAGTACGCATATTTTATCCCTCTTTCACACCCTTACATTGCCACAAAGATTGCAACCCTCTTCTCACAAAATATCATGAAATTGCATGGGCTACCAGACGGTATAGTATCAGACAGAGATCCCACATTCATAAGCAAATTTTAGGGGGAATTATTTCAAATCCAAAGTGTAAGGCTATTACTGTCTACGGCATACCACCCTCAGACTGATGGCCAAACTGAGGCCACCAACAAGACACTGGAGGGGTACCTCAGGTGCTATGTACGGGATAACCCTAAGGGATGGTCGAATTGGTTGACTATGGCAGAATACTGCTATAATACTAGCTATCATGCATCACAAAAAGCTACACCATTTGAGGCCGTATAAGGCTACTCACCCCCCAGCATCACAGATTATATACCAGGTTCAACCAAGAATCAAGCAGCAGAGACACAATTATTACAAAGAGCAGAACAGCTAGCAAAAATCAAATACCATCCAAGCCTAGCTCAAGAGAAACAGAGGGAACAAGCAGATAAACACAGGGAAGAGGTTCACTTTAACGAAGGTGAGTGGGTGTACCTTAAGCTCCAGCCATTCAAGCAAACTAGCATGCCAAAATACAAAAATGGGAAATTAGCTTACAAGTACTTCGGACCGTTCAAAATACTAAAAAAGTAGGGACAATGGCTTACCAGCTCGACCTACCCAAGGAGTCGAAGATACACAGCACCTTCAACGTGTCGCTGCTGAAGAAGTGGATCAGTAAGAACACACACCCAGGACCATGGCTACCCGATTTGGGGTCAAAACAGGATCCTCAACCCGAACCCGAAGAGATCATCGACCGCAGACAGCAGATCGGGCGAAGGAAGACAAGAAAAGAACTCCTAGTCAAATGGAAGGGTCAGCCAGCTGAAGACGCTGAGTGGGTAGAAGAAGACTGGGTGAGAAAGACTTACCCGAACCTTGAGGACAAGGTTTTCGAAGGGAGGGATAGTTGTTACAGTCCCGGTTCTTCCATGGCCATCGACGAGCAGACCGAAGAAGGGAAGAAAGACTCTCTCATGGCTCTCGGTGCAAAGCTTGAAGGAGACTCTCTCATGGCTCTCGGTGCAAAGCTTGAAGGAGATGAAGGAGGGGATGATCTGTCAAAGGCTCTCACAACTCTCAAAGGAAGAGACGAGGACGGAATGAATGCTGATGGGAAAGAGGCGTCCTCAGCACGCCTATCTGCAGAGAAGAGAGAGAGTGTTAATGTGGATGGACAAGATGAAAAAGGACAGGACTTACGTGAACGGCTGGGATGAAGCGAATGTGGTAGAGACATCTGGCAACCCCGAGCAACAAGGAAACAATGTCGTTCCATTAAAACAGCTGTCAAAGCCAAATACAAATACAAACACAGAAAAGATGTATGCAATACTAATACTAATTATCCCTAAGAGCTATATTAAGGGAAGAAGGGCAGATTACAAGGCATCTAGTGAAATTGCTTTGAAGCAAATCTTTTGACCAGGAGGCCCGGGCTACCTCGAATCTGCCCAGAGAATTCAGCTTTGATTTCTAGTTAATTTCTTAGTTTTCTTTTAGTATTATTTCCTTTGTCTAAGAAAAATCCCAAAAACACCAAAAACATTGTTATTTTCTTTTCCAATTATTAATAGAAAACCCGAGAGAATTTTCTCTCACAAAAAGATTTATTTAAAAATTCAAGAAGGTTACAGTTTTCTCTGAACTTGGTCATGCACATATGAAAATCAATTTCTATGTGCTTAGTACAGGCATGAAACATAAGATTAAAAGTCAAGTATGTGGCTCCAATATTATCACACCATAACACTGGAGGGTTGGAATTATACGCCAATTTAAGATAAAATTGATTGCAACCATTGGAGTTCTAAGGCAGTGCCTCCAAGAGACTTATATTTAGCTTTTGTGCTACTACGAGCAACTATAAATTGATGCTTGCAACGCCATGAGATAAAATTGGTTCCATGAAAATATAATAAGAACTCATTGATCGTCAATCATCATGATTACCTGCCCAATCAAAATCTAAAAAAGTTTGAATTGTAGAGTTAGGCGATCGACAAAAAAATAGTCTCGTTGATATGGTATGTTTAAGATAACATAGTATTCTTTTTATTGCTTGCCAATGGGGCTCCAATGGGTTATGCATGAACTTGCTTACTTTCTGAATTGAGAACGAAAGATCAGGTCGAGTAAATGCCAAATATTGCAGGCTATTAATAACTTGTCTATAGAGAGAAGGATATGAAAACTGAGCTCCTTTGGTTGCTGTACTAGAATTGTTGCTGATGATAATATCATCAACATAAATAAGAATCACAACCAAAACATCATTCTTGTGCCAAATAAACAAAGAAGGGTATGCCTTGCTAGTACGAAATTCAATTGCCCGTAGTTTATCTGTTAAACGAGAGAACCAAGCTCTTGGAGCTTGTTTCAAGCTGTAGATTGACTTATGTAGTCTGCAAAGATGATTAGGATATTGGGGATGTATATAGCCTTGAGGTTTGGCCATTTAAACTTCCTCTTCCAATTCACTTTGTAAAAATGTATTTTGGATATCAATTTGTTTAATCTGCCAGTTATAAAAAACAACCAAGGACAAGACAATTCAAATTGTAGCATGTTTGTCAACAAGACTGAATGTCTCATTAAAATCAATTCCTTCTTATTGATGAAAGCTTTTAGCAACTAACCTGACCTTAAATCTCTCTGTGGAACCATCAGTATTTTTTTAATTTTGTATATCCACCGGCAACCAACAATATTGGCTTTAAGAGGAGGAGCAACTAATGACCAAGTCCCATTGCGTAGAAGAGCATCAAACTCTACATTCATTGTTGTTCGGTATTGTGGTGACTTGACTGCATCACTAGAACATGATGGTTCTACATAAGAAAAGTGAAGAGAGGTAAGTAATGCTTTAGGTAAAGGATACCATAAAAAAGCATCAGAGGTTGATTTTGGTTTAAAAATATTATTTCTTGATCTGGTAGTCATGGCATGGGTGCTGGTATTGCCTTGCATTATTGTAGGAATCAAGATTAATTAAAAAGGTGACTCTGATGGATTGGAGGAGATGGGTTGGTCAATAGCAATAATGTCTAGCAAGGAGATAGAAGTAGTATGCCTAATAGGTAGTTCTTCATTTGTTCCTGCAGAGTGAGACACTAAAGGAACAAAATCATTAGTTGCAAATGGTATACTTGGAGTTTGCATATCACAAATCTGGTAGGTATTGGTACTAGAAGATGGAAAGGTAGGGTAACATGTGTGGATGAGCTGAATTTTGAAGATAGTACAAAGGAAACATTTTTCTAGTAAGGGAACAGATTTTCATCAAATATTACATGACGAGACACATAAACACGCCCAATTGATAAATCAAGGCACTTGTATCCATGATGATTAACATTATATCCAATGAAGATACATGATTTGCTTCTAAAATCCAATTTATGTTTATTATAGGGTCTAAGATTAGGCCAACATGCAAATCTGAAGACATGTAAGAAAGGAAAAAAATAGGATCTGTTTATAGAGCATTTCATAGGGTGAAAAATTATTGAGGATGGGTGTTGGTAGGTGATTAATCAAAAAGGTTACAACTGCAAAAGCATTTTCCCAATAAAATAGAGGTAAATTTAAGTGTGCTAATAAACTAAGGCCTACGATTAATATGAGGGCATGCAATACGATGAGCTGTGCCATTTTCTTGAAAATAATTATGAGATCTACGGTATTCACAACCCCAATTTGATCGTATGACCTTTATTTTACTACTAAATTGTTTTTCCACATAACATTGAAATTGAAGAAAACATGTTTAACATCATATTTGAATTTAATGGGAACTAACCATAAGAATTTAGAATAATTATCTAAAAAACTAACATAGTATCGAGCACTGATAGTTGAGGCTCAAATGATAGAGCCCAGACATCGGTAAAAATTAAGTCTAATGGAGATTTTGAAAGACAAGTTGAATTAGTAAAAGACAAAGTATGACTATTTGCTAATTGGCAATGAAGACATAGTGTGCCTTTTTATTTTATCAACTGACAGTTTATTTGAGGACAAAACACGTTGAATAACTTGAAAAGTAGCATGACCAAGGTGACGATGTCACTAATTAAATGAAATGCGAACACTTGAAAAGGCTTGAGGAGGAATATTTTTTTGTTGAGAAATGGTACAACCCATTACTAACATGGCCTCAATGAAGGACAGTCCCTGAGTAATCCTTCACAAGAAAATATTGATCATGAAACTTGAAATAAATATTCTTGTCAATGTAGAATTTTTGGATAGAAAGTGAGTTTATCTAAATTTGAAGGACTAAAAGAACTTGATTAAATACAAAGGAATGAGAGGATGTATGAAGAGAGGAATTGCCAATTTTAGAGATATGCAAACCTAAACTGTTGCTAACTTGAAGTTGATCTGTACTAGTATATTCATCACTCTTTAGGTTTAGATTGGCCATATCATGAGTGATATGGTGAATAGCACCTATGTCGACATGCCATTCATTCTCCTAGTCGTCATTATTTGCTGGAATAAAAGCCTGTTTATTTAGAGGAGGAGAAGAATGTTGATAGGTGAGATCAAAATGATGGTAGCACTTGCGAGCAGAATGGCCATGTTTTCCACAGACTTAACACACAATAGTAGAAGAATTATATGTGTCACTTCTAGAGTAGGAGAAAGCACCCCCACCACGATAGTTTTTATGACGGCCTCTACCCTGAGAACCACCTCTACTCCTATTGTTAGAAGATGATGGTTGTCTCTGGGCAATATTTGCTTCAGCAAGGGGTGCAAAAGTAGATAGATGATGATGAGTTAGACAAGATTCTATAACAATTAGGAGAGAGTTTACCTCCTCAAGTGTGATTGGACTATTACAGGCATAGATAGAGGAGACAAAGTTGTCATATTCATGCTCTAGCTTCTGTGAGGAAGAATTTTACAAGTAATAAGAGAATCCTAAATTTTGTCTCTACCACCCATCAAAGAACTTCCCAAATTGGTTACCAGTTTTTATCTAGTTATGATACAATTTCACACCATTCAATAAAAACTAAATGAAGTTCCTTCTCATTCCATCAAAAACCTAGATATGATGTGCTAGATGTTGTCGATGGCACTACGCATATCAATGGTCATAAGCCTAACCACGCACTAGCTCACTCTAATTTCATTCTTGAAAGTCCTTGATAGCTCATTAGTTCATAAGCTTGGATTCCATTGTAGAGGCCGTAACAATGGTGACCCCTTGGATGGTCCTCGAGTGACCTTAGCCCTTGCAACTCATCAACTAGGAATGCATGGTTCTGTTTCAATGCAGATGAAAATTGGAGTGAAAATTCAATTCGTAATCAGATGGACTTGGAATTTGTTCCCGTGTATGAAAAATGTACCAGTATAATAATAAAGCCCTTTGGCACGGCTCAAATCTAAGACCACTTGGTCAATGCACATGACATTTCTAGAGCATCATACAAAAACTATGAGTCATACTATGTACGAATGGAAGAATTGTTTTCTAAACACTCATCGTGCTCTCGTTTAATCTTTGATAACTATTTTGTTTAAGCTCTCCTCTTCAACCTAGAATACATTTTAAAGGACAAATTGTGAAACAAACCAAAATATTAATCATGGCTTATCTATAAACATCCAATTAGTACTGTATTTAATACAAAGAGAAACAAACGATTCAAAGATAAACATTAAAAATCCAAATGAAGTCTAGAAAAGAGGGTATAATCTTGAATTATTCTCGGGAAATATTGTATATCTACACTCACATGGGAAAAAATCATGTTTCTAAAAAAAAGTATGGAAACCCTATAAAGGAAAAAAATTGTGTATTTCACAACATAGTTTTATCATAACAATTTAATATTATATAATGTTTCATTAATAACTCGATGAGTTCATAACTCATACATTAAAACTTTCACACTAACCACTAATCTAACCACACATTCCTCAATCATCAATGCTTTTGATAACAACTAACACCAAAATCAGGTTATTATCTCTACTGATAACCTACTTACTTAGAGAACAAGTTCCTTCCTTCGCCTATTCACTAGGGCACTAGCCATTCACTACTAAAAAACGGAGGCTATTAGCAATAGATTGATCGTTTGGAAATAATAAAGGAATTCGTTGCTAAAATTATTAGCAATGGAAGTGGCATCAAGCATTGTCTGATGCAAATATGTCGTTGCTGAGTTAATTATTATATTCCACCAATTTCACTATTTAGCAATTGCAGTTATTCTGATGGAGATCCAACAACTGTTACTTGATTGGGTAGGGGCGATTTGGTTTCATGCAATGCCTTCACAACAGGAAGAGGTAGTTATCATTTGAAAGGAAAGGCCCATAGGTTTCCAATCCAAAACTGCACACCTCTGATAAAAAAAAGAGAGAAAGGGGTAGATTTAGGTTCCTTCCCTTCCACTACATAGACGCGCTAACAGGTACTATAAGCTTTTTGTCCCACGCATCTAACAAGCTCGCATGGTTCATCGGTTCCATCAAAAACTTTCATTTGTTGAAGTGAAGCATAGTGCGTTTTAGGCGCTAAGCAAGAAAAGTCTCTTCTTTCATTTCAATTTTTTCACTGATTTGAAACTTACCACTTGTTTTTGAGCAACAGTGTTTTTGAATGAAGTCTATCCAAACCGGTTTATTCTCTTTAGCGATTACAGTTCACACAAAAGGACAATATAAGTGCAACTCTAAATTTATGAAAAAAAAAAGAAGGAAAAGCTGGAGTGGAAGAGAATTAAATGAAAAAAGAAATAGTACCTGCAACGAATGCAAGTACACCATGTGTATTCAGCCATGGTGTATTTTTTCTTAACTCAAAAAAACAACAAGAAAGGAAGAGAGGAAAGAGAGAAACAATAATGAATTATTAACAAAGAAGATTTTTGTTTATAAAGACCTCAAGTTTTAAAACAAGCACATCTGCAATGGATGTTCCGTTGTAGAATATAATCCGTTGTTAACCCATTGCTACATTAGCAACGGTAGTATTTCATTGCTAAAATCCATTACTAACTGTGTTGTTTTTTAGTAGCAATCATTGCTTAAACTAGTCACCATATTCCATCCAACAAGAATCTCTAGTGTTATATCCAACATGAATACAAGCTCATGGTCTAAACTAGACAATAGATTCACTCCAACATGAATTACCTGTATTTCATCCAATAGAAATACCAACTCATAGCTCGCACCAAATTCAATCTAATAAGAATCACCAATATTCCATCCAGCAAGAATACTAGTCAATAGTCCAATCTAAGCATCAGATTCCATCCAACAAGAATCACTAGTATTTCATCCAATAAATATACTAGTTAACAACCCAATCCAAACATCAAATTCTATCCAACATGAATCATTGCTATTTCATCCAATAAGAATACTAGTAAACAAATCAAATCGGACACAAGATTCCATACAACAGGAATCACGGTATTCCATCCAACATGAATACTAATCAATAGCCCAAACCGGGCACTAGGTTCCATCCAACAAGAATCATTTGTATTTCATCCAACAAGAATACTAGTCAGAAGTCGAATCTAGACACCAAATTCCATCTAACAGGAATCACAATTCATCCAATAGAAATAATATTCAACGTAATCTATACATCACAATATTAAATAACAATCCATGTTTATTAAAATATTTATGTTGCCAAACATCTACTTCCTTCACATAATTATTTAAACACATACACATCATCTACATGCATCTATAATATAATCATAATATACTATTAAATTATAATGCCAAAATAAGCATGCTTCATTTATGTTATTATACCTCTAACTCAACAGTATATTGCTGCCACTAGCTCTATTCAAGGCAGCTAGTCTACTACATTTCCCTTGCTATACATATTCACAATTAAACGAGTACAACTATATTTATAGAAAATATTATTTATTTAACACTAACAAGTATTATAAAAAACAAAAGTTTGAGGTGTAACCTAATGCTTGAAGTTGCAAAAAAATCCCCTGGTGCCGGATAGATCCTAGAATCTCCCTTATGTCATCAAATATACACATCAAACATGGCTTCACCAAAATTAAAAATCATCGAACATGGCTTCACCAAAATTGAAAATTTCATTCTAAACTCATTTAAATTTAAAACTCATCTACATAGTCCAAGTTTATTTTGCTCCACCCAAACTGATTTTAAGATCAAGGTAATTTTTTTATTTAAAATAATATTTCTAAAATATATATATATATATATATATATATATTAAAATGAATAAGGAAATGAAATTTTGATTTAAAAGATATATGTTTTCCTTTATTTTTTATTTCAAATCATTAAGATTTTTTGTGTATTTATTTTTATTACTTTTAGTTTTTTTTTTCAATTAACTACAACACCAATAAAAAAAACATATATATTTTTTATGAAAAAAATAAGAAAAAGAAGAAAAGGAGGATATTTTGTCTAAAAAATACATTTTTTCCTACATAAATTTTATGAATATCGATTTTAATTTTTATATAATTAATTAAATTTTTTATATTGAACAACCACGTCGATTTTCTAAACATGCGGAGTGAAGGCTGTTTCTTTGTACCATTTTGGAATTTTCCTTTTAGACCAAACCCTTGGGTTGTCTTCTCTTCCACATATACTCACTTTCCTCTGCACAAATAGAGGCACCGATGGATTTCCTAATGCATCGATTGATCATCTACCCATTCCTACCTTCTTCTATTTTGTGACAGACCACGCCTCCTTTTCTCATTGGGATTCTTTGAATTTTGAGTCTTTTGAATGAATTTTGTTTTTGACTCTCTTTCAGATAGCCTTTGAATGATAGCAAGAAGTAAGAAAGATGGTTCTTCAGCAGTTGATCGATGCCTTTGTTAAGATCAGATCTAAATGGATTTTCCCTGTATTTGGTTTCGCTTAGCCGTCTGTGAAAAAGTCAAGTTGCTGGTCAAAAAGGTGAGCAATTGAATACCAGTAAGTTTTTATTGGCTTTTCCTATATTGAACTGAATGACTCTGTACCTGCTGTGAGAGAGAAAGTGAAATGGAGGTTGAACATTTTAGCCACCCAGATCATCCATTGATCTTGATTAATCAAGTGCTAGAATATAGAGGTGAACTAGTTATTTGCTCTGGATGCGACGAACCGATATGGGGTCCTTGCTACAGTTGCACCTCCTGCTACTTGTTTCTTCATAAGAATGTACCGAGCTGCCCCGTGAGATCAAGCGGCAGATTCGTTTTATTCACCCTCTTCATCTATTGGCAAAGCCACCATCACGTCATACCACGGAATGCATTTGTGATTTGTGCGCTAAAACTTGCGAGAGTTTCGTTTACCATTGTTCTTTCTGCAAATTTGATCTCCATGTCAAATGTGCTTTTCAACGGTGTTCTTTTGAAGTTGATAGTCAGGCACATCAATTTGCCCACGTAGATCATTCATTGATTTTGAATGAAGAGCAATAATTTCATGCTGAAGGAGTTATGTGCTCTGGATGCGAGGAACCAAGAATTTCATGTTGAAGATTGTCTCTTTCACATGCAATGCCTGTGGCACTGATGGAGATGACTCCCCTTTCGTGTGCACCGTGTGTCAGCTCATAGTCCACAAAACTTGCATTTTGTTTCCTCGCTCTATTAAATTGCGTATTCACCAGCATCCTCGGATAATCCACACCTATCACCTTCAACAATGTAACTCTAGAAACAAGTACTGTGGAATTTGTCGTGACGGAGTTGACACAAATTACGGAGTTTATTATTGCCAAGATTGCGACTTTGTTGCACATGTGAATTGTTGTATACAATATCGTCAGTCTAATACAGAGAGTGATGAAGATGAAAGAAGTATAACTATGAATGATGAGTTCATAGAATCTAGCTTTGATATTATCCGTGAGATCAAGCATGGAGATGAAAGAATAACTGCAGAGATCAAACATTTCAGTCATCAACATAACCTGATCCTCAGTGACGAGTTTAGTAATGATCTAAAGTGTGACGGGTGCATGTTACCAATCTGTACTCCATTTTATAGTTGCACTGGGTGTAATTTCTCTCTAGACAAAGCCTGCATAAGGTTGCCGAGGAGAAACTTTTGGCAGTATCACGGACACCCTCTGACTCTCATCTTGAACACAAGGGAGAAATATCCATTCCAGTGTGCTGTTTGTAAGCAATATTGCCATGGATTCATGGATTCAGCTACAATTGCCATACATGTAATCACAGCCTTGACGTGCGATGCCTCATATCAACAAAAGATTCCATTGAACATAGTGGTCACGAGCATTCCCTTTATCTTGCCGTGGAGAGCGAGAATCGTCATTGCAGTGGCTGTGGTGTTAGTGCAGAGTATGGCACTTTCAGGTGCGTTGATTGTGACTTCAACCTGGATTTTAAATGTGCTACTCTGCCAGATAAAGCTAGACACAGGTATGATAAACATCCTCTCTTCCTCACTTATATTGGATATGATAAACATCCTCTCTTCCTCACTTATATTGATCCAAATGACTACCAATATGTCTGTCAAATTTGCGAAAAAGAAAGAGACCCAAAGCTCTGGCTCTATCGTTGTGAAAAATGCGACTTCGATGCTCATCCGGAATGCGTTCCTGGGAAATATCCATTTATCAAGCTAGGGGACAGTTACATTTTTGACAACCACCCTCACCCTCTCGTTTTGGTTGAAAAAATAGAGGATTACCCTGCATGCCATGATTGTGGTAAGCCTTGCGATGGCTTAGCCCTTGATTGTCATCGGTGCAATTTTATCATCCACTGGAAGAGGTGGTAATGCTTTAATCCATGGTTCAAATAGTAATCTGATGGCGATTTTTTATGTTCTCTTAATGTGGTAGCCAATGAGATGACAGATTTTGCTGTCCATTCACTTCGCGGCCCTTGAACGAAAATTGTCGTTTCTTTGTACCTATGCATTGACAAAGTTGCGTGACCTTCTACTTCTATTTTTTCTAGCTGTAATTGCTTTTAATCAATAAACCTTAGCAAGAAGCTCATCATCATCATTTTGAGTTAACAAAGGTAAGGCCACCGCCTGAAAATTGGTCAGATGTTAATAATTAGTTTTCTCCAACCACTAAGTTTTGTCAGGACTGGGAAGTAGATCAAGAGGATTGCAGAATGTAGATTATGAAATTTGGAACAGTCTTATGAATCAGTTGGCTATTGACTGAAATTCCACATTGTAAACGCATTTTATGGATTAAAGTCAGCGAGTAAAATACCAGTTCTTTTAGGTTTTTATTGTTAGGATAAACTCAATCCACAAAAGTCCAGAAATGCAACCACCGGCATCCACCATCTACGGCCAGTTAAAGCCTCTGACAGCCACTATCCATGACCACTGTCAATGACCACCAACTGCAGCAGCTTTCCACCTTAAAGGCAATTTTACCAAGCTTTCATTTTGTGTATAAATAGGAAGCTTAGTTAAGGTGAAATAGTAGTGGGAGACATTAGAGAGAAAACACTAGAGAGAAAAAGAGAGTTTTGACAGTTTGTTCGTGCTCTGTATAATTTTGTTCTTGAAATAAAACAATGTGTTTTATCCCCTTTGAGTGTTTAAAAGCCACCACCAGTGGCCTCTCCAACCAACAATTGGTATCAGAGCCTCGTTTGTCAAAAACATAGAAGTTTTTGGGGGTACATCCGAATTTTCAAGTTTGTCGAAAACAAATTTTGATCATTTCAGAATATAGAGCTCTTCAATAAGAACTTTTCGGTGCAAAAATCCACTCAATCGGAGCTAGGGGTGAGCCACACTCTCCCTCTGAAAATCTGACACTATTCACCATTCGCAGTCCACGCGCCCCGAGGAAGAAGACGATTGATCTTCATGCGCGCCATATTTGAGCCGACAAGCCGAGCCGCTACCGACAAGTCGAGTCATTCATCCAAGCCGAGCCAAGCCGCTACTGCACAAGCCGAACCACAAGCCGAGTCGCAAAGAATATTCCCTAGAATATTCCCGGTCCAATCACAGTGAACCGACCAGCGTCCAGAAGTGATTTTTGGACCGGTTCACCCATTTTTGGCCTCATTTCGAACCAACTCAGATTGGTTCCTTACTATTTGGACCATTCCGGATCCATCCGTGGTGTCCGTTTTGTGAAAAGAGAAGACAAAGAGGGTGATATAGTCATTTTCAAATACAATGACTACAGGAAATGCTCAGACACTCATTCCGAAGCTGACCAGAGATAATTTTGATAATTGGTGCATCCGAATGAAGACATTTCTTGTCTCACAAGAATGCATAGAGATTGTGGATTATGGTTATGAAGAACCAGAGTCCAGAGAAGCAGAGGAAGCTCTACAAGAAGCGCATAAGCAAGTTCTCAGAAACAACAGAAAGAAGGACAACAAAGCCAAAACCATCATTTATCAAGGTCTTGATGAAGCCACGTTTGAGATTATCTCTTCTGCAGAAAATTCGAAGGATATCTGGGAAGCTCTCCAACAAAAATACAAAGGAGCTGACAAAATCAAGAAGATTCGTCTTCAATCTTTGCGAGGTGAGTTTGAATCCTTACAAATGAGATCCTCGGAATCTATTTCTGATTATCACACAAGAATTATGGTGATAATCAATCAGATGAGACGAAATGGAGAAGCCCTCTCAGAAGCTCGGATTACTTAGAAAATTTTGAGATCCCTATATCCAAAATTTGATTATGTTGTTGTTGCTATTGAAGAATCCAAGGAAGTGGATAAATTGATGGTAGATGAGTTGATAGGTTCTTTACAAGCTCATGAACAAAAGCTTGTGAGAAGAAATGGAGATAAGGCAATAGAGCATGTCTTGTAATCGAAACTGTCTCTGAAGGAAGATCGATATGAGCAAAGGAGGACTTCAACACATGAATATACCCCTCGAGGAAGAAATCAACAAGGAAGAGGAGGCTTCCAACGATTTCAAGGAAGAGGATCTTGGAATACAAGCTTCAAAGGAAGAGGTGGTAGAAACACCACCGGAGGAGGACGAGGACAACAACCTTGGACTCCCAGAGGAAGAGGAGGCAGTTACAATAACCGTGATAAGAGAAATATTCAGTGTTATAACTGCAATCAATTTGGGCATTATAGCACTGAATGCCGAAAGAAAGCTCCAGTAGAGTTGCGTGAGCAAGCTAACTATGCAGACGAAGATGCCATCATCAGTGGGTCAAATGCATTATTTGTCCAACAAGGATTAGGCAAAAATGAGAAGCATGTATGGTATCTAGATTCTGGAGCTAGCAATCATATGTGAGGGCAACGAGACCTCTTTACTGATCTCGATGAGACCATACAAGGACAGGTCACATTTGGAGATACTTCCAAAGTCCCAGTTAAAGGGAAAGACAACATCTCGATAAAGTGGAAGAATAAAGATAATAGCTACATTGTTGATGTACTATATTCCAGCTATCAAACACAACATGCTGAGTATAAGATAACTTCTGGAGAAAGGGTATACTCTCTTCATGAAGGATTGTCATGTTGCAGTCAAAGATAACAATGGGAGATTGATTGTCTTTGTGAAGATGTCTAAGAACAAGATGTTCTCTTTGAACATCCAGTATGATGCAGCAAAGTGTTTGATTGCCATCATCAACAGTGAAGAATGACTTTGACACCTAAGGCTTGGACATCTGAATTTTATAAGCCTGAAGATGCTTGCAGGTAAGCAAATGGTCAAAGGTATGTCTCACATTGATCATCCTAAAGAAGTCTGTGAGAGTTGTGTCCTCAGGAAGCACCACAGAGCTAGTTTTGCCAAGGAGGTCAACTGGAAAGCGAAGAGGCCACTAGAGTTAGTTCACACAGATGTGTGTGGATCGATAAAGCCTATGTCAACTGGACATAACAGGTACTTCCTCACTTTTACTGATGATTTTAGGAGGAAGACCTGGATATACTTTTTGAAGAGGATGTCAGAAGTGTTCAATTGCTTTAAAGATTTTAAAGCAATTGTGGAGAAGCAGAGTGAGTATAACATCAGATCTGCAAGATCTGATCAAGGTGGTGAATTCACATCTAATGACTTTGAAGCCTTTTGTACACAACAAGGCATCAAACATCAGACAACACTAGCTTATACACCACAGTTGAATGTGATAGCAGAAAGGAAGAATAGAACTATTCTTGATATGGCAAGAAGTCTTCTCAAAGATAAGAAGTTGCCCAAACAATACTGGGCTGAAGTCGTATCTTATACAATATATTTATTGAACCGCTGCCCAACAAAAAGTTTGTAAGTCACCACTCCAGAAGAAGCATAGAATGACCACAAACCAAGTGTAACTCATCTTCGAGTCTTTGGTTGTGTGGCTTATGCAAAGATCCCGGATGTAAGAAGAACAAAACTCGATGATAAAAGCGAGAAATGCATCTTTGTGGGATATAGAGATAGAAGAATGGGATACAAGCTGTATAATCCCATCACAAAGAAGATGATCATCAATAGAGATGTTATCTTTGAAGAAGATAAAACCTGGGAGTGGAAAGAGGATCAAGAAGAAATCAAATGGATCAACATAGATTTGATCCTTTCAATTCCTTTGCAAGATTTCGATTTCTTCCTCCCTTACCTATCTCAGGTTCCTCCTCTTCCTACTTCATCTTCAAGGATCAAATCTGTGTTGATCCATTTGATTTTTTCTTGATCCTCTTTCCACTCCCAGGTTTTATCTTCTTCAAAGATAACATCTCTGCTAATGATCACCTTCTTTGTGATAGGATTATACAGTTTATATCCCATTCTTCTATCTCCATATCCCATGACGATGCATTTCTCGCTTTTATCATCGAGTTTTGTTCTTCTTGCATCTGGGATCTTTGCATAAGCCACACAACCAAAGACTCGAAGATGAGTTACACTTGGTTTGTGGCCATTCCATGCTTCTTCTGGAGTGATGAGTTGCAAACTTTTTGTTGGGCAGCGGTTCAATAAATATGTTGCACAAGATACGACTTCAGTCCAGTATTATTTGGGCAACTTCTTAGCTTTGAGAAGACTTCTTGCCATATCAAGAATAGTTATATTCTTCCTTTCCCTTATCCCATTCAACTGTGGTGTATAAGCTGGTGTTGTTTGATGTTTGATGCCTTGTTGTGTACAAAAGGCTTTAAAGTCGTTAGATGTGAATTCACCACCTTGATCAGATCTTACGGATCTGATGTTATACCCACTCTGCTTTTTCACAATTGCTTTAAAATCTTTAAAGCAATTGAACACTTCTAACATCCTCTTCAAAAAGTATATCCAGGTCTTCCTCCTAAAATCATCAGTAAAAGTGAGGAAGTACCTGTTATGTCCAGTTGACATAGGCTTTATCGGTCCACACACATCTTTGTGAACTAACTCTAGTGGCCTCTTCGCTTTCCAGTTGACCTCCTTGGCAAAACTAACTTTGTGGTGCTTGCTGAGGACACAGCTCTCACAGACTTCTTTACGATGATCAATGTGAGACATACCTTTGACCATTTGCTTACTTGCAAGCATCTTCAGGGTTGTAAAATTCAGATGTCCAAGCCTTAGGCGCCAAAGCCATTCTTCACTGTTGGTGATGGTAGTCAAACACTTTGCTGCATCATACTGGATGTTTAAAGGGAACATCTTGTTCTTAGACATCTTCACAAAGACAATCAATCTCCCATTGTTATCTTTGACTGCAAGATGACAATCCTTCATGAAGAGAGTATACCCTTTCTCCAGAAGTTGTCCTATACTCAGCATGTTGTGTTTGATAGCTGGAATATAGTACATCAACAATGTAGCTATTATCTCCATTCTTCAACTTTATTGAGATGTTGTCTTTCCCTTTAACTGGGACTTTGGAAGCATCTCCAAATGTGACCTGTCCTTGTATGGTCTCATCGAGATCAGTAAAGAGGTCCCGTTGCCCGCACATATGATTGCTAGCTCCAGAATCTAGATACCATACATGCTCCTCATTTTTGCCTAATCCTTGTTGGACAAATAATGCAGCTGACCCACTGATGATGGCATCTTCGTCTGCATAGTTAGCTTGCTCATGCAACTCTACTGGAGCTTTCTTTCGACATTCAGTGCTATAATGCCCAAATTAATTGCAATTATAACACTGAATATTTCTCTTATCACGATTATTGTAACCACCTCCTCGTCCTCTGGGAGTCAAAGGTTGTTGTCCTCGTCCTCCTCTGGTGGTGTTTCTACCACCTCTTCCTCTGAAGCTTGTATTCCATGATCCTCTTCCTTGAAATCGTTTGAAGCCTCCTCTTTCTTGTTGATTTCTTCCTCGAGGGGTATATTCATGTGATGAAGTCCCCCTTTGCTCATATATGTCCTCCTTTAGAGACAGTTTTGATTGTAAGGCATGCTCGATTGCTTTTTCTCCATTTCTTCTCACAAGCTTTTGTTCATGAGCTTGTAAAGAACCCATCAACTCATCTACCCTCAATTTATCCACTTCCTTGGATTCTTCAATGGCAACAACAACATAATCAAAATTTGGATTTAGGGATCTCAAAATTTTCTCAGTAATCCGAGCTTCTGAGAGGGCTTCTCCATTCCGTCTCATCTGATTGATTATCACCATAATTCTCGTGTGATAATCAGAAACAGATTCTGAGAATCTCATTTGTAAAGATTCAAACTCACCTCGCAAAGATTGAAGATGAATCTTCTTGATTCTGTCAGCTCCTTTGTATTTTTGTTGGAGAGTTTCCCATATATCCTTTGAATTTTCTACAAAGAGATAATCTCAAGCGTGGCTTCATCAAGACCTTGATAAATGATTGTCTTGATTTTGTTGTCCTTTTTTATGTTGTTTCTGAGAACTTGCTTCTGCGCTTCTTGTAGAGCTTCCTCTGCTTCTCTGGACTCTGGTTCTTCATAACCATAATCCACAATCTCTATGCATTCTTGTGAGACAAGAAATGTCTTCATTCGGATGCACCAATTATCAAAATTATCTCTGGTCAGCTTCAGAATGAGTGTTTCAGCATTTTCTGTAGTCATTGTATTTTGAAAATGAATATATCACCTTCTTTGCCTTCTCTTTTCACAAAAATGACACCACAAATGGATCCAAAATGGTCCAAATAGTATGGACCCGGTCTCAGTTGGTTTGAAATGAGGCCAAAAACGGGTGAACTGGTCCAAAAATCACTTCTGGACACTGGTCGGTTCGTTGTGATTGAACCGGGAATATTCTTTACAGCATGGCTTGTGTAGTAGCGGCTTGGCTTAGCGGCTCGGCTTATCAGCTCGGCGTGGCTTAATGGCTCAAATATGGCGCGCGTGAAGATCAGTCGTCTTTTTCCCCGGGGCACGTGTACTGCAAGTGGTGAATAGTGTCAGATTTTCAGAGGGAGAGTGTGGCTCACCCCTAGCTCCGATTGAGTTGATTTTTGCACTGACGAGTCCCTGTTGAAGAGCTCTATACTCTGAAATGATAAAAATGTGTTTTCGACAAACTTGAAAATTCGGATGTACCCCCAAAAACTTCTCTGTTTTTGACGAACGAGGCTCTAATACCAATTGTTGGTGGGAGAGGCCATTGGTGGTGGCTTTTAAACACTCAAAAGGGATAAAACACATTGTTTTATTTCAAGAACTAAAATTGCACAGAAGCATGAACAGTCTCAAAACTCTCTTTTTCTCTCTAGTGTTTTGTCTCTAATATCTCCCACTACCATTTCACCTTAACTAAGCTTTCTATTTATACACAAAATGAAAGCTTGATAAAATTGACTTTAAGGTTGGAAAGTTGTAGGCGGTGGTCATAGGCGGTGGTCGTGGATAGTGGCTGTCAGAGGCTTTAATTGATGGATGCCGGTGGTTGCATTTCTGGACTTTTGTGGATTGAGTTTATCCTAAAAGTTGTGTCATTGCTTTTGGGACTTGCAAGTTATTCTTTGATATATGACTCGTACTTGCAAGGAACTTATTTATGGCATGCTTATCAATGCTGAGCCTTTGTGATTGTTGGGATAGCAACTACAGTTGTGAAGATAACGTGAAGCTTCAAATCTGGCATTTGTATATTAATTGACTGGCGATGAATGTCTGCCTAATCTGATCAACTTTTTTATTTGAGCCGTGAAAATTGAAAAATCCTCAAGACAACTTTGGTTAGAAATCTGCCTTGCACTCTGCAGAGAAGAATGGTTGAAATTTATGGGCAAGAAACTTCTGGCAAGACAACTCTTGCACTTCATATTATCAAGGAAGCTCAAAAACTTGGTGGTGTGTGCTACTAGGTTTGTCATGTTTTCTGTTTTACATTTTATGAAAACTAGCTCAAAATGATGTTTTCAGGTTAGATTTTAATTGATTAGTTGTAGTTTGAAAATCAGACACCGTAGATAGTTTCCAAAACCTTAGATTAATTTTATTGGAGCATTGCATAATAAAGTCCATGCTAAATATTCATTGGTTTTGGCACGCTGATTCGATCACTTAAGGTTTCATTTTCCAATTTCAGTTATTAACCTTGTTATGAAAGATAACTGTCCTGATATCAAGTCATTTGTTTTCTCTCCATTTCACCCACTTCTTCCCTGTTACTGGTTCGTTAAAGATCATTAGATTCATCACCTATGTTACAGCAGGCTTAGCCTTTCATCTGTATTTTCTCATGATTTATGGCATTTTCCATTTTCAGTAAGGCTCTTTAGGAACACATAGAGTAACCTTTTTCCTTGTTGTCTTTTGTTACCAGTCAAGTTTATCTTTGATATTGTTCACCTTGATTGATTGATAGATCTGTGTTCCCTTCTTTAAATTCCATTCTTCTTTTCCGTTCCAATTTACCTTTTGACAGATTTTTCCTCTATCTCAAGCTTTTGACAGTATCGTCAAGAAAGAAAGAAACAACTATGTCATTCGAAGAAAGGTATTTCGCAATGAACGCCCAGCTGAAGTATTTAATTGAAAATGAAGGGGTTCATGATCAAATAGTTGCAAAATGAAGTGCAAAATTATTTCATAGGATGATGGAACTGTGAGAGACAAATGATTTGCTCAAAGGAATCAGGTAAAAGCAAAACAAAAGTGGCTCCAAATTGGCTGCTAGCTGCATAAACTGGGAAACTAGCCATATAAGAACTTGAATCATCAGTGGCACTGGAGCTTTATTTGTGAGACCTAAAGGTGCTAAAATTAACTGTGCATTGACAGAAGATATTGTCTAGTTGGGGCAAATGAGATGGTTAACGACAGGAAAACCATTTCTCCGGTAAGAGGTCGACAAGTTATTCAGGAAAGATTATGCAAGCCTAGCTTTCCCTGAAAGTCTGTTCTGTTCATCTATAATTATACGTCTATAGCTTTCATGTACTATCATCATTAAGAGAATTAGTCAAGTAACTGCAATGAACTCGATTGCAATTTAAGATCTCTCATTCTTCCTTTGCGAAGTTGTCTTAGTAGTTGTAAACATTAATGTAATTTTCTCAGACATGCTTCTCGATTCATTAACTTGGCTTGCCCTCTTTAGTAGATATCAGTATCTAGCATTAATGTTACCGACCAATTCTGTACACCGATGTTGAACAATTTTCTTTTAACTAATCATTTCTTGGCATAATTTAACACATCAGTATTGTTTTAGTGTTTCTAAAGCGATTCTGGCTTCAACATCAAGAGATCTATTATATGTTTTAGATA
Organism: Salix caprea; assembly: GCA_964035475.1. Taxonomy (NCBI): domain Eukaryota; kingdom Viridiplantae; phylum Streptophyta; class Magnoliopsida; order Malpighiales; family Salicaceae; genus Salix; species Salix caprea. Next base: position 26,821,094 of record OZ037743.1, on the reverse strand, counting down.
TTTTATTGGATCTTGTCATTAGAAATAGATATTTTATATGTTTTATTGTATCTAATAGGAGTGAACATTTTTGGTTTGGTTCAGTCTTTATCAGAAAAAACAACCAAACCGAAAATTATATATTTTTTTTAGAACATAATTGAACCGAACCTAGTAAAAAATGATCGTTTTTAGTCTGGTTTGGTTCGGTTTTTATGATTAAGAAATTGAGAAAACCGAATTTATTTTTTGAGCTTTCTAATGGTCCATCTGATAAGCTTTTTGAGAGAATATCGGTCCATAAAATCATTCTAAACCAATTTCCAGAAAGTAATTTTTGTCAATTGTCTTCACAAAGGAAGTCATTTCTGCTATCCAAACCTATATCGACAAGTATAGAGACCAACAATAAGCATGCATTTTGTGCAATTATATTATACAATACACTAAAAGAGGTTGTGACATCATGGGTGAGTTACTGTGCATTGTGAGATAAATCACTGTGGTTTATAATAGTATTGCTCAATTTTCGGGTCGGTTCGGTTTGCGTTGTTAGGTTTATCGGTTTACTGTTTTGTTTTTCATTTTGCATAGTAAAATAACGTTTTTGTCCCTCGAAAAATACAAAAAACAAGTTTTGGACGGAGGGGTTCTGCGGTAATTGCATATTTTCGGTTTGGTTTGGTTCGGTCTGGTCCGGTGCGTCGCATTTTTTTATTTTTTTATATTTCTTTGCACAGTAAAATAACCATTATATCCCTCGAAAAGGACAAAAATCAGCTTTGGGCGGGAGGGGTGGCACAGGAATTTCACATTTTTTTGAAAATGGCTAAATACGGATATAGCCTCTAATAAGCCAAAAATTGATGACTTAGGCACAGGGGTATCCCAGTAATTGACCATAATTGTTTATTATTTTTCTCAAAATATTGTCGGCATATGTGGCACACTAGACCGACAGTATTCGGCCTCATGCCCTATTAGGGAGGCGCGTGAGTCTTGTTCAGGTTAACAAACATGGGCGTCTGACATCTCCGTCGATGCGCCTTCGTGTGGTCTTCCTCATGGTGTGGTGTGTTTTGGCAACTGGTGGTTGTATCCGTGACGGTGGCCGGTTAACTCTTTTTGTCCTGTTTTCTCTCTACTGCATGCTAAAATGCAGGAGAGGCCCCCGAGTTTATTGATGTTTCACTTCCATCCCTGTACGTCTAATTTTGTGTATGGTCTTGATTTTTGCTATATAAGTTTTGATTTAGTTCAATTGAGTCATTCGATTGAAATTAATTATATATTAAGGTTTCACTTCGGTCCTTCTACTTTTAATTTCCAGATTGGGTTTAAATACTTTAATATATTCAGTACAGAGGTTTCATTTTTTTCAATTTTGTCCTTTGATTGAAATTGATAATATATTTGATTTTCATTTTGGTCCTTCTACTTTTAATTTTTGATTTTAATCTCTTTATTTTTTTATATTCTGGAATAGTCCGTATTTTTGTCCATGTATATATAACTGTGCTCTTAGCTTTGGTTTTTAATTTTTATTATTTTCTTATTTGTTGAGGTGGTATTTTTTTTTAAAAAAAAATTAGCTCTTAAATTTTATTTTGTGTCTATGATCATTTGAAAATTGATATTTCTTTTTTTTTCTCTCTCTTTATTCTTTCTTTTGGTTTTTTTATTCGTTTTCTGTTTTTTTTTTAAGTCAAATGAATTTTTTTCACCTGATAATTTTTATTTTATTTTTTTGTTTCATATTTTGTTAAAGTTTTCAGGATTTTTTTAGTCTTTCATTTATTTATTTATTTATTTATTTATTTCATTATTAACATAATAATAATAATAATAATAATAATAATAATAATAATAATAATAATAATAATAATTTTAGTTGTTTTTCATGCTGACTCTTTTGTTAGTGTTTTTCAATTTTTTTCTCTATGGATAATTTGATATTTTTTATTGTTCTGATAATAATAGCAATGACAATTTTAGATGTTAAGACTTCGATGTTGCTATTGTTATAATAGGGTGTGTTGATCTGCTTTGTTATATTAAACTTTGTATAAAGATATTATATTTTAATTTTGAACCAGCAAATCCTATTAATTTCTTTAATCCCAACAATTATAAAAATTATTTGTCCAGCCCGCAACATAGTGTGATCAATTTTTTTAATTTTCAAGTCAAATTATTTTTTTTTCAACTAATAAATTTTTATTGTTGTTTTATCATTTATTTTATTTTTAATTTCCTCTTTTGTTAAAGTTTTAGGCTTTTTTTCTCTTTGATTTAATTTTGTTTTTTCCATAATTAACACAATAATAATATTATTATTAATAATAATAATTTTAGTTTTTGTTCTTACTCGCTTTTTGTTAATTTTTTTGTGTTTTTTTCTCAAATAATAATAGTGATGATAATTTTAAATGTTAAGACTTCGATATTACTGTTGTTATAATAAGATATGTTTATCTAGTTTCATTATATCAAACTTTGCATGTATAAATATTATATTTTAATCTCAACAATTATAAAAATTGTTTGCTCCGCCCACAACATAGTGAGGGCAATTAACTAGTATCTCACTAAATAAAAACAATGAATTCATTAACTAGTATCTTACTAAATAAAAACAATGAATTCATTAAGGCTTACCTTTATCTTTCGGGCAACTCTAGAACTCATTAAGGCTTTACCCTACCTTTACTAAGGTGGGGCTAAAAGTAAATTGGTGATACCTAAACCTATTTTTGCCAAACCAAGAAAATTGAGGTGTAAATAGAAATGCAATCAATGAAACTTGGTTGGGGCATTTTAAGGATCCATCAAGGTCAATTGAAAGCAAACCAAAGCTGGAATGTTCAAGTTACTATAATAAAGAAGCGTCCAACTACAAGGCAGGACTCTATTTTTACTAGTAGCAAGGAAATAAAGAAATGGCAACAAGAAGATGGGCGGTCAACGAACTAGCATAAATTGCAGAGGGAGGGAGAGGCCGAGAGGGGGCTACTGCTGCTAGGGTTTGTTTTAAAATTAGAAAAGAAATGAAAGTTTATAATTTTTGTAAGTTTGTTAACCGAACCGGTTCAGTTTGGTTTATTTGGTTGTTGCCTTACAAAACCGATACTAAACCGAATTGGACATTTTTCAGGGTTTTATAATTGGTTTAATAGGGTTTTTTTTATCAGTTCGGTTTTTTCGATTATATTTTTTTTTGTTTTCTCGGTTTAATCTGTTGGGCGATTTCTTTGCTCTTCCCTAATATCTAAGTCACTAGTATTAGATGTTTTATTGTATCCAAGTCATTAGTATTAGTCATAAGAATAGTGATTCAAGCAGACAATTAATAGATTTAAGATACATGGATTTAGTGGACTTCGAGAAGATATTAAAAAATAAGGAACAACTCTTAAATAATTTGATTTATGTTTAAGAAGGGTTTTTAGAGAAATATCCATATATTAAAAAAAATGGAATAGAAAGATTCAAATATGCTAATTTTGACCATTCACTATATTTTTGTTCATAACTAGAGTTAAAAAAAAATGAATGTGATGTGATTCAAGTTGTATTTGAAAGTAAACATTTATATCTTTCTAGTGATACATGTAGATCTTTTAATTCATTAAGACAAGGAAGAGCTATTTGTTTGAAGCTGAACTTTGATTCTACATGCAAATTATAAAAAATTCAACTTTGATCTTGTTTTAATTTGTTAGACTATTATTTATTTATTAGTTTATTTTAGTGCTAGCAGTATTTTAGGGTATATTTGGATTAAAATTTATTTTTATTATTTTAGTTATTTTAATCTTTTAATATATCAAGATCTATTTATTTATTAGTTTGTTGTGATTTATACTTGTTTTTTCGTGTATCTTGTATAGGTATAAAGTGAAGATGATCATTTACATGTAAATTTTGGTTTTACAAGATAGTTTAACACCAATTTTTTCAAGTCTTTCATTGACTGTTTTTTATATAGAGCTTGTTTGAGATTTGATACTAGATGTTATTTTTCAAATTATATTTTGCTTACAAATACTTCATTTTTTTTATATAAAAATGTAATAATAACAAATCAAAATGATTCAAATATAAAAAATAATTAATTTAAAAAATATATTTTTTTTTAAAAATTAAAAAATATAATTCTACCACAAAAATATTCGCAGCCTATGTGAGATGTGCTACCGTGATAAGTGCTTGTCATGTAGTCATACCCGCCATGGGCCATGTTTACAAGCTCAATAGGTTAAATTCAGCGATTGCTTGACTGAAAAGACTTTTCCTAGTCAACAGTCTTTGATCGTTTTTCCACGTAATGATATGGTGGTATGGATTGAAACATCATTTTCTTAGTCTTTGTATAATAATATTTTTTTTAATTGAAAAGTATAAAGAAAAAAACAAAAAATAAATTACTAAAGAAATAAAGATAAAATGTGTAAAGGAAAAAATAAAAGAATATGACAAAAAGTAAAGATAAAAATGATGATATATAGTCCAGGTATAAAATAATAAAAATATCAAGTATAAAAAACAATATGTTTTCTTAAAAATCAATTAAAAATTACGAATCCATCTATTGCACCCGCTATAGTATCAAGAATAGAGAAAAAAAAATTAATTGTACCAAAAATAATTTTTCATATTATGTAAACATATAATATTTATTAAAAAATGAAGAAATTCATTCGAACATATAAAAGGGATGGTCGTGACTTTAAGGCAATTGCTTACTGAATTAGACAGATGCCGTTTTCTTACAGCACAAAAATCACTAACACTTAATGGATGTGGAGCAATATGTTTTTTTTTTTTTTTTTTTGTAAATCAAATTAAAGAAACACACCTGCATTCAAGTGATGACCGGTGTAATTTATTTATTTTTTAATTTTATTTTTAGTGTTTTTTGGATGATTTACTTTTGATTGAATACCAATTGATTTTATTTTTATATGAAATAATAGGATTGAAAGAAAAGGAACCAAAAAAAAAAAAGTTAAATATGAGTGGCGTGCTATAAGTTTCACAAAAATATACTTTAATTCTAAAAAATTAAAAATCATGCAAATTATATAATTTTTGTATTGTAATATTTTTTGGGTTAAAAAACTTTAACTCTAATTATTTGACAACCAGAATGGTCATAATCTAAATAAAACAAACTACAACACTTTCTTTGAATTGTTTTTTCAAAAATAATTAAGGCGGATGACAATAATAGTTTATTTTATTTAGTCTTTTTTAAATTATGATTATCTTTTTTTGTTATACATTTAGTTTTTAAGGAGATTTTTCTAATTCATCCATAATTTGTTTTTTTAATCTTTTGTTTATATGAATTTTATTTTTTAACATAAAAAATATTTATTTTTAGATAATATTTCTAATATGTACAATCTTGTTAGATAAATTATTCTGTTTTATTTTATTGAATTAATTTAATGTGTTTGTCAATTTCAATTATCGTTTGATAAGAAAATTAATAAACATGTTAAAAATCAAAATTACTTCAACAATAACATTTAGTAGACAAAAATGAGTAAATATCTTATTTTGCGAGATTAAATATTTTTATCTACATATGCGTCTCAATGATTTTAATTTTATTTTAGTTATTGTTTATGACTTTTCTTCCTTTTATTAATACATATAATTCTTAATATATATATATATATATATATAATTTGTTTTTAATTTAAACTTAACTTTTTGAAAATACATAAATTCGTTGAATCAACTTGCATATATAATTTAAAAAAGGGTTAATTCTTTTGTACTGTAAAGAGGTAGATGTATCAAGACGTCTAATCTAAAATTACAATGAGAGGATTAAAACTAAAGCAAATAATAAAAGAAATAATTCTAAATAAAAACAAACCGGCACTACCAAACTCTTGTTGGTTTATGATATTTTCCTTTTTTTTTTGTCCTGACATCCGAAAATTTTGAAGATATTAGATGGCATGGCCGCTTATGTGGGTAGGAATCACCTCAAGCTGCCTCTAGGTTGGGTTCCCATAAATCCTCTAATAAACCCACTATGGGTGTGTTTAGAAGTATATTTGTTTTTAATTTTTTTTTTTAGAAATGTATCAAAAAAAAATTTAATTATTTTTTTGTTATTAATACATGAAAATAATTTAAAAATATCAAAATACATTTAATTTAAAGTAAAAAATAAAAAAAAAATAAAAAAAATTCAAAATACTTTTGAAATGTAGTGACAAACACCCATAAATCGGTTCCCATAAATGCTCTAATTAACTCTCTAGTGGAAGGCTGTGGAAATTCATGGAAGCTTTGCTAAGTGCCATTGTACCTGTGTGATCATGCAAGGATGGAAAACTGGTTTGCAATGATAGCTATGATACATGAATTGACTTGCACGAGCTAAATCTCCTGTGTGGAACTAGAATACTTTTATTTTTGGGTAAAAATTCGGCTAGAATCATAGAATTTTTAGCTCAGCAAGAATCAATCTTCAGATAAGCGAAGAACGTAGCAGAAAATATACAAGAACATATTTCTCGAGTCTTAAAGCTTAGATTACAATGGTATGATTCCAAACCTAACACCATCAGGGTTAGTTTGGAGAGGTCAGGTTAGAGAAAAGATTTTAGAGGAGGAAACGTTTAAAATCTTCATTTTTATAGGCTAAAATCTAATTTATTCAAGTAGGGCTGGAATAATTTCTTGCCTCCCCCACTTCTGCCCTAGACACCATCTATAGAGTTATAGAGAGGTGCTGTATTGTATCTTTTTAGATTTTTTTTATTTCTAATTGTTTTTTTTTTATTGTTTTTGGATTGATATATTAACGTTATAAATAAATTCTTAAAAATAAAAAATATTTAATTTATTTTCAAACAAAAATACATTTTAAAAAACAAATGTATTGAATGCCGTGTTTTGCAGGGAACAAAACTGTCGAGTTTTGCACGTGGATTTTAACGACTTATATGACTGCATATAAGAGGAAAATTTTAAGCCACAAAATCATAATTGATAGTTGGCAAGACTTTTCAAAGCTATGGATAACTAGGTCCCAGACGAGAAGCTGTTAGATGTGCATTGAATGGTTCAAGTAGTTGGCACTTGCAATTTTTTGTGGAAAATATCCCTTCCACAGTAGTTTACAGTGTAATGAATTTGGCAATATGGATTGGAAAATTCGTAGCAAGACCAAGTGAAGGTGTATATAGTTTTTTTTATGTTAAATAATAAACCAATTGATAGGTTTTTTTTTATGACGTGGAGCTACTCTTGCTCTATAAAAAGGAAGGAAAGAAAGGGAGTTTGGCAAAACATAGTTGCAATCTCTCTTTCATAGTTTATCGTGATTTCCTCAAGCATGGCTACAAGGTCACATTTAGCTGGCGAAATCCCTTCACTGATTTCCATGACGCTACTCTTTGGGCTCCTACTAGCAAGCCTAGATACAACAGGTATTCACATAATCGTGTTAATTTTCTGCTATCTCTCAGTTTTACTAAATAATAAAGCTCCCAGCTTACATCGCTAGTGGTTAACTAAATAATCACGATATTTCAATACAGATGCCCAGATAGGTGTTTGCTATGGAATGCTTGGAAACGTACCACCACCATCAGAAGTCATAGCTCTGTACAACCAGAGGGGCATTCGCAGAATGCGACTCTATGATCCAAACCAAAATGCTCTACGAGCCCTAGCAGGCACCAACATTGAGCTCATGCTAGGCCTTCCAAACCCGGATCTTCAAGGGATTGCTTCTAGTCAAGCCAACGCAAATACTTGGGTCCAAAACAATGTAAGAAATTTTGGGAATGTCAAGTTTCGATACATTGCTGTAGGGAATGAGGTTAAGCCCTCAGATTCATATGCACAGTTTCTAGTCCCTGCCATGCAAAACATTCTCAACGCACTCAATTCAGCTGGACTAGGTAATATCAAAGTTTCAACCGCTATTGATAATGGGGTCATAGCAGATGGTTCCTTCCCTCCCTCAAAAGGCTCTTTCAAGGGAGACCACAGACCACTTCTCGATCCGATCATTCGATTTTTGGTGAACAACCAAGCTCCATTACTGGTTAACTTGTATCCATACTTCAGCTACTCAGGTAATACAAGAGACATTCGTCTTGATTATGCTCTTTTCACAGCTCCATCACCACTAGTCTCTGACCCACCACTGAATTACCAAAACCTCTTCGATGCCATTCTTGACACTGTTTACGCTGCTTTGGAGAAATCTGGAGGGGGTTCTTTGGAAATCGTGGTATCAGAGAGTGGTTGGCCAACGGCTGGAGGGACAGGAACATCGGTTGATAATGCAAGGATTTATAACAGCAACTTAGTTCAGCATGTGAAGAGAGGAAGCCCAAAGAGGCCTGGAAAGCCTATAGAAACTTATATTTTTGCTATGTTTGATGAGAGTAACAAAAACCCTGAACTTGAGAAACATTGGGGGCTCTTTTCTCCAAATAAACAGCCAAAATATGACATCAATCTCAACTAAAGAGTGCCAAAATGCTCTCTCTATAGAATAATTATGGTATAGGATACTCTCCAATTTGTATGGAGAATATCAAATAAGAAGACTGTAATCCGCTGAAAATGGCAGGGAAAAGAAAAACTATGTTTAGCTTGATGTAATCAATAAAATGCTCGCAAGGTTACTGCATGCATGCTTACGAAATATCTTTCAATATTAGGATTGTTTCTTGAATGCTGCAGGCATATGCTTGAGTTTTTAATTAATGATCATGATTATTCCTGTCCATCAGGGCATGTGACTTGAGCAATGCATTATTTAATTTTAAAGACACCAATCTAGGCTTATCAAGTTGATCCTTGGTTGAAATGTGATTGACTTGAAGGTCACCTTGATTAGTCTTCTCATGAACAAAATGATCATAATTGTCATAACCCAATTTCTGGATTATTCCCCAAAATCTACCCAAAAATAACAAAAATAAAATAAAAGGGGGCGGCGTTAGTAGAAAAATCAATGTGGAAATTTTGGTTGTTTTCGAGAGTCCGATCGTATCTCTTTTGTCTCCAAAAATAGAGGAAAGTACAAATTTAAGGCAAAAATAATTTATCATTGGATAAATCTGTGTAAAAATTAAGTCGAAAGGCATAATTATATTTTTTATAGGCCAATTTGATTTAGTCATGGGGCAATTTAAAGTATAATTATATTTGAGAATTAATTTAAGATCCAATTGAAGAATTTAATTAAGTGCAAGGACTTAATTACACTTTATATTGGTTAAATTAATTTTATTAAGGGAATTGAAGGATTTAATTAAGTGCAAAGACTTAATTACATTTTATATTGGTTAAATTAATTTTATTAAGGCCTTAATCAATGGAAAATCAAGTTCTAGAGTTTAATTTGGGTTCAATTGAGAAGATTGGAATTTTCGGAGACCGAATTGAATTTTCCAAACCAATCGTGCGAAATCAGGGGTCAAATTGAAGACAATTCAGAGTTTAATGGTCAATTAAGGGTCAAATAGCATAAATCGGAAACCAAAGACCAAAATAAAAAAGGTGCGCAAAGTTAAGGCTAAAATTGAATTTCTGACGCGAATACAATTGCATAAAATTAAAAGTTCAAGGCCAATTGGAGGTGAAATTAGAACAATTATAAATTGAAAGACCAATTTGCATTTCCACTTTCTCTCAAAACTGTAGTCCCGCTGCTTGCGCCTGCCAACAGCCCACCTATGTCATCGCCGACAGCCACCACGCCATTGTTATAGGCCGCCACGCCGACGATAGCCACAGTGTTTCAGCCACCATGGCAGGCTAGATTTCTTCCATAAATAACAGTCATGCACGACGAGGAAAAGAGGAGGAACACGGGAAAATTTGCTGAGAATTTTGGCAAAGAAAAACAAGCAAAAACAAGGAAATATCACATAAAAATTACACCATCATCCCTCATCTCTCTCGGCAATCAACTATCTCTCTCTCTCTCTCTCTTTCTCGGTCTGCAAATTTCTCTCTCTAAAACCAGCTCAGCCGAGCTCTCTCCCTCCACCAAAATTGGTTGGCCAACCACCCAACACCACCCTCATCACCACCGTGAGCTCCTCCTCCACAGAACCGACCCAGTCGTGACCTCTTGTAAGCCACCAACAGCAATAACGTGTGCAGCGACGTGGAGCAGCTAACATCCAACACCTCCACCGGCCACCACAGGCCTTCGTTTCTGATGCCACCATGATAGGGAGAACCACCTCGACCTCCACAACTCGGTGGTAGTAGCAAGTGAACCTCTCGTCGTGGTCGGCCGACCAAGTTATTGTTCACATAAGAACAATACAGTAAATTAATTCCCTGCACTGTTCACGTGTTTTGTGATTTTTATTTTTTTATTTTCTTTTTCTTTTTATTTGGCCTTTGGGCCAGTCTCTCTCGGCCCAGCCTAGTTGGTGGGCCAGGCCCAACCCAAAATTTATTTAAAAACAAAAAAAACAAAACGAAAAATGTTTTGTTTTCGTGCATACGGCAGAAATCCAAGGTTTTTCACCATATATTTCATAAAAAACAATATACATTTCATCTTTCTCATATTTGAAAAAGAATATTGGATATCGTAATTGGTTTATGATTATCCGTTGGAATTTGGCCAAAATATCTAAAAAAAATAATTATTTTGTTTTAACTATTGAGGTGTAAAACTACATTGTATAATACATACGCATATAAAAAAAAGGTTTTTAACTACGGTGTAATATTACATTGTAAAGTACATCCGTAGATAAGAAAAAAGTTTTTAATACATACCCGCTGACAAAAAAATGGTTTTTTTGAAATGCAATGTAAAAAATTTTAACTTAGAAAAACAATCAAACAACAATGCAGCTTACCTTAGGTAGGGTGTACTAGGGGTGATGCGTCTTTCCCTTGCACAATAAGTCCCCTTACCTAGACTCTCGCAGACCAATAGGTTTTCTAGTAACCTTAATATTAGGTTGTGACTCCTGATAATTATAGTTATAAATTTTATGGCTATAAAACACATCCATTTCACCGCACGTCGTTGTCTCTTAATTCGTGGGTTGGCGGGGCGCGAACCATGGGAAAAAAAACACCGTCGCGGCAATAATTAAGTGTTAAATATTTTATTATTGAGTCAAATATGGGATTGGCACAAAAATATATGGTAACTACTTTATATTCTACTTTGGTAAAAGATCAAGCATTAGCACCCTGCTTACTTACAAGCACTCCAAGATTGAAACCCAGGCACACCAAATAAACTAAGATCGTTTCCAGCATAGTTTGCATCAACATAGGCAGCAAGATGGAGGCTGAAATTTCTTAAGACTTGTAAACCATGAAGGATTGTTGCTTTAAAATAATGAAATAGGTTTTTAAATAAAGCATCTTTGTCGCACCCTTCGCGAGAGCACGGCGTCGCGGCGACCCTCCCCGTGAGCAGGGGAATTCATTGTCGGGGTTTTATCTTTATTTTCGTGAAAAAGGGAGTCGCCATCTAGTATTATGGTTACTAGGGAACCTAAAACTGCTCTTTCAGAGATTCTAAGGCAAGTGACTGGTTGCGTAAAGGGAAGGTTTTAGCACGCCTAGTACGCCCTACCTAAGATAAGTTGCTTGGTGTTTTTTGTTTGTCTTATGATTGCTATGATATTGATCTTTCAAAAATATATTGGTTAAATGATGATAACATATTATTTCTGTAAAATATTTTGGATATTAACCCTTTTAGGATTTATTTATCCAAATACCAACAGTGAATAATAACGAATTATCCTCGCCAATATTTCCCCGCTAATATTTTGGATATCAACCCTTTTAGGATTTATTCATCCAAATACCAACAGTGAATATTAACGAATTATCCCCGTCAATATTTTAGATATTAACCCTTTTAGGATTTATTTATCCAAATATCAACAGTGAATAATACAAATCACCAAAATTAAGGTTTTTATATTTTCGAAATATTGGCCAATACCCTTTGGATTTTACAATGTTGTAAGATCCAAAAATGAAAGAAATGATTTTTTTCGTGAAATCCATGTTAAAACACATTTTTCTTCAAACTCCGAGATAATATATATTTTTTGAAAAAAAAAAATTTAAAATATGTTAGTGTATTGGTTGTATGTATGAAAACAACACATTTCTTTTTTTGAAAAAGAAAAATAATTTTTGCAAGTTTTGTATTTTTTTGTGTTTTTTTTGTAGTTTTTGTAGTTTTTTTATTTGGTGGGCCCGCCCAGCCCTGATGGGTCAGCCCTCCTGCATGGGGGGCTGGGCTACCAGCCCGCCTACACTGGGCTGAATCTGAGCCATATAAGATCCTTTTGTCAGGATGTTGTGCATATTTTGATGTAGAGGATGCAATGGACCCTTGACTTCCTGAATCAATAGGCACCATGTGGTTAAAATTATTATATTCTATTTAAATCTGAGCCAATTAATGTCTTTTTGTCAGGATATTGTGCCTATCTTGATGTAGAGAATGCAATGGACCCTTCACTCCCCTGAATCAATGGGCATAAACACAGAAAAACTTCTTATTTCATGTCCACATTGTGCTGAAAATTTGCTCTGTGTAGTCGATACTCTGACTAAAAGTGGGTCTGTAGATGTTATCGTGGTGGACTGTGCAAGTAATTAACTCTCAAGCGGACACTCCCACACACCCATCTTTTTGCCCATGACCTTGCCCTGTTATCAGTTGTTATTGTAACCTTTTGTTGTGACTTTTTGATCCCTTATAAATTGCACTTGTGGATCTATATGGTGTCGTTTCCTATTTTATCTCAGTCATCATGCTTCATAACATTCCATGGTTTTTGATTTTTGTCTTTACGGGTCGCTGCACTTGTCCCCCAACGGGAGATTGATACTGCAGTAGGAGGCACTTGTGGCGGAAATACCTTGAAATTCTATTCACCTGTGTTTGAGAATGAACAGAACAAGACTGCTCAAGACCCGAGGACCAGGTATATTCTTTAGCGCCATTGCCAATATGTGACCTGAATAAATTCCAGTGTCAGGTTCCTCAGAGATATGTTCCTTGCATAAACACCTAATTGTGGCTATTTATTTGATATTTTGCTTGAAAATCTGGTGGAGTTCAATGCTTTGTAAACAAGTGATAAATTTGTAGATGGACAAATAAGATATTGTTGGGTTATAATTGTCTAGGATTCTGCATAATTTCCGTACATTCAGTCATGTTTCTCTTTGATCTTGTTTACCTTGATTGATTGATTGATCTTTGTTCCCTGCTTTAAATTTCATTCTTCTTTCCTTTCCATTTTACCTTTTGACAGATTTTTCCTCTATCTCAAGCTTGTGTTAGTTAACAATAAATTTTTTTACTGTCAGTTTACTTGAACCGGGTGATCGAGTCTTTCTCGATCTTGTTGCTGTTTTGTTCTGTTAAATAATGCTATGTTTTCCAGATAACCGGTCCCGGGGTGTGTTCACAAGTGGTGAAAAATAAATTAGCTCCTGCTATGACGAAAGCTGAACTTGAGATACAGTTTGGGAGAGGCTTTTGCTCTGAATCTGAGGTCTTAGAATTAGCTTGCGGGCAGTCTCATCAAGAAAGAAGGAAGCAGCTATATCATTGGCAGAAAGATATTTGTCAATGAACGTGTAGCTGAACAGTACTTAATGGAAAATGACGGGGTTCGTGATCAAATAGCTGCAAAATTAAAGGGAAAATTATTTCATAGGAACATGGAACTGTGAGAGACAAATGATTTCCTCAAAGGAATTCGGTAAAAGCAAAACAAAAGGGGGTCCAAATTGGCTGCTAGCTGCATAAACTGGGAAACTAGCCATATAAGAAATTGAATCATCAGTGGCACTGGAGCTTTATTTGGGAGACCTGAAGGTGTTAAAATTAACTATGCATTGACAGAAGATATTGTCGGTTGGCGCCCATAAGATCAGGGTTATCAATCTCGTTTTGTTTCGGCTGAAACGTTTCGTACTAGTAAAAAATACAAGACAAAATAATATTGTTTTTGCCTCAGTTTAAATTTTGACCCGTTCTGGATTTTTCGGGTAAATAACTTCTGAAATGTTTTGATTTCGTTCTGGCTATTCTGTTTCGGTCAAATAGTATTTTTTTAAATAATGAATAATTTTACAATATCAATCATATCTCTTAATTCGACCGTTAGATTGAGATGAAATTTTACGAGGAGTCTCTTGACATATTTATATATATTATGTTAAAATTTCAGAACAATCTGAGAATATAATGACATCGCGAGATTGATGATGATATTCTTGTAATATTGTACATGTTCATAATTTTATTCAGAATAATTATTTTATTATCTTTTTTTAGATTAAATTGCACAATTCTAAATAATTTTATTTTTGTATTTGAACTAAAATTGTTTTTGAATTAAATATATATATATATATATACAATACAACCTCAAAATGACGTGCGGAAATACTTCAAAACCAAAATATTTTGTTCCAATTGAAAAATGAAACAACAACTGAATATTGACAACCTTGCATCTATAATTGTACCTCTGTAGCTTTCATGTACTGTCATTGTTAAGAGAATTAGTCAAGAAACTGCAACGATCTCGATTGCAATTTAAGATCTCTCATTCTTCCATTGCAAAGTTGTATTAGTAGTTGGAAACATTAATGTAATTTCTCAGACATGTTTCTCGATTCATTAACTTGGCTTGCCCTCTTTACTAGATATCAGTATCTAGCATTAATGTTGCCGGCCAATTCTGTACATCGATGTTGAACAATTTTCTTTTAACTAATCATTTCTTGTGATAATTTAACACACCAGTATTGTTTTGTGTTTCTAAAGTGATTCTGGCTTCAACATCAAGTGATCTATTATATGTTTAAAATATTTTATTGGATCTAGTATTATTATTAGATGTTTTATTGTATCTAAGTCATTAGTGTTAGTCATAAGAATAGAGCTTCAAGTAGACAATTAATAGATTTTTTTAAGATACATGGATTTAGTGGACTTCAAGAGGATCTCAAAAATAAAGAACAAATCTTAATTAATTTGATTCATTTTTAAGTAGGGTTTTTATCAAAACATTTAAACATTAAAAAAATGGAATAAAAAGATTCAAATATGCTAATTTTGACCATTCACTATATTTTTGTCCATAACTAGAGTTAAAAAAAAAAGAATGTGATGTGATTCAAGCTGTATTTGAAAGTAAACATTTATATCTTTCTAGTGATACATGTAGATCTTTTAATTCATTAAGACAAGGAAGAACTATTTGTTTGAAGCTGAACTTTGATTCTACTTGCAAATTATAAAATTCAACTTTGATCTTGTTTTAATTTGTTGGACTATTATTTATTTATTAGTTTATTTTAGGACTAGCAGTATTTTAGGTTATATTTGGATTAAAATTTATTTTTTATTATTTTAGTTATTTTAATCTTTAAATATATCAAGATCTATTTATCTAGTTCAATTCCATTAAGTCAAATTAGAGTTAATTTTCTACTATATAAACAAACTGTTAATATTAGATTTCAGTTTATAAAATTTTCTTTAAAGATATTGAGTGTTTTATTTTTTTTACGTGGTTGAGTAATTTTCATACTAAATTCTTGATTAAACCTTGATTAAACTTGTAAACTCTTTGAATGATACATAAAGTTTGTTGTGATTTATACTTCTTGTTCGTATATCTCGTATAGGTGTAGAGTGAAATGATCATTTACATGTAATTTTTGGTTTTCCAAGATAGTTTAACACACCAATTTTTTCAAGTCTTTCATTGACTGTTTTTCATTTAGAGCTTGTTAGAGATTTTATACTAGATGTTATTTTTCAAATTATATTTTGCTTACAAATACTTCATCTTTTTATATAAAAAAATGTAATAATAACAAATCAAAATGATTCAAATATAAAAATAATTAAATTAAAATATATATTTTTTTAAATTGAAAAATATAATTCTACCATAAAAATATTCGCAGCCTATGTGAGATGTGCTACCGTGATAAGTGCTTGTCATGTAGTCATAATAGCCGCCATGGGCCATGTTTACAAGTTCAATAGGTTAAATTCAGCGATTGCTTGACTTAAAAGACTTTTCCTAGTCAACAGTCTTTGATCGTTTTTCCACGTAATGATATGGTGGTATGGATCGAAACTGCCTGGGCAGTATCGGTCTCGATCATCTGCTCATCGCGACTTTTAGTCAATAATAAATTCTTTTATTATTCTAGTTTTTTTTTTTTAATTTGTGCTTCGAATAATTTTTTTTTTTAACAATTATAAAAACTAAAAATACAAAGTTTTTAGATGCATTTTTTTCTATTACAAAAAACCCTAATTTATTTATTAGGTGGTGTTTTTTTTAAAAAAAAATCAAATTAAAGAAACACACCTGCATTCAAGTGATGACCGGTGTAATTTATTTATTTTTTTAATTTGATTTTTAATGTTTTTTTAGATGATTTACTTTTGATTGAATAATTTTTTTATGAAATAATAGGATTGAAAGAAAAGGAACCAAAATAAAAAAAATGTTAAATATGAGTGGCGTGCTATAAGTTTCACAAAAATATACTTTAATTCTCAAATTTTAAAAATCATGCAAATTATATAATTTTTTCGTATTTTAATATTTTTTCAATTTAATTTCAAAACAAAACTACACTCTCTCTAAATAAGAGAAATGACTTGTTACTACTGATTTAGACTACCAAAATAGATGATATTTGTAGTAAATTTTTTTCTTTTGATAAAAAAAGTTCATATTAGGTTTTTATACTTTTAAAATTTATATGCAAAAACAAATCTAATCACAAGTTGATTTTCTATTTGGGTTTTTTTAATGCCATAGATAAGTTTAATATGGTTTTCTAAAGTGTTTTATAGGTGTTTTGGGTCACAATTGATCCAAAAATGATTTTTGGGTTAAAAAGCTTTAAACTCTAATTATTTGTCAACTAGAATGGTCATAATCTATATAAAACAAACTACAACACTTTCTTTGATTTTTTTTCAAAAAATAATTAAGGAGGATGACAATAATAGTTTATTTTATTTAGTATTTTTTAAATTATGATTATCTTTTTTGTTATGAATGTACTTTTTCAGGAGATTTTTCTAACTCATCTATAATTTGTTTTTTTTTATCTTTTGTATATATGAATTTTATTTTTTAACATAAAAAATATTTATTTTCAAATAATATTTCTAATATGTACAATCTTGCAAGATATTTTTTTCCCTTTTATTTTATTCAATTAATTTAATGTGTTTGTCAATTTCAATTATTGTTTGATAAGCAAAATTAATAAACATGTTAAAAATCAAAATTACTTTAACAAAATCATTTATCAAACAAAAAAGAGTAAATATCTTATTTTACAAGATTAAATATTTTGATCTACATATGCCTCTCAATGATTTTAATTTTATTTTTAGTTATCGTTTATGATTTTTTTCATTTTATTAATGCATATAATTCTTAATTTATCTGATTATATATATATATATATATATATATATATATATATATATATATATATATATATATATTATTTTAATTTAAACTTATCTTTTTGAAAATACATAAATTCGTTGAATCAACTTGCATATATAATTTAAAAAAGATATAATTCTTTTGTACTGTTAAGAAGTAGATGTTATCAAGACGTCTAATCTAATATTACAAAGAGAGGATTTTAAAAAAGCAAATAATAAAAGAAATAAAAGAAATTTCTAAATAAAAACAAACCGGCACTACCAAACTCTTGTTGGCTTATGATATTTTCCTTTATTTTTTTTGTCCTGCCATCCGAAAATTTTGAAGATATTAGGTGGAATGTGGATAGGAATCACCTCAAGCTGCCTCTAAGTTGGGTTCCCATAAATGCTCTAATTAACCCACTATATAGGGTGTGTTTGGAAGTATATTTGTTTTTAATTTATTTATTTAGTTGAAATTGTATCAATTTTGTTTTTAAATTATTTTTGGTATTAACAAATCAAAAATACCAAAACACATTTAATTTAAAATAAAAAAAAACATTTTTTTTTTAAATTTTCAAAATATTTTTTAAACACAAAAACCCTATAAATTGGTTCCATAAATGCTCTAATTAACCCTCTAGTGGAAAGCTGTGGAAATTCATGGAAGCTTTGCTAAGTGCCCTTGTACCTGTGTAATCATGCAAGGATGGAAAACTGGCATGGAAATGATTGCTACGATACATGAATTGACTTGCACGAGCTGAATCTCCTGTTTGGAACTAGAATACTTTTATTTTTGGGAAAAAATTCGGCTACAATCATAGAATTTTTAGCTCAGCAAGAATCAATCTTCAGATAAGCGAAGAACGTAGCAGAAAATATACAAGAACATATTTTTCGTGTCTTAAAGCTTAGATTACAATGGTATGATTCCAAACCTAACACCATCAGGGTTAGTTTGGAGAGGTCAGATTAGAGAAAAGATTTTAGAGGAGGAAACGTTTAAAATCTTCATTTTTATAGGCTAAAATCTAATTTATTCAAGTAGGGATGGAAAATGTTTTTGCCTCCCCCACTTCTGCCCTAGACACCATCTATAGAGTTATAGAGAGGTACTGTATTGTATCTTTTTAGATTTTTTTTTATTTCTAATTGTTTTTTTTATTGTTTTTGGATTGATATATTAACGTTATAAATAAATTCTTAAAAATAAAAAATATTTAATTTATTTTCAAACAAAAATACATTTTAAAAACAATGTATAACAATACAAACAATGCATACCGTGTTTTGCAGGGAACAAAACTGTCGAGTTTGCACATGGATTTTAAGACTTATATGACTGTATATTGTTAAGGAACCATCTTATCTAAAACTTTAAGTTGATAGGTGAGGTTCCATAATATGATTTATATTATTCTCTAACATTCCCCCTCAAGTGAAAACCCTTTGGGTTTGAAACTTGCACAAGACTACACTACCTTGTGCTTGATTTTTATCAAATAGAATGGGGATGGTGAGATTCGAATTCGTGACCACTGAATCAACAAGGCTCTGATACCATGTTAAGGAACCATCTCATCTAAAAGTTTAAGCTGATAAGTAAGGCTCCATAATATGATTTATATTATTCTCTAACACATATAAGAGGAAAATTGTCAGCCACAAAATGATAATTAATAGTTTGCAAGACTTTTCAAAGCTATGCATAATTAGATGTGCATTGAATGGTTCACGTAGTTGGCACTTGCAATTTTTTGTGGAAAATATCCCTTCCACAGTAGTTTACAGTGTAATGAATTTGGCATTATGGATTGGAAAATTCGTAGCAAGACCAAGTGAAGATGTATATAGCTTTTTTATGTTAAATAATAAACCAATTGATAGGATTTTTTTGATGATGTGGAGCTACTCTTGCACTATAAAAAGGAAGGAAAGAAAGGGAGTTTGGCAAACATAGTTGCAATCTCTCTTTCATATATAGTTTATTGTGATTTCCTCAAGCATGGCTACAAGGTCACATTTAGCTGGCGAAATCCCTTCCATGATTTCCATGACGCTACTCGTTGGGCTCCTACTAGCAAGCCTAGATACAACAGGTATTCACATAATCGTGTTAATTTTCTGCTATCTCTCAGTTTTACTAAATAATAAAGCTCCCAGCTTACATTGCTAGTGGTTAACTAAATAATCACGATATTTCAATACAGATGCCCAGATAGGTGTTTGCTATGGAATGCTTGGAAACGTACCACCACCATCAGAAGTCATAGCTCTGTACAACCAGAGGGGCATTCGCAGAATGCGACTCTATGATCCAAACCAAAATGCTCTACGAGCCCTAGCAGGCACCAACATTGAGCTCATGCTAGGCCTTCCAAACCCGGATCTTCAAAGGATTGCTTCGAGTCAAGCCAACGCAAATGCATGGGTCCAAAACAATGTAAGAAATTTTGGGAATGTCAAGTTTCGATACATTGCTGTAGGGAATGAGGTTAAGCCCTCAGATTCATATGCACAGTTTCTAGTCCCTGCCATGCAAAACATTCGCAACGCACTCAATTCAGCTGGACTAGGAAATATCAAAGTTTCAACCGCTATTGATAATGGGGTCATAGCAGATGGTTCCTTCCCTCCCTCAAAAGGCTCTTTCAAGGGAGACCACAGACCACTTCTCGATCCGATCATTCGATTTTTGGTGAACAACCAAGCTCCATTACTGGTTAACTTGTATCCATACTTCAGCTACTCAGGTAATACAAGAGACATTCGTCTTGATTATGCTCTTTTCACAGCTCCATCACCACTAGTCTCTGACCCACCACTGAATTACCAAAACCTCTTCGATGCCATTCTTGACACTGTTTACGCTGCTTTGGAGAAATCTGGAGGGGGTTCTTTGGAAATCGTGGTATCAGAGAGTGGTTGGCCAACGGCTGGAGGGACAGGAACATCGGTTGATAATGCAAGGATTTATAACAGCAACTTAGTTCAGCATGTGAAGAGAGGAAGCCCAAAGAGGCCTGGAAAGCCTATAGAAACTTATATTTTTGCTATGTTTGATGAGAGTAACAAAAACCCTGAACTTGAGAAACATTGGGGGCTCTTTTCTCCAAATAAACAGCCAAAATATGACATCAATCTCAACTAAAGAGTGCCAAAATGCTCTCTCTATAGAATAATTATGGTATAGGATACTCTCCAATTTGTATGGAGAATATCAAATAAGAAGACTGTAATCCGCTGAAAATGGCGGGGAAAAGAAAAACTATGTTTAGCTTGATGTAATCAATAAAATGCTCGCAAGGTTACTGCATGCATGCTTACGAAATATCTTTCAATATTAGGATTGTTTCTTGAATTCTGCAGGCATATGCTTGAGTTTTTAATTAATGATCATGATTATTCCTGTCCATCAGGGCATGTGACTTGAGCAATGCATTATTTAATTTTAAAGACACCAATCTAGGCTTATCAAGTTGATCCTTGGTTGAAATGTGATTGACTTGAAGGTCACCTTGATTAGTCTTCTCATGAACAAAATGATCATAATTGTCATAACCCAATTTCTGGATTATTCCCCAAAATCTACCCAAAAATAACAAAAATAAAATAAAAGGGGGCGGCGTTAGTAGAAAAATCAATGTGGAAATTTTGGTTGTTTTCGAGAGTCCGATCGTATCTCTTTTGTCTCCAAAAATAGAGGAAAGTACAGATTTAAGGCAAAAATAATTTATCATTGGATAAATCTGTGTAAAAATTAAGTCGAAAGGCATAATTATATTTTTTATAGGCCAATTTGATTTAGTCATGGGGCAATTTAAAGTATAATTATATTTGGGAATTAATTTAAGATCCAATTGAAGAATTTAATTAAGTGCAAGGACTTAATTACACTTTATATTGGTTAAATTAATTTTATTAAGGGAATTGAAGGATTTAATTAAGTGCAAAGACTTAATTACATTTTATATTGGTTAAATTAATTTTATTAAGGCCTTAATCAATGGAAAATCAAGTTCTAGAGTTTAATTTGGGTTCAATTGAGAAGATTGGAATTTTCGGAGACCGAATTGAATTTTCCAAACCAATCTTGCACTTCATATTATCAAGGAAGCTCAAAAACTTGGTGGTGTGTGCTACTAGGTTTGTCATGTTTTCAGTTTTACATTTTATGAAAACTAGCTCAAAATGATGTTTTCAGGTTAGATTTTAATTGATTAGTTGCAGTTTGAAAATCAGACACCGTAGATAGTTTCCAAAACCTTAGATTAATTTTATTGGAGCATTGCATAATAAAGTCCATGCTAAATATTCATTGGTTTTGGCACGCTGATTCGATCACTTGAGGTTTCATTTTCCAATTTCAGTTATTAAACCTTGTTATGAAAGATAATTGTCCTGATATCAAGTCATTTGTTTCTCTCCATTTCACCCACTTCTTCCCTGTTACTGGTTCGTTAAAGATCATTAGATTCATCACCTATGTTACAGCAGGCTTAGCCTTTCATCTGTATTTTCTCATGATTTATGACATTTTCCATTTTCACTAAGGCTCTTTAGGAACACATAGAGTAACCTTTTTCCTTGTTGTTTTTTGTTACCAGTCATGTTTATCTTTGATCTTGTTCACCTTGATTGATTGATAGATCTGTGTTCCCTTCTTTAAATTCCATTCTTCTTTTCCGTTCCAATTTACCTTTTGACAGATTTTTCCTCTATCTTAAGCTTTTGACAGTATCGTCAAGAAAGAAGGAAACAACTATGTCATTCGAAGAAAGGTATTTCACAATGAACGCCCAGCTGAAGTATTTAATTGAAAATGAAGGGGTTCATGATCAAATAGTTGCAAAATGAAGTGCAAAATTATTTCATAGGATGATGGAACTTTGAGAGACAAATGATTTGCTCAAAGGAATCAGGTAAAAGCAAAACAAAAGTGGCTCCAAATTGGCTGCTAGCTGCATAAACTGGGAAACTAGCCATATAAGAACTTGAATCATCAGTGGCACTGGAGCTTTATTTGTGAGACCTCAGGGTCCTAAAATTAACTGTGCATTGACAAAAGATATTGTCCAGTTGGGGCAAATGAGATGGTTAACGACAGGAAAACCATTTCTCCGGTAAGAGGTCGACAAGTTATTCAGGAAAGATTATGCAAGCCTAGCTTTCCTTGAAAGTCTGTTCTGTTCATCTATAATTGTACCTCTATAGCTTTCATGTACTATCATCATTAAGAGAATTAGTCAAGTAACTGCAACGAACTCGATTGCAATTTAAGATCTCTCATTCTTCCTTTGCGAAGTTGTATTAGTAGTTGTAAACATTAATGTAATTTTCTCAGACATGCTTCTCGATTCATTAACTTGGCTTGCCCTCTTTAGTAGATATCAGTATCTAGCATTAATGTTACCGACCAATTCTGTACACCGATGTTGAACAATTTTCTTTTAACTAATCATTTCTTGGGATAATTTAACACACCAGTATTGTTTTAGTGTTTCTAAAGCGATTCTGGCTTCAACATCAAGAGATCTATTATATGTTTTAGATATTTTATTGGATCTTGTCATTAGAAATAGATATTTTATATGTTTTATTGTATCTAATAGGAGTGAGCATTTTTGGTTTGGTTCAGTTTTTATCAGAAAAAACAACCAAACCGAAAATTATATATTTTTTTAGAACAAAATTGAACCGAACCTAGTAAAAAATGATCGTTTTTAGTCTGGTTCGGTTCGGTTTTTATGATTAAGAAATTGAGAAAACCGAATTTATTTTTGAGCTTTCTAATGGTCCATCTGATAAGCTTTTTGAGAGAATATCGGTCCATAAAATCATTCTAAACCAATTTCCAGCAAGTAATTTTTGTCAATTGTCTTCACAAAGGAAGTCATTTCTGCTATCCAAACCTATATCGACAAGTATAGAGACCAACAATAAGCATGCATTTTGTGCAATTATATTATACAATACATTAAAAGAGGTTGTGACATCATGGGTGAGTTACTGTGCATTGTGAGATAAATCACTGTGGTTTATAATAGTATTACTCAATTTTCGGGTCGGTTCGGTTTGCGTTGTTAGGTTTACTGGTTTACGGTTTTGTTTTTCATTTTGCACAGTAAAATAACGTTTTTGTCCCTCGAAAAAGATAAAAAACAAGTTTTGGACGGAGGGGTTCTGCGGTAATTGTATATTTTCGGTTTGGTTCGGTCTGGTCCGGTGTGTCGCATTTTTTTATTTTTTTTATATTTCTTTGCACAGTAAAATAACCATTATATCCCTCGAAAAGGACAAAAATCAGCTTTGGGCGGGAGGGGTGCCACGGGAATTTCACATTTTTTTGAAAATGGCTAAATACGGATATAGCCTCTAATAAGCCAAAATTGATGACTTAGGCACTGGGGTATCCCAGTAATTGACCATAATTGTTTATTATTTTTCTCAAAATATTGTCGGTATATGTGGCACACTAGACCGACAGTATTCGGCCTCATGCCCTATTAGGGAGGCGCGTGAGTCTTGTTCAGGTTGACAAAAATGGGCGTCTGACATCTCCGTCGATGCGCCTTCGTGTGGTCTTCCTCATGGTGTGGCGTGTTTTGGCAACTGGTGGTCGTATCCGTGACGGTGGCCGGTTAACTCTTTTTGTCCTGTTTTCTCTCTACTGCAAGCTAAAATGCAGGAGAGGCCCCCGAGTTTATTGATGTTTCACTTCCATCCCTGTACATCTAATTTTGTGTATGGTCTTGATTTTTGCTATATAAGTTTTGATTTAGTTCAATTGAGTCATTCGATTGAAATTAATTATATATTAAGGTTTCACTTCGGTCCTCCTACTTTTAATTTCCAGATTGGGTTTAAATACTTTAATATATTCAGTACAGAGGTTTCATTTTTTTCAATTTTGTCCTTCGATTGAAATTGATAATATATTTGATTTTCATTTTGGTCCTTCTACTTTTAATTTTTTATTTTAATCCCTTTATTTTTTTATATTCTGGAATAGTCCGTATTTTTGTCCATGTATATATAACTGTGCTCTTAACTTTGGTTTTTAATTTTTATTATTTTCTTATTTGTTGAGGTGGTATTTTTTTTTTAAAATAGCTCTTAAATTTTATTTTGTGTCTATGATCATTTGAAAATTGATATTTCTTTTTTTCTCTCTCTCTTTATTCTTTCTTTTGGTTTTTTTATTCGTTTTCTGTTATTTTTTTTAAGTCAAATGAATTTTTTTCACCTGATAATTTTTATTTTATTTTTTTGTTTCATATTTTGTTAAAGTTTTCAGGATTTTTTTAGTCTTTCATTTATTTATTTATTTATTTCATTATTAACATAATAATAATAATAATAATAATAATAATAATAATAATAATAATAATAATAATAATTTTAGTTGTTTTTCGTGCTGACTCTTTTGTTAGTGTTTTTCAATTTTTTTCTCTAGGGATAATTTGATATTTTTTATTGTTCTGATAATAATAGCAATGACAATTTTAAATGTTAAGACTTCGATGTTGCTATTGTTATAATAGGGTGTGTTGATCTGCTTTGTTATATTAAACTTTGTATATAGATATTATATTTTAATTTTGAACCAGCAAATCCTATTAATTTCTTTAATCCCAACAATTATAAAAATTATTTGTCCAGCCCGCAACATAGTGTGATCAATTTTTTTAATTTTCAAGTCAAATTATTTTTTTTTTCAACTAATAAATTTTTATTGTTGTTTTATCATTTATTTTATTTTTAATTTCCTCTTTTGTTAAAGTTTTTAGGCTTTTTTTCTCTTTGATTTAATTTTGTTTTTTTCATAATTAACACAATAATAATATTATTATTAATAATAATAATTTTAGTTTTTGTTCTTACTTGCTTTTTGTTAATTTTTTTGTGTTTTTTTCTCAAATAATAATAGTGATGATAATTTTAAATGTTAAGACTTCGATATTACTGTTGTTATAATAAGATATGTTTATCTAGTTTCATTATATCAAACTTTACATGTATAAATATTATATTTTAATCTCAACAATTATAAAAATTGTTTGCTCCGCCCACAACATAGTGAGGGCAATTAACTAGTATCTCACTAAATAAAAACAATGAATTCATTAACTAGTATCTTACTAAATAAAAACAATGAATTCATTAAGGCTTACCTTTATCTTTCGGGCAACTCTAGAACTCATTAAGGCTTTACCCTACCTTTACTAAGGTGGGGCTAAAAGTAAATTGGTGATACCTAAACCTATTTTTGCCAAACCAAGAAAATTGAGGTGTAAATAGAAATGCAATCAATGAAACTTGGTTGGGGCATTTTAAGGATCCATCAAGGTCAATTGAAAGCAAACCAAAGCTGGAATGTTCAAGTTACTATAATAAAGAAGCGTCCAACTACAAGGCAGGACTCTATTTTTACTAGTAGCAAGGAAATAAAGAAATGGCAACAAGAAGATGGGCGGTCAACGAACTAGCATAAATTGCAGAGGGAGGGAGAGGCCGAGAGGGGGCTACTGCTGCTAGGGTTTGTTTTAAAATTAGAAAAGAAATGAAAGTTTATATTTATTGTAAGTTTGTTAACCGAACCGGTTCAGTTTGGTTTATTTGGTTGTTGCCTTACAAAACCGATACTAAACCGAATTGGACATTTTTCAGGGTTTTATAATTGGTTTAATAGGGTTTTTTTTATCAGTTCGGTTTTTTCGATTATATTTTTTTTTGTTTTCTCGGTTTAATCGGTTGGGCGATTTCTTTGCTCTTCCCTAATATCTAAGTCACTAGTATTAGATGTTTTATTGTATCCAAGTCATTAGTATTAGTCATAAGAATAGTGATTCAAGCAGACAATTAATAGATTTAAGATACATGGATTTAGTGGACTTCGAGAAGATATTAAAAAATAAGGAACAACTCTTAAATAATTTGATTTATGTTTAAGAAGGGTTTTTAGAGAAATATCCATATATTAAAAAAAAATGGAATAAAAAGATTCAAATATGCTAATTTTGACCATTCACTATATTTTTGTTCATAACTAGAGTTAAAAAAAATGAATGTGATGTGATTCAAGTTGTATTTGAAAGTAAACATTTATATCTTTCTAGTGATACATGTAGATCTTTTAATTCATTAAGACAAGGAAGAGCTATTTGTTTGAAGCTGAACTTTGATTCTACTTGCAAATTATAAAAAAATTCAACTTTGATCTTGTTTTAATTTGTTAGACTATTATTTATTTATTAGTTTATTTTAGTGCTAGCGGTATTTTAGGGTATATTTGGATTAAAATTTATTTTTATTATTTTAGTTATTTTAATCTTTTAATATATCAAGATTTATTTATTTATTAGTTTGTTGTGATTTATACTTGTTTTTTCGTGTATCTTGTATAGGTATAAAGTGAAGATGATCATTTACATGTAAATTTTGGTTTTACAAGATAGTTTAACACCAATTTTTTCAAGTCTTTCATGGACTGTTTTTTATATAGAGCTTGTTTGAGATTTGATACTAGATGTTATTTTTCAAATTATATTTTGCTTAGAAATACTTCATTTTTTTATATAAAAATATAATAATAACAAATCAAAATGATTCAAATATAAAAAATAATTAATTTTAAAAAAATATTTTTTAAAAATTTGAAAAATATAATTCTACCACAAAAATATTCGCAGCCTATATGAGATGTGCTACCGTGATAAGTGCTTGTCATGTAGTCATAGCCGCCATGGGCCATGTTTACAAGCTCAATAGGTTAAAATCAGCGATTGCTTGACTGAAAAGACTTTTCCTAGTCAACAGTCTTTGATCGTTTTTCCACGTAATGATATGGTGGTATGGATTGAAACATCATTTTCTTAGTCTTTGTATAATAATATTTTTTTTAATTGAAAAGTATAAAGAAAAAAACAAAAAATAAATTACTAAAGAAATAAAGATAAAATGTGTAAAGGAAAAAATAAAAGAATATGACAAAAAGTAAAGATAAAAATGATGATATATAGTCCAGGTATAAAATAATAAAAATATCAAGTATAAAAAACAATATGTTTTCTTAAAAATCAATTAAAAATTACGAATCCATCTATTGCACCCGCTATAGTATCAAGAATAGAGAAAAAAAAATTAATTGTACCAAAAATAATTTTTCATATTATGTAAACATATAATATTTATTAAAAAATGAAGAAATTCATTCGAACATATAAAAGGGATGGTCGTGACTTTAAGGCAATTGCTTACTGAATTAGACAGATGTCGTTTTCTTACAGCACAAAAATCACTAACACTTAATGGATGTGGAGCAATATGTTTTTTTTTTTTTTTTTTGTAAATCAAATTAAAGAAACACACCTGCATTCAAGTGATGACCGGTGTAATTTATTTATTTTTTAATTTGATTTTTAGTGTTTTTTGGATGATTTACTTTTGATTGAATACCAATTGATTTTATTTTTATATGAAATAATAGGATTGAAAGAAAAGGAACCAAAAAAAAAAAAGAGTTAAATATGAGTGGCGTGTTATAAGTTTCACAAAAATATACTTTAATTCTAAAAATTTAAAAATCATGCAAATTATATAATTTTTGTATTGTAATATTTTTTGGGTTAAAAAACTTTAACTCTAATTATTTGACAACCAGAATGGTCATAATCTAAATAAAACAAACTACAACACTTTCTTTGATTTTTTTTTTTCAAAAATAATTAAGGCGGATGACAATAATAGTTTATTTTATTTAGTCTTTTTTAAATTATGATTATCTTTTTTTGTTATACATTTAGTTTTTAAGGAGATTTTTCTAATTCATCCATAATTTGTTTTTTTAATCTTTTGTTTATATGAATTTTATTTTTTAACATAAAAAATATTTATTTTTAGATAATATTTCTAATATGTACAATCTTGTTAGATAAATTATTCTGTTTTATTTTATTGAATTAATTTAATGTGTTTGTCAATTTCAATTATTGTTTGATAAGAAAATTAATAAACATGTTAAAAATCAAAATTACTTCAACAATAACATTTAGTAGACAAAAATGAGTAAATATCTTATTTTGCGAGATTAAATATTTTTATCTACATATGCGTCTCAATGATTTTAATTTTATTTTAGTTATTGTTTATGACTTTTCTTCCATTTATTAATACATATAATTCTTAATATATATATATATATATATATATATATATATAATTTGTTTTTAATTTAAACTTAACTTTTTGAAAATACATAAATTCGTTGAATCAACTTGCATATATAATTTAAAAAAGGGTTAATTCTTTTGTACTGTAAAGAGGTAGATGTATCAAGACGTCTAATCTAAAATTACAATGAGAGGATTAAAACTAAAGCAAATAATAAAAGAAATAATTCTAAATAAAAACAAACCGGCACTACCAAACTCTTGTTGGTTTATGATATTTTCCTTTTTTTTTTGTCCTGACATCCGAAAATTTTGAAGATATTAGATGGCATGGCCGCTTATGTGGGTAGGAATCACCTCAAGCTGCCTCTAGGTTGGGTTCCCATAAATCCTCTAATAAACCCACTATGGGTGCGTTTAGAAGTATATTTGTTTTTAATTTTTTTTTTTTAGAAATGTATCAAAAAATTTTTTTTTTTTTTTTTATTAATACATGAAAATAATTTAAAAATATCAAAATACATTTAATTTAAAGTAAAAAATAAAAAAAAATTCAAAATACTTTTGAAATGTAGTGACAAACACCCATAAATCGGTTCCCATAAATGCTCTAATTAACCCTCTAGTGGAAGGCTGTGGAAATTCATGGAAGCTTTGCTAAGTGCCATTGTACCTGTGTGATCATGCAAGGATGGAAAACTGGTTTGCAATGATAGCTATGATACATGAATTGACTTGCACGAGCTAAATCTCCTGTGTGGAACTAGAATACTTTTATTTTTGGGTAAAAATTCGGCTAGAATCATAGAATTTTTAGCTCAGCAAGAATCAATCTTCAGATAAGCGAAGAACGTAGCAGAAAATATACAAGAACATATTTCTCGAGTCTTAAAGCTTAGATTACAATGGTATGATTCCAAACCTAACACCATCAGGGTTAGTTTGGAGAGGTCAGGTTAGAGAAAAGATTTTAGAGGAGGAAACGTTTAAAATCTTCATTTTTATAGGCTAAAATCTAATTTATTCAAGTAGGGCTGGAATAATTTCTTGCCTCCCCCACTTCTGCCCTAGACACCATCTATAGAGTTATAGAGAGGTGCTGTATTGTATCTTTTTAGATTTTTTTTATTTCTAATTGTTTTTTTTTATTGTTTTTGGATTGATATGTTAACGTTATAAATAAATTCTTAAAAATAAAAAATATTTAATTTATTTTCAAACAAAAATACATTTTAAAAAACAAATGTATTGAATGCCGTGTTTTGCAGGGAACAAAACTGTCGAGTTTTGCACGTGGATTTTAACGACTTATATGACTGCATATAAGAGGAAAATTTTAAGCCACAAAATCATAATTGATAGTTGGCAAGACTTTTCAAAGCTATGGATAACTAGGTCCCAGACGAGAAGCTGTTAGATGTGCATTGAATGGTTCAAGTAGTTGGCACTTGCAATTTTTTGTGGAAAATATCCCTTCCACAGTAGTTTACAGTGTAATGAATTTGGCATTATGGATTGGAAAATTCGTAGCAAGACCAAGTGAAGATGTATATAGCTTTTTTATGTTAAATAATAAACCAATTGATAGGAATTTTTTGATGATGTGGAGCTACTCTTGCTCTATAAAAAGGAAGGAAAGAAAGGGAGTTTGGCAAACATAGTTGCAATCTCTCTTTCATATATAGTTTATTGTGATTTCCTCAAGCATGGCTACAAGGTCACATTTAGCTGGCGAAATCCCTTCCATGATTTCCATGACGCTACTCGTTGGGCTCCTACTAGCAAGCCTAGATACAACAGGTATTCACATAATCGTGTTAATTTTCTGCTATCTCTCAGTTTTACTAAATAATAAAGCTCCCAGCTTACATTGCTAGTGGTTAACTAAATAATCACGATATTTCAATACAGATGCCCAGATAGGTGTTTGCTATGGAATGCTTGGAAACGTACCACCACCATCAGAAGTCATAGCTCTGTACAACCAGAGGGGCATTCGCAGAATGCGACTCTATGATCCAAACCAAAATGCTCTACGAGCCCTAGCAGGCACCAACATTGAGCTCATGCTAGGCCTTCCAAACCCGGATCTTCAAAGGATTGCTTCGAGTCAAGCCAACGCAAATGCATGGGTCCAAAACAATGTAAGAAATTTTGGGAATGTCAAGTTTCGATACATTGCTGTAGGGAATGAGGTTAAGCCCTCAGATTCATATGCACAGTTTCTAGTCCCTGCCATGCAAAACATTCGCAACGCACTCAATTCAGCTGGACTAGGAAATATCAAAGTTTCAACCGCTATTGATAATGGGGTCATAGCAGATGGTTCCTTCCCTCCCTCAAAAGGCTCTTTCAAGGGAGACCACAGACCACTTCTCGATCCGATCATTCGATTTTTGGTGAACAACCAAGCTCCATTACTGGTTAACTTGTATCCATACTTCAGCTACTCAGGTAATACAAGAGACATTCGTCTTGATTATGCTCTTTTCACAGCTCCATCACCACTAGTCTCTGACCCACCACTGAATTACCAAAACCTCTTCGATGCCATTCTTGACACTGTTTACGCTGCTTTGGAGAAATCTGGAGGGGGTTCTTTGGAAATCGTGGTATCAGAGAGTGGTTGGCCAACGGCTGGAGGGACAGGAACATCGGTTGATAATGCAAGGATTTATAACAGCAACTTAGTTCAGCATGTGAAGAGAGGAAGCCCAAAGAGGCCTGGAAAGCCTATAGAAACTTATATTTTTGCTATGTTTGATGAGAGTAACAAAAACCCTGAACTTGAGAAACATTGGGGGCTCTTTTCTCCAAATAAACAGCCAAAATATGACATCAATCTCAACTAAAGAGTGCCAAAATGCTCTCTCTATAGAATAATTATGGTATAGGATACTCTCCAATTTGTATGGAGAATATCAAATAAGAAGACTGTAATCCGCTGAAAATGGCGGGGAAAAGAAAAACTATGTTTAGCTTGATGTAATCAATAAGATGCTCGCAAGGTTACTGCATGCATGCTTACGAAATATCTTTCAATATTAGGATTGTTTCTTGAATTCTGCAGGCATATGCTTGAGGTTTTAATTAATGATCATGATTATTCCTGTCCATCAGGGCATGTTACTTGAGCAATGCATTATTTAATTCTAAAGACACCAATCTAGGCTTATCAAGTTGATCCTTGCTTGAAATATGATTGACTTGAAGGTCACCTTGATTAGTCTTCTCATGAACAAAATGATAATTAAGTGTTAAATATTTTATTATTGAATCAAATACGGGATTGGCACAAAAACATATGGCGCCGCCAGGATTTACTGAGATTGAGGTAAATTTATCCTTGGTTCCAACATAGTTTGCATCAACATAGGCAGCAAGATGGAGGCTCAAATTTCTTAAGACTTGTAAACCATGAGGGATTGTTGCTTTGAAATAATGAAATAGGTTTCTAAAAGTTAGAGTTTACGGGAGAAGGAGAGTTTGGAAAGTATTATTAGAGCTGCTATTGTGTGTGTTAGCAGTACCCTAATATAATACATATATATATATAAGTAGGGCTGTACATGATAGTAACAGTGTGGTATGCCACACATGATTAGAAACCTATATCAGATAAATATAAAAACTAAAGATTCCATAATATGCCCCCTCAAGCTGAAGGAGGAGAATCCACATGAAGCTTGGACCGAAAATAAGTGAAGGATGCATGAGGAAGAGGTTTGGTAAGAACATCAGCAAGTTGATCCTTAGAGGAGATGAATCGAACCACAATTTCCTTTTTAGCGACGCGGTCACGAACAAAGTGATAATCAACTTCAACATGTTTAGTGCGAGCATGAAAGATAGGGTTGGCAGACAAGTAGGTAGCACCCAAATTATCACACCAA
Source organism: Salix caprea (assembly GCA_964035475.1). Lineage (NCBI taxonomy): Eukaryota > Viridiplantae > Streptophyta > Magnoliopsida > Malpighiales > Salicaceae > Salix > Salix caprea. The sequence continues at coordinate 26,788,551 of OZ037743.1, read as the reverse complement.
AGTATAGTCATAGGATCAGAGGAAAAATGAAGATCGGACAACAAGGCCCGAATCCATAAGATCTCAGCAGTACCATCCGCAAGAGCCTTATATTCTGCTTCAGTCGAAGAACGAGCCACTGTGCGTTGTTTTCCAGACTTCCAAGAAATAGGTGTGTTGCCGAGATACACCAAGTAACCACCGGTGGATTTTCTGTCATCAAGACTGCCAGCCCAATCAGCATCTGTGAAACCATGTAAGGAAAGAGAGGATCCTCGAGTGATGTGTAGACCATAAGATGTTGTTCCTTGCAGGTACCTCACAATTCTTTTAACAAGAGACCAATGGCCATCAGTAGGCGAGTGCATAAACTGGCATACTTTATTTACAGCATAACAAATATCCGGGCGAGTAAAAGTGAGATACTGCAAAGCACCGACAATCTGGCGGTAACGGGTAGGATCAAAGGACTGAGTATCTGAGGTCAGCAATACCTTAGACGAGGATGAAGCAGGCGTGTCGACAGCTTTACACGAAGACATACCAGCTCGCTGAATAATATCGATAGCATATTTATGCTGTGAGAGCATAAGTCCCATGGCAGTTTTAGTGACTTCAATCCCCAAGAAATAATGCACAAAGCCTAAATCCCTGATTTTGAACTCTGAATTCAGTAAGGTAATCAAGTGGCAAAGTAAAGGTGAATTGGTCCCAGTAAGCAAAAGATCATCCACATATACAAGCAAGTAAATGAGATCATGACCATCAGAATAAATAAACAGAGAGGTGTCAGCAGTAGAGGCACGAAAACCAAGAGAAAAGAGATAATCACTGAGTCTAGTATACCACGCCCGGGGAGCCTGTTTTAAACCATATATAGACTTATGCAGGCGACAAACATGAGAAGATAGAGTAGGATGAGAGAAACCAGGTGGTTGTTCCATATACACCTCTTCTTGAAGGATACCGTTCAAGAAGGCATTGTGAACATCCAGTTGATGAATAAACCATCCACGGGTCACAGCAATAGTAAGTACTAACCGCACAGTGGCAGGCTTAACAACTGGACTGAAAGTCTCGAGGTAGTCTATTCCTTCTTGTTGAGTGAACCCTCGGGCAACAAGACGTGCTTTATACCTGTCAATACTACCATCCGCTCGCCGCTTGATTTTATAAACCCAGCGACTGCCAACAACATTCATAGAAGGACAATAAGGAACAAGAGTCCACGTACCATTTGATCGCAAAGCCTGAATCTCATCTTGCATAGCTTGCTGCCATGCCGAATGTTGAGAAGCGTCTTTGAACGAGAGAGGTTCATGGTCAGGAGAAGCAGAAAACCCTGTAGTAGTGGACTGAGACACGCTAAGGTGCGCCTGTTTAGAGTGGCGAGGACGAAGTGTCATGTGGTGTCTATGAGAGGAGACAGCTGGCAAAGTGGATGAATCATGAGAAACCTGCTGAAGGTCAAAATTAGATAAATCAACCACCAAACGCAAGGCAGGGGGAGAGCTAGATGAAGGACCCGAGGTGAGATGGTTAGGAGGCTGAGAGGAAGCCACAATAGGAGAGGAGTTCGCTGACACTGGGATCAACATACCTGGAGAAACAGAAACCATACTTGGAGAGTGATCAGTAACAGAGTTAAGTGGAGATAAAGTAGAGGGACTGTTACTCATGGGACAAGGTGAAGAAGGGGAAGGTGGTAGAGATGAGGTAGATGTAAAAGGCATGGGTGTAGGGAAAACGGTTAAAGCTGGGAGTGTTGTTTGTACAGATGGGGAAGGCAAAGTTGTTGTCTGTTAAGAACATGCAAATGGAAATGTATTTTCATGAAATTTAACATGTCGTGCAATATACATACGTGATGATGACAGATCAAAACAACGATAACCCAAATGAGAGGAACTATAGCCAAGAAACACACACGGAGAAGAGCGAAAATCTAGTTTATGGCGATTATAAGGACGAAGAAAAGGAAAACATAAACACCCAAAAATACGAAGAAAACTGTAATCAGGAGAAGATTTAAACAAACGTTCAAAAGGTGTACAACCATTTAGAACAACAGTAGGCATACGATTTATGAGATATACAGCCGTTTCAAAAGCATAACTCCAAAATTTTAACGGAGCCATACACTGACCAAGGAGCGTAAGACCAGTTTCAACAATATGACGATGACGACGCTCAACAGTACCATTTTGCTCATGCGTGTGAGGACAGATGAGACGGTGGTGAATACCAATGGATTTAAAATAAGTGTTTAACTTCCTATATTCACCCCCCCAATCTGTTTGAACAGATTTAATTTTGGTGACGAATTGCCGTTCAACAAGAGCTTGAAATTGAAGAAAAATTTTAAACACATCAGATTTAGCTGCTAAAGGAAAGAACTAGATATATTTAGTATAGTCATCCACAAAAATCACAAAATACCGATAACCATCCATAGATAACATAGGAGAAGGTCCCCAAACATCACTGAAAACAAGTTGAAGAGGAGCACAAGTTTTATGACCAGTAAGGCCTAATGACAGACGCGATGCTTTTCCTAAAGGGCAAGATGAACAATTAAAATTAACAACTCTCGAAGTACAATCAATTTTATTATTGGATACTAGAGACCCTAAAATACGAGAGCTAGGATGCCCAAGGCGACGATGCCAAACATCAGCAGTTGAAGAAGGAGACTTTGACAGGAGGGCTTGAGGAATGGGCGTGGCAGACGACTTGGATAAGACATATAGACCATCGCTACTCTGACCGGAAAGAAGCACTTCCTTGGTTATGATATCCTTAACATAAAACACAGACGAATGAAATTCAAAAAATACATTATTCTCAATGCAAAATTTTTGAACAGACAATAGCGGTTTTTTAATATGTGGTACATGCAAAATATTTGATAGGATAAAGGTGCGTTTGGGAGTATAGAGTTTAGACTGAGCAATATGTGATATAACAAGTCCCTTACCATCACCGACATGTAAGTGATCACTTCCAAGGTAGGACTCTGCACTCGTCATACTCGCGAGGTCCGGTGTCACATGCTGATTTGCACCTGTATCAGGAATCCAACCTGCAGAGGAGAGCTGAGGATTCTGAAATGCCAAGTTAGCAGTAGCCTGCAAATGCTGTGAAGTAAATTGAGAACAATATTTTGCCGAATGCCCAAAACCATAACACAATTGACATTTAACATTGCGAAAATTGTGGTTAGGAGCTCCACGAGAATGTTGCTGCCAACCAGTCCTAGAATCACGGGAACCTTGCTGAAAACCAGACCCAGGAGTTGACTGCCAAGTAGATCCAGAGGTGCCATGGTTACCACCACGATAGCCTCTCCATCCACCTCGGTGTCGCCCACGCCCACGGTAGGAATTACCAGAAGAACCACTAAAACCACCATGATGTACTGAGAATGCTGTAGCCGTGGAATGGGAAGGAGTGGGCAGCAGAGGCGCTGTCATAGAGGAGCCAAGAGTGGATTGAAGGGAGCTCTTATTTAGGTATTCATGAGTGAGCAAGTAACTGTGAAGATCAGAATATGACAAAGGTTCTGCCCGTGTAGATAAACTGGTCACTAAGTCTTTGAAATCACAGTGTAGTCCCCGAAATACATAAAGATTAAAATCCTCTAAGGAGAGAGGCCGACCAGCAGCAGCCAACTCATCAAAAAGGACCTTAGCTCGTTGCATATAAGCGCTAACTGAATCATCTCCCTGACGCAAATCCTGAAAGGAACCATGTAACTGCATAATCCTTGAATGTGACGGTGAAGCAAAGGATTTTTCAAGTGTCTTCCAAATGCTATTAGATGTGTCACAATCAACCACAAGATGTAGAATTTCAGTAGATAAAGACGAGAGAAGTGCACTCATAATCAATTGATCTTGTTGCTTCCATGAGAGAAACAAAGGATTTATACCAGGAGCTGCAGTATCGGTGACAAAAATATAGATAGCAGGACATGGATATGATCCATCAACAAAAGCAAACACACCTTGACCCAACAAATATGGTTTCATTTGCATTCTCCAATATAAATAATTATTGCTAGTCAACTTCAAAGAAATAACTTGATGAGTATTTGAGAGAGGAATTACTGCAGCACCATGAAGATGTGGGTTGGGAACCAGTAAAGCTGAAGAGGGGAAACCAGACAGTGCCGAAACAGTTGGGGCAGAGGGAGGCAGTGTTGCCATTTCTGGAGGAAAATTGCAGCCAAGAGAAGATAGAGCATAAGGAAGCGGTGCAGCTGCCATTGAAGACACAAAAAATCCAGGTGGAGGTGCCGTTGAAACACCTGATGCAGGGACAGAGAGTGTTGCAGCTGGGACGTTTGCTGTGAGAGAGGAAGATTGAGCCATGGTAGAATCCATGAGGAGAAGGGAGGTGCCGATGAAAAACTTTGAGCTGTTCTGAACACTGAAATAAGGGAGAGGCCGATGACGGGTAATATTGTTCTGGACTCAGTTTATGCACTGAACTGAGGGAAAGAGAGACCGATGATGAGTTCTGTTCTGAAATGAAGAAGAGGTCGATGACGGCTGCGTGCTCTAGAGACAGATGAGGGAGACGCCGATGAAGAGTTGATCACTGAACTGAGGAAGAGAGGCCGATGAAGAGTTGATCACTGAACTGAGGAAGAGAGACCGATGATTGCTGCAAGAACGATGACAGCTACAAGCTCTGTTCTGAATAGAGGAAGAGGCCGATGACGGCTGCGCGCTCTGATACCAAGTTAGAGTTTACGGGAGAAGGAGAGTTTGGAAAGTATTATTAGAGCTGCTATTGTGTGTGTTAGCAGTACCCTAATATAATACATATATATATATAAGTAGGGCTGTACATGATAGTAACAGTGTGGTATGCCACACATGATTAAAAACCTATATCAGATAAATATAAAAACTAAAGATTCCATAATACTAAATATAGCATCTCAATGGGTGAAAGTAGGTTTGTATATAAATCACTACTAAAAAATAGGGTGGTTTGCAACGGACACGTCCGTTGCGAATGAGTAAGGAGGCCGTTGCAAATATTTATTTGCAACAGACTTTGCAACGGATGTGATCCGTTGGAAACCGGTGATGCAAATTTGCAACGGAAAATCCATTGCAAAGTTGCAACGGAAAAGCCGTTGCAAACTTGCAACGGAAAAGCCGTTGCAACTTTGCAACGGCGATTCCGTTGCAAATTAGCAACGGCGATTCCGTTGCAACTTTGCAACGGAATTTCCGTTGCAAATTAACATTTAATTGTTTTTAATCAAATTCGAATTTATTTATTTTTTAATTAATTATGAATAAATATTTTCATAAATATTATTGATATATTATTAATATTGAGAACTAAATAAATATAGTTGACATAAAAAATTTTAATACAAAAAAGATTCAGTTACAATTACGTGTATAAGTAAATCAACATGGAATAAAAAAAATACATATTTTGAAGTATTGGCTACTGATCCATTTATGGAATCAAAATCATAAGCTAAAAGAACTCGCATAAGATCAATAGTCCGTGCCTCATCCTCTTTGTTTCTTAGTAGATATCCACTTTCACATGAGCTCCTCAAACGGCAGTTACTACAAACCTGAAAAACAAAAAAGAAGTCATGTTTACAATGGCCATTACTAGGCAATCATAAATTTATCCAACGTGAAAGACAATTGTCTTCTCAATACCTTTCACCAAATTCAAATAAAATCAAGGTAAATAAGCACACAACTAGAATCCAATCCCTTACTAAAAACTGAATATATATGCCTTTGTAAGCTATTCAAAAAAGCAGAAAACAGGTAGCCATCAATTCTGACTCCACAATTAGCTTCTCAAGTCCATAAACATAGTAATTAAAGATGTGAAGGAACAAAAGAAATGGGTCAGCACCTCTCAAAAATTCACTGGAAATTTTGCAACTGGAAGAGGATGTTTAGCAACCGAATATACTTCTCCCTCCATATTTTCCTCAATTTCTGGACTCATCTTCGTCATTTTTATTAGATTAGGTCCTGCACACCATAAGCCAAACCCCAAAAATATCATCAAACTTTAAACCTTGAATGAGAGAAAAGAAAAATCTAAAGACATGTTCAAATTCCAAATCTCATTAAATTTCATAGCACAAACCTCCAAATGATTGTACAGATTGAGAAACCATAGAAATGCACTTTGGAAACTCAATTCGCTAGTGCCCGAAACCTCCAAATAATTTTGCTGAAAGCAACCAACTGCTGAAGTAAAGTGACTGTTAGAAACAGATTCAAAGCCTCCTGAACCCTCAATCGCATGGCTGACACTATAACCATTAATCTCTTACAAAATTTTGTCCATATAGCTCTGCTTGTTATCGATTCCTCTACCTTAAGTATCCCACCAATTTCTTGTAGCTACATTCTATTACACCCTCTCATTGAGCAGGTTGATCAATAATCTTCAATTAAGAAAAAAGATTACATATGGTGCGGCTGAAGATGAACATTAAATGGAGGATGAAACTTCAGATTTTTTAATAATGTTGACTGTGCTGCAGTTCAGATTATTACAAATAGAAGAATTATATCTGCTATGCATCATGATTAACAAGATGATATTAGAGTGTAAGATTTGAGACATTTCACATAAACACCATTTGTTGAACTGAAGAACTGGTTTGCTTTTCTAGGCAAGGCATGTCATAGAACTTGGGCTCCAGCATTAATTGTACAGTGAAAACAATTACAGTTGTTGCCATCTCATTACCCTTTACCCTTACTTGACAGCAGAAGACCAAAACCACATGCAAGAGAGGTATTCTACTGTGTTTTAAATTGAGAGTAAAGTGTTTATCACACTAAAACATAAAAAGGGATTGTATATCCCAACTAAAGAAACAACTTCGACCCAGCTAATTAGCAAACCACTTTCTGAATTGATGAATCGATTAGCAGACCCAATAGCCAGAAAAATTAATTTCCACAAAAACACATTATTTTCAGAAATTTTCACAATATTCCACAATAAATCATCAGAAATTTTCAGCATTAATACTTATCTCCACTCGCTACTATTATACTGTCAAAAAAAAAAAAACATGACTTTTCTAAAAGCTCTCGGCAAAACCAAATGGGTGACCAAAATAATGCATTCATATTTCTAAACATATGATAAAAAATACAGAAATGGCGTCAAGAAGAAAAAACCCAAACGCAAATTTTTCTGTTAAAAACTAAGAAAAAAAAAAGGAAATGCTTACCGTATATGAAGGAGATCGGCGTTGTGGTGGTGATGGGTCTACTGTTTAACTCAAGCTCGACGCCGACAAGGTGGAACGGGAGCAAGAGCTGGAATGTGATTTTTTTGTCACTGTTCACTGGTCAGCAGAGAGAAGGAAGAGAGATCGAGGGAGGAAGAGAGATTCAAATTTGTTCTGAGGAGGAAGAGAGATCGAGGGAGGAAGAGAGATTTGTTCTGTTCTGAGGAGGAAGAGAGAAGGAGAGAAGGAAGAGAGATCGATCGATCTGTTCTGAGGGAAGAAGAGGGATTTGTTCTGATCAGGGATTTATTCCGTTCGAACGGTGCGTTTTAAAAAAAGGAAGAGCATGTCCTCGCGAGGGATGCGCGCATTCTAAGAAGGAACATGAAACGGTGCGTGTTGCAAAATTATGATTGCAACGGATATTCCGTTGCATTTTAAATTTTGCAACGGATTATCCGTTGCAATTTCAAGTTCACTTTGCAACGGATTATCCGTTGCAAATCGTTTGACATTGCAACGGAAAATCCGTTGCAATATCAGTGTAATTTGCAACGGATTTTCCGTTGCAAATGGTTTTTCATTGCAACGGATTTTCCGTTGCAAATCCTTTAAATTGCAACGGATTTTCCGTTGCAATTTAAAGGATTTGCAACGAAAAATCCGTTGCAAATAAAACTGATATTGCAACGGATTTTCGTTGCAAAATTCAAAATGCAATGGAATATCCGTTGCAAATGTAAAATTAATTTGCAACGGATGATCCGTTGCAATATGATTTAAGTTGCAACGGAAAATCCATTGCAATATTAGTGTAATTTGCAACGGATTATCCGTTGCAAATGGTTTTTCACTTGCAACGGATTATCCGTTGCAAATGGATTTTCCGTTGCAACGGATAATCCGTTGCAATTTAATTTTATCTTGCAACGGATAATCCGTTGCAAATTAAAATTGCAACGGAAAATCCGTTGCAACACATATTTTTGTTTTTTTTAATTAAAAAATGTGTTTAGCAACGGAAAATCCGTTGCTAATCACATTTCGGTTGCAAAATTTGCAACGGAGTTTTGCCGTTGCAATGACCCCCTTTTTTTAGTAGTGAATTGTGCTAACTAGTTAGCTGGAAATATATACATTATTTGGACAAGCAATAAGGAAGCATCGAAGAGCACCAATAACTCAACAATATTCTATGAAATTTATAGAAGCTCACCCGCAATAAAGAACTAGAAAGCCATTAGTTGAAGAAGGTGTTCCAATGGGTTTGCTTGGAATATATGGGTGCAATATTCAAGAGTATCATGAATGTATTTGTCGCGACTCAAAACCAAAGCAGAGGCTGTTTGAGTTAAGATAATTAACCACTTAGAGCCAATTAAATTAAATTATGTTTGAGGAGGAAACAAGATGTTAGGTGCCCTTACAAAGCACCAATAAGGAACCGGAAAGCCATTAGTAGTGGTATTGTTTTTTTCAGTAATCATGCAAGGAATGTATTGACTTGGAAGCTCAAAGATAAATCGAATTACAACTAAAAACATAATTTGATTGAAAACAATTCAGACCATATATTTCTTTCTTTTTAATATTAAAATAAATTATTGGATTATCCCGGGTTTGACTCATCAAATCTATAATCCTTCATCATAGAGCCATGACAACCCTCACAAAAGCAAGTAGAAACAAATGATGAAATCTTACTCAAATTAATTGAATATTGAAGAATGAAATTGAAAAAAAAATCAAAAAAATAATCTAAAAATAATGAATTAAGTAAACCAAAGTTAATTTGTAAAACTCACAACCCGAGTCATGGAACTGATATAACCACATGAAAAATAATTATTTATAAAAAAAATATAAAAACTAACTCAAGTTATATATATATTCAAACCTAAACAATGTGTCAATTTCTAAACATCACCAAAACTCTAAAAGTTTTTGTACATAAAACTAGCAATTCTTAATGCTTCCCAGTTTTCTGATTTCTAAATTTAACCCACATCAACCTATTTATTCCATAATATAATATTTCAACCAATCTTAAACATTCCCCATCAACATTAAAACATAAGAATCAATACGATTTTATCTAAATTTTGCATTTTTGTCATTCCAACATATAACAACAACTGAATTTTTATGTAATCCAAATTGCATCATTCATAAACAATCTTAAACATTCTCAACACCATTTAAATACCACAACCAAACATAATTTAATCTCATTTTCAATATCCTCTAAATTTTCTAACCATTGTCAACCACTAACCTTTCAATTTTCCCATAGCTTTCAATTTCTTTCATTTAATCATTAATCATGTCATATACATCACAATTAACACAAATTAATAACAATTCACATAAAACTTAAAATCCATAATTTAGGATTTTTCAATCTTCTAACAATAACAAGAACAAGAACAAGTGGATTTAATTGCAAGAGAGTACTTTATCAATGTTAATTAATCCAATTTGGTAGGCCTTTTGCAAAATAAAGTTATTAAACCTACAGGAGTTTATAATATGAATTACAAGTTTGGCGGACAAAATCATGAAATTTTGATCGATCCAATATGTTACTATTCTAACATTAGAAAAAAAAATGAAACTATATTTTTATCAATCATCCTAATTATTTTTTAACCTATCAAGTTAACTGAGTGATATATAAGCAACTTTCACATGATTTAATTTGAAATATAAATCAAGTAAAATATTAGATCCGAATGTTTTAAGATTGACTTATTAGATCAGATTTAATAACAATACTAAATAGTTTTTTTTCCATCTTAACATTCTTTCCTTATAAAAAAAATTATTCCTACTCTCGGTATTGTACAAAGAATGATATCTTTTATGACATTATGTTTTGAAAAATATGGAAATTACAAAGAGTTTATAACATTATGGACCCCAATAAAAATTAACCCTAGTTAAGTATAGATATAGCCTTTTCTTCAAGAAAATAACAATGGTTTATGATTCTTGGTCGATGTGAACTTATTTCCAAATTCAAAACATTTTGTTTTTGCAGAATGAAATATAAACAAGAGATTCTTAACTATTTTTTTTAAATGTCTTTTTTTCTCTAAAAATAAGTAAATTTGAATTTTTCTTTCTTAATGAAACACATATTTTTTTATAATATAAACTCATGTATTTATATCCATTAATAGAGTTGACTTTGTATAACTATCAATTTATTAAAAATCTTGTTTTGATTATTTTGAATATAATGAAGTTAGAAATGGATATAAGAACATAGGGATATGATAGATTACTTTTCAAATTGAAGGACTAACTAATTACTTTATTAAAAATATAGGTACTGTATAAAATAATCACTTCCATTGGAACATGTCTAATATATTTCCTTTGCTGTCATGCCAATTTCCACTCAAAGTTGTCAGTTTCGTTTCAGTTAGTGTTTTGTTTTTTTTAATTGGAATAAAATATTTCGGTTTCAGAGCGTTTAAGAGGTTAGCCAAAGATCCTTAAGTGGTCCCCACCCTTGCCCAACATCTTTGCACCGCTAAAACTCCCAACGTTCGCCAACTAGCCGCCGTCCTCCTCCGCAAAAAGATCACCGGACACTAAACTAAACTCTCTCCTCAACTCAAACTCCTTGTCAAGAAATCTCTCATTGAAAGCATCACCATGGAACACAGGTTTTGATTATTTCATTTCATTTTTTTAATTTGATGGATAATAATCATGGAAAACTTTTTTAACTATTGTTATTTTAATCTTGTAATCCTCCAGTAAGGAGAGTGAGTGCGAATGTGGTATAATTGACAAATATCCCGCTGGAGAGTGGCCTGATTTGTTGCCCTTTCGTTAATTTAATTCTTGGATTTTTTTTTCAAGGTCGAGACGGCATAGCCAGTATAATACCAATGCGTTTCGGATGATAATGGTCGAAAAATTCGTAACAGGCCAGAAATATTTTACTAGTACGAAATGTTTTATCTATTTTAATCGAAACAAAACAAAATTGACAACTATGATCTCCACTGAATAAAGAAGATTTTCTTTTATACATCAGCAAAAGACCATTACATAAAAATAAAATAAAAGATCCTTCACAAAATATAGGTATGTTTAGATTGCATTTCCAAAATATTTTTTAAAAAATTAATATTTTTTATTTATTTTAAATTAAATTTATTTTAATAATTTTAAATTATTTTTATGTATTAATATAAAAGATAATTTTAAAAAATATTTTTTTTAATATACTTATAAATAAAAAATACTTCCATAAATAACTTGCAAGGTATTAGGAATGAAAATTTGCATATCCTCTTTTATTTTATTTTTTCTTAAAAGAAACAATAGTTGAAGGAGTGGTTAAAATCTGAGCCCCCCAGATCAACAGACTGATAAACCTAAAACCCTAACAGAGGGGAAAATGGTACTTTCAATTCAATCACTTCGTTTCAATTCCTTCGCAAGATTTCGATTTTCCTCTCTCCTCCATTCTCTATCTCAGGTTCCTTCTCTTCCAATTTCTTTTCTTTAGCTCATTTTTCTTTCTTTCAGTTTTTAAGCTTGTAGCATCATGTGTTACATATGATTTTGCTAAATATCTAAGGTAGGAATTCTCAAATTCTTGCTTTCTTTCACTAATTGAATAATTTTTTTTAACTAGGTTTCTGTTACCTTTTCATTTGGTTTTCTGTTTTATCTACTTTATTATATTGTCATCATTTTTTTATTTGTTTTTGGGGCAGAATGGAAGAGATGCAATCACTTTTACAGGAAGGAATGATCGTAATCTTTCTTCTGTGGGTAATCAGTCACTTTTTCGTTTTTTTCAGCTTCTGTAAATTCACTTGCAGAATTGTATGCAAGAATGCGATACTGTTTGGTTGGTGCTGAGTGAGTGATTTGGGTTTGATTAGTCAGTTTAAAAATGAGTTTTTACTGGTTGGTGAAGTTTCAGATTTTGAACCTGATGAACTCCATGATGACGGTGAAGCCAAACAGAAAGACAATGCACTTCGTTTGGCTCTCACACATCTAGCTGGTGAATTTGGCAGAGAGTCTATGTTGTCATTGCAGCGTTTTTCCAACTCACGAAGGGCTCCTGTAATATCAACAGGCTCGTTGAAGCTTGATCTTGCCCTTGGCATTGGTGGATTACCGAAGGTGATTTGGTTATAAACGTGGCTGTTAGTTTAAATTAGGCTTGCAGTTTTCTCTACCATGTTGGTTCCACTTTTGATTCTTTGGATTGCAATTAAGGTCTATCCATTCTATTTCTTTGTTGTGTCATTACTTTTGGGACTTGCAAGTTATGCTTTGATATATGACTCTTACTTGTATGTGGGGCCATGGTGATGGATTGCCAAGGAACTAAGTTATGGCATGCTTTATCAATGCTGTGCCTTTGAGATTGTTGGGATAGCAACTACAGTTGTGAAGATAACGTGAAGCTTCAAATCTGGCATTTGTATATTAGTTGATTGGTGATGAATGTCTGCCTGATCTGATCAAGAACTTTTTATTTGAGCCGTGAAAATTGAAAATTCCTCAAGACAACTTTGGTTAGAAATCTGCCTTGCACCCTGCAGGGAAGAATGGTTGAAATCTATGGGCAAGAAGCTTCTGGCAAGACAACTCTTGCACTTCATATTATCAAGGAGGCTCAAAAACTTGGAGGTGTGTGCTACTAGGTTTGTCATGCTTTCTGTTTTACTTTTTATGAAAGCTAGCATGCATAACCTTAAAAAGGAAATTAGGCTATATTTTTAATTGATTTGTTGCGGTTTTAAAATCAGACACCTTACATAGATTACAAAACCGTAAATTGATTTTATTGGAGCACTGCATAATAGATATATAGATAGATGTATTCACTCTCTGCATGTAAATTGCACACCCACACCCACACCCACACCCAGAGACATGGATAGATGAATAGAGAGATGTTTAAAATTGTAGATAAGGGAATAATACATGGATGGATAGATGTATGCCTCAGGAGATCTTATCCTGCGCGTTTAGTTATCAACATCTTTAGACTTGAAAGAAGCAAACAATTTTCACTTCATTATCTTTTGTTGTAACAGAGGGTGGCCATATAAAAAAAGCTAAACTAAATGGTACCAAAATATTATTGTTTACACTTGCTATCATATGCGAGAAGCTAGCAAAATTCTTAGTACTTAAAAATATCTTTATACACTAGAAGCTAGCAACAGTAAGCTATATTTGAAGATTTTCTATTTCTAACTTGTGCTAATTTTGATTTTGTTCTATTCTTTTACTTGTTTTTGGTCTTTTGAGATGCTCTTGCTGCCCATGTGGTTAAAATGGTTATATCCTATTTAAATCTGATCCAATTAAATGTCTTTTTGTTAGGATATTGCGCTTATCTTGATGTAGAGAATGCAATGGACCCTTCACTTCCAGAATCAATGGGCATAAACACAGAAAACTTTCTTATTTCACGTCCAGATTGTGCTGAAAATTTGCTCAGTGTAGTCAATACTCTGACTAAAAGTGGGTCTGTAGATGTTATCGTGGTGGATAGTGTAAGTAATTAATTCTCAAGCGGACACTCACACACACATCTTGTGTCTATGACTTTGCCCTGTTATCAATAACTATTGCAACCTTTTGTTGTGGCTTTTTGATCCCTTATAAATTGCACTTGTAGATCTCTATGGTTTCGTTTCTTATTTTATCTCAGACACTGCTTCATACCATTCCATGCCTTTTTTTTAAAGGTCGCCGCACTTGTCCCCCAACGGGAGATTGATACTACACTTGGAGGCACCTTTGAAGATATACAATCACGATTAATGACCCAAGCACTACGAAAGATCAATTATTCATTATGCCAATCTCAAACTCTCATTATTTTTCTTAATCAGGTTGAGTTCTAGACTTCTCGTTCAAACATTTCAAATATTGTGGGGAAAATTATATTCACCAATCTTTATTGTTGTCTTTATCCAGGTTAGAAAAAGTTTAAAATCAGGGCGTGCAGAAGAGGTCACTTGTGGCGGAAATGCCTTGAAATTCTATTCAGCTGTGCGTTTGAGATTGAACAGAACAAGACTGCTCAAGACCAAGGACAGGGTATATTCTTTAGCACCATTGCTAATATATGACCTGAATAAATTCCTTTGTCAGGTTTCTCAGAGATATGTTCTTTGCATTAGCACTCAGTTGTGGTTATTTATTTGATATTTGCTTGGAACAAGAGATAAATTTGTAGATGGACAAATAAGATATTGTTGGCTTATAATGGTCTAGCATTCTGCATAATTTCTGTACTTTCAGTTGATCTTGTTTACCTTGATTGATTGATATGTGTTGCCCGCTATAAATTTTTGTTCTTCATTTCCTTTCCAATTTACTTTCTATCAGATTTATCCTCATTCTCAACCTTTTGTGTTAGTTAACCATAATTTTTTTTTATTTGAGGTTTACTTGAACCGTGTGATCGAGTCTTTCTTGTTCTTGTTGCTGTTTTGTTCTGTTAAATAATGCAATGTTTTTCAGATAACTGGTCTTGCAGTGTGTGCACAAGTGGTGAAAAATAAGTTGGCTCCTGCAATGACAAAAGCTGAACTTGAGATACAGTTTGGGAGAGGCTTTTGCACTGAATCTGAGGTCTTAGAATTAGCTTGCGAGCACAGTATCGTCAAGAAAGAAGGAAACAGTTATGTCATTGGAAGAAACGTATTTGGCAATGAATGCGCAGCTGAACAGTACTTAATTGAAAATGAAGGGGTTCATGATCAAATAGTTGCAAAATTGAGGGAAAAATTATTTCATAGGAAGATGGAACTGTGAGAGACAAATGATTTCCTCAAAGGAATGGGGTAAATGCAAAACAAAAGCGGCTCCAAACTGGCTGCTAGCTGCATAAACTGGGAAACTAGCCATATAAGAATTTGAATCATCAGTGGCACTGGAGCTTTATTTGTGAGACCTGAAGGTGTTGAAATTAATTGTGCATTCACAGAAGATCGTTGCCAGTTGGGGCACATGAGATGGTAAACGATAGGAAAACCATTTCTCCGACAAGAGGTTGGCAAGTTATTCAAAGGGAAGATTTCTCTCAAAGTCTGCGTTCATCAATGCTTGTACCTCTCTGGCTTTCATGTACTGTCATTATTAAGAGAATTAGTCAAGTAATTGGAACGAACTCGATTGCAATTTAAGATCAATCATTCTTCCATTGCAAAGTTGTATTATTAGTTATAAACATTAATGTAATTTTCTCAGTCATGCTTCTCGATTCATTAGTCTTGGCTAGCTCTCTTTAATATATATCTGTTCATTAATCATTTCTCATGGTAATTCAAGACCAGTTTTTTCAGTCTTGCTTGTTTGGAAATGGAGTAGATATTATTTTTTAATGTATTTTCTTTTGGTTTAGAAATACTTTAAAATAATAAAGTTAAACTTAAAACAAAAACACTGCCAGACTCTACTTGAGCTGTAATTCTCAACTAGTTTTAGGTATTATTTATTTTTCTAATCAAATGGCTTTTTGATATTTTTTAAATTGAAGTTTTTAGTTTTTTTAAATAGTTTTGATGGGCTAATATCCAAAATAAAATATCAGGAATTAAATAAAAAATATTTTATTTTATTTCTAAGCAAAAATTATTTTAAAAGATAACCGTTAATTTAAATATGTCAAACATCTTTTAATTCCACTATTGCCTAAGAAATTAAAATCAATTGATTTTTAATTAGAATTTGGTTGTGCAAAATACAAATTTGAGGACCAAAATAAATTATAAACAAATTAACCCAAAATAAATTATAAACAACTTAACACTGACATCTATACTAACAATACAGCTCAATAATAGTACATCTTTTAGTTTGTACACACACCATTATTTTAATTTATCCTTATTCAATCATAGATAAGATTTTATCTATCCCTAAATTTACAACCCGAATTGGCCAAGTATAGTAAATGCTTTACACATTAAATGAGACTACCAACATTACCTTAGCCGCCATGGGACATGCTTCCAAATTCAGTGATTGCTCGACTTAAAAGACTTTTGAGGAGCCAACAGTCTATGATCGTTTTTCCACTCAACAACATGGTATGGATCGAAACGGCCAAGGCAGGATCGATCTCGATCGTCTACTCATCACCACTTGAAGTGAATAATAAATTCTTTATTTAATAAAATCATTTAGAATATATACGTACAACCATATAAAATTATTCAAAAAGTAAATAATACAAGAAAAAAACAAATCGGCACTACCATACTCTTGTTGGTTTATGACATTTTCCTCTATTTTTTTTGTCATCTGAGTCAAGTTGACATCCGAAATTTTGGATGCGATTAGATGGTATGGCCTTAATGAGGATAGTTATCACCTTATTTTGCCCATCCACATGATCCGAATTAAAAAAGTTTCCAATCAAGCACACTGTAAAGATGTGTTTAGTTTTGCTTCCAAACCACCGTTTCATAAATCAAAGTGCTAGATACCCATATTGCCTCAACTTATAAATTAATAATAAAAAATAATATCTATATTTCAACCGAGACTATTAGAATTTGATGTGACCGTACATAAAAACATGAGCTCAAACTTCATATATATCTCCAATAACAAATTGTAAACCGTGAGCATCATCAGCCAACAAGCATAAAGACTAACAAATGACCCAAATGAATTAAATTTACTTAAGCATAACCTAAAATACACGTTTCTACTTTCACTAAAAACTGAGGATGCATCTTATTAAAATATTTTTAAACTTCACCATCGGAAGAGTACAGTATCATTTCATCTATCACATCATGTGAATGATGTCATGTGCTTAGAAGTATTTGGAGACAAATAATCTTTGCAGTTTAGATATGTTGGGAAGTACCTAAGTTTTTTCTTTTATATGTAACAAGAGTTATACTCTTGTCAATCTTGTGTTTATAATGAGCATGCCTATGTATTCTACACTCGTCTAACTCTGTATTTTTAAGGTAGTACCACATGCAAAAGTTTGGACATATATCATTTTTTTGGTATTCTAGGCTAAGATGTTTTATTATGGATTTAAAATCAGAAATTCTCTTTAAACTTAATATTTTCAGGTACCCATTCAATAATTATGTCATAACCTATCTCACTCAACTCATGCTATGACTTGATAGTAAATATATGCAATGACTGATAATTTATTGTTATTTGTGCATCCATCCCATAATAATTCATTAGAATATTTCAAAATATCAAAAAACTTGGTCATGTCTGCATTAGATTCTTCATCTATGATTGAATATCCACCTGCATAACCCTGATTTATTCTCATCTCATCTATAACTATATCGCTATAAGGGTTACTATTTTCATCTATGACTTTATGCACATTCTTAGAACTAGAAGGTGACCCAATCGTCCTTTCTACTATAGTCTTATAAGGATTATATGGTTCTTCGTGTGCAAACCAATACAAATATTTTGCGTATTCTTTATGTAGAAGATACATCGTTACAACATTTGAATCAAGAAAACCTTTATTTTTATATCTTTTACATAGACATCTAATACCATCTCCAATAATATTTATGAGAATACATAATGCATAATTAATAAAAACTTTAACCTCATTACAATAATCAATCATACACAATCCTTAGAGTGAATGTCAATATATTCATTAATGATCATCCATTACTTCTATAAAACTCACATATAATATTGATAACATGTATTAATTAATTACATAAACTAAATAAATTAGCTAATATTTATTTTACTCAAACTCATTGAATTTATTTAAATACTACTCTTAATTCCTTATCAATTATCTATATAAATTCAAATATTTATACATTTACTGAAATTTTCAACTCAACAATAGAATTAACAAAATGCAAAATTGACATGTTAAATAAGCCATTATTTATTTTATCACAAAACACCTAAGTCATACACTCAAAATATATTTTATAATTTACAAATAAATACAATTTTCTTAAAATGTCAAACAAATCTCTTAACATGTACAAATCATATATTCATATAACAAGTTTCTACGAAAAAAAGCTATAAAACAAGTAAACACTCAAACAAAGTGAAATGTACTATAAAAATATAGAATAAAAACTAACAGTTGAAAATTGAGTTCAAACAAAAAAAAGGGTAGTTTTGCTCACTTAATATGAGAAATCCTTAGCAAAATATGAATTGGAAAAGGAATGCTAACATGTTGAGTGTTGAGTTGGCTAAATTTGTGATGAGAGGTTAATTTGTGCTAAAACAATGAGGATATGTTGTTTGTTGTAGAGCTAAGATGAGGAAGAAATAGGGGAGGGAAGGGTTGTTTGCCAGATCATAAATTGATCACTATTGATGATATTATGATAGATTTCACTGACATATTAATTTTATTGGTCATCTTGTTAGTATATATGAGAGGTCATTATATATTTTAATTTTTTTAATACCTTCTTTTCCCATTGTAATGCCCTTGATATACCAAGAAAATATTTTCAAACCTAACACCATCTATAATGTTGAGTTTGCTTGCATAAAACAATTATACTAACACTGTTTTTTTATGCCGCCCAACCATATTTTTTATTTTTCTTGAATTTATTTTTTATTTAAAATTAATTTTTTTTAGTGTTTTTGAATTGATGTGACATGTTAATTTAAAAAATAAATTTTGAAAAAGAAAATTAATTTTAACTTGAACGTTTAGTAATTACCCTAAGATGTGCTCTTAAACGGCGCGCATATGTGAAACAACTTGTAGTGGCTGTAAAGAATTTACGCCGTCGAGGATTCGATTCATAGTACTGATTATTAGAGGAAAGTGACAGCCACCATGATAATGAATAGTTCGCAAGACTTTTCAAAGCAATGTATAAGGCCCCAGACGAAAAGGTGTTTAGATGTGCATTGAATGGTTAAAGGAAAATATCCTTTCGACTGTAATGAATTTGGCAAAGTTCTAGCTAGTAGCAAGCCAAGTTATCAAAATAAGTTTTATATGAGGATTACATCAATGAATAGTATTTTTGTTGATGAGGTGGAGCTCCTTTTTCTCAATAAAAGGGGGCGAGAAGGGGAGTTTGACAAGCATATCTGCAGTCTCTCTTTCATAGTTTATCGTGATTTCCTTCAGAATGGCTACATCATATTTTGCAGGCAAAAACACTTCACTGATTTCCATGACGCTACTCTTTGGGATCCTACTAGCTAGCCTAGATACAACAGGTATACACATAATCATGTTATTTTTCTGCTATCTGTCAGTTTTACTAAAGCTACCAGCTTAACGTTTATGTTTAACTAAATAATCACGATATTTCAATACAGATGCACAGATAGGTGTTTGCTATGGAATGGTTGGTAACTTACCTTCACCATCAGAAGTCATAGATCTCTATAACCAGAAGGGCATTCGCAGAATGCGACTCTATGACCCAAACCAAGATGTTCTACGAGCCCTTGCAGGCAGCAGAATTGAGGTCATGCTGGGTGTTCCAAACCCGGATCTTCAAAGGATTGCTTCTAGTCAAGAAAGCGCAAATGCATGGGTGCAAACCAATATAAGAAGTTTCGGCAATGTCAGGTTTCGATACATTGCGGTAGGAAATGAGGTTAGGCCCTCAGATTCATTCGCACAGTTTCTAGTCCCTGCCATGCAGAACATTCGAAACGCACTCTATTCAGCTGGACTAGGAAACATCAAAGTTTCAACCGCTATTGATAATGGGGTTATAGAAGATGGTTCCTTCCCTCCCTCCAAAGGCTCTTTCAGGGGAGACCACAGACCACTTCTCGATCCGATTATTCGCTTCTTAAAGAACAACCAAGCTCCATTACTGGTTAACTTGTATCCATACCACATTTACACTGGTAGCACAGAAGACATTCGTCTTGATTATGCTCTTTTCACAGCTCCAACAGCACTAGTCTCTGACCCACCACTGGATTACCAGAACCTCTTCGATGAGATTCTTGACACTGTTTACGCTGCTTTGGAGAAAGCTGGAGGGGGTTCCTTGGAAGTTGTGGTATCAGAGAGTGGTTGGCCAACGGCTGGAGGGACAGGAACATCGGTTGATAATGCAAGGATTTATAACAACAACTTAGTTCAACATGTGAAGAAAGGAAGCCCAAAGAAGCCTGGAAAACCTATAGAAACTTATATTTTCGCCATGTTTGATGAGAATTACAAAAACCCTGAAGTTGAGAAACATTGGGGGCTCTTGTTTCCAAATAAACAGTCAAAATATGCGATCAATCTCCGCTAAAGAGAGCCAAAATGTTATCTCTATAAAATAATGGTGTGTAGAATGTTAAATAAGAAGACTGTAATCCGCTGAAAAAGGCAGGAAAAAAAAAACTATGTTAAGCTTAATGTATTCAATAAGATGCTTGGAAGTTTACTGTGTGTTTACGAAATATCATGCAATATTAGAATTGTTTCTTGAATTCGGCAGGTATATGCTTAAGGTTGTAATTAATGATCATAATTATTCCTGTCCATCAGGGCATGCGACTTGATCTATATAAGACAACTCATAACAGAAATGGGCTAAGGAAATAGAAATATTAACTGGTCTATTGATATATAGATCTTCATTAATATTTGAAGTTATTTCATCAACATTTTAGTAATTAACTATTTTATAAACAACTTCCACCAATCTGAAAAGGGTGAATCAAAGTTTAACATATATATTTCCTCCTCTGAAAAACAAAATTCAGGATATTTGAGAATGAGCTTAATACAATCAAAATGATTAGATTATAATTTGTAAGTGAGAAATAAAGGAAATTAAGCTCACGGAAGAGAAAAGGATGAGAGCAAATAAAGAAATTAAGCACACGGAAGAGAAGAGGATGGGAACAAAGAGGTTAAGAATAATTGCCACACTCAAGATGATTTGCTATTCTATTGTCTGCAGTATAAATATTGATACAGTTGTTAGTCTTTCAGAAGTCTATTTACAGAAACTCAGCAATATAAGTGTTGGTAGAAACTGTAAGTGCACGCATCATAATAATTAATAAAGTGATGAGTAGAGTATCGTCCCACGAGGATTTGCAAAAAATATCAATAAGTACCAAAATTAACAAATCCCTATCTATTTGATTATTCAATTATAAAGGTTTACAAAAATAAATATAATTAAATAAACAAGAAAAAAAATAAATGGTATTTAAATCAAGTTTAACGGATCCGAGAATTTTTTATTTCACCGTAAATAATCTTATACAAATTTTCTCAATTGAATTAATCATCTCAAAATTTCTTTCTTATTGTTGATAATCAATTTTTACTAATTTAATCACTACTCTCTCTCGAGCATTAATGAATTATTTTAACAAGCAAACTTCCTACCTCTCGGTGAAAATTCTAAACTCGTCAAAATACATTAAGAATGATAAAACCTTGGACAATTACATAAGTTCCATAGATATCTCTATCCTATAGATTTCTTATGGAACTTCAAACAATGGCTGAAATAATTATCACTTCTCAGTCTCAAATTGTATCCCAAATCATACAAACGGTGATCAAGCGTACACAAACATTAAGTATAGAATGAAACACTCAAGAAGTATTAGATTAATTCAATCAAAAGAATTGTTCACATATTCATAGTTGGGCTACATAAAAAATACCAGAATAAAAACTACTCCATAGCAAGATTAAAAAGAAATAAACTTGATACGATGAACACCACTCAAAAGTATTGGAAAATTAGAGAGTTGAACGTCTTGAAGGGGCTGTTGTTCTTGACTTGTTTCTTTTTGATTTGATTGCCTTCTCTCCTAGATGCTATCTCCTCTCTTTTTTAATGTGTTTAGAGTTTTATCCTCTCAAAAAGACTCCTTTTAGTTGCTGCCTTACTAGGTATATATATGTTGATATTTTTCCTCCAAAGAAAAACACGAATTCTGCTCCTTTCTAATATTGCGAGCCAACTTCGGGGCAGTAAAAATTGAATTAATACTCCTATATCTCTAAGAAAGTTATATAAAATACAATTTTCTTTCTAGTGGACTTAATCTTGCAATTTTTGGGCATCTAAAACATTGGATATGGTCCAAAACCCGAGACAGTGTCTGGGTCGCATGTATTCGTGGTCTGATTCGGACTCTGCATTTGGACTTCCAAACAGCAAAATTGGGTTCTTCTCATTGCATAAGAGTTTTAGGCCTGTATATCTTTATTTCATAAAGGTAAAGAACATATGAAACAGAGTTGTATAACTCCCGTTATACCTCAAAAACCAATCAATGCCTAGGTTTGTCTAAGCAGACCAACTAGTGTTTGAATTCTAAGCTCATCCTATTGTGTGGTTCTTCATATGATCTCAATATAAGCATATTCCAGTAGTATATGCCTAAAAATAAATTGAATTTTCAAAAAGTAAATAATTCTCAAAGATATCTAAAACTCTAGACAACTTGCTAAAAATCTAATGAAATTCTCTTAAATAGAGTAAGAATGACTCAAAATATGTAAGCAATATATTTCCTTATGAATAAGGTAAGCACAATGAATTATATATTACAAATGGCAAGTCAATTAATCAATTTATTAAGGAATGTCGTTGCTTGTGATTGGGAGATTTCCTAGGCTGATGTAGTGTGATCAGTAAATTGCATGAGATTGATATTCTCTTTAGTATGATCAACAAATTGTATGGGATTGATATTATCTTACCCCTTCCCCCCCTCAAGCGTAATAGAGCAATGCGAAGATTGAGCTTGAACTTAAGAAGACGGAACCGATCACGACTCAGGCCTTTTGTGAATATGTCAACAAGTTGATGAGAGGAGGGAACATAGACGATATTGGGGCTTTGCAAAATACTAATTCACGAACAAAGTGATAAGTCAATCTCAATATGCCGAGTGCAAGTGTCGTAACCTAATTTTTGGATTACTCCCCAAAATAAAATAAAAATAACAAAAATAAAATAAAAAGGTTTTGGCGTCGGTGGAAAATCACGGTGAAATTTTTGAATATTTCCTGAGCTGAATCATATCTCTTTTGTGCCCTAAAAATGAGAGAAAATACAAATTCAAGGTAAAAATTAAGTCAAAAATTATAATTATATTTTTTTTAGGCCAATTTGATTTAATCATGGCCTAATTTAAAATATTATTATGTTTGGGAATTAATTTAGGATCCAATGGAAGAATTTAATTAAGTGCAAGGACTTAATTATGCTTTAAATTGGTCAAATTAATTTTATTAAGGGCTTAATTGATAAAAAAAATCAAATTCTTGAGTTTAATTCGGGCTCAATTGAGAAAATTGGATTTTTTTGAGACCCAATTGAATCTTTCCAAGCTAATTGTGCGAAATTAGGGGTCAAATTGAAGATAATTAAGAGTTTAATGGTCAATTGAGGGTCAAATTGCATAAATCAAAAGTCAGGGGCCAGAATAAAATAGGCGCGCACATTTAAAGCTAGCATTGAACTTCAAACAGGTACAATTGCACAAAATTAAAAGTTCAAAACCAATTGGGGGTGCAATTAGAACAATTACAAATCGAAGGACCAAATTGCATTTTTATTTCCTTCCAAAACAACAACCCGCCGCCGCCTTTATCTGCGCCTACCGACCAGCCCGCTGACAGCCCACCAGCAGCAGCCACCAGCTGAAAGCAAGCCACCACACCGACGACAGCCACCGTGGCAGGCAAAGTTCTCCTATAAATAAAGCCATGCACGCTGCATGCAAAGGGGAAGAAAAGGAGGAAATTACGCAGAAATTAAACAGAGAAGAAGAATTACACAGAGAGGAAAAAAAGGGAAGAAAAACGTAGAAAAAACAAAGGAAAAAAAAGGGGGGAAGGGAGAGAGCTTTGTCTTCCTCGTCTCCGGCGACAGACCAGTTTCGACTCCGGTGAAAGCAATAGACCAACCATCTTCCCCATCTCCGGTTGAACCCATACAACCAGCAGCTCCTTTCTCTCTCTCTTTTTTGCATCTCTCTCTCTCTCCTCGACAGTGCAGTTCTCTCTCCCCGATGGTGTAGCTCTCTCTCTCTCTAACGGTGCAGCAACTCCTTCTCTCTCGTCAGCCAGCATCCCAGCTCTTCTTCTCCGTTGCCGGTGACGCCACAGAACCGAGACAGCAGCAGCAGCAGCTCAGTCGGCGACTTCCAACGCCCCTTCCGGCCACCACGGGCCACCATTTTCGACGCCACCATGACAGGGAGAACCTCCTCGATCTCCTCTATGTGGTGGCAGTGACGGCTTCCCCTCTCATCGTGGTCGGTCGACCACCCACATCACTGTTCACGTGCTTTGTGTTCTTTTATTTATTTTTTATTTCTTGGGGCTGGACCCTCTCGGCCCAGCCTAGTCCAATAGGCTTGGGCCCTTGGCCAGCCCCAGCTGGGTCGGCCCATTTAGTTCGGCCAGGCCCAACCTTATTTTTTTATAATACAAAAAATTACATTTAAAAAAAAAACAAAAAGACAAAAAAATATATTTGTTTTCGTGCATACGGCCGAATTTCAAGACTTTTCAAGCATATTTTTTTTTCTTAAAAAATATTGTGCACCTTTCTCATACTTTAAAACAAAAATTGCATATCGTAACCAGTTTATGATTATCCGTTGGAATTTGGCTAAAATATCAAAAATAATTATAAATATTTTTGTTTTATCTATTAGGGTGTAAATTTACATTGTAAAGTACATCCATGGATAAAAAAAGTGTTTTTAACTACAGTGTAAATTTACATTGTAAAGTACACCTGCAGATAAAAAAGATTTTACTACGGTGTGAAATTACATTGTATAATACACCCGTAGATAAAAACGATTTTTACTACGGTGTAAAATTACATTGTAAAGTACATCCGTAGATAAAAAAAAGTTTGTAACTGCAGTGTAAAATTACAATGTAAAGTACACCAGCAGACAAGAAAAAATGTTTTTTTGAAAATGCAGTGCAAAATTTTTAACTTAGAAAAACAATCAAACAACAATGCAGCTTACCTTAGATAGGGTGCACTGGGGGTGATGCGTCTTCCCCTTGCACAACAAGTCCCCTTACCTAGACTCTCGCAGACCAATAGGTTCCTAGTGACCTTAATACTAGGTGGCGACTCCCGATAATTATAGTCGTAAATTTTACGACTATAAAACACCTCTCATTTCACCGCGCGTCGTTGTCTCCCCTAAATCCTGGGGGATGGCGGGGCGCGAAGCGCGAAAAAAATCGTCGTCGTGACAGCAAGCATGGAAAATAAGATTGACAACTATGTAAATAGCAGAGAGATTATCAACATAGATGCAAGGGGTAGATTGAATAGGGATACCAAGTTCTCGAAATAAGAATCCAAACTAGCAGATTTCTGTGGCCGTGTGAGCAAGAGCACGATATTTATCTTTAGTGCTAAAACGAGAAACAATAGACTGTTTCTTGGCAATTCATGTGAGAAGATTAAGGACAAAAAATATACAAGCACCAATGGTGGGCCGTCGATCATCTATAGAGCCAGCCCAATCGGCATTAGAAAAACTGCGTAAACTGAAGCCATCAGACTGGTGAAAACGTAAGAACTTGCTCAACTGTACCCTTAATATATCGAAGAATACACTTGACAACCTGAAGGTGAGAGGAACAGTGGTTGTGCATGAATGACATACTTGATTGACAATAAATGAGATATTAGGATGTGATAGGGTAAGATAATGGAGGCCACCCACCATACTTTGATAGTTAGAGGGGTCAAATAAAGGATCTCCATCCAAACAAGACAATCGAGTTTTAGTTGGTAACGGTGTAGGACATGGTTTATACTCCGTCATATTAAACCATTTCAATAAATCAATTGCATATCGAGTCTTAGAGAACAATAAATGATCAACAAACCATGTAATTTCCATACCAAGGAAAAAATTGAGCTCGCCACTTGACGACTGTTAAAGGTGGAGCATAATTGATCAAGAAACTAGTGGACACGTTGTAAGTCAGATCCAATGACAATGATATAATCGATATGAACAAGGATATAGATTGTGCAGGAAGAGGAACGATGAATAAATAGTGATACATCAGATTGACTATGAGAAAATTCCTAAGCAAGGAGAAAAGTATGAGATGTTGGAACCAAGCTCTAGGAACCTTTTTAAGGTCGTAAAGAGCCTTATGGAGCTAACATACATCCTGAGGATGTGAGGGATCATGAAATCCGGGGGGCTGTTTCATGTACACAACTTCTTGTAAGTAGCCATTGAAAGAACGTATTCTAAACATCAAATTGTTGAAGAGACCATTTAGAAGACACAACCAGAGACAGGATAATATGAATGGTGTCCATTTAAGAAGACATTCCGAACATCAAGTTGTTGACATGGGTGTGGTGTTATGGGATTGGGAGTCAGAGGAAGGAACCACTACTATTGGAATGAGGGAGAGAGGTTGTGTGGATGGAGATTGTGGTGGGCTGATAAAGGGAGTGACTAATGGAGAGTCAATGAGAGGTTGTGTGGGGACAAATTGTATGGATGAAGATTGTGGTGGGCTGACAGAAGGTGAGAATCAAGGGTAATGGGTGAGAGTGGGTTGGACTTGTAGAATTGTGGATTTGTTGAGAGCACAGTCCAAGCCCAATATCAGTGTGTTCAGCAGATGTGGATTGGGTAGTTGGTGGACACGGAGGTTGCTGGTAGGGGAAGCTTGCCTCATAAAAAACCACATTCCGAGATACATAAATCTGACCTGAAACAGGATCAAGATAGCGATAACCTTTATAGTGATCATGATAGCCAATAAATACACATGGAACAAATTTAAATAATAATTTGTGCCTATTGTACGGGACCATAAAAGGGAAGTAGGTGCAACCAAAACTTTTGATAAATGTGTAATCTGGTGTGCGTTGAAGTAATTTCTCATAAGGAGATATGTGATCAAGTTTAGGAGTTGGTAAGCGATTAATAAGAAAAACTATAATGGAGAAGACTTCAACCCAAAAGTTATGGGGCAAGCGAGACTAGGCTAGCAAGTAAAGTCCCATTACAACAATATGTCGATGTTTCATTTCCACCACTCTATTTTATTGAGGAGTGTATGGACATGAGATCTAATGAGATATTTAATGATCATGTAAAAATATCAAAAATAATTTGCTGGTAAATTTTCCTCCACCATCAATTTGTAGTTGTTTGATGTGAGAGCTAAAATTATTTTCCACCAATTTTTTGAAGTGAATAAATGTAGTAAGAACTTCTGATTTCTTAGTCAATGGAAATAACCAAGTAAATCGAGTATGGTCATCGATAATGGAGAAATAATAACGATAACTAGAATTTGAAGAGATTGATGCAGGACCCTATAAATCAAGATGTAAAATTGCTGAAACTGAGCATGAGACTGTTTGTCTTCAAATGGCAAATGACAAGATTTTCCCAACAGCCAGATATGACAATTTTTATTGGAGACAATTGCACAATCAAGTGGTAAGTGATGCTTATTCAACAATGTAGTAAAAACTGAATGAGACGGGTGTCCAAGTTTGACATACTATATGTCTTGTGTTGTATGTTTTCCATAATAGGCAATCTGATGAGCAATAGAGGAAGATGTTTGAATATGATAGAGGCCATCAAAACTACTACCAATAAAGAGTACTTCTTCATTTTGTTGTCCTTCACATAAAAAAACATTAGCATCCATCTTAAAGTAACAATCATTATCAGCAAAAATGACAGATAAAGATCAAGCTCTTGCAGATAGCAGGCACACACAAAACTTCATTAAGATTTATTGAATTATGCAACCCGGTCAATTATTTATTGCCAATATGAGTTATTGCTAACTGATTGCCATTTCTAATAATAAGTTTTTCTATACCTTTGTAAGAATGAGCATCAGGAAGAGAGGTGGCATTAGCTGTCATGTGGTGAGTAACACCCGAATAAAGGAACCAATTGAGATTTGCCATATAAGTAGTAGGAGAAGGTGAGGTGGTAAAGTTTTCTACCATGTATGCATAAGGTTTATGGTCAGGACAGAAATGGGCTATGTGCCCTAGCTTATCACACGAAAACAAACAACTTCACTTCGTTGGGTATTTGGAGATTTGCCTTGTGGGGTTGGAAGCGAAGGAGGCCGACCATCAAAGACAGTTGCAAGGGAAAGGATGACAACATATTATGGGTCATGACGTTGAGAGTGACAATTTGGAGACCAAGCCACTTGAGTCAGCTCCCAATGCCGTGTTCACCTTGGGCCACACCTTTGATTCCAATTGCCGCCACAACCTCTTCCAAATCTGTGATGAGGGTTGTGATTATGACTAGGTAATTTTGAATTGAAGGTGTGTTCAATGGGCACATGGTCAGCAACCATAGCAACACCTAAGGTCAAGGTAAAAGACATTCATTTCTATAAATGTTATTCTCTTAGAGCTAGATCATAGAATTGATCAAAGTTGATATTAGAATGCATATGAAGTTTTGTGGATAGCTCCTTGTATTTGAGACCCAGTCCATCCAAAACATAACTAATGAGTTCATCATCGTCCATTGTTGCACCAAATTGTATGAGAGAATCAAAGAGTGATTTGGCATAATTCAGATAATCAACCACTGTTTGTTGTTGTCTTTTCTGAGGGTGCAAATTTTGTCTTGAAGAATCCATACAAGGATGCTAGTAAGAGGTGAAAGATGTTTCGCTAGTATAATCCAGGCTTGATGAACAGTGGTACATTGGATGAGAAGTGTTTTGATGGAGGATGAGGACGTTGCTTTGATCCAACTCAGAGCAAATTTATCCTTTGCTAATTCTAGGTGAACAAAACCATCTTCTTGATTTTGGGTTGTTCTTGACGACTGTTGTAAGGCCATGCATCTCCAGTATGTCTTCAAATTGGGATTTCCAACTCAGATAGTTGGTGCGATCCATAGGGACCGTGAATAGAGATTAAATATTGAAGGAAGTGGGCAAGGGATGGGATGAGAATGGAGGTGAAGAAAGTTTTGACATTTCAAAAATCAGTTTGACATATCAAGATTGCTTGATTCTCCATATATAGGTGTGTTTTCCATTGGTGGATAGGATCGAAATATTGAGGGTTAGCTCAAAAGAGTTCTGATACCATAAAGGCAATTAAGCTCACGGAAGAGAAAAGGATAAGAATAGATAAAGAGATTAAGGACACGGAAGAGAAGAGGATGAGAGCAGAGAGGTTAAGAATAATTGTTACACTCAAGATGATTTTGCTATTCTATTGTCTGCAGTATAAATATTGATACAGGGGTTACACTCTCTGAGTTCTATTTACAGAAGCTTATTAATATAAGGTAAGCACAATCAATTATATATATTACAAATGGAAAGTCAATTAATCAATTTATTGAGGAATGCCGTTGCTTGTGAGTAGGACATTTCCAAGGCTGATGTAGTGTGATGAGCAGATTGTATGGGGATTGATATTCTCTTTAAGAAATGACCTAGACATAAGCAGCAGGCAGGCCTTGAAGTTACAACATTCAAACTGAAACAATCCAGCAATGCCTGTCCCATAATCATGATCATACTCAATTCCCAGAAATTTAGGTTACACTTTATCTTGACATACAAGGTTGGGACGTCAATAATCCTCTTGATGGATATACTTTGTCAGACTCATTGCTAAATTATGGTTATCTTTTGGTGATTAAAATATTTCATGTTCTCGAAATTAATTTATCTGCGATTTAATGGAAAAATAATTTAATTATGAAGTAAAGATATCCAAATGTAAAATAAAACAAACTATTTGGTTATAACCACAATACAATTCGGACTTAATCACATTCAAGAAAAATTATTATTTAAAATAATTTAATTAATATAAGGATGGATCAAAAAGATCATTTGTAAAAGAACTAAATTTTTATTGATATGAAGCTATCCTGAACGCTACTACTGTTCGTGGCTTTCGTCCAATTTTTGGGTTTCTTTAACGAAACTAATGGGCCCGATGAATAACAATCATTAAGGAAAAAATCACAGACCAAACGGTGTTAATTTTAAGAAAACACTGCGCCCGTTTTTCTTCTTCTTGTAAAAACCTGCTCACCATCACCCACCACACCATGGAGGCCGCGGCTACAGCAGGCGAGTGGGACTTCTCATCAGAAGAAGTAACCGGGCTGATGACGTAAATGATGAAGAAACTTTCTACACCTGTACTTTGGAAAAATTACAATTCCCGTAGTTAGTTAACTTACTGATAAAATTCACGAAAAGCTATTAGATATGCTTGTGGAAAATATCCATTCCATAGTACTTCATAGTTTAATGAACTTGGCATTATGGATTGTGGAATGTATCCATTCCACAGTACTTTATAGTTTAATGAACTTGGCATTATGGATTGTGGAAAATATCCATTTTACAGTACTTCATTGTTTAATGAACTTGGCATTATGGATTGTGGAAAATATCCATTCCACAGTACTTCATTGTTTAATGAACTTGGCATTATGGATTGTGGAAAATAGCAGACAATTCAGATTATTTCCACATATAAAACATTAATTCATAAAAATAAATACAAAAAGCACATAGCAAAAAGGAAAAAAAAATGTTTTACCTTAAAAGCATTGTAATAAAAGCTTAGAGGAGAAAAACAAGTAAAGCTTAGAAATAAAGAAATGAGAAGAAAAATAAGATGAGAAGAGAAGAACATTCCTAGTCTAGGTAAATAAGAAAAATAAGAGAAGGATTGGAAGAGAGAAGGAGAGAAAGAACTACACCGTAGGTTTCACTGACAGATTAATTTCGTTGATTATTTTGTCTATATAAATGACAGGACATTGTATATTTTAGTTTTTTTAATACCTTCTTTTTCCATTTTAATGCCCTAGATATACCGAGAAAATATTTTCAAACCTAACACCATCTATAGAGTCTTGCAGAAAACAATTATACTAACACTGTTTGTTTGTGCGGCCCAAAATACTTTTTATTTTTCTTGAATTTATTTTCTATTTTAATTATTTTTTTTAGTTTTTTTTAAATTACTGTGATACGATGATTTAAAAAATGAAAAAAAAACTTTAATTTTAACTTGAACGTTTAGATAAAAATTACCCTAAGTAGTGCTCTAAAATAGTGCACATATGTGAAACATCTTGTAGTGGGTGTGAAGGATTTAGGCCGAGAGGATGCGATTAATATTACTTGTTAATAGAGGAAAATGACAGCCACAATGATAATGAATAATTCGCAAGACTTTCAAAGCAATGTATAACGCCCCAGAAGAAAAGCTGTTTAGATGTGCATTGAATGCTTAAAGTTGTGAAAATATCCATTCCACTGTAATAAATCTGGCAAAGTTATCACAATATTTTTATATCAATTAATAAGATTTTTGTGGATGACGTGGAGCTCCTCTTTCTCAATAAAAGGAGGGCCAGAAGAGGAGTTTAACGAACATATTTGCAGTCTCTCTTTCATAGTTTATCGTGATTTCCTTCAGAATGGCTACATCATATTTAGCAGGCAAAAACACTTCACTGATTTCCATGACGCTACTCTTTGGGCTCCTACTAGCAAGCCTAGATACAACAGGTATGCATATAATCGTGTTAATTTTCTGCTATCTGTCAGTTTTTCTAAATAATAAAGCTCCCAGCTTACATTGCTTGTGGTTAACTAAATAATCACGATATTTCAATACAGGTGCACAGATAGGTGTTTGCTATGGAATGGTTGGTAACTTACCATTACCATCAGAAGTCATAGATCTCTACAACCAGAAGGGCATTCGCAGAATGCGACTCTATGACCCAAACCAAGATGTTCTACGAGCCCTTGCAGGCAGCAAAATTGAACTCATGCTGGGTGTTCCAAACCCGGATCTTCAAAGGATTGCTTCTAGTCAAGAAAGCGCAAATGCATGGGTGCAAACCAATGTAAGAAATTTCGGCACTGTCAGGTTTCGATACATTGCGGTAGGAAATGAGGTTAGGCCCTCAGATTCATTCGCACAGTTTCTAGTCCCTGCCATGCAAAACATTCGAAACGCACTCTATTCAGCTGGACTAGGAAACATCAAAGTTTCAACCGCTATTGATAATGGGGTTATAGAAGATGGTTCCTTCCCTCCCTCCAAAGGCTCTTTCAGGGGAGACCACAGACCACTTCTCGATCCGATTATTCGCTTCTTGAAGAGAAACCAAGCTCCATTACTGGTTAACTTGTATCCATACCACATTTACACCGGTAGCCCAGAAGACATTCGTCTTGATTATGCTCTTTTCACAGCTCCATCAGAACTAGTCTCTGACCCACCACTGAATTACCAGAACCTCTTCGATGAAATTCTTGACACTGTTTACTCTGCTTTGGAGAAATCTGGGGGGGGTTCTTTGGATGTTGTGGTATCAGAGACTGGTTGGCCAACGACTGGAGGGACAGGAACATCGGTTGATAATGCAAGAATTTATAACAACAACTTAGTTCAACATGTGAAGAAAGGAAGCCCAAAGAAGCCTGGAAAGCCTATAGAAACTTATATTTTCTCCATGTTTGATGAGAATTACAAAAATCCTGAAGTTGAGAAACATTGGGGTCTCTTTTATCCAAAGAAACAGTCAAAATATGCGATCAATCTCCGCTAAAGAGAGCCAAGGTGTTTTCTCTATAAAATAATGGTGTGTAGAATACTCTCCAATCTGTATGGAGAATATTAAATACGAATACTGTAATCCGCTGTACAAGACAGGAAAAATCTCCAATCTGTATGGAGAATATTAAATAAGAAGACTGTAATCCGCTGTACAAGACGGGAAAAATCTCCAATCTGTATGGAGAATATTATATAAGAAGACTTAAATCCGCTGTAAAAGGCAGGACAAAAACTATGTTTAGTTTAATGTAATCAATAAGATGCTTGCAAGTTACTCTATATATACGAAATATCATGCAATATTAGGATTGTTTCTTGAATTCTGCAGGCATATGGTTAAGGTTGTAATTAATGATCATTGTTATTCCAGTCCATCAGGGTATGTGACTTGAGCTGTATAAGACAAGTCATAACAGAAATAGGCTAAGGAAGTAGAAATATTAACTAGTTTATTGGTATATAGATCTTCATTAATATTTGAAGCTATTTCATCAACATTTTAGCAATTAATTATTTTATAAACAACTTCCACCAATCTGAAAAGGGTGAATCAAAGTCTAGGTAAAAAAAAAATGAGAAGAAAAAATAAGATGAGAAGAGAATGACATTCCTAGTTTAGGTAAATTAGAAAAATAAGAGAAGGATGGAAGGAGGAGAGAAGTAGATAAAGAACTACACCGTCGATGCATGTTTCTCTCTCTCTCTATGTGTGTGTGAGAGAGTGAGAGTGAGAGAGAGAGAGAGAGAGAGAAGAACAAATTTTTCCATGTGTTTTCTGGTTATGGTTTTTTAAATTATAATCATCAACAAAATCACTAATTGATAATAAGAAAATAATATTTTAAATTATTTTGTTGGTTCTAGCTTGTTATGAACTTCAAAAGGAATCATTTTTCCTCGAGGAATGAAGTAGTGTTGGTTCTTAATTCATATTTTTTTCTATGCTTTTATTGACTTGAGATTCTATATTTTGGTGATTTCCAAAACTTGGAACTACTTTGGCTTTCATCATACCTTTCCTGTCAGGTTAGTGTTATAACAATACAAAATACATGTTTTTGTTACCTATTGTGGAAACATAAGTCCCCCTTTCCATTGTAGCTTTCTTTGAGCTCTTGTTTCCATTTATTTGCCCGAACTCCTCTTGAAACGGAATATGCTCTACACGTTATATTTCCTATCCTTTTCACGTTTGCTGAAGAGATCTTCAGTTCTTATGGGGCCTTTACTTTTGTTGATGTTTTAAATTACCCTTTTCACATTTAAAAAAATAAAAGGAAAACTTAAAAGATTTGGTTACATTTATGAAAACTCAAACTTTTAATGCAATCACTATAATTTGTTTTAAGCAATTCTGATAAAAGGTGTTGTATAAGCTTTATGATGGTACTTTTGGTTCACTATGGACCTCCTATGTGTAGTTTTTGCCCCCTAGTGTGGTGTGCAATATATGTCAGGTTTACATTCGATTTGGTTCCCTCTATTTTGGGAATTTATGGAGTCTTCTCCTTAGTCATGTAATAAAAACTATGAGATTTCAAATGCTATGAGATCATGTGCTTCTGCAAAAATAGATTCTTTGCTGAGAGAATTATGGTCGAACTTTATTTTATTGATTAAGAAATTATGGAATATATCAAGCATAATATTTTTTTATAGAGTTAAAATTCACAAGTCTAACTAGATGTTCTCCATCTATTCTAGATAACAACAAAGTTACTCTTGAGAACGCTTTCTTCACTACCTAAGGGCCTTTATAGTTTGATGTCTATTTACTTTTATCTTTTCTGGTAAAGGCGATATTTACTTCAGTACCGATCTCCTTCGTGGAATTTTCCAGGTCAAACTTCTTGTTGTATGATTTGGCCATCCTTCTTTGGTAGAGTTGATGATGGAAGATTGCAACCATCCTCTTTTCACTAATCAAATTCATTTGTTCATGTCTAACTTTTACTCATCTGCTTCTTCTAGCTCAAATATCAATACTCTTAATGATGGGATTTCCACTTCTAAAGGCATCACCGCCTCCATTTCATACACAAACTTGTACGGGCGGCTCATGTTAAGGTTCATACTAAGGTGCGGTACACATGAAGGGAAAATGACAACATCTCATGCTAATCCTTGTAGGTGACTACCATATTCTAGATAATCTTCTTTGCATTCTTGTTAGCAACTTCTACCACAACATTCATATTTGGTCTATAAGGCAAGGAATTGGAATGCTTGATTTTCCATTTAGAGTAGAGTTCTATTATCATCTTGCTATTGAAGTTATGGCATTACCAGCTATAATCTTTTCTGGTGGACCATATCGACATATCAAATCTCTTTCAATAAATCTCTGCACCACTTTTTGCGTCACGTGAACAAATGACCTCACTTCTACCTATTTTGTAAAGTAGTCGATAGCCACGAGAATAAACCTTTGACCATTATTGGCTTTTGGGTGACATGCCCAATCACATCAATTCCCCACATTGCAAAAGACCACGGAGATACCAATCACATTCCCCACATTTCAAAAGGGGAAAGATTACCAAGAACAGGCATAGGCAGCCGGTTGGTAATGTAGGTTGTTGTGCTAAAAGCGTCAACCCAATGTCGAGGAGGAACGTGAGAAAGAAAGAGAAGAGCAAGGCTAGTTTCTGTCGCATGACGATGTTTGTGCTCAGCTCTACCATTTTGGGAAGGAGTGTATGGGAAAGACATTTGATGGTGGATGCCAAATTGTCAAAGATGAGATTGAAAATGATTGCTTGAAAAACCTTGATTTTAGTGGAGTATTATTTTTCAACCAATTTTTGAAATTGGAGGAAAATAAAATAAAAATCAGA
The DNA here is from genome assembly GCA_964035475.1 of Salix caprea. Classification (NCBI taxonomy): domain Eukaryota; kingdom Viridiplantae; phylum Streptophyta; class Magnoliopsida; order Malpighiales; family Salicaceae; genus Salix; species Salix caprea. Next base: position 26,752,864 of record OZ037743.1, on the reverse strand, counting down.
TTTTATTATCATTGGATAGAGCCAAGTAAATCAAGAATAACCATTGATGAATAACACATAATAGCAAAATCCCAAATTAGATTTAACAAGAGTAGGACCTCAAATATCACAGTGAATGAGTCCTAAAACATCATTAGAGCAAGTACTATTTGATGAAAAAAGCAAGCGATGACTCTTAGCAAGTTGACAAGTAGAGCAAAAAGATGGGTTAGGCAACAACGAAGTAAGAAACAAATGTCCTTTTTTATTTAAAAGAGATAAAATATAGTGATTTACATGAACAATACGAGCATGCCATAATTCAAAGGAAGCATGTAAAATTTTATTTCGAAGGACAGAAACAAATGTAGAGTTGCCACGTTCCAGCACATACAAACCACTTTCTCTTTTACCGTTTGCCACTACCATTCGTGTTATTTGATTTTGTACAATAAAATTATTATGAGAAAAAGTTACAAAGAGAGGAAAATCAGAGGTGAGTTTACTGATGGATAACAAGTTTTTGGTAAGATGAGGGACAACAAGAATATCCAAAAAAATTAGAGGAGGGAGATAGTGTGCCAGTGTGGGTAATAGGAAGAGAAGCACCATTTCCTACTATGATGCATTCCTTACCATGATAGGGCTCAACTTTGTCCAACTAAGAAGGGTCAGGGGTCATGTGATCCGAAGCACAGGTATCGGTGTACCAATCAAACTACAAGCCATTTGAGAGGGAACATATGGTTAAAGCTTCAACAGTTGTGCCATAGGTTTAGCATGATCATAACATTTCTTGCAACGATCAGTAGTGTGACCTTCAATTTTGCAGATTTGACATCGAGGGGTATAAAAGCCTCATTTTCCATGTCCATAGCCATGGCCTCCATTTTGACCACCATGAGAACGATGGAATTTTGAGGAACTACCACCACGAGATGGAGGAAAAGATCTGTTGGTGGCAGTAAAGGCAATTGAGAAAATAAGGGAGGAGGACCCGAGTGACTTTTAGAAAATTTGAAAGCTTTCAGCTTTAGGAACCAAATTTTTAAAGGATGGTAACGGAGTAAGAGACATCTGGGCAATAGAAAAACTAACAAAGTCAGTACCCAATCCTTTGAGATACCAATGAACTCTTTCTATATCATCAATCGAGTGACCCATTGCAATGAGGTGGTCGTATAAAACATTAAATGAACGTGAATATTCAGCGAAACTTCTTGTGCCACGTCTGATGAGTTGTAGATCATCTTTGATGCGAAGCTCACGTGTCTTAGAGAAGTGGCTAAAGAAATTTTCCAAGGCAAGCCAAACATCACGGCCGGTGGTGAGACCAAGAACTTTTGCCATGGCTTCTTCATATAGCGTGAAGAAAAGGGCTTGTTCACGTAGCATGAATAGTAATAAATAGACGCCGCCATTTAGAGGAGGTCAAGGTGGTTGTCCTTGCGTGGTGGCATAAAAAATGGTGATCTGTGGTGTCTGGTAGTAGCGACAGAAGATGTAAGTTCTTCCTTTTCTCTCTCATTTGCCGGTCGGGTTTGTTTTGTTTCTTCCTTTTCTCTCTCACACACCAGAAATTACATGAAAGTTCTTCATGTGTGTGATTGTTTTATTTTAGTCCATGTTCTTTTGATTTTGACTTTATTCCTAATTTCTTCAATGGAAATTTTGATTTCTTCAATTGTGCCCTTCAATTGAAAATGATTATATATGTTGGTTTTCATTCAGTCCTTATTCTTTTGATTTTAGTTTTTTTTTGTCCTTTAATTTTTTTGGTATGCCAGTTTTAATTTGTTTTTATTTTATAGTCCAATTGAAATTGATCATATATGCTACTTTTCATTTCGATTCTTGTGCTTTTAATTTTTTAACAAAAGTACACTGCAATTGTTTTATAAAAATGTCTTTATTTATTTTGGTCCCAAGTTTTTTATTTCTTTCAATTTTGTCATGGAATTAAAATTAATTATATATTTTATTTTTCATTTCATCCCTTATTCTTTGATTTTTTTTTATTTGGTATTAATATCTTTTGTTTTTTTCAGTCCTTCTTGGACAATGTTTATATTTTACCCGTATCTATGCTTTTCATTTGTCTTTTTTAATTTTTGTGGTTTTATTTTATTGAAGTTTTATTTTTATTTGGTTCATTCCTAAAATTTTAATTTATATTGGTGATTATTTTAAAATTAATATTTCTTCCTTTTTCTCTTTGGTCTTGTTTTTGTTTTTTTATTTGTTCTTCGGATCAGATGATTTTATGATTTTATTATTTGCGCAATAATAATTGAATAAAAATAAAACCCCAACAAAGAGAAAATGATAAAAATTAAAAACTAAAACTAAGAGCATAGAAACATACGAATAAAAAATAGGGATTGGACTGGAAGGACTGAGAAAATTATAGAAATTAAAACTAAATAAAAAATTAAAAGAATAAGGAGCAAAATAAAAAAAGAAAATATATAATCAATTTCAATTGAAGGAAACAATTGACACAAATCAAAACAGAACCAAAATTAAAAGAATAAGGACTTAAATGAAGAAATATATATATACGATCAATTTCAATTGAAGAAAAAAATTGAAACAAATCAAAACTTCTATAGAAGAAATCAAGACAAAAAAAGAAGTCAAAGACCTAGGATTGAAATGCACAAATCATTAACTTAGAGGACTTGCATGAATTTCAGTTGCATGAGAGAGAAAGAAAAAAAAGACCATTGACAAGTCTCCAACACCATGAGCTGACACACGCACCACCATGGTGAAGAGGCGATGACAGCTGGACATTTTTAGCCACATCATGACGCGGCACATGCTGCTTGTATAGCATGAACAAAAGAAAGCAGTTGGCACGTCAAGCAGACATGCCACCATTTTTTTCAAAAAAAAGTATTCTGAAATATTAATTTACCAAACACCCCTAGAGCTTATCCCCAATAATGAAAAAAAACATGTGCAAATACCAAAATACCCCCCGGCCCAACTCTTTGTTTTTGTCTTTTCCGATGGCAAAACAATATTTTCTCCATTCATAAGCAATGAAAAAACAAACAATACCCTTGTTGGTAACTCTTAATTTTTGGCATTAAAGGTCAAGAGAGTTATTTACTATTCATGAAAAAACAAAATGTGTATAAAACCCTTTCCTAGTCAATGGTTTTGTGACAAAACCAAGGGTAAACAGAAGTTGTACTGTTCACAAAACAGAAAAAGATATAAACACCCCTAAACCCAATAATTAAATTTTATGATATGAACGACAAACACCCTTTACCGATAATATTACCGATAGAATTTAAAATTGTAGAAGGGTTTGGTTTACAAAATTTTTAATACAAGTTTGAAATTTTTATTTGACTTCACCAACAAAATAATTAAAAATATCATTTTTTTTTATTATTCATCAATGATTCTATTGATGAATATAATTTAAAAAACCAAAACCAGAAAACACAGGCGTATTTGATCTTCTTCTCTCTCTCTCTCTCTCTCACTCACACATACACAAGCATCGACATTGTAGTTCTTTCTCTCCTTCTCTCCTCCTCTCCTCCTTCAATCCTTCTCTTATTTTTCTTATTTACCTCAATTAGGAATGTCTTTCTCTTCTCATCTTATTTTTTCTTCTCATTTTTTTTATTTCTTTTAATTAACATCTCCTGTAAGCTTTACTTGTTTTTCTCCTCTAAGTAACTGCAATGAATATAAGGTAAAACAATTTTTCTCCTTTTTGCTATGTGTTTTTTGTATTTTTTTTACTTAATGTTTTAAAAAATTATAATAAACCTAAACATATTTGGTTTGTGGTTGGATCGAATGGCGTGGGCCACATTTAATGACAGTAATAGCATTTATGTAGGTTTTGGCTTTACTTTATATGTGGAAATAATCTGAATTGTCTGCTATTTTCCACTATCCATATTGCCAAATTCATTAAACTATAAACTACTGTGGAATGGATATTTTCCACAAAGCATATATAACAGCTTTTCGTGAATTTATCAGCAAGTTAATTAACTAAGGAAAAGGTAATTTTTCCAAAGAAGTACAAGTGTAGAAAGTTTCTTCATCATTCACATCATCAGCCCTTTTACTTCTTCTGATGAGAAGTCCCACTCGCTCCTGATGTAGCCACGGCCTCCATGGTGTGGTGGGTGATGGTGAGCATGCAGGTTCTTACAAGAAGAAGAAAATCGGGCGCAGTATTTTCTTACAATTAACACCGTCTGATCTGTGATTTTTTCCTTAATGATTATCATTCATCGGGCCCATTAGTTTCGTTAAGGAGACCAAAAAACTGGACGGAAGCCAGGAACAGTAGTAGCGTTCAGGATAGCTTCATATAAAAAAAAATTGAGTTCTTTTACAAATGATCTTTTTGATCCATCCTTAATTTAATTAAATTATTTTAAATAATAAATTTTCTTGAATGATATTAAGTCCGAATTGTTTTGTGGTTAGAACCAAATAATTTTTTATTTTATTTTACATTTGGATATCTTTACTTCATAATTAAATTATTTTTCCATTAAGTTGCAGATAAATTAATTTCTATGAACATGAAATATTCTAATCACCAAAAGATAACCATAATGTAGCGAAGAGTCTTTGACAAAGTATATACATCAAGAGGATTATTGAGGTTCCATCCTTGTATGTCAAGATAAAGTGTAACCAAAATTGCTTGGAATTTAGTATGATTATGATTATGGGTCAGGCATTGCTGCTTTTGTCTAGATCATTTCTCACTTACAAATTATAATTTAATCATTTTGATTACATTAAGCTCATTCTCAAATATCTTGAATTTTGTTTTTCAGAGGAGGAAATATATATGTTAAACTTTGATTCACCCTTTTCAGATTGGTGGAAGTTGTTAAAATAGTTAATTGCTAAAATGTTGATGAAATAGCTTCAAATATTAATGAAGATCTATATACCAACAGACCAGTTAATATTTCCATTTCCTTAGCACATTTCTGTTATGAACAGCTCAAGTCACATGCCCTGATGGACAGGAATACTCATTAATTACAACCTTAAGCATATGCCTGCAGAATTCAAGAAACAATTATTGCATGATATTTCGTAAATATAGAGTAGCTTGCAACCATCTTATTGATTACATTAAACTAAACATAGTTTTTTTTCCTGCCTTTTACAGCGGATTACAGTCTTCTTATTTAATATTCTCCATACAGATTGGAGAGTATTCAACATACCATTATTTTATAGAGAAAAACATTTTGGCTCTCTTTAGCGGAGATTGATCAAATATTTTGACTGTTTGTTTGGAAAAAAGAGCCCCCAATGTTTCTCAACTTCAGGGTTTTTGTAATTCTCATCAAACATGGAAAAAATATAAGTTTCTATAGGCTTTCCAGGCTTCTTTGGGCTTCCTTTCTTCACATGTTGAACTAAGTTGTTGTTATAAATCCTTGCATTATCAACCGATGTTCCTGTCCCTCCAGCCGTTGGCCAACCACTCTCTGATACCACAACTTCCAAAGAACCCCCTCCGGATTTCTCCAAAGCAGCGTAAACAGTGTCAAGAATTTCATCGAAGAGGTTCTGGTAATTCAGTGGTGGGTCAGAGACTAGTTCTGTTGGAGCTGTGAAAAGAGCATAATCAAGACGAATGTCTTCTGTGCTACCAGTGTAACTGTGGTATGGATACAAGTTAACCAGTAATGGAGCTTGGCTGCTCTTTAAGAAGCGAATAATCGGATCGAGAAGTGGTCTGTGGTCTCCCCTGAAAGAGCCTTTGGAGGGAGGGAAGGAACCATCTTCTATGACCCCATTGTCAATAGCGGTTGAAACTTTGATGTTTCCTAGTCCAGCTGAATAGAGCGCGTTTCGAATGTTCTGCATGGCAGGGACTAGAAACTGTGCGAATGAATCTGAGGGCCTAACCTCATTTCCTACCGCAATGTATCGAAACCTGACATTGCCGAAACTTCTTACATTGGTTCGCACCCATGCAGTTGCGCTTTCTTGACTAGAAGCAATCCTTTGAAGATCCGAGTTTGGAACACCCAGCATGACCTCAATTTTGCTGCCTGCAAGGGCTCGTAGAGCATCTTGGTTTGGGTCATAGAGTCGCATTCTGCGAATGCCCTTCTGGTTGTAGAGATCTATGACTTCTGATGGTGGTGGTAAGTTACCAACCATTCCATAGCAAACACCTATCTGGGCATCTGTATTGAAATATCGTGATTATTTAGTCAACCATAAACGTTAAGCTGGTAGCTTTAGAAAAACTGACAGATAGCAGAAAAATAACACGATTATGTGCATACCTGTTGTATCTAGGCTAGCTAGTAGGAGCCCAAAGAGTAGCGTCATGGAAATCAGTGAAGTGTTTTTGCCTGCTAAATATGATGTAGCCATTCTGAAGGAAATCACGATAAACTATGAAAGAGAGACTGCAGATATGTTTGTCAAACTCCCCTTCTCGCCCTGCTTTTATTGAGAAAAAGGAGCTCCACGTCATCAACAAAAATCCTATTGATTGATGTAATCCTTGATATAAAAACTATTGTGATAACTTGGCTTGGCTTGCTACTAGCTAGAACTTTGCCAAATTCGTTACAGTGGAAGAGATATTTTCCACAACTTTAACCATTCAACGCACATCTAAACAGCTTTTCGTTTGGGGCCTTGTACATTGCTTTGAAAAGTCTTGCAAACTATTCATTATCATTGTGGCTGTCACTTTCCTCTAATAACCAGTAATATGAATCGCATCCTCTACGGAGTAAATTCTTCACAGCCACTACAAGTTGTTTCACATATGTACACCATTTAAGAGCACTTAGGGTAATTACTAAACGTTCAAGTTAAAATTATTTTTTTTATTTTTTAAAATTTATTTTTTAAATCAGTATATCAAATCAATTCAAAAACACCAAAAAAAAAATAATTTGAAATAAAAATTAAATTCAAGAAAAATAAAAGGTATGTTTGGGCCGCACAACAAACCGTGTTAATATAATTGTTTTATGCAAGACAACTCAACACTAAAGATTGTGTTAGGCTTGAAAATATTTTTTTGGTATATCAAGGGCATTACCATGGGAAAAGATGGTATTAAAAAAGTTCAAATAAATAATGACATGTTATTTATACAGACAAGATGACCAGCAAAATTAATATGTCAGTGAAATCTATCAAAATATAATCATTAATTATCAATTTATGACCTGACAAGCAACCCTCCCCTCCCCTCACCGATTTCTTCTTCATCTCAGCTCTAAAACAACACCATACCCTCATTGTTTTAGCACAAAATCAGCCAACTCAACACTCAATTTGCTAGCATTCCTTCTCTAAATCATATTTTGTTAAGGATTTCTCACATTAAATGAACAAAACTATCTTTTTTTTTATTTGAACTCAATTTTCAAATGTTAGTTTTTATGCCATATTTTTATAGTATATTTATTTTGTTTGAGTGTTTACTTGTTTTATAGCTTTTTTTCTTTGAAACTTGTTATATGAATAAATGATTTGTAAATGTTAGGATTTTCTTAAGATTTTAAGAAAATTGTATTTATCAGTAAATTATAAAATATAAATAATGGCTTATTTAACAAGTCAATTTTGCATTTTGTTAATTCTATTGCTGAGTTGAAAATTTCAGTAAATGTATAAATATTTGAATTTATATAGATAAATTATAAGGAATTAAGGGTATTATTTAAATAAATTCATTGTTTTGAATTAATTAAATATTAGCTAATTTATTTAGTTTATATAATTAATTAATACATATTGTTACCAATATTATATGTGGATTTTATAGAAGTAATGGGTGATCATTCATGGATGTATTGACATTCACTCGAAAAATTGTGTAGGATTGATTATTGTAATGAGGTTGAAAGTTTTATTAGTTATGCACTATCTAATCTTATAAATATTATTAGAGATAGTATTAGATGTCTATATAAAATGTGTAAAAATAAAGGTTTTCTTGATTCAAAAATATTGCAATGACATATCTTCTATATAAAGAATTGATGGACAAATATTTGTATTGCTTTACGCTTTAAGTACCATATGTTCCTTATAAGACCATAGTAGAAAGAATGATTGGGTTAACTTCTAGCTCTAAGAATAAACATAAAGTCATAGATGAAAATAGTAACTCTAGTGATATAGTTATGGATGCTATGAGAATAAATTAGGGTTATGCAGGTGGATATTCAATTATAATGAATTATCATGGGATAGGTGCACAAATAATAATAAATTATCAGTCATTGCATATGTATTTACCATCAAGTTATATCATGAGTTGAGTGAGATAGGTTATGACATAACTATTGAATGGGAGAAAAACATTTAACTTGAAAGGATTAAGTTTAAAGAAAAATTTTATGATGTTAAATCCATAATAAAACCTCTCGGCCTAAAATACCAGAAAATTGACATGTGTCCAAACTTCTACATGTGGTACTACCATGAAAATACAGAGTTAGCCGAGTATCGAACACGTAGGCATGCTCATTATAAACTCAAGATTGACAAAAGAACTCTTGTTGTATAATAAAGAAAAAACTTAGGTGCTTCCCAATCATATCTAAATTGCAAAGATTATTCGTGTCTCCAAAAATTTCTAAGCACATGATGTGATGGATGAAGTGATAGTGTACTCTTCCGATGATGAAGCTTAAAAATATTTTAATAAGGTGCATCCTCAGTTCTTAGTGAAAGTAGTAACGTGTATTTTAGGTTATGCATAAGTAAATCTAATCCATTTGGGTCATTTGTTAGCCGATGATACTTATGGTTTATAATTTGTTATTAGAGATGTGTATGAAGTTGAGTTTGAAATACAAATATTTATTTTTTATTGTTAATTTATAGGTTGAAGCAATATGGGTATCTAGCACTTTGATCTATGAAACGGTGGTTTGGAAGCAATACTGAACACATCTTTACAATATGCTTGATCGGAATTTTTTTTAACTAGGATCATTTAGAGGGGCAAAATAAGGTGATACCTATCCTCATTAGGGCCATATCATCGAATCGCATCCAAAATTTCGGATGTCAACTTGACTCAGATGACAAAAAAAAAGAAGGAAAATGCCATAAACCAACAAGAGTATGGCAGTGCCGATTTGTTTTTTTCCTTTTATTATTTGCTTTTTCTTTAAGTCCTCGTACAATCCTCTATTTGTAATTTTAGATTAGACATTTCATTACGTGTTGACAACATCTACCTCTTACAGTACAAGAGAATTATCCCTCCTAAAATCCCTCAAGGTGTCATATTGCCTCTTCTAGTTTTTTTTTTATATATATATATATATATATATATATATATATATATATGTTTCATTACGTGTTGACAACATCTACCTCTTACAGTACAAGAGAATTATCCCTTCTAAAATCCCTCAATGGTGTCATATTGCCTCTTCTAGTTTATATATATATATATATAGATATAGATATAAATTTTTAAATATAGAGTGAATCGCTCCCTTGCATGTAGGTGAGTTTCTTTAATATGATTTTTTAATTAAAAAGAAGAAGAAGAAGAAGAATTGCCCCACATCCATAAAGTGTTAGTGAGTTTTGTGTTGTAAGAACATGGCATGTGCTAATTCAGTAAGCAATTGCCTTCAAGTCCTGACCATCCCTTGCATATGTTTGTATGAATTTCTCTATTTTTTGAATAATTATTATATGGTTTTACGTATATATTCTAAATGATTTTATTAAATAAAGAATTTATTATTCACTTCAAGCTGCGATGAGCAGATGATCGAGGTCGATCGATACTGCCTTGGCCGTTTCGATCCATGCCATAATGTTGTGTGGAAAAACGATCATAGACTGTTGGCTCCACAAAAGTCTTTTATGTCGAGCAATCACTGAATTTCGAAGCATGGCCCATGGCGGCTAAGGTAATGTTGGTATTCTCGTTTTATGTGTTCATTTACTGTAATTAGGGTTGTAACTTTAGGGATAGTATAAAATCTTATCTATGATTGAATAAGGATAAATTAAAATAATGGTGTGTGTATAAACTAAAAGGTGTCGGCTAATATTATTGAGCTGTATTGCTTATATAGATGTCAGTGTTAATTTGTTAACAATTTATTTTGAACAATCTAATTCTAATTAAAAATGACTTGATTTTAATTCTTAGGCAATGGTGAAATTGAAAGATGTTTGAGGTATTTAAATTAACAGTTATCTTTTAAATTATTTTTTGCTTAGATATTAGCACATCAAAACTATTTAAAAATACTAAAAAATTTAATTAAAAAAATATCAAAAAGCCACTTGATTACAAAAATAAATACTACCTAAAACTAGTTGAGGATTATAGATCATGTTTAGTCTGGTAGTGTTTTTTTGTTTTTGTTTTTCTTTATTATTTTAAAGTATTTCTAAACAAAAAGAAAATACTTCAAAAAATAATATCAACTCCGTTTCCATTCCAAACAAGCAAGAGTGAAAAAAATAGTGTTAAATTAACACAAGATATTATGAAATACACAATATATTAAGATTGTATTTTAGGAAAGACAGTTATTGAGTTTAAATTGTATCCTATCTCTATGGGAATCAGAACACAACTAGAAAAAGAATTGCTTAACAATCTGGGCATTATCATGTATATAAACTATACAATACAGAGGCAGAACCAAGATTTTCTTTTGGGATCTAACCGAATTCAGCCTTGCTTTAGCTGTTGTATTATGGTATCAAAGCCATAACACTGAAAAACTTGTGGTTGGAAGCAACGCTGCTATCGGAAAACCACGGAAGACAATCTTAGCTTACGACATCATCTCCTTTGATAATCTGGGTTTACAATTACTCAGGTGTAGTTAAAGGAGGACAATTATGAAGAATAGGCATGTTCATTCCGAACAGCCTTAAGAGCCCCAAAGAAATTCAGGTGTATTGACGGAACACTCAATCAACCCGACGAAAGATCAAAAGACTTGGATGACTTGTGGACAATCAATTCACTATTAGTGTCATGGATCCAAAACATCATTGAACCTGCACTTCTATGTACTATATCAAATGTATTGGAAAGACATCAAAGACCTGTTCTTCATCACTGACGGACCACGAATTCAACAATTGAAATCTGCATTGGCTGAATACAAAGAGAAAGGGATGACTATCATGGATTACTACGGGAAACTCAAACAAATTTAGGATGAATTGGGCAATTTTGAACAATTACCAATGAGTAGATGTCGAAATTGTACCTGCAATCTTGGTTCAGTCTTGGAGAAAAAAGGGAGGAGAAGAGAGAGCACCTATTTTCGATGGGTCTTAATGAACAAAAATATACGGATCAATAAGAACTAACATCTTGGCTCAAGATCCACTACCAAGGCTCAACAAAGTATACTTGATCCTTATTCAAGAGGAGCGGGTGAAGACCACCACACAGGGAAGAGAAGAGCAAGGAGAAATCATGGCCCTTGTCATAACCCAATTTTGAGTCATTCCCCAAATCTACCCAAAAATAACAAAAAACAAAATAAAAGAGGCCAGTGTCGGTAGGAAAATCAAGGTGAAAATTTTGGATATTTTCGAGACCTCAACCGTACCTCTTTTGTGCCTACAAATGAAGGAAATCACAGATTCAAGGCTAAAGTAATTCATTATCGGATAAATCTGCATAAAAATTAAGTCGAAAGATATAATTATATTTTTATGGGCCAATTTGATTTAATCATTGGCCAATTTAAAAGTGTAATTATATTTGAGAATTAATTTAGGGTCCAATTGAAGGGTTTAATTAAGTGCAAAGACTTAATTATAATTTAAATTGGTCAAATTAATTTTATTAAGGGCTTAATTGATGAGAAATCAAGTTCTCGAGTTAATATGGTTATGATTTTAGAAGATTGGAATTTTCCGAGACAAAATAAAAAAAATTTCAAGCACAATTATGCGAAATCGAGGGCCAAATTGAGCGAATTGAGGGTCTAATGGTCATTTGAGGTTTAAATCGCGCAAATCGGAAACCAAGGACCAGAATAAAAAAAGACGTGCAAAGCTAAGGTTGGTCTTGAAATTTTAACGGGATATAATTGCATAAAATCATAAGTTTAAATCCAATTGGGGGTGCAATTAGAGCAATTATAAATCGAGGGACCAAATTGTATTTTTTTCCTAAATCATCTATGCTTGCAGGCGTGCCTGCACTTTGCAGTTACCAAAACAGTGTCAGGCACACCCACTGCAGCAATACCGACTACTAGGCAATGCAATAGCAGCAACCCTTCAATGCACGCCATGGGCAGCCAAAGGGTTGTCTTCCCTACTATAAATAACGGCATGCAGGGACATGAAAGGAGAGGAAGAACAGAGAACAGAGATCGACAGAGGAGGAAAAATCATGAGTAACACAGAAAAGAAAAAAAGATAGTGGAGAGGAAGCAGGAAACGATTGAATAAGAGAAAAAAAGGTAGAGAATCAGGAGGGAAACTTTACGTAAAAAATGCAAGTAATCTTCTTCACCAGCCCCAACGTAGTCAGCTCCTTTTCTCTCCCTTTTATCATTTCAGTCGACTCTCTCTCACTAAAACCAGGCACTCCGGGGTCTTTCTCTCTCCTCCTAAGGCCACCATCTCTGGACACCTAGAGCCACCTCATCGTCACCAGAAGGCCCCCCCTCCTCTGGCGACCCAACCACGGTCCTAGGCACGGTTGGTAGCAGCAGCAACAGGGGCTACGACGTGAACACATCACCTTCCGACGCCCACTCCGGCCACCACAGGCTACGATTTCCGACGCCACCACGACTGAAAGAACCACCGCGATCTTTCTACCCAACGGTATTAACAGGTATGTCGTTCATCACACTCAAAAATCTTCCATTCTACTGTTGATCTTTGTTTTGCATGCGAGGAGTGAATTAATTCACTCCCTGCTGGGCCGGTCAGGCCAGACTTTGTGCCCAGCCTGACCCCTGATTAAGACGGGCTTCCAGCCCGTCTCGCCTGGAAGCCTAGTCCAGATGGAGTCTGGGCTGCAGCCATCTATGCTAACAGCGTAGCCAAAGGCAAGGCGGGCTGGGCTGACAACCCAACCCGAATTTAGGTGGGCTGATAGCCAGCCCATCGAAAAGGAGATAAAAAAATAGAAAAAATAAAAAATATATATATAAATTTGAAATTAAAAAAAATTAGGAAATTATAAAAAGACAAAAAATTTATTGTTTTCTTGCATATGGCCGATACACTATTATATTTTGAAAATTCCTTTTCTAAAAAATATTATTTGAGAGTTTAAAGAAAAAATGTGTTTTAGCATGGATTTCGTAAACAAAAAAAAAAAATTCTTGCATTTTTGGATTGTACAACATTTTTGTAAAAATCCAAAGGGTATTGGTCAATATTTCAAAAATATCAAAATCTCATTTTTGGTGATTCGTACTATTCACTGTTGGTATTTAGATAAATAAATCCTAAAAGGGTTAATATGCAAAATATTGGCGGGGATAATTCATTATTATTCACTGTTGGTATTTGGATAAATAAATATTAATATCCAAAATATTGATGGGGATAATTTGTTATTACTCACTATTGGTATTTGGATAAATAAATCCTAAAAGGGTTAATATCCAAAATATTTTTACATGAATAATACATCATTAGCATTTAACCAATATATTTTTGAAAGATTAATAATATAGCAATCCTAAGACAAACCAAAACACCAAGCAGCGTACCTTAGGTAGGGCGTACTAGGTGTCGCGACGGCGATTTTTTCCTGCTTCGCGCCCCGCCATCCCCCCTCTGGAGAGACACCGGCGCGCGGTGAAAATGGAGTGTTTTATAGCCGTAAAATTTACAACTATAATTTTTAGGAGTCGCCACCTAGTATTAAGGTTACTAGGAACCTATTGGTCTGCGAGAGTCTAGGTAAGGGGACTTGTTGCGTAAAGGGAAGGTATTAGCACCCCTAGTACGCCTTACTTGAGGTAAGTTGCATTGTTGTTTGATTGTTTTTCTAAGTTAAAAATTTTGCACTGCATTTTCAAAAGAATATTTTTTATTATGTACCAAAGTACTTTACAATGTAAATTTACATCGTGGTAATTTTTTTTTTTATTATCTACGAGTGTACTTTACAGTGTAAATTTAAACCGTAGTTAAAACTCTTTTTTTTATATCTACGGGTGTACTTTACAATGTAAATTTACACCGTAGTTAAAAACCTTTTTATTATCTACGGGTGTACTTTACAATGTAAATTTACACCGTACTTAAAACTCTATTTTTTTTATCTACGGGTGTACTTTACAATGTAATTTTATACCGTAGTAGATAAAACAAAAATATTTAAAATTCTTTTTGATATTTTGGCCAAATTCCAACGGATAATCATAAACCGGTTATGATATCCAATTTTTGCTTTTAAAAATATGGAAAAAGATGCAACATATTTTTTATGAAAAATACAATGAGAAAAGCTTTGGAATCCGGCCGTATGCACGAAAAAAACAAATACATTTTTTATATTTTTTTTGTAATAATAACAGTAAAAAAATGAAAATACTTTTTTTTCAATTTGTATTTTTTTAAATTTTTATTTTTTTATTTTTTTTGGGCTGGGCTGTCAGCCACAATGGGCTGTCAGCCAGCCTTAGTGGGCTGGGCTTCCAGCCCTCATGGGCTGGAAGACCAGACAGGTGTGGGCTGGGCTTCCAGCCATCGTGGGCCGGAAGCCCAAAGGATATGGACTGGGCTTCATCGTGGGCTGGAAGCCCAAAGGATATGGGCTGGGCTTCCAGCCATCGGGGGCCGGAAGCCCACCTTATTCGGGCCTGGGCCGAAATGACGGCCCAGCTTCCTACACGTTCGGGCCGGGCACAAAAGCCTGGTCCCAACTCCTTATACCCGACCCTGCATGAACAGTGGGACGATTACGTCCCACTGCATGCAGTGACAAAAGGTTGAAGGCGATGAACAGTAAAAAACCAAATGTGGCGAAAGGCGAACCTGTTGGTATGGTCGGGTTGTCCTGGTGGTTGTGGCATCGTCAACGGTGGCCTGTGGTGGCCGGAGGGAGCTCCCAAAGTCGCCGGTCTGTTGCTGCTGCGCCGAGTGCTGCTGGTGCTGCCTTCAACGGAGACCACGATTGAGCGTCTAACGTGGAGGGGAGAGTTTCTGGTGATGAAGGGGTGATGTGCGGTGGTCAGAGACGGTGGCTGGAGTTGCTGTTTTTAGAGAGAGAGAGAGAAGCGATCGGGGGAGAGAGAGAGGAGCTACAACGGGGAACTGTCTTTTTTCTTCTTTCTTTCCTACTATTCTTAGTTTTTCACTTCACTCTTTTCTGCTTCAAAAATCCGTTCTCTCCTCTTTTGCTCGTCCCTGCCTCTGCGTATTTATAGCAGGAGAAGCAGCCCCTTCGGCTACCCAAGGCGTGTAGCCGAGGGGCACCGCCTGCCTTGCCCAGTAACGGGGCTCTACTCAGGCGACGCATGCTCGCAGGTGGCGTGCTCAGGTGGCGTGTCTGCACTGTTTAGGTGACTGAACAGTGCAGTCACGCGTAATGATTTGGGAGGAGATGGAAAAAATCAATTTGGTCCCTCAATTTTTAATTAGTTCAATCGCACCCCTAATTGGTTTTAAATTTATGATTTTGTGCAATTATACCCCGGTGAAAAATTCAATGTTAGCCTTAAAGTTGCGCGCCTTAATAAAATTAATTTGACCAACTTAAAGTATAATTAATTCCTTGCACTTAATTAAATCCTTTAATTGGACCCTAAATTAATTCTCAAACATAATTATACTTTTAAATTGGCCGACGATTAAATCAAATTGGCCCATAAAAATATAATTATATATCTCGACTTAATTTTTACACAGATCTATCCAATGATAAATTATTCTTGCCTTAAATCTATATTTTCCTCTATTTTTGGGGACAAAAGAGACACAATTAGACTCTCGAAAACAACCAAAATTTGCACATTAATTTTTCTACCAACACCGACCTCTTTTATTTTATTTTTGTTATTTTTGGATTGATTTTGGGGAGTAACCCAAAAATAGGGTGATGACAGTTGCCCCCCTCTTTACAATGCTTACGACTAAAGTCTTGTAAGAGACTTTAGATAGTAAGCGTTGTAAAGAAAAAGAAAAGTGGATTTACCAGACCAAGAAATGGTTGATCCATCCAGAAATGAGAATGAGGGCTATAAAGCACACTCAGAAGGAAATGGTAAGATAAGGTTAGAAAGTTCACTACCTAAGGATTGAGGCCTAAGGAGGACACTTAAAGGATGGAAGATGATGGTGACACAGGAAAATGGTCTCATTATAATGGATGACCTAACCAAGTGAGAATGGTGAAGATGGTAAAAACAAAGAGATGGTCTTGTTGTGATGGGCGACCTGCCCAGATGGAAGCAAAAAGTGGTGATGAAGATTTATAGGGCAAGAAAGCTCGCTATCTAGGATCTATGGTCGAGAGTTGGAAAACTCACTCAAACAAGGGGAATAAGGATGGAAAATGCAATATTCTAATTGATGGTCGAGGGTTGGAAACGCACTCATAGAGGAGGGAACATAGGGCTGGAAGGCACACTATCTTAATTGGTGGTTTGAAAACACACACGAGAAGGAAGAAAAATAGGGTTGGAAAACACACTATTTTAGCATATGGTTAAGGGTTGGAAAACACACTTAAACAAGGAGGATAGGGATGGAAAACGCACTTTCTTAATTGGTGGTTTGAAAACACACACAAGAAGGAAGAAAAATAGTGTTGGAAAACACGCTATTTTAGCTTATGGTTAAGGGTTGGAAAACGCACTTAAACAAGGAGGATAGGGATGGAAAACGCACTATCTTAATTGGTGGTTTGAAAACGCACACGAGAAGGAAGAAAAATAGGGTTGGAAAACACGTTATTTTAGCTTATGGTTAAGGGTTGGAAAACGCACTTAAACAAGGAGGATAGGGATGGAAAACACCCTATCTTAATTGGTGGTTTGAGGGTTGGAAAACTCACTCAAATGACAGGAAAGGAATGGCTAAGAAGCGCGCGATCCTAATTGATAGTTGAGGGTTGGAAAACGCACTCAAATGAGAGGAGAGGAATGGCTAAGAAGCGCACTATTTGAGTTGGTTGATGGCTAGAAAGCGCACTCAAATAAGGAAAGGGATAGGATTGAAAAACACACTCTATCTGTCCTGATGAAAGGCTCGCAAGAGCTCTAAGGGAAGTGAAAGTGGTGAGGGCTCGAAGGCGCACACAAAAATGATGAGTAAAGGCTTGTGAATTACAATTCCCCAAAAGCATTTCTTGGATTCCTAGGGAGATGCAATGCATGATGATGCATGTATACTTACCTGAGAGATATAGGTCCCCTTTCTTCCTCAAGGCCTTCTTTTCCGGGAATTGGACCTCTGGATTTAATGGCTTCTCGCTTCTGCTTACTCAAGCCGCAACTTGTGATTTTGCCCACTGGAGATGATAGATTTTCCATATCAACATGCCCCCTGAGTTTGATCCAGATTCTTTGAAAAGGAATTGTGGAGTCAACTTCATGATTTGATGGCTTCTCGCTTCTGCATACTCAAACCGCAACTTGTTGATATTGACCGCTGGAGATGATATGCCCCCCTGAGTTTGATCCAGATTCTTTGAAAAGAAACGATGGAGCCAACTTCAATTACATTTTAGATTGCCCCGCTGTTTGGTCATGCCCCCAAAAGTGTTTTGGGCTTCAGGTGCTTGCAGGAAGGGGTTGGTTATTTGCAAATAATATTTTCATGTAAAACTTTTGGAATTTCAAAGTCATTCCAAGCACAAAAACCATTTTGATGTTTTTTTAACAAGCTTTTTCAAGTGATCTCATTGTCAGGTTTTATGTTGACTTTGACAAGAATGTGAAATGATATTTACAAGTCTCGTATGTCAGGAAGGCTTCGATCAGGTCATGTGAAGCATTTGTAAGGATTGTTTCAAATGGAAAAGCATTGCTTATCGATCCAGATAACTCGTATTTGATTAGAAAGGGCTTTATTAGGCTTGTAACGTAGGCTTAGGTTACTGGCTACGAAAAAAGATATTTGTAGGCTCAAAAAGTGTTTAAGGGTTCTTTAGACTAAGGATCACTTAGTGCTTACTCTTAGAACTTGATTTAGCCCTCAAGATTGATTTTCATAGTGACCTAGCATGCCCCCAAGTTTTTGTTTGGGCTTTCATCTTGACATGCCCCCCGGTGTTTGTTTGGGCTTTTTCATTAGTTTTTGGCAATAACATTATGCTGACTTGACATGCCCCCCAAGTATTTTGTTTGGGCCTTTTCATGGTTTTTGGCACTAACGTCGTGCTGACTTGACATGCCCCCCAAGTATTTTGTTTGGGCTTTTTATTGGTTTTTAGCACTAACGTCGTGCTGGCTTGACATGCCCCCAAGTATTTTGTTTGGGCTTTCTATGTTGGGTTTTTAGTACTACCAAAATGTTGAATTAATTTTCTATAGTGTACTAAAACCCTTTTTATGTTTATGTCCCCCAGCTTTGTTCGGGCGTCACTTGTTATTGAGGACTGTTTTGTAGAATTTTTTTTTTTTGCACTTGCCCCCCAGTGTAGGGTGTGATCCTAGTCAGGGTTAATTATCAAGAAATAATTGTTAGGCTCAAATAAGGACTGCAATGGATATTTGAGACTTTGTGAAGGCATATCAAAGATGGCCTTTCCTCATTTCAAAAACATGCAATCTGAATCAATAAGCTTTGCTTTTCCATGCGAAACAAGTTTTCGATTTTTTTGGATTATTTGTTTGGCTAAGAGATTAGCTTTATTATGTGGGTTTTGGTGGTATGAGATCACCTTTCAAAGAAATCCTTTGAATTCCCAGAACACATTTGTTAAATAAACATCAAATTAGCATTCATTTTCGTACTAGACTTTGATTTGCCAAAAATCTTTATGAAATCATGGGATCATGCAAGGATAGAGAAAAAAGAGGATACACCAAGAATTCATAGCCAAATTTCAATTCCATTATGTTGTGAGTAATACATTAGGCATAATATTTCTTCACAATATCAGAGTTTACAGGCCTAGGCAGATCTTCCCCATCCATGCTAGTTAGGATTAAGGCTCCTCCCGAAAAAGCTTTCTTCACCACATATGGTCCCTCATAGTTAGGCGCCCATTTACTCTAGTCTTCTCCTAATGATATCTTCTTTAGTACCAGATCTCCTTCTTTAAACACCCATTGCCGGACCTTTTTGTTGTAAGGTTTTGCTATCCTGCCTTGATATAATTGGTGATGGCAAATAGCTGCTAGTCTCCTTTCATCGACTAAGTTTAATTGCTCAAATCTCAACTTTGCCCATTCTGATTCTTCTAACTCTGCATCTTTTAAGACCCTTAGTGATGGAATCTCCACTTCTAAAGGCGTGACTGCTTCCATTCCATATACTAAAGCATATGGGGCCGCCCCTGTGGAAGTTCTGACAGTAGTGCGATATGCGTGCAAAGCATATGGGAGCATTTCGTGCCAATCTCTGTAAGTGACAACCATCTTCTGGATGATTTTCTTAAGGTTCTTATTAGCTGCTTCAACAACCCCATTCATTTTTGGTCTATAAGGAGAAGAATTGAGGTGTTTAATCTTCCATTTAGTGCAAAGTTCGACAATCAACTTTCCATTGAAATTCTGAGCATTATCAGTTACAAACCTTGCGGGTAGACCATAGCGACAGATCAAGTCCCTTTCGATGAACTTCTTGACAACCTTTTGCGTCACATGGGCATATGAATTAGCTTCCACCCATTTAGTAAAGTAATCAATTGCCACCAAAATGAACCTATGTCCATTACTGGCCTTCGGGTTAATTGGCCCTATGACATCTAATCCCCACATGTTGAATGGCCATGGTGAAGTCATGTTGAATAAAGGCTTTGGAGGTGCATTTATCTTATCACTATAAATTTGACATTTATGACATTTCGTAACATATGTCACGCAGTCTTTTTCCATGGTTAACCAAAAATATCCAAATCTTTGCATTTGTTTTGCCATCGTATGGCCATTGGCATGGGTGGCACAAATTCCCTCATGAACTTCTTCCAAAGCTTGCCCGATTTCTTTCTCATCTAGACATCTGAGTAAGGTGCCATCAAACGATCTTTTGTATAGGATTTCACCATCCAAATAAAAATTTGCGGCCATCCTTCTTAAGGTCTCTTTATCTGCTTTAGAGGCCTCAAGGGGGTATTCCTGTTGTTGGATGAATTTCTTGATATCAGTATACCACGGCTTTCCATCCGGTGACTCTTCGAGTGTGCAACAATGGGCTTGACGGCTTCGAACCTTAAAGTCGACTGGGTGGATCTTTTCTTTGGCGACAATTTGTACCATTGAAGCCAAAGCTGCCAGAGCATCGGCGAACTGATTCTTATCCCTGCTCATATGAGTGAATTTGACCTCCTCGAATTCACTAGCCAATTTTACAAGGTAGTTCTTGTAAACTTTCAACTTTTCATCCTTGGTTTGCCATTCTCCTGTCACTTGGCAAATGTTCAACATGGAGTCCCCAAAAACTTCAAGTTTCTTAACTCTAAGTTCTAAAGCAGCCTCTAAACCAATGATACAAGCTTCATATTCAGAACTGATTCTGGTAGAAGGACAAGTGGTTGTCTTACAGTTTGAGATGAATGCCCATAGTTGTAAGACGTGGCATTATAACAGAAAGTCTTAGGTTAATTTGGATCAATTTCTATTCCTTGGTTGCTGGCATTTCTTGGATGGCTTTGGCTTTATCTGGATCAATTTCTATTTCTCGGTTGCTTACAATAAAACCTAGTAGTTTTCCTGTCTTTACTCCGAGCATTTGGCCGGGTTCAATTTTAACTGGTATTTCCGCAATCTCTCAAATAGTTTCCTCAATATCTGCTTTAGAGGCCTCAAGGGGGTATTCCTGTTGTTGGATGAATTTCTTGATATCATTATACCACGGCTTTCCATCCGGTGACTCTTCGAGTGTGCAACAATGGGCTTGACGGCTTTGAACCTTAATGTCGACTGGGTGGATCTTTTCTTTGGCGACAATCTGTACCATTGAAGCCAAAGTTGCCAGAGCATCAGCGAACTGATTCTCATCCTTGCTCATATGAGTGAATTTGACCTCCTCGAATTCACTAGCCAATTTTACAAGGTAGTTCTGGTAAACTTTCAACTTTTCATCCTTGGTTTGCCATTCTCCTGTCACTTGGCAAATGTTCAACATGGAGTCCTCAAAAACTTCAAGTTTCTTAACTCTAAGTTCTAAAGCAGCCTCTAAACCAATGATACAAGCTTCATATTCAGAACTGATTCTGGTAGAAGGACAAGTGGTTGTCTTACAGTTTGAGATGAATGCCCATAGTTGTAAGGCATGGCATTATAACAGAAAGTCTTAGGTTAATTTGGATCAATTTCTATTCCTCGGTTGCTGGCATTTCTTGGATGGCTTTGGCTTTATCTAGATCAATTTCTATTTCTCGGTTGCTTACAATAAAACCCAGTAGTTTTCCTGTCTTTACTCCAAATGAGCATTTGGCCGGGTTCAATTTTAACTGGTATTTCCGCAATCTCTCAAATAGTTTCCTCAATATCTGCACATGGTCTTCTTTGATTTTGGATTTAGCCAGTATATCATCTACATAGACCTTAACTTCCCGATGCATCATGTCATGGAATAAAGCGACCATCGCTCGTTGATACGTTGCCCCAGCATTCTTAAAACCGAATGGCATTACCTTATAACAGAAAGTCCCCGAAGGTGTGACAAAGGTGGTTTTCTCTTTGTCCTCTTCTGCCATCCTAATTTGGTTGTAACTAGAAAAACCATCCATAAACGAATATGTGGCATAGCAGCGTTATCCACCAAGACATCTATGTGAGGTAATGGGAAATCATCTTTTAGGCTTGCCTTGTTCAAATCTCTATAGTCCATGCACACTCGGATCTTCCCATCCTTTTTTGGGAGTACAACCGTATTGGCTACCCACTGAGGATAGTGAACGACATCTAGGAACCCTGCATCCTATTGTTTTTGTATCT
Source organism: Salix caprea (assembly GCA_964035475.1). Taxonomy (NCBI): domain Eukaryota; kingdom Viridiplantae; phylum Streptophyta; class Magnoliopsida; order Malpighiales; family Salicaceae; genus Salix; species Salix caprea. Next base: position 26,730,803 of record OZ037743.1, on the reverse strand, counting down.
CTGCTTTCACCTTCAAGAGCATATCTGGCCGTATTCTCCTTCTTTTTTTGTTTGACCGGTATACTTCCTTCTATTAAAGGGATTTTGTGCACAACTATATCAGTACCCAAACCAGGCATTTCTGCATAAGTCCAAGAGAAAACATCTGTATACTCATGCAAAAGGGAAATCAATTCTTCTTTTTCCTCAGTCGTTATGAGGGTACCGATTTTTAGCTCCTTTTTCTCCTGCTGAGTCCCTAGATCAACACTCTCAAGTTCCTCGCTAAAAGGCTTCCAAGTCTTTTCAGAATTTTCCATCAACCTAGTAAATTCCTCTATGTCTTCTTCTGCCCACTCCTCATCATCAAGTGTGGTGACATTATTGAAATTTGGCCAATTATTCTTAGTGTAATAGTTTTGTGAATGGTTGGGATTTTCAAAACTCCTGAAAGTGTAATGTGTATTTGTGTAAGAGCAATTATTTGCAAACGATATGTCATAGATAAAAATGCATGATCTCATTAAAAAAGGTGCTCATTTAACACGGCAAAATATCGCAGCATCGTGAGCTAGATTACTGCTATGATCAAAATAAAAACACATGTTCATGACCAAACAAAAACAATTACTTTTTGAACACAATATGAACGGGCTCCATCTTCCAGTTCTGGAACACTTCTCCTTCAACTAATTTCCGCACGAAGGTCTTTGCAGAAGGGGCATCAATGTTGTGGATGGAGAGCTGCGGGAAATCTGCTTCTTCCTCCTGGTATTCAAGAGTGCCGACATGAAGATCTCTCATTCCTACTCTGATTATCCCTGTTGAGCTGCGGAAGGATTCTTGAAGTGGCGGAATGACAAGTTCTTCATCTTTTGATTCTCTTCCTTCGATCTTCGCCAACCTGGCCTCCCTTCTAATTTGCGCAACCCGCTTGAAATCTTCTTTCTTCGGTTTATATCCGAGCCCGAACCTTTGATCAGCACACTTCAATTTGATTATGTTGACTCGCTCCGTCATTCCACTGACAGGATCAAACTGAAAAGGGACTTTGTTCCGCAAGAAACATTTGGCAGCCATCCTTTCAGCTTCTGGAATTCTCGGCTTTTTCAATGTGGCACCTTCAAGGATCCACTCTGCATTTACCACTTCAAATGCATGGATGTTCCCGTCTTCACAAGCAACTGTTTCTATGAACGGTACAACCACATTTTTAACCATTGATATGGTTTCTTCAACTTTCACCGTGACCAACATCCCGTTTGCGATATACTTTAAACATTGGTGTAATGAAGAAGGTACTGCTCCTGCCGCATGAATCCATGGCCTACCCAGCAATATGCTATAAGATGGATGGATATCCATCACTTGCAGTGTTACCAAAAACATTTGTGGTCCTATACACAGCTCCACCTCAATAGTCCCCACTATCTGCCTTGGCGACCCATCATACGCTCTTGCCATCATGGTGCTTGGCTTCATATGTGACTCATCAATGGGCATTTCTCTCAGCATATACCTCGGCAACACATTAAGAGCAGAGCCATTATCGATTAATACTTTCCCAATCAAAACATCCTTGCATTGTATTGTGATGTATAATGGCTTATTATGTCCTGTGCCGTCAGGACCCATTTCATCATCAGAAAAGTACACATAATTTGAAGCCTGTATTCTCCCTACTAAATGCTCCATTGCATCTGGGTTGATGTCTTGGGGTACATAGGCCTCATTCAGCACTTTTTGCAAAGTCTTACGATGAGATTCAGAACTCAAAATCAGGGAAAGCAATGATATTCTAGCAGGGGCTCTCTTAAGTTGCTCCACAATGCTATACTCGCTATGCTTCATCAACTTTAAGAATTCATTGGTTTCCTCTTCTGTCACAGGTTTATTTGTTTCTTCGGACACATCGACCACTCCTTTCCCTTTAATCCTCTTTAACTCCTCTGGGGTAAAACATCTACCACTTCGAGTCAATCCTCCAACTTCTGGTAGAAGGACAAGTGGTTGTCTTACAGTTTGAGATGAATGCCCATAGTTGTAAGGCATTGCATTATAGTCTCTTTTAGGGGGGATGGAGGGCTTGGACAAAACTAGCCTGGGTGCCCCTCCCGGAGTGAACTGAACCCTACATAAACCCTTGTCTGACATCTTTGTTACAGCCACTTTATCCTCTGTCATTGCCTCTACCCGAAGCAAACCTCTGTTTATAATTTGCACCACATTTTTATAGAAGCCTGGACATTGACTAATGAGGAGACCCTCCTGGTCACGATGTTGGCAACATATTATGCCATCATACTTTGCTTTTGTCAACATCTGATAAACTTCTTCCATTGGCACCTTTAAACTCTTTGGATGCTCAACTTCCAACATATTCACTGATCCGCTGCCTGAAGCATGACCAGGTAATGGATTGGTGCTTACATTCGGAGGCTCTTCAAATGTTACCGGTCCAGCTTTTAACAATTGCAGGAGCTTCCTTTTGAATGCAGTGCATGTGTGGATGCCATGTCCTGTGATTCTTGCGTGGTATTCACAGGTGAGATCTGGTCTATACCAACTAGGGTAAGGTGGTTGCATGGGTATCAGAGGTACAGGGGCTACTAGCCTAATGCTTAACAACTTTTGATATATTTCATCCAAAGGTAAAGGTAGCGGGGGTAATTGTTCTTGAATTCTTGGGCGGTTTGCTTTTGGAAAACCCTCAGTTTGGTTTTTTGATATGTACTCGACCTGATTTCCAGGCCTTTTGGTAGGGTATGGGGATTTGAAGTTGACGTTGGCGATTTGGGATGACGAATTGTCATATTGGGTGTTCCTTCCTCTATAACTAGTCTCAATGTGATCTATCTCCCTCTTCTTTCCAACGAAACCTTTTTTCTCTATCCGTTCTGCCACAGCTACAACGTCAGTGAATTGCTGAGCTGAACTGCCCATCACATGCTCGTAAAAGGGCGCTTTCAGTGTGTTGGCAAATAGAGTAACCATCTCCCTATCCAAGAGAGGAGGGTGCACTTGGGCAGCTAAGTCTCTCCACCTTTGGGCATATTCTCTTATGCTTTCCTTTTCTGCCTTCTCCAAGCTTGATAGGCTGGTCCTGTCAGGGGCGATATCCATATTGTACTTGTACTGTTTAACAAAAGCATCCACTAAGTCTTTCCAACTGCGAATTCTTGTGTTGTCGAGCCTCATATACCAACTTAGCGCTAGCCCATTCAAGCTATCCTGGAAAAAATGCATTAATAGCTTTTCATCATGCACTACTTCAGCCATTTTATTACAATATGACTTTAAATGGGTGACAGGGCATTCCGTCCCTGTATATTTGATGAAGTCCAGAACACGGAATTTCTTTGGGACTACCACATTTGGAACTAAACACATCTCCACCGCTTTCACTGGATCGTATAAAGCTACTCCTTCAATGGCTCTTATCCTGGCCTCTAACACTGCCATTTTGTCATGATCCGTATTATCAGATAATTGCGCCTTATGAGATTCGTTTGCAAATGCTTCAACTAGTGGTACCGGAACTGGTGCTGGGGCTGCTGATTGCACAACTACAGGAGGTTATGGGGGATCCTGAATTCTTTCTCCTGTCACCTCGTTAGGGTTGTTGGTCGTTTGCGCAAGCCTATTTGAAGGACCCTCTCCTGAAGCATTTCTTAATGCTTGCTCGAGTAGACCAGTAAGACGGGCTACGCTTTCTTTCAAGGCATTCAACTCTCCTTGAAAATGGGCGTCTTGGTGTGCGCGCTCTTCATTCTCCATGCTTCTTTGTCGGAGCCGAGTATTGTAGATTCTAGAAGGTGAAGTTCTTCGGGGACCTATATTTTGACCTGTTGATGATATGCATGTTATTTATGAAGGATGAATGTGTGCATGATTTTTTATTTTTATTTTGAAAAACCAATCCATGATTTCCTTGTCGGGTAAGATCCGTAGTCTGATGCCTGAGGAGAGTCTTGTCCGAATATTCAGATCAATTGAATCGTACACACTTGACAAAAAACAAAAGGTGGACCTTGTCCATTTCATTAATAAAAATAGAGTCGCACAAAAGCATTTACTCAAATGCTACCCCCGTTGTCTACAAACCTAACAAAACATGAGAGTTCACCCAAGTATGCTTCATATTTACGAGCACTTCCACCAATTCTAGTAGCCTTTACACGTAGCTCATCTGCTTTTCTAGCTACTATGTCAATTAGCTTATCTGTTTGCTCTATTTTATGATGGAGTACAACATTATCCTGACGTAATGATTCATTATTTGCAGTCAACGAGTCATTATTTTTCTCTAACATCAGAACCATTTTCTCAAGCTGTCGGGTCTGATCCTTAGCCCTTTGTAAACCCGCGTCAAGCCTTGCTGTCTCAGAGTTCAACTGGGCTTCAATTTCGGTGGTGCATTCTTGCCATTCACTGCGTTGTTCTTGCACTATCTTTAATTCTTCCTCCCGGGCTTCTAGTTCAGCTTGTAGGGTGGAGACACGATCTCTTAGGCCATTAGCTAGGGTTAAGTATCTTTTCATATCAGACTCCGTTACCCTTCTTGCCTCAAACTCATTTTCCGCCTGAATTTTGTACTGTGCTTTCAACTCTTTTTCTTCTTCGAGGACAAGACTAGCCACCCTTCCCTTCTCCTTCTCAGTTTCCCATTTCATCTTGTAGTGATCTCTTTCCTTTTTTAAGGATGCTACCGCTTCTTGGCATTCATGCTCTCTACTCTTAGAGGCTTCTTTCAAGGAAACCAATTCTTTTTCTATTGCCTCATACTTACTCGTCAGGTCATTATATCGGGAACCCATTTCTTCTAGCAGACTCTTTCTTTGCGTCAACTTATTAATCTGCTCTTCTTTTCCTTGCAATTGTTGATCTAAAGAAAACCTCATCTGCCTTTCTTCCAGGAGTTGCTCCTCGAGGGAATTTTGACAACTTTTGCTATTGTTGAACTCAATCCTTAGCTTCTCCAAATCTTCCTGCGCATCCTCCTTGTCAATTTTCTTTCCTTTAGCTCTCGCAACCTCAGGTGCCTTATCTCGCATTAGGCTTTCTCTCACTGCATTCTGGGGTGTCTCGTAGCTTCTCCAAGCTAAGTAATTAGGACTAACAGAAGACTCTTTTGGGTGAGTCCCTCTGCCCACTAAAACAAGTTGCCCCCAGTCACTTTTAATAACCTCGAGTTCAGCCACTGAATTGACTTCTCTGAAAGAACCTATGCACCCGTTCAACCCTTTAGTTCTCGGCACATACTGGGTTTCCCCGAACTGTCGGGTTACTAGAGAGGGACAATAGCTGATGTAACCAGTTGGGCCAATTAATGGGACCCATGCCTTACTACCGCAACTCATTAGATAAACTGGACTACGCACCCAAGGGGCTTTCCATCTGAATTTACTTTCGGGAAGTGCTCGGTATTTCTCCACCCAAGCTTTTTCATCCAAGTCCTTCCATTCTTCACTCAGAACCAAACCAAGAGGCCTCATGTTAAACCACCAAAAATTATTGAAAACTTCTCTTGGGGTTTCCAGATGACTAACAATCCACATGAATAATAGAGGAATACAACACCGCATTGCTCCTTTCCCATGCAACCTGCAGTGGTTCAAAGATAGAAAAGTATCGGCCAATATAGCTGCAGTGGGGTTATTTTTTCTCTGCTCATATTCAACAAAAACACTAGTTGCTTCTATGCTAATAATCCCGACGGCCTCTGAAGGGAACAATACTAAACCGAAAATAGCAAAGGCCACTAACCGACACCCTTCTTCTCCAAGCCTCCCTTTATCTTTGCTTGTCTTCAATTTGCTCTCAATTGCCTTCCATTTGAAATCTCCAGAAGATGTCATGTACTGGTCTACTTGATCCAAGCATAAAAGCTTATCGACCTCTTGGACTGTATCCTCAAGTTTCTGCCTGAAATAAACTTTGTGAGGATCATAAGGAAAACTAAGGATTTGAGCATACTCTTCTATGGTAGGTGTCATGTCAATGTTTCCAAAGGTGAAACATCGGTAATTGGGATCCCAAAAGTGCATAAGGGCTTTGACGGATGATATCTGAATTGGGATCTTCATTAGATGAGCGATTCTTCCATATTTGACTTCAAACAACACCCCATCTACATACCCCAAGATGGGCACAAGCCTTTTCATATTTTCGATAGAGTAGTGGATTTTGGTCATGTGCGGCAATTCATTGACTTTACCCCTCGGACAATCTCCCTCAGTTAATTGCCTCATCTCGGATCTTTCCCCGTATTTCGAAAAGGTCAAGGAAGCCATGGTCTTGGATTGATAATTTCTGCAATTTTTTTTTTTAAAAAATGAAATGAATAATTGGAAAGTTTGTGTCCTAGGTTCTAAGTCATTAGATGAGGGATAAGCTTTCTATCTAGTCTCAGAGGTCTATGAACTAGGGGTGAGCAAACCGAACCGAATAACCGATTTAACCGAGAAAACTGAAAGAAAAAAAACCGAAAAAACCGAACCAAAAAAAAAAACCGATTAAACCGATTATATTTTTTTTTTAAAATGTCCGGTTCGGTTCGGTATCGGTTTTGTAAAAAAAAACCGATTAACCCGAACCGAACCGGTCCGGTTCAGTTAAAACATTCCATATAAATATAAAGTTACAAATTACAATCTCTCATTTCTTCAACCCTAGCCGCCAACCCCCCTCTCGCCTCTCTCCCTCTCCCTTGCTCTGATAAAAAACCCTCCAGCCCCCTCTCTCGCCTCTCTCCCTCTCCCTTGCTTTGATAAAAAACCCTAGCCGCCAGCCCCCCTCTCGCTTAGAATCAAATTCGGCAAAGTAGGGATGTCTCAACATTTCCTCTGATCCTGTAACTTTCATTCAGGTTCGTGATTCGTGATGCTTTTCTTCAATTTCCATTCGATAAATTCTTTCACAGAGACTTTGTCTTTCTTCTTGCTTAGCACTCCATGTCCCTTCGACTGTTTGTTTTGAAATATGACAAAGCTTTGCTATTTCTTAGGGTGCAATTCCTCAAATCATTGACAACACAACAAAGGATTTCTTCGTAAAAATCAATAACATACTGAGAGAGGCTGCAGACATATGCTATAAGAAAATCCAGGACAGCCCCTTCATTACTTTGCCGCATAAACGAGAGGGTTCTATGTTTGTAATGGCCCAGAATCAAATTCGGTTTTTTCGGTTATTTAATCATAAAAACCGAACCGAACCGAATCGAAAATGGTCGGTTTTTAATAGGTTCGGTTCGGTTTCGGTTTTTTTTTTTTTTAAATTGTAATTTTCGGTTTGGTTACTTTTTTTGATAAAAACCGAACCGAACCGAAAATACTCACCCCTACTATGAACTGCCCAGTGACTACCTTACGTGAAGGTAGTATAGGGGTTTACAAGAAATGGTTGGGGCACAGTATGACCGCAATTATCAAGTAAACACTCAGTTCATAGTTGGATGTTTCACGAATTTGAACCCCAACTGAAAGTCATGGGGCAAACTGCTAATCCCCACCTAACTTAGAATTGGGTTTATTCAGGAAATTAAAATGCATGGTGACTTAATTCAAAACCGATGATATGCATTGACTGAAATTAAAATTGTATGCTAAAGCAGTAAAAATACGTGTTAAAAAAGAAAACCAAAGAATGAACAATCAAACAAAACAAAGTTTAGTCCAACAATGTTCCCCAGCGGAGTCGCCATCTGTCGCGACGGCGATTTTTTCGTGCTTCGCGCCCCACCATCCCCCCTCTGGAGAGACAACGGCGCGCGGTGAAAATAGAGTGTTTTATAGCCGTAAAATTTACAACTATAATTTTTAGGAGTCGCCACCTAGTATTAAGGTTACTAGGAACCTATTGGTCTGCGAGAGTCTAGGTAAGGGGACTTGTTGCGTAAAGGAAAGGTATTAGCACCCCTAGTACGCCTTACCTGAGGTAAGCTGCATTGTTGTTTGATTGTTTTTCTAAGTTAAAAATTTTGCACTGCATTTTCAAAAAGAATATTTTTTATTATATACCGATGTACTTTACAATATAAATTTACATCGTGGTAAAAAAAAAAATTTATTATCTACGAGTGTACTTTACAATGTAAATTTACACCGTAGTTAAAAACCTTTTTATTATCTACGGGTGTACTTTACAATGTAAATTTACACCGTAGTTAAAACTCTTTTTTTTTATCTATGGGTGTACTTTACAATGTAAATTTACACCGTAGTAGATAAAACAAAAATATGGAAAAAGATGCAATATATTTTTTATGAAAAATATAATGAGAAAAGCTTTGGAATCCGGCCGTATGCACGTAAAAAACAAATACATTTTTTATATTTTTTTTGTAATAATAACAGTAAAAAAATGAAATACTTTTTTTTTCAATTTGTATTTTTTAAAATTTTTATTTTTTATTTTTTTTTGGGCTGGGCTATTAGCCACAATGGGCTGACAGCCAGCCGTAGTGGGCTGGGCTTCCAGCCCTCATGGACTGGGAGCCTAGAAAGGTGTGGGCTGGGCTTCCAGCCATCGTGGACTAGGAGCCCAGAAAGGCGTGGGCTGGGAGCCCATACAGGTGTGGGCTGGGCTTCCAGTCATCGTGGGCCGGAAGCCCAAAGGATATGGACTAAGCTTCATCGTGGGCCGGAAGCCCAAAGGATATGGCTGGGCTTCCAGCCATCGTGGTCCGGAAGCCCACCTTATTCTGGCCTGGGCCGAAATGACAGCCTAGCTTCCTACACGTTCGCACCCCTAATTGGTTTTAAATTTATGATTTTGTGCAATTATACCCCGGTGAAAAATTCAATGTTAGCCTTAAAGTTGCGCGCCTTTTTTATTTTGTTCCTTGGCTTCCAATTTATGCTATTTGACCCTCAATTGACCATTAAACTCTCAATTGTTTCCAATTGGACCCCTAATTCCACACAAATGGCTTGGAAAAAATCCAATTCAGTCTCTGAAAATTCCCAACTTCTCAATTGAACCCGAATTAAATTCAAGAACTTGATTTTTCAATGATTTAGCCCTTAATAAAATTAATTTGACCAACTTAAAGTATAATTAACTCCTTGCACTTAATTAAATCCTTTAATTGGACCCTAAATTAATTCTCAAACATAATTATACTTTTAAATTGGCCGACGATTAAATCAAATTGGCCCATAAAAATATAATTATATATCTCGACTTAATTTTTACACAGATCTATCCAATGATAAATTATTCTTGCCTTAAATCTATATTTTCCTCTATTTTTGGGGACAAAAGAGACACAATTAGACTCTCGAAAACAACCAAAATTTGCACATTGATTTTTCTACCAACGCCGACCTCTTTTATTTTATTTTTGTTATTTTTGGATTGATTTTGGGGAGTAACCCAAAAATTGGGTGATGACACTAGGGGTGCTAAAATCTTCCCTTTACGGAACCAGTCCCTTGCCTTAGAATCTCTGAAAGACCAGTTTTAGGTTTTCTAGTAACCATAATACTAGGTGGCGACTCCCTTTTTCACGAAAATAAAGATAAAACTTCAACATGAATTCCCCAACTCGCAGGGAGGGTCACCGCGACTCCGCACTCTCGCGGAGGGTGCGACAACCCTTGTCATACATACTCGACCTGAAAGAAGAGACAAACCTAATATGGTGTGTTCATACTACAAGAAGACAATAGGAACCTACTTTGCCTTGCAAGGATATCCAGAATGGTGGGGAGATCGACACAGAAGTGATGAGAGAAGTGTGGTTGGCTATGGAAAAGGACAATCTAACGGAAATGGAGGTGGCCGAAGTTACAGGGGTACTCATTGGGCCAACACCGCTCAGATTGGGTCAACCAGCCTAGCCGTAACAGAGACAGAGTCACCGTCGCTGCCTGGATTGATCATCGACTAATGGCAGATGTTGCTCAAGTTGTTGGGAGATTCAAAACAAATAAATAAGAAGATGACGAGTAAGCCTTGGGTTATTGATATTGGATCTTCAAATCACATGATCGAAATTGTTAGGGAGCTTCACGAATTGAGCAAAATTTGGAATGTCATGTGGGAATGCCATATGGGAGCAGTACTATGGCCACCAAAAAGGGAACATTTACCCTTGAAACAAATTTGTGTCTTAAAAATGTCCTTTACGTGTCACAACTCACTTACAATTCAATTTATATATCACAAATGATTGATAACTATGATTGTTTTGTCCAATTCACTAAAGGATTATGTGTTATACAAGACCACACTTGGAGGATGTTGATTGCTGCAGGTGAAAGACTAGATGACTCTATTACTTTAAAGGGATATCGGGGCACATGCAATACAAGGCAATGGTGTGATGTCTCTTGATATTTGACTTAAGCGACTAGGTCATCCGTCTCTGTGAATAACAAAGTTAGTTCCCGAAGTTAAAGATCACAGTGATAGCTTGAATAAAAATTGTGATGTTTGTCAAAGGGCAAAACAAAAAAGAGATAAGTTTTTTTGTTAATGAACATAAAACTTCATCTATTTTTGAACTTATTCATTGTGATTTGTGGGGCCCTTACAGAACAGTTTATTCATGTGGTGCTTCATATATTTTGACAATAGTTGATGATTTTTGCCACGCTGTATGGATTTATTTACTTGTTGATATGAGAGAACTTCCTAATATAATTAAGAAGTTTCTCTCGATGGTTGAACGACAATTTGATCTGCAAGTTAAAATTTTGCAGAGTGATAACGGGATTGAATTTACCTGTCTGAAACAATACTTTCTTAATCAAGGGATTATTTTTCAAACCTCCTGTACATGCACACCGCAACAAAATGGGCGGGTAGAATGGAAACATCAACACATTTTGAATGTATCTCGAGCACTGCAGTTTCAGGGCTCTCTTCGTATTGAATTTTAGGGAGAATGTGTATTAACGACAAATTACTTGATAAATAGGACTCTCTCCTTAATCCTAAATGGGAAAACGCCTTACCATGTCCTCTATGGCATCAAGCCCACTTACAAACACTTGCATATTTTGGGTTCTTTATGTTACGTGCATGAGAAAACAAGGTATAAATTGGCCAGTAGAAGTTGTCGATGGTTTTTTTGGCTATATTTATGGAAAAAAGGGGTGGCATCCATATGATTTGGCGAACTAAGTTTTTTATATCTCTCGGGGTGATGTGCTCTCAGGAGTCGTCTTTCCCATTGCCAAAAATGTCTCTTGTGATCATGATGGGCCATCCACTAACAAAGAAGTTCATGATCTCTTCAAAGAACCATACACTGTTATATCAAGGGGTGTTGCGGATATTGAACACTTGACATATGAGACGAATACAAATATTACGCAACAAGTTTCTGCAAACCCGGAAGTCGATCATGAAGAAATATTGGGTAGAGGCATCGTCACTAACAAACCTCAGTCCGACTTTGTGATTTATTACTCACACCATACATAAATTAAGTCCATTTGTCTCATCACCACTCGCACCACAGTATTCCTCAGGTACACCCTATCCTCTTAGACATTATATTAATTGTAATAAATTTTTTGTGCCATATAAAAATTTTCTTGTAGCCTTAACAGCTGAGCAAGAACATATGTCTATTCTAAGGCTATAAAACACAAAGGCTGGAGAGATGCCATGCAACAAGAAATTACAGCTCTTGAGAATAATAACACATGGATTGTTTAGGGGTTACTAGATAGAAAGAAAGCATTAGGATGCAAATGGGTATGCAAGATCAAATATAACTCTAAAGGCTCGCGCGGTTGTCCTCATGAATCATCAGACTAAAGGACTTGATATATAGAAACATTTGCTCCCATTGCCAAAATGATATTTCTTGCTTTTGTTGCTGCCATGAATTGGGTAGTTCATCAAATGGATGTCCACAATGAATTTCTGCATGGTGGCCTTCCTACACAAGTCTACATGAATTTTTCACCTGGATTTTGAGTAGGGTCATCCGGAAAAGTGTGCAAACTCCAGAAGTCACTATATGGGTTAAAGTAGGCACCTCAATGCTTGTTTGCTAAACTTTCCACCACTTTGACAAATTATAGTTTTCAGCAATCTTATTTAGATTATTCATTATTTACCTTACTTCGAGGTGCAATGTTGATGATCTTATTATCGTTGACATCCATTCAGTTGACATAGAAACATTCAAGGACTATCTAATTGCTCGCTTTCACATGAAAGATCTTGGTTGTCTGAAATACTTCTTGTGGATAGAAGTGGCACGCAGACCTGATGGATTTGTGCTTGTCAACTCAAATATGCGCTTGACATCATTTCTAAGGCCGGGCTACTAGGAGCTCGACCGGCTGCGGTTCCATTGGAATATAATCACAGACTCGCCTTATCAACAAGTACAGAATTCAATGACCTGGAACAATATCATCCCCTAGTGGGGTGATTGATTTATATGTGTTTTACCTTAACCAAATTATCTTATAGTGTTCATGTCTTGTCTCAATTTATGCAGTGTCCTCAAGTTGAACATATGGTAGCTGCCTTACGAGTTGTCCAGTATGTCAATGGTAATCCCGGTCAAGGCATAGATCTCAGTCGCAAAAGTGCTTTGCAATTACATGGATGGTGCGACGCCGACTGAGCCAGGTGTCCTTTAACTCGGCGTTCTCTTACTAGTTGGATCATATTTCTTGGGGATTCCCCGATACATTAGAAAAAAAAAAACATATCGTTACCCGCTCTTTTGCAAAAGCGGAATACCTATCAATGGCTATGACTACGTGTGAGTTAACATGGCTCAAATCTCTTCTATCTAGTCTCAGATTGTCTCATACTTGTACTATGTCACTTCATTGTGATAGCCAGGCGGCCCTCCACATTTCTCAAAATCTTGTCTTTCATGAACGCACTAAACCTATTAAGGTGATTGTCACTTTAATCGTGATGCCATTATCGTCGACAATATTACTCCAATATTCGTTTCATCGACTATGCAACTTGCTAATATTTTTACAAAGGTGTTAGGCAAATGAAAATATAAGTATCTACTGTGCAAGTTGGACATCCGAGATCTCCATGCTCCAACTTGAAGGGGGTATTATGAAATACACAATATGTTAAGATTGTATTTAGGAAAGGCAGTTATTGAGTTTAAATTGTATCCTATCTCTACGGGAATCAGAACACAATTAGGGCATTATCATGTATATAAACTAAACAATATAGAGGCAGAACCAAGATTTTCTTTGGGATCAAACCGACTTCATCCTTGCTTTAGCTGTTGTATTACAAGAAATGATTAATGAATGCTAGATACAGATATATATTAAAGAGAGCTAGCCAAGACTAAGGAATCGAGAAGCATGACTGAGAAAAATACATTAACGTTTATAACTAATAATACAACTTTGCAATGGAAGAATGATTGATCTTAAATTGCAATCGAGTTCGTTCCAATTACTTGACTAATTCTCTTAATAATGACAGTGCATGAAAGCCAGAGAGGTACAAGCATTGATGAACAAGACAGACTTTGAGAGAATGCTAGACTTGCGTAATCTTCCTATCTTGTCGGAGAAATGGTTTTCCTATCATTTACCATCTCATGTGCCCCAACTGGCAACGATCTTCTGTGAATGCACATTTAATTTTAACACCTTCAGGTCTCGCAAATAAAGCTCCAGTGCCACTGATGATTCAAATTCTTATATGGCTAGTTTCCCAGTTTATGCAGCTAGCAGCCAATTTGGAGCCACTTTTGTTTTGCATTTACCCCATTCATTTGAGGAAATCATTTCTCTAACAGTTCCATCTTCCTATGAAATAATTTTTCCCTTAATTTTGCAACTATTTGATCATGAACCCCTTCATTTTCAATTAAGTACTGTTCACCTGCGCCTACATTGCCAAATACCTTTCTTCCAATGACGTAGCTGTTTCCTTCTTTCTTGACGATACTCTGCTCGCATGCTAATTCTAAGACCTCAGATTCAGTGCAAAAGCCTCTCCCAAACTGTATCTCAAGTTCAGCTTTTGTCATTGCAGGAGCCAACTTATTTTTCACGACTTGTGCACACACTGCAAGACCAGTTATCTGAAAAACATAGCATTATTTAACAGAACAAAACAGCAACAAGAACGAGAAAGACTCGATCACCCAGTTCAAGTAAACTTAAATAAAAAAAATTATGGTTAACTAACACAAAAGGTTGAGAATGAGGATAAATCTGACAGAAAGTAATTCGGAAAGAAATTAAGATCAAAATTTATAGCAGGGAACACATATCAATCAATCAAGGTAAACAAGATCGACGGCAAACATGACTGAAAGTACAGAAATTATGCAGAATGCTAGACCATTATAAGCCAACAATATCTTATTTCTCCATCTACAAATTTATCTCTTGTCTACAAAGCATAGAACTCCACCAGATTTTCAAGCAAATATCAAACAATGAACCACCACTATGTGCTCATGCAAAGAACATATCTCTGAGGAACCTGACACAGGAATTTATTCAGGTCACATATTAGCAATGACGCTAAAGAATATACCTTGTCCTCTGTCTTGAGCAGTCTTGTTCTGTTCATTCTCAAACGCACAGCTGAATAGAATTTCAAGGCATTTCCGCCACAAGTGACCTCTTCTGCATGCCCTGATTTTAAACTTTTTCTAACCTGGATAAAGACAGCAATAAAGATTGGTGAATATAATTTTCCACATAATATTTGAAATGTTTGAACGAGAAGTCTAGAACTCAACCTGATTAAGAAAAATAATGAGAGTTTGAGATTGGCATACTGAATAATTGATCTTTCGTAGTGCTTGGGTCATTAATCGTGATTGTATATCTTCACAGGTGCCTCCAACTGCAGTATCAATCTCCCGTTGGGCGACAAGTGCCGCGACCTTTTAAAAAAAGGAATGGAACGGTGTGAAGCACGATGACTGAGATAAAATAGGAAAGGAAACCATAGAGATCTACAATTTATAAGGGATCAAAAAGCCACAACAAACGGTTACAATAGTTATTGATAACAGGGCAAAGTCATAGACACAAAAATGTGCGTGTGGGAGTGTCCGCTTGAGAATTAATTACTTACACTATCCACAACGATGTCTGCGTGGGAGTGTCCGATATTGAGATATTTTTTTAAAAAAAAAACATGGAGTTTTGTTTTCTAAAAAAAATATTAAGATGAGTAGGTCATCCGACATAGAGACTATTTTTAGAAAAAACATGGAGTTTTTTCTAAAAAAATTCTAATATAGGTAGGTCACCCTATATTGAGACCATTAGAATAAACGTGGACGTTTTCTAATAATCTAAAGATGGGCAAGTCACCCGATATTGAGACTATTTTTTAGAAAAAGCGTTGAGTTATTCTAATACAACTAAGATTGGTATGTCCCCCAAATTGAGACCATTTCTAGAAAAAAAACATGGAGTTTTTCTAAAAAACAACTGAAGATGGGCAAGTCACGTGATATTAAGACCCTTTTTAAAAAAAACATGGATTTGTTTTTTTTTTAAATCCTAGGATGGGCAGGTCGCCCAATATTGAAAGCGACTTCAATATCGATGACTGAAGCATGAGTTTTTCTAAAAAAACTAAAGATGGGAAGGTCTCCCGATACAGAGACTTTATTTTTTTATAAAAAAAGATGGAGTATTTCTAAAGAGCTAAAGATGGGCAAGTTATTCGATATCGAGACCATTGTTTTATTTTTAGAATTTTAAAACGGGCAAGTCTCTAGATATTGAAACCCCTTCTAAAATCCTCTTCAAATGCAAAACGGATAGGTCACCCAATAACAAGATCATTTTTAAGAAAGCACAGGATTTTAGTATGGTCAAGCAATTTATCTTTCCAAAACTTACTACGCGGAGCACTTGACAAGTCTTGGCTTTTTAAGTTTTGTAAAGAGAGGGCATCTGTTGTTACTCATTTTTAGGCAACGAGTGCTGGAAATAACGTATATCTCTTTTGAACCACATGCGGGAGTTTAGTTACTCGACGATTGACAAAATTAGAGGATAAAAATATTTTTTTAAACCTTGTTTTTGTTCCTTTCTATTTTTCTTATCCTCCTCCTTTGCTGCCAAAATCGTTAGGATTCTTAGATTAATTAGGAATCTTCATAATAATAAAGTCATTCTATCTTTATCTAGTTTTAAAGGTTGGATAAATCCCTTATAATTTGCACGGATTTTGTTGTTGTCGCAATTTTGTTATAATACCAAATATCTCTTCCATCTTATACTTTCAATTTGACTTGGGTTCGTGCAATATCTGACCATCCAAACTATATTCTACCATTCATAACATGTTGAAGAATTGGTCTGAATCTTTATTGGATCCTAGAGCCCACTGTTCTTATGTCAAATTTTCAGTCAAATGGGGATGCTTAGTATTGTTATTTTATGAATTAGATCAGGAGATTTTTTTTCGACCAAGCAGATTGCGACCGATTCTGTTCTTTAAAATGATTTTTTCTCCCTTAAGATCCTTCATTAATTTTGTATCCCTATATGTTTACATGACTTTGATTTTTTGAATCGTCGGCTTTTGATATCGAAAGCTCGAGAAATTCCTATTTGAATGTCTAGTCCTGCTTGGATTTTGATATTGGATTTTGAATCGCCTAATTTTGATGTCACAAGCTCAAGATATTCTTTTTTGAATGTCTAGTCCTGTTGGGTTTTTAACCAAGAAGATTGTGGGCACATTTATGTCTTCAAAACAATTTTTTCTCACATTAGATCCTTCATGAAAGTTGTATTCGTGTACATATCGATGACTTTGAATTTTTGAATCACCTGATATCGATATCGAAAGCTCAAGATATTCTCATTTGAATGTTCAGTCTCACTTGGTTTTTAACCAAGCAAATTGCAAGCAAATTTTGTTCTTCAAAATGATTTTTTCTCATTTTGGATCCTTAATGAAATTTATAGTCCTGTACATATTGATGACTTTAGATTTTTGAATCTCTAGATTTCAATATTGTAAGCTTGAGGTATTCTCGTTTGAATGTCCAGTCTTACATGGCTTTTGACCAAGCAAATTGTGGTAGATTCTTTCTTCAAAACATTTTTTTATCGTTTTGCATCCTTCACAAAAGTTGTAGTCCTGTATATATAGACAACTTGGATTTTGTACTCACTTGATTTCAATATCAGAAGCTCAAAGTATTCTCATATGAATGTTTAGTGTAAAACAAGAAAATCTTGCTGCAAGAGAATGAATTTGACCCGAGATTTGCAAGTCTTATTTGAGAGACTCAATTTAATGTGTCAAGGATTTATCAGGATAATTGGAGATGAATTTTAAATTTGGGAAAGTTAATAATCTCATTGGAAAAACCGAGGGGGGCTTTTTAGGAAAACATCACAATAATTTATGTTGCTTGACAATTGAGCAGGATTTATTTTGTTTCTTTTCACAGAAAAAGCAGAGGCACCATTTTTCTTACCATAGGTTTAAGATTGGGTAAATTCCTCCAAATTCTCAATAAAGAAAATGATTTTTGCCTCTACCATGAATTTGGTTCTTCAAATCAGTTTTTGACCAAGCAGATTGTGAGTAGATTTTGTTCATCAAAATGATTTTTTTCTCACTTTAAGTCCTTCATGAAAGTTGTAGGCCTGTACATATAGATAAATTTGGGTTTTTTTTTAATCACCTAATTTGCATATCAAAATCTCAAGATATTCCTATTTTCCATTGTAAAAGCAGAAATCCTAATGCGATTTAATTGGCATGATATTGTTCATCGTCACTTGCAAATTTTTTGCACTTCTCTACAATTTCCTATTTGGTTTCCATGATTTTCTCACTTGATCTTTGAGCAACAAATCATATTTTTCTGCCTCAAAATCATTAGAATGTCAACCAAAATATATGCTTTCCTATTTTGCTTTATGTAATTGTCGAAAAAACATAATTTTTTCATCCTAGATTAAATTCACTAAATCTACCCTAAATCAAGCTATGTATAGGTATATATCGCTCCCCTGTTAACCTAAAAAGGGAGCAAGGACAAAAGAAAGAAGAGAAAAGAGAGATAGGAAAAATAAGGGAAAAGACGAGAGAGAGGATGAAAATAAAAGCACAGCGGGAGGTTCTCTTCCAACCAGTTTTTCCCCTTCCCCACAACCTCTCCCTCTCAGCCAAAAACTTGCAGTAACCTCTCTGTCAATCATAATTTCTCCCATCATCCACAATCAAATTTGCAAGCACTTGCCACAATCCCCAAAAATAGTAACGACCATTTGTGCAGGAGCTCAGCATCATCGTCTGTGGCTGGTAGCTACTAGGTAAGTTCCCATGTGTTCCTTTTCTATCACATTGCATTTTAATTACAAAGGTATTGTGCATACCTTTTGTTTTATTGTTCAAGTGAATTATAATTCAGTTGAACAATAACCAAGCATACATGCGTGAGGTAGCTCACACGTGCCTCTCCTTTGCCCAGTCGGGTCACTTGTTTGGGCAAGTGACCTGACTCTCTCTCTCTCTCTCTCTCTCTCCTTTTCTTCTAAAAATTATATATAAAGAAAAAGGAAGAGATTTATGATTTTTTCTGCATAGTTATTTTAAGGTTCGTAATTTTTTATTGTTAAAAGAAAATACCAATCTCGTATTTAGAATACTTCATTTTCAGCGCGATGCGACCAATATATATATATATATATATATATATATATATATATATATATATTATGTTTTCATACATACGGCTAATACCGTAACATGTCTTGAACATTCCTTTCTTTTTTAACAAAAATAAAAACAAATATTCAAAATTTAAAAGAAAATGTGTTTTAGCATGGATTTTGTAAATACAAAAATTATTTTCTTGCATCTTGAATCTTACATGTTTGTAAATTCCAAATGGTGTTGGATAGTATTTCAAAAAATCCAAAATATTATTTTTGGGGGATTCAAATATAATTCACTAATAATATTTGGGTAAAGAAATCCCAAAGGAGTTAATACCCAAAACATTATTTAGGATAATTCACTGTCAATATTTGGTGAAGAAATCCTAAGTGGTACATCCAAAATATTTTTCTAGGATAATAAGTTGTTAACATTTTAATTTTTGACTCCACGGTTTACGAGTCGCAAAAGCATTAAACACTAAGACAAAAATAGGCTTTTAAAGTGTTTTGGAATTTCCTTAGATTTCTAATTTTTTGTTCCTTTTTCTTGCTATGTACGAGTCACAAACACTTGAAATACTAAAGGGGAAAATGAGCATGTTGAATCTCTTTAGATTTTTATCCTAAATGTCTCTTAATTCATAGGCTATAAATTTTGTCAAACAAAGATTTCATGAGATCTACATCGGTTCTCCTTGGCACTGTATAGGTATATCTAAAGGTATGATCCATTTGGCCAAGAGTACTTTCTTTTAGACTTTAAACCCAAGTCAATTCATAGCAAACCTATCTTAGGAAAATTTGATTAGATAAAACCAATACCATAGCAATCTTAAGGCAAACCAAAACACCAAGTTGCTTACCCTAGGAAGGGTGTATTAGGGGTGCTAAAACCTTCCCTTTACACAACCAATCCCTTGTCTTAGAATCTCTGAAAGACCAGTTAGATTTCCTAGTAAACAAAAAAATCTTGACATAAACCCCCGCTCCCGGGGAGGGTTGCCGCACTCTCGTGGAGGGTGCGACAATCGTCTCATGTAACATATAGTTTTTAGATGGTTGGGTGTAAATACCATCTATGTATGGTAACTAGTCATGCTTCCACCCAAATTGAATGCAATTATATTGAAACTAAATTAATTCTATTCTCTTGGCAAACTTAATCTTGCATGAAGAGTGTTTTTTACACCAATAAGCATGGTTTCTCATCATATAATGATGCAAGTACTTCCATAACATATATACAAATAATAATAATAATAATAATACCATTTTTCTTAAGAAAAATTTCAATCATTTGAGTCAACTTAAATTGCTTGAATTCTAGCTTAAATGATTAGAATCTAAACCCGGCACCAATACTGACCTTAGTATATCCAGCCATGCCTCAACGTAACCTTCCATGCATTTTTGGGTTTCTAGAAGTCTCACACACAAACGTTTCATGTACAATGTTTTCTACGCACACATAAATTTTTGTATACAATGCATACAATATTTTCCACGTATATAGAACAATAACTGAGAAAATCTGAATAATTGTATTGAAAATTGATTGAATATCATACATACAGAGTGCTATACTTTATACAGGGGAAGAGTTGCTATACAAGGAAATATATCTAATACATCAATTACACATTCATTAGCCATAAACCTTCATCTAACCGTTGGCTATTGATTGCATATCAATTGATTGCAGATCAATTGTAACGGGTAGATAATCTGCTTGATTGCAGATTATATTGTTGCCTTTTACACTCCCCCTCAAGTTGGAGTATGGATGTTAATCGTACCCAACTCGCTGAGGTGCGTATGAAAAATGGGTGCTTATGAAAAATGGGTGCTCTTAGTGGCTTCGTGAATATGTCGGCTATTTGGTTTCCTGTTGATGTATAAACTATTTTGATCTCTCCCTTCTGAATCTTTTCCCGAACAATGTGGCAGTCAAGTTCGATGTGCTTGGTCCTTTCATGGTACAATGGATTTGCAGCGATGTGTAGGGCTGCTTTATTATCGCAAAATAGTAATGCTGACTGAGGATGTGATACCTGCAAATCTTTCAATAAATATCTTAACCATGTAAGTTCGCAGGTGGCTGCGGCCATTGAGCGGTATTCTGCTTCAGCTGACGATCTAGACACCGTGACTTGTTTCTTGCTTTTCCACGAAATGAGTGAGTTTCCAAGGTAAATGCAATAGCCTGTCACTGACCATCGCGTAACTGGACATTTGGCCCAATCTGCATCACAGTAACTGACCAAATTCAAATGGCCTTTTGTGGGAAATAGCAGGCCTCGTCCAGGTGCGTTCTTGAGGTATTGGAGGACTTGCCGTGATGCCTTGAGATGATGTAGTTTGGGTTCTTGCATGAACTGACTCAATGTGTTCACGGCATATGTAATTTCTGGCCTGGTGATTGTGAGATAGATCAATTTTCCAATCAATCGTCGATACTGAATTGGGTCCTTGAGAGCATCACTGTCTGTTGAGGCTAGGTTCATATCAGGTTCCATGGGTACCTTGGTGGGTTTCACCCCAAGCAAGCCAGCCTCTTCCAATATGTCCAGGGTGTATTTGCATTGACAGATTGAAATCCCTTCTTTAGACCGTGCAACCTCCACACCAAGGAAATATTTTAGCAATCCAAGATCCTTGATCCGAAAGCAGCCATTGAGAAACTGTTTGAGTTTTCGAATTTCTTGTTCATCATTTCCTGTAATAATCATGTCATCAACATATAACAATATCACAGTAATAAAATTGCCACGAACCATGGTGAACAATGAGTAATCGGCTTGAGATTGCTGGAAATCGATTTCTTGGACAGCGGAAGAAAACCTTTGAAACCAGGTTCGTGATGCCTGTTTAAGGCCATATAGGGATTTATGGAGTCGACAAACCATCTGCTCTCCTTGTCGACGATAGCCAGGTGGGGGACTCATGTAAACCTCTTCAAGCAAATCACCATGTAAAAACGCATTCTCGACGTCCATCTGATACAAGGACCAGTTCCGAAGTGCAGCCACAGATAAAAGACAACGGACAGTGGTCAATTTGGCTATGGGGGCAAAAGTCTCCTTGTAATCTATGCCCTCCCTCTGTGTGAATCCTTTAGCAACGAGTCTGGCCTTGTAACGCTCGATGGTGCCATCCGAGAGGTACTTGATCTTGTAGACCCATTTACACCCAATGGGGCGTTGACCCGGAGGCAGGGGAACGATGGACCAGGTGTTGTTTGCTTCAAGAGCTGCAATTTCAGAATTCATGGCAGAAATCCAGTGGGGATCTCGTCGTGCCTGTTCATAATTGGCTGGTTCAACCCGGTGAGAGATGTTGCAGATAAAAGAACGGTGAGTAGTAGATAATGGAGCATAAGAGACATACCGATGTATAGGATACCTTGTGCTAGACGAGGAAGAGGAGAGGACGCCTGGCGTGAGCAGAGTGGCATGGTGAGTTTGGTACTGTTGGAAATGTGGAGGTGGGTTGGAGGTTCGGGTTGAACGACGAAGTGGGACGATGGATGTGTCGGTGGGTAATGGTTGTATGACGGGAGGTGTGGCAGAGGGAAAATGGGTTGTGTGGTCGGGGTTGATGGGATGATCGGGCTGGGTTGGGGTGGTGATGGTGTGACCGGGTTGGGCTGTGTTTGGGAATATGTGGCCGGGCTGGGCCGTGTTGGGGAGTATGGGACCGGGCTGGGCTGTGTGGGGAAGGAGTGCACTGGGCTGGGCTGTGTTGGGGGGTATGTGATTGGGCCGGGCTGTGTGGGGAATGAGTGGACCGGGCTGGGCTATGTTAGGGATGAGATGGTCGGGCTAGGCTGTGCTGATGGTAAGGTGAGCGGGCTGGATTGTATTGTCGGTGGAGGTGGAAGATGGGTTATGTGAGAGTGGGCTGGGCTGAGTGGGTTGTATGTGGGCCGGATCAGTAATGGGTATGGGTAATACTGGTGGGTCTTGGTCTTCTTCAGTAGGTGATGCTGAAAAGGGAAAAGTGTTTTCATGGAAGATGACATCACGTGAGGTGAAAATTTTATGGCTGGCAAGATCATAAAGAAGATAACCTTTTTGTCCGAGGGGGTACCCTAAAAATAGGCATCGACGTGCACGAGCATCAAATTTGTGTATGGGATTTAGGTTGGTAGCATAACACAAACACCCAAAAACCCGAAGATGAGAATAGTCGGGTTGAACCCCTTGTAAAAGTTCGAAGGGGGTTTTATTGTCGAGTAAGGGTGAGGGAAGTCGATTGATTAAATAAGAGGCGGTTTGAAGACTTTCTCCCCAAAATTTTAAAGGAATGTTTGCTTGAAAACGTAAGGCTCGACTAACATTCAACAGGTGGCGGTGTTTGCGCTCAACAACCCCATTTTGTTGGGGTGTATAAGTACAAGTGTGTTGAAAAATGGTACCATGGCTATCAAAAAAAGGGCGCATTGAAAGAAATTCACCACCATTATCGGCACAGAGGGTTTTAATGTCACGATGAAATTGTGTTTTGACCCAAGAAAAAAAGGATTGTAATAAAAGTTGGGTGTCAGATTTGAAACGCATAAGATGAACCCAAGTGAACCGGGTGTAATCATCGACAATAGTTAAAAAATACCGTGCCCCAGAATGTGTAAGAGTTTTGTGTGGACCCCATATGTCACAATGTATTAGGTCAAAAGGTGCGGCAGATTTTATTGAACTAATAGGAAAAGGCAAGCGTGTTTGCTTTGCAAGATGACACACATCACAAATATGCATAGAATCAATCAAAATATGAGGAATTGTTTTGGATAAAAATTGGAGAGGTGCATGAGAGGGGTGTCCAAGTCTTTGATGCCATAGGTTCGAGGTACGGTGAATGTGACCAGCTAGGTGTGGGTTTTGTTGTGGTGTGAGGTAGTAGAGCCCGTCAAAATGCTTGCCCAGGCCAATCGTCCTCTTCGTTTCCACGTCTTGCACAATGCAAAAATCTGGAAAAAAAATTACAATACATCTCAATGCTCGAGTTAATTTACTCACGGATAATAAGTTTACACGGAATTGAGGAACGTGTAAAACTCCATCAAGGGGCAAATCCGGTGTTAATTGAATGGATCCAATTCCTTTAATAGCAACTTGCCCACCATGAGGCAATCCCACAAAATCATGTACTGTTTCATTCTTATTAAGTGTAGGTGCATGGTGAGAAATGTGGTCTGTTGCCCCACTATCCACAATCCAATATAGAGTGGAATATGAATCATGATGCGCAATATTACAACTGGAGGAATTTATACCTGTCGCATTCATGAATGACTGGATATTACCGTTCTTATTAAGTGCCTCCATGAGTTGATTATACTGCTCGGTTGTGAATGTGGGACTCCCTCCAGCAGTTGTGGTGATTTGATTTTGGGCAGAGGGCGATGGCATCTCTACATTGTGAGTCGTAACTCTCTTGTGAGTGTGAGCTGGTGGCTTTTTGTTTCTCGGTTGTATGTTTCTTCCATGCCATTTGTGCCCCACCGGAAACCCAATAATATAATAGCATCGATCAATGGTGTGGCCCTCTTGGTCACAGTGAGAGCATTTTAGAGACTTATAATTTCGGGAAAAACCCGATACTGTCTGGGTTCGCGAGGTCTGCATCGCGTGAGAAAATGAGGGACGGCTAGCCACTTCCATCTGCCTCTCGTGCTGGAGAATCAGGCCATGGACTCTCCGAGTGTCTGGTATTGGATTCATCATCAAAATGGAACCACGGATGGTTGAGTAAGTATCATTTAACCCCATTAGAAACTGCATGACCTTCTCCTTCTCCTCACGGTCTGCGAGTGCTTTCAATCCTTCACAGTTGCAGACAAGGGGTTCTTGATAGGCAGATAATTCGTCCCAAAAAGCTTTGAGCTTGGTATAGTATATGGAGATGGGTTGTTGTCCTTGGCGACATTCAACAATTTCTTGTCGAATTTGGTAAATTCTGGAGTCATTATTTTGGGAAAACCTATCTTTGAGGTCATTCCATACGGCAGCAGCTGTGTCACAGTAGAGGACGCTGCCGGCGATGTCTGGGTGGATCGAATGCAAAACCCACGACAACACCATATCGTTGCAGCGCTGCCACATGGGAAATTTGTCGTCTGTAGGTGGTGGGGCTTTGATCGATCCATCGATTAACCCAAGTTTGTTCTTGGCACTGAGACTGAGACGCATTGAGCGACTCCACTGTCCATAGTTGTTTCCTTTGAGAGGAGCATTGACGAGGGTGAGCCCCGGTGTGTCGGAGTGGTGCAAGGTAAGTGGGTCGGTTATGTTTGGTGAATTGATGAGCATGATTGAGTCTGTGGACTGTTGGATTGTTGGATTTGAGTCTGTTGATTGTGCTTCAGCCATGGTAATGGGTTTGGTGTTTTTGTGAGAATTTGCAGCGGAAAGTATGTGTTTTTCAGAGTTTCAATGCTCTGATACCATGAGAAAATCTGAATAATTGTATTGAAAATTGATTGAATATCATACATACAGAGTGCTATACTTTATACAGGGGAAGAGTTGCTATACAAGGAAATATATCTAATACATCAATTACACATTCATTAGCCATAAACCTTCATCTAACCGTTGGCTATTGATTGCATATCAATTGATTGCAGATCAATTGTAACGGGTAGATAATCTGCTTGATTGCAGATTATATTGTTGCCTTTTACAATAACCATGGCATGAAACAATAGTAAGGAGCAGCCATAATGGCTATTCAATGACAGCATACCAATTTCTCAACAATGATGTCTCCAAGACACAAAATCCAAGATTTGAGTGCATAAATACATCTAATTACTATAAACAATCAAGGTCCCATCCTTGACCACACAAAGATGGCCATAGAAAGCCTAAACATAAGCCATCCATGTGAAGGTACATGCCATATAATTTATAGCCACACAAAAGCTAGAGCATTCGTAATTAAATCCAGGCTTGGTATACAGTTTCTAGCCTACAAATACATGGTCTACACCCATATATACACTTCTTACAGCTTTATTTTATTTTTTCTCTTCTTAAAATTTATTAACTTAAATATCAGGAACAGCCTAGAAAATAGCAACCATCTAGTCAAGTTGAATGGTAGAAGTTCTGACAGGGTCTAGCATTGCAGATAACATGAATTAAGCCAAGTAAAGTATGGCATGTGGTTAAATGTTCTTGTTTGATATCTTTCTCTTTATATAAATAGCAGGCTGCCTACGTGCTTGTTCCTATAATGAGAAAGCTGCGGGTGTTCTATAACGTTCCATTTGTGATCAGAAGAGATTTAGATCATTTACAGGCACTGTCATTGAAACTTCTAAGGCTTTGGAGTATCGTCTTATCCAAGTGGAAGATTAAGTTCAGAACACATATTTCGATCCATTAAAAATTATAAGTGACAGAAAGTCTAAAAAAGAAGATAATTTTGAAATATTAAAGGAGGTTTCTCAAGCCCAATGGAAAATTAATTATTTTAAATACTGTATTTAGTAGAGATATTATGAGCTAAAAATTGATTCCTAAATAGTGTTACTTTATTTTTGCCTCTATAGATTCATCAATGCTCCATTTATGTTCTCACTGTCTTGCAATTTTCCAATGCAATTTTCAATATTTATCACAATTTGTTTTGAAGATTAAGAAGAAGAAGAAGAAAGTCCTTTGTGATCTCTATCCGCTTGGAGGTGGGGAAGAAATGGTCTTGCTGCATGCATTATTATGTGGGGTGCGTTGAGTCACAAGTGGACAGAATCAGGCTCGACAAAGAGACAAGAGCGTGATCCAATTAATATATAATAATCCGTTTACCAATACTTCTGCGGTTTACATATGGTCCATGCCTACAGTGGTCATGCATGCATGCATGCATGTGCCTCATCCATTCCATTTTCTGGATTCTTGGACTGTTTCCCCAGGTGTCGCCTTCTAGCTTTCATTCTCTCCGCGTCAGGTTCTGGGGTGTGATGGAGAATACAAAATAATTATATATAAGATGAATTTTTAATGTAATTGCTTAGATTTTTAGTTGGATAACGTTTGTCGCGATGGCAATTTTTTACATGCTTTGTGCCCCTCCATCCTCCCTCTTGATTGGGAGAAGACAACGGCAGACGGTGAAAATAGGGTTGTTTATAGCCGTAAATTTTACGACTATAATTATTAGGAGTCGTCACCTAGTATTAAGATTACTAAGAATATATTGGTCTGCGAGAGTTTAGGTAAGGAGACTTGGTGTACAATGGGAAGACACATCACCCCCAATGCACCCTACCTAAAGTAAGATGCATTGTTGTTTGATTGTTTTTCTATGTTAATTTTTTTTTCTACTACATTTTCAAAAACCTTTTTTTTTTGTCTACGGGTATACTTTACAATGTAATATTACACCGCAATTACAAACCCTTTTTTTTTCAACGGATGTACTTTACAATATAAATTTACACCATAGTTAAAACCTTTTTTTATCCATGGATGTATTTTACACTGTAAATTTACACCCTAATAGATAAAACAAAAATAGTTATAATTATTTTTGATATTTTGGCCAAATTCCAACGAATAATCATTAACCGGTTATGAAATTCAATTTTCGTTTTACAACATGAGAAAGATACAAAATATTTTTTTTTACGAAAAATATGATGAAAAAAATTTTGGAATCCAGCCGTATGCATGAAAACAACACATTCTTTTTTTTTAAATGCATTTTTTAAAATAAAAATTAAAATTAAAGAAAATTTGGGTCGGGCCTAGCCCAGCTAAATAGGTCGACCCATCCAAGATGGGCCAAATCCCAACTTTAATGGGCTGGACCTGGGCCAGCCTAGTTTGCAAGGCCAGGTCCAGCGCAGCCTAGTTGGCTGGGCCGAGAGCAGTACATCCCAAAAGCCAATTCACGTGAAGTGAATTGCCTTACTTAGTTCACTTCACGTGAACAGTTATAGGTGGTCAGCTGACAATGACAAGAGGGTCACCTGCTATTGCCGCTGGGTAGAGGAGGTCGAGGTGATTGTCCCTGTGGTGGTGGCGTCGAAAATGGTGGCCCGTGGTGGCCGAAGGAGGCGTTGGACGCCGACGGGTTTATGTTGTTGTGGCTGTCGTTCGTCGCTTCTTCTTCGCCGAAGCTGAGGAGGGAGAGCTGGACCTTCTAGTGGAGCTGCTAGCGCTGAGAAGGAGCTGCTGGTGGTGGTGGTTGTGACGGTGGAGCTAGTGCTGGTTGTTGCTGCTGTTTTTAGAGAGATTGAGAATCGCTACAAGGAGAGAGAGAGAGAGAGGGAAATGCAGGGGAGAGAGAGAGACCTACTACGTCTGTGGTAGAGGTTGGCTTTGCCGGAGATGAGGAAGATGAAGAGATGATGGTCGTGTTTTGTCATCTCCCTCTTTCTATGTAAATTTTTCTCCCCTTTCTTTCTCTGTGTTTTTTTTTCTGCCTTCATGCTTCTCTGTAAAACTCTTTTCTCCTCCCCCTATTATGTTCATGCATGCAGGTATTTATAGGTGGGAGGCACCCTTTGGCTACCCATTGTGTGCAGCAATGGGTTGCCTCTTCACCTGGACCTGAAGAGGCAACAATGTTCCTGCACAGTGCAGCGTGATGATTTTGGGAGAGCGAAAAATACAATTTGGTCCCTGAATTTTTAATTGATTCAATCGCACCCCCAATTGGTTTTAAACTTTTAATTTTGTGCAATTGTATCCCTGTCAAAATTTCAATAGCAACCTTACATTTCCGTGTCTTTTTTATTTTGGTCATTGGCTTCCAATTTATGTGATTCGACCCTTAATTAACAATTAAATTCTCGATGTCTTCAATTTGGCCCCTAACTTCGCACAATTGGATTGGAAAAATTCAATCCAGTCTCTGAAAACTCCAAACTTCTCAATTGAACCCAAATTACACTTAAGAACAGGATTTTTCATCGATTAAACCCTTAACAAAATTAATTTGACCAACTTAAAGTATAATTAAGTCCTTGCACTTAATTAAATCCTTCAATTGGACCCTAAATTAATTCCCAAACATAATTATACTTTAATTTGGCCCATGATTAAATCAAATTGGCCTATAAAAAATATAATTATGTCTCTCGACTTAATTTTTACACAGATATATGTAATGATAAATTATTTTTGCCTTAAATCTGTATTTTTCTCTATTTTTGGAACAAAAGAGATACGATCGGATTTGCGAAAACAACCAAAATTCCACATTGATTTTTCTACCAACACCGACCCTTTTTATTTTATTTTTATTATTTTTGAATGGATTTTGAGGAGTAACCCAGAAATTGGATTATGACAACGTGCATATACTCAAATATGAAATCCTGATGTCTTTTCAAAAACTGATAGCTCGCCAACAATGGATGATAATATGAAAGTTGCCTTATTTCAGGAAGGGAATGCAAAGCATTTTCTCGTAGTCACACTTCCAATAACCGGTGATTTTGAGTGTGTATATATAATCTTATTATCATTAGATGAAGATTCATGTCAAACAAAGTGTGTGTTTTCCTTAGTGTAACCATAAATATATTACTTGGACCGTTGAATTTTTTTATTTGAAGAATATCATATGGTTCCAATTTTGGTAATTTTATTGATTTTTCTTGTTATATTTGAATTTATGTATTGTTTTAGATTTGACGGTCAATTTCCTTACGCTTCGCTGCTATCAGAATCATATTTCTTAAAACCTAAAAACAATCTTAAGAGTGTGAGAATTTTTTTCATCATGCTGTAAATCTTGGTAGAATTTTCGTCAAGCGCAAATTTCTAATAAATAAATAAATTTTAAATTGATATGAATTTATTTATTTAATAGTTTCAAATGAAAATTGAATGATTTTTAAAAAAAAAAGTAATGTTAAGCAATAAAAAATTTTAAAAATAAGATACAAAAAAAAAAAGATAACATTCAGCCACAAATGGTTTTCCAACTATTAATCTGGTATATTAGATGTGAAAAATTGTACATAGAAACGGTGCAAAACTCAATTCTCAACAAATACAAAATCAACTGATGAATTATTTTAATTAGTATTCTCATTGTCATCATTATGATTATGAAATTGTTAGTATTATTATAGTCACTTGCAAAATTAAATCTGAAATACTATACATAAAGAAGGTGCAAAACTCAATTATCAACAAATACAATATTAAATAATGAATTATTTCAACTATTATTCTCATTGTTATTATTATGATTGTTAAGTTGTCGTTATTATTATAGCTATCACTACTACCATTACTATAAATAATTAATATTTTAATAATTATTGTCATTATTATCGTTGTCACCATCATTATCACAATAACTTATTATCATCACAACTAGAACTAATACTGCTATTATTTTTATTTTACCATCACCATTCTTATTATTATTAGTGCAATTATTTAATTATTATTAGTTTTTGTATCATTATCACCACCACTATTGTTATCATGATTACAACTATTATTATGATTACTAACACTATTATTATATTAATATCATTATCATCATCATCATCATCATCATCATCCTCATCATCATCAGTATGATAACTATTTTGATATTATTGATATTCTTAATATTATTTTATGAGTTATTGCTATTATTATCATCACAACTATAATTATTAATATCATAAGCATTATAACCATTATAGTTAATTATTATTGCTATTATCATTATCGTTAGTAATGTTACAATTATTATCATGATTATAGCAACTAATATTATTATAATAATAATATTTATTACTATCTAAACATTGAAAATTATTAAATTACCTCAAAGAATAAAATAAAAAAACCCACAAACTTTAAAAAAAGAGCAAGAAAAAATGACTAAAATTATTATTATTATTATTGCCTAAAGAATGAAAATCATAAAATCATTCCAAAGAATAAAATAAAAAATCCAACAACTTCAATAAAAGATTAAACAAAAACATAAAACAAAATAACAAAACCGAAATAAATATTATAAGCATAAAACAATAATTTGATTTAAGAACAAAAAAAAATAATATTAAATCCAAAAAAAAAGGGGGAAAGAAGAAATATCAATATTAAAATTATCATCAACACAAATTAAACTTTTAAGGACTAAATTGAATAAAAACAAAACCTCAACAAAAGACAAAACGATAAAAATTAAAAACCAAAACTAAGATTATATACACATAAATATGAATAAAAAAAATAGGGACTTCTATAGAAGGATTGAAAAAATTAAAGCAATTAAATTAAATCAAAAATTAAAAGAATAAGAACAAAATAAAAAATAGAATATATGATCAATTTCAATTGAAGAACAAAAGCAAAACAAAAAAAACTTATATAGAAGAAATCAGAATGAAAAAAAAATCAAAAGACCAAGGACTATATGCTTTTTTGGTTCTAGAAGAGAGAAAAGTAAAAAAACAATCAACCATCGACAAGTCTGCCACCATTATGAGCCCACTCGCGTACCACCATGGTGAAGAGGTCATTATAGCGCACTCGGTGAGATAGAGGCTATACATTTTTAGCAACCACATGATGCTTCACGCTCCGCCTATATGGAACAGGCAAAAGAGAAGTAGTGGCGTGTCAGGTATATGCGCCGATACTTAAAAAAAATTAAAATATAAAATCACCAAAACACCTCTCGGAGCCAGTTCTAATAACGAAAAAACGCATATGTCAATACAAAATTACCCCCCGAAATAGCTCTTTGTTTTTGTCTTCCGAAGGCAAATTAGTGTTTTCATCATTCATAAAAATAGAAAAACCAACAATACCCTTGCCGCAACTATAATTTTTTTTCTTATTCAAGGGCAAAAGACTTATACTGTTCATTAAAGAAAAAGTCCTGAATAACCTTGACCGAGAAATGGTTTTTTTACTGAATTCAAGGGTAAAATTATAGTTTTATTGTTTAAAATAAAATGAATATGACACAAACACCCCTAAATTGAAGAATTATTTTTCATAGACTAAAAGGTATAACAGTAATTACACCGTTACAATTCACAATGAACAATGTTTAGAGCTACAGGGAACAATAGAAGATATGATTTAGCTTTTTCTTAATAGTTATTACCTAGATATTTTTTAAAAAATATTTTTTGTTTTTATAGAGTTTCCGGTCTATTTAAGATTTGGTAACAAAATGATTTTATTATTATAATTATCTTTAAAGAGAATAAACCAGTAAATTAATGATTCACATACATGAATATGAACCATAATCCAGACAAGATGCTCCGTACTTTCTGGATTAATATGTGGCCGACGTGTTTATATATATACACAGAGTAAAGTTAGCTTACATGAACTATGCCCGTGAAATGGCCAATTTGTTTAATATGAGAAGTAGTTTACATGACCATGTTATGCTTCGTCTCAAACTAAATACTTTTTGAATGTAAGATAATAAGTTATTATAATTAAATCTAGTTAAACATATTAATTATTTTTTTATTCAAACTCCTTACATTAATCGTATTTAAAAATAAAATATGTAAGAGTCTTTTTTAATATAATATGGTCAATTTGAAAAAATTTAAATTTTAAAAAAAAAATCCACATAATTGTTTTTTTAATAATAAGATAATGATATATTAGATCAAGTTGTATTGAAATTCACTATATTTAAAACAAATATTTTATAAGTATTTTTTTTTAATTATACAATAACAAAAATAAATAGTAATAAAATTAAACACAAACTAAATATTGTGTTTATTTGAGATTATAAAAATCTCATAGAAAATCTGCTAAAATTATTTATAAAAATAAGTTTAAAATCAAGTAAATGTTAAAAAATTAATTTAAAACAAAAATTAAATTAAGAAAAAATATAGAAAAAAGAAAAGAAAATTTAACCTCTGTACTATTTATATAAACAGTTAACGAAATGCGTTGCATCCAAAGTTTTTAAATACATAAGTATAATAAACGTCACTTTACAAAAGTTGAGGTAGCCCAAGCTAAGAAAATTTCACAAGGTTAATTTCAGGTAATAAATTTCTTGATATGGTCATCGTTTTTTTAACCAGAACGTATGAGATGCAGCAAGCAGCGCAGCAATGCCGACTTAGGGCGCAGCAATGCCGACTTAGGGACGGTTTAAAAGTGTAGTTAAGATTATTTTTAAAAATATTTTTTATTTATAAATATATTAAAATAATATTTTTTTATTTTTTAAAATTATTTTTGACATCAATATATTAAAATGATCTAAGAACATTATTTTTTTTTAATTTAAATAAAAAATAAAAATAAATATTTTCAATTTTTTTCAAAAACACTTTTTATACGTATTCCCAAACATCCCCCTTAAGTTTCTCTTTGATATTATGTTAGTTTTTATAGTTTTTTTAAATATTTTAATTATAATTACAAAAATTATATTTATAAAAATATATGTTTAGATAGGATTATTATAAAATTAGTTCTTCATATAAAATAAAAATAAGTTATTGTAGTTCTTACAAAACCGATATTTGAAGTTATTTTACTAATTAAATAATTTTTTTTGTGATTGAATAGAAAATACGAGCCATAAACCCGCACTCCGCCGCTGTGGTCAAAATTTTATTTTTATGTAGTTTTAATATCTATAAATTTTTATTTTGTATTTCGGTTTTTATTCTTTTATTTTGTGGTTTAGTTTCCCTTGATTTTTTCGGTCCTTCTGAGATAGTTCTTAATTTTTTTCTTTTATCTATACACCTTTGCTTTAAGTTTATATTTTATATTTTTATTGTTATTTTTATTTGTATTAAATGCAGTTTGCGTTAAAAAATATAGTAAGTTTAGCTTTGATGGTGTAAAATGACAATGAAACTCTCTTATGCATATATAGTTAAACATCAAATGTTTGAAACACGTCGCAAGTAACTCTTTGTTTTGTCTTATTTGAGGCTACAAAGATTATTTTAATGCGCATTGAAAATATGAAATTATCGAGACACCCCCACTAACAATTATTGATTTTTGTATTATTTAAGGGCATTATGATTATTGCACTGTTCATAGAAATGAAAAAAATTAAAAAAAATACTCCTGATACCATGACACTACTTTAAAAACATTTTACATAATAAAATGAATATATTGAAAACAAATATATATACAAAAATTATTATTATTGTTGTTGTAAATAAGTTTGGTACAGTAATAATCGAAAATTCTATAGGCTGATTATTTAACTCAGATATATATAGCATCATAAAAATATCTAAGACCATTAACAATTTTTTGCATGTTAAAAATTTTGTTTATTTCTATGGCAAAGTGTAGGGTGAGTGACTCGTATATTTTCTCATTGTAGATAATTTGACACAATTTTTCCACCTGTTTTGTCTACGTGTGATTTTGAATTTTTTTTTTATGTGATATTAAATATGAACTAACATACATAAAAAAGCAGCAAAAGTCAAATTTTAAGAAAAATAACACTAACTGATAAATTATTTTGAATAGTATTCTCATTATTATTATCATGATTGTTAAATTATCATAATTATTATAGCTATTATTATAACCATTATTATACATAATTAATATTTTAATTATTATTTTCATAATATCGCAGACACCATTATTATTGCTAGAAAAAAATTAAAATATTTTTTTATTTTATAAGATTTATTCTTAATATTATTATATTAAAAATATTTCAGAACACTAACATTAAATTAATTTGAGTTTTTTTTAAAAAAAAACTGAGGTCATTTATATATATAAATATTTTAAGGCATTAATATTAAACAAATATCAAAATATATAATTAATCTAACATAATTATAAGACCAAAAAAACCTAACAAATAATCATTATCATTATTTTGAACAAAATATTAACAAATATTAACAAAAAAGCAATTAACATCTAAAAATAAAAATAAAATCAATGAGAAAACAAAAATAAATTTATTAGCTTAAAAAACATTATTTGAGTTTAAGAATAAATACAAATAATAAAAAAACCAAAAAGAAGAAAGAAGAAAGGGAAAAAATATTAAATATTAATTTTCAAATGATCACCAAAAGAAATTAAAATTTAAGAACAAAATATAAAAAAAAAAATACAACCTTAACAAAAAAAAAAGGAAATAATAAAAATTAAAAACAAAAAAACTAAGAGCATATTCATACAAACATGGATAAAAATAGGAACCATTTCATAAATATATTTAAAAAATAAAGGAATTAAAATAAAATCAAAGATTAAAAGTATAAGGGCCAAAATAAAAAATAAATATATAATCAATTTCATTCCAAGTACAAAATTAAAACAAATCCAAACTTTGATACCGAAAATAATAAAGGATTTAAAACCAATTTAGAATTAAAAGTCTGAGGACTAAAATGAAATATAAATATATTTGATGAAAGCTAGCCCGGATACCCCGATTATAAAAAAAAAAAAAAAGGTGTGTCTGGGGATTAGTCCTGGTGCGCGTAGGCTGACTCAGACACCCTGGTTATAAAAAAACAAACAAAATGTATAAGTGGGAAAAAAAACCAGAAAAAAATGTAAAAAATCCAGAGATTAGTCATGGTGCGTGTAAGTTGGCCCTAACACCCTGGTTATATAAAAAAAGGTATAAGTGGGGGGAAACAAGAAAAAATGGGTCCGGGGATTAGTCATGGTGCGAGTTAGCCAGCCCGGACAACTCGGTTTTAAAAAACAAAACAAAAAATATATAAGTGGGAAAAAAATAGAAAAATAATGTAAAATAAAGGCGTCCAGGGATTAGTCGTAGTGCGTGTAAGCTAGCCCGAATACCTTGGTTATAAAAAAACAAAAAAAATATATAAGTGGGGAAAAAACAGGAAAAACATGTAAAAAACAAAAAAGTGGGTCTGGAGATTAGTCGTGGTATGCTTAAGCTGGCTTGAATACCCCGGTTATTAAAAAAAAAAGACAGCCCTATTATAAAAAAAAAATGTATAAGTAGGGGAAAAAACAAGAAAAAAAAAAGTTAAATAAAATTGTGAATCCAGAGATTAATCGTGGTATATCTAAGCCCAAACATCCCAAAAATAGGTTAAAAGGAGAGTACTACAGCAATCCATAGTGAAATATGTGGAGAGTTAATATATATATATATATAACTTCAAAATAAAATATTTAAATAATTTGAAATTAAAATATTCTGTTACGATTAAAAAAACTAACACTAACTGAAACGAATTTGCAACTTGATATGTTCAGGTCGACTGTGCATGTAACTAATTTTGTTGTGACCTCTTTCTGCATTATTCTATGCATAAGACCTGCACCATCACGAGAATCGTGAAGGTGGTTTTCAAATCTTCTCGGTTAATGTGTTACAGTACTTTTCCACACAGTTTGTATGGATAATAATAAATTATTACGAGTTTTACAAGTTATTTTAAAAAAAATCTTAGTTAAAACACATTAACCGAGAAGATTTGAAAACCACCTTGACAATTCTCGTGATGGTGCAGGTATTATGTATATAATAATGCAGAAAGAGGTCACAACATAATTAGTTACATGCACAGTCGACCTAAACATATCAAGTTGCAAATTTGTTTCGGTTAGTGTTTACTTTTTTTTAATTATAACAGAATATTTTAGTTTCAAATTATTTAAATATTTTATTTTGAAGTTATATATATATATATATATATATATATATATATATATTAACTCTACAAAAAAATTTAGTTCAAATCAAAAATAAAATTATTTAGAATTGTGTAATTTAAATTTCAAATAGAAGTAATAAAATGAGAGTTGAACTAATATAACTCGACCAACTTTATGAGTTCAAAGATAACATGGAAAATTGATAAAAATATAGTTTAATTAAAAAATTCAAGTTGACATCTTAAAAAAATATTGAAACAACGATATACTGAATCAACTCGGGTCAATTTAGGTTAATCTTTCAAATGTATGACCTGCATTATAAGACCATGATAACCTTAAATAAAGCAAATCAAATCAAATTATAAAGTTCAATTCATGATAAAATGGTTGTTGAATAATGAAATTGAGAAAAAAAAATCTTTAAAAGACAATAAAATAATTTTTCTAAACAAAATTATGAACATGTATAATATTACGAGAATGTCATTATCAATTTCGCAAGGTCGTTACATTCTCTGATTGCTCTGAAATTTTAACATAATATATATATGTGAAGATATTTTTCATAAAATTTCATCTCAATCTAACAGTCAGATCAAGAGATATGATTGATATAAACTATTCATTATTTAAAAAAAAAAATTATTTGACCAGAACAGAACAGGCAGAACAAAACCGAAATATTCTAAACAAAATTTGGATAAAATTTCTAAAACAGGTCGAGATTCTGAACGAGATAAAATTTCCTTCAATTTATTTTGTTTTTTGAATTAGTACAAAATATATTAGCTATTCCGAGCGGAATAGAGCAAAATTAACAACCTTGTAAATATATAGCTACCGTCTATGACAAAGGGATTGCCTTGAATCATGAAATTGAGCTTTAGTAAAGTAAGCAACATGATTTGAGGAGGATCTCGCTATATCAATTATATTAACAATACATATATTTTATTTATATTAATTTTTTTTATTTTGTCGGTAGGATTCGAGAGAGAGAGTCATGATTCGAAACGTAATCTCCGAAGGATTTTTCAGAATAGTTTAAGTGGACAGGCATATGAGATGACATATACTGTGACGCTATTGAATTTTGGTCCCCAATAATTTTGTTTGATGTGTAATGTTAATCGAAACTACCTTTAATACTTTATTAGAATTCGATGGTGTGACCGAGAGGACGAATATCTTTTTTTGATGCTATTATTTAGGAGGGAAACAATTTCCTCT
Organism: Salix caprea; assembly: GCA_964035475.1. NCBI lineage: Eukaryota > Viridiplantae > Streptophyta > Magnoliopsida > Malpighiales > Salicaceae > Salix > Salix caprea. Next base: position 26,693,359 of record OZ037743.1, on the reverse strand, counting down.
GTTCTTGATTTATCAGAGGCATAGGGATTGTTTTTTATGACCGGACTTGTTGAATTTTTTCTACTACAAGAGCCAAACTCCACTCATGATAAAAAAAATATCTCTCTTATTTTTGTGTCTAGTAAATAAAAAAATACTCTTGAGTTAAAACAAAATGGAAACATCTCATCCAGCATTTAAGTAGTATTATTCAAGTTAATTGAGAGATCCTATTAACTTCAGTTCCAACATAAAACAGTTTACAATCTCTTTTTCTCCTTGATAAGAAAAAAAAGTAGACTATAATTAATTTCACAATAATCCAATGAGTACAAGGACAACATTTCATGTGCTTACCTGCCTTCATTCTAGTGTTATTCAGATTTGATGGCCATGACAATTTCACATGATGATAATGACTAAAACCAGGTGAATTGAATTGAATTAACTAGCTAGTGATATGAGCAATGAAGGATTCCATCTCCATACGAGAAACTCCACCTTCATCCACGGATCCTCGCACGGACTCCCCCAGTTCTGTTGCTCTCTTTCTCATCTCGTCACCTTCTGCTGATGCCATTAGCCTATTCACAGCATTTTCAACAATCTTTGATGTTACGATCTCATCTCGTCGAGCCCAATCCTTCACTACAATTCCAATCTTGAGGACTTTTGCTATTAGAACTGTGTTTCTTGGCTGATCCGAGTGCATAGGCCAAGCTGCGAGTGGCACTCCCATGCTGATGCTCTCCATGCAAGAATTCCATCCACAATGACTCATGAAACCTCCGGTTGCCGGGTGGGCTAAAATCTCTAGTTGGGGTGCCCAGTCTCTCAGGACGAGTCCTTTCCCATCCACTGAATCCTCATACCCTTCCGGCAGTTCAGCTCTTCTCTCTTCTCCATTGAAAAGATCTCCTTTATCAGCATCTCTTAGAACCCATATGAACTTTTTTTTGCTTTCTCTCAACCCAACTGCCAGCTCCTTGATTTGTTCATCATCGAAGGTTGTCGTCGTCCCAAACGACACGTAAATCACCGTGTTTTTTGCTTGTTTATCAAGCCACTCCAAGCAAAAATGCTGGTTTTTTGAGCTTTTTGATCTCACTGGTACTGTCACGGGATTGAAAGGCCCTAGTGCCCAATGCTTAATGCCTTCCTTAGTTGTTTTTTTCTCAAGAAAATCCATATAAGCAGATTCTACCACTCTGCAAGTGTTGTAAACACAGCCAGTGTTAAACTTTCCGTGCTTACTATAATGACAATTAACGAAACCCGTAAACTCATCAGTAAAACACCCTTCTAGAGAAGGAATATCCCGTGGAAACAACTCATTTTCCTCTATAACATTCCCTTGTAGCTCCCATTGATACAAGGAAACAGCAAAAGCAGACACACTATGGAAAGTGTAAGCCTCGGCATTAGAGAGGAAACGAGCTTCTTCAATCACGGACGCCATTAAAGAGTCATAAATTACAATAACCTTTCTTGCCTTGCAAGAAAGTGCACGTAAAAGCATAGAAACAGGCTTGGTAAGATGAAATGAGGCGTTGAAGGCTGGTTGTAGTTGAGAAGGGAATTTGATTTTGGCTTCTGGATTGGGCGGGGGGCAATGAAAGGGGGGGATTTCAATATCATGGAAATGGATATTTGCAGCGGCGTTTGGGTCCCATCCGTGCACGCGCTGCCTGGCCTGACGATTGTGGGTGGTTGCGGCAACGTAGTGGACCGGGATTTTGTGGGATAGGATAAGCCTAGAGAGTTGGAGGAGCTGGTTAAGATGGCCTTGTGCTGGAAGGGGCACCATGACCACAACAACTTGTGCTTGTTTTTTGAGATGATCATCATTTATGCCATGGCTTGTTGGGTATCGTTGGTTAGCCATAGGGTGGAAGATGTTTGAAATGGCTCCAGGTATAGATTTTATGGGTTTCGTATGATACTGTTGTGTTAGGGGATGAGATTTATATTGGGACTAGGGTTGTCGGTATGATAAGCAGAACATGAAAATTAATAATGCTGAGTTTGCCGTCAATAAAAGTTGTCAAATTATTTGAGATTAATTGATAAATAAGGAGGAACATGCTTTTATGGATGAAGACGAAAGTAGAAATAGCCTTTTATGTAATTTTCTTATTATCTATTTTGAAAATGATGTCCGATTCTTATTTTATTAGATGATTAATAGAAGAAAAACTGCATATATTCATTATTTAGAAACATTATTCGTAATTTCGTATACGTTTCCATTCTCTATTAAATGAATGTGCTAATTGATTGACACCCCCCCCCCCCCCCCCCCCCCCACACACACACACACCCTTTCGGGTCGACCAAACAATATTAGCCTGAAAATGCATCATACTTGTAGTTAGAGAGGTATTGTCAGCCTAGCTAGATGATGGATTCTTGCCATGATAGAACCATATATGAAAAATGCGTCTACTTTAGGTATGTGGACAACTTGTCGTTATCAACATTACCCTGGAGCAAGTTTTAATGACTATTACCCTTTTTCTTGTTTCTCATGTTTTTTTCCTTAGAGCATCTCCAGCAGGGAGTGTCATTTTGAAGAGGCAAATCTCTAAAATGACATTTTTAATATTATATTTATGGTTTTTTTGTTGATGTGTGCTCCAGTGGTAAAAGCCATTTTGAAGAGTCATTTATGTTTATATTATTTTAAATATAGTGTAATTATTTTGTATGTAGTTTAATTATGCAATTAATTATACAATTAATAAGAGTAAGTTATATAATTAAATAATTGCTTTTAAAAAACCCTCCAACAATATAATTATTAATTTTATATATAATTTTTTACTCTCTTGTTAAAGTAGTTTTAAGTAAAAATAAAAACAAATATTTTTTATATAATTACATTATTTTCTAATATATATATATATATATATATATATATATATATATATATAAAGAAGGTGGCCCCAAGGTGGGGCCACGATTTTACCTTCCTTTACTGAGCTGCTACAAATAGCAGCTCATGGAAAGGAAGATATTTTTACCTATCCATATACCTATCCCGTTGGAACATGAACAAAAACATAAAAATATTAAAAAATTAATATTTTAATTTTGCCTCTCCATATGCCTTATCCGCTTGAGATGCTCTTAGAAAGTTACCCATTTCATTAAATTAATCAATCGCAATGTCCATCTACCTATACGATGCCTGCAAAACAAGAAGACTGGACCAAAGACAAAGCAAACTAACAGACAAATGAAGTGGCGTGTCCTCTAAATGCTCTTGTTTGACGATGTTTGTCTCGAAAATAACACTGCCTATATGTACTTGTTTTGAATAACGACAAAGATGCAGGTCTTGTCTAATAATTCTAATTATTTTTGGAGTGATATGTAGCTAGTAGAGCCGAACTCGGTGTGAAACTGAACTACGGCAACCATTGAATGTGTGAGTTAATGCTTCTCATCTAAAATTCAAGAGAGTTGCATGGGGCACACTCATCTGCACATTAAATGGGTGAAACTGAACTACGGCAACCATTGAATGTGTGAGTTAATGCTTCTCATCTAAAATTCAAGAGAGTTGCATGGGGCACACTCATCTTATCCAACGACACCAATTTTTTAATCGCCAAGTTTGATCTTTCTTCAGTCGTTTAGTTTCGCAGATGTAATCAACTTGATGACTGCTATAGAGATGAAGAGGATAACCCATTTTCATTGTTAAAAAGTAATGAAAACACAGTATTTTTCAACGTCCTTCTCTTATTCATTATATAATTATGCATATAACAAATTCTTTTCGATCCAGGAATAATTCTTGTCGCACATCATCGCACGGTATTCAAAGGGTCTAATAGTTTAGGGTCACTAGAAAGACTCAATTATACTGATCAAAGATTTAAAAGTGGAAATTTGGTTACGAAAATAAAGGCAATAGCACCTCTAATACTTTTTACCTGGGGTAAGTTATGTGTGTATTTTTATGTGATTAAAGTCTCTATATATAGTATTTATTTATATGAATAAATCTAGCTTTTGAAATTTTATCATCGGCTCGTGTATCCAAAAAAAATATCAAAAACAATCCATGTAAATGCCTTAAAAGAGATCTTCTATCTTGAAAAGCGGATGGGTGTTTTGCAATTCATATAACAAACTCAATCATTGTTCATCAAATTAAAAAATTTCATTTTAAACTTCTTAAATATATTTCTTTTGAAAAATAAAAACCCTAGTAGTATATTAACCCACTTCAAAGACAAAAAAGTTAAGTAACTTGTTCATATCATACATTTCAAATTCATTCACATTAACCTTTTGAAAATAAAATTTTCAAAGATGGCTCTATCATTTCTATAGAAAAAAACACTTCTCTTCCATCTTTACTTTTAATAATAATAAAAAGTTATCCTTATATGGACATCTTTTAGAAACTTTCGTCAAAGAATAGAATTTATATGACTATATCAAGCTTTTGGGTCCTGCTCTAACCTATATAAAGCCTTTTTTTTAAAAAGCTTATATACCTTGTTCATCACCTAATTTAACATAACAAGGAGGTTGATAAAAAAAAAACCATTATTGTAGATCTTCATGTAAAAAATTTGATCTCATATCTAATTGTATAAGATAGGTCATGAATTTTGAGCTACCAAAGCAATAATCAATCTAATTATGTCATGTCTCATAATTAGAGAAAAAACTTCTTAGTAATTGATAATATACACTTTCATATAACCTTGGCTATTAGGCATGCTTTATACTTGTCGACTTTGCAATGCCCATGTAACTGTCTTGAGCAGCCATTTCATATCAATGGTTTTTTATCTTTTTAGATGCACTGACAACTTTTAGGTATTGTTTCTTTTAATGTACATAGAGATGAAGACAATTCAGGTAAATGAGACATGTCTTATTTGTCATTTTTATTTTGGATGGGTAAAAATTCACTTTAAAATTATTGTAGAAATAGATTTATAATAATATCTCTATCTATGTATCTTTAGTCAAACATGTTATGTCATTTTTATCTTATAAAACTAACCAAATGTCATTTCTATTTTTTGGATGGATAAAAATTCACTTGAAAATTATCTTAAAAATAAATTTATGTTTATATCTATATCTATATTTCTTTAGTCAAACATGTTTATTTCATTTATATCCTAAAAAAAACAATCAAATGCAACCTTAATTTCAAGGATCAAGTGAACTATTTTGTTTTTATTTAAATGTATAATAAAAAAAAAGGACTTGATTATGGTTTAATTTAGCTTAACTAATAAGGATTTTATAAGACCAACATAACAAAAATTGATTTAAAGAGCACTAATTTGACCTCAAAATCATTTCAATGACTAACACACATGTCATTTTTTGCACTATGTAGCCTCATTTTGTTAGCTATGGTGAGAGTCTTGGCAAAGTATTCATTCACAAATTTCTTGTCTTCATGTGAAGAATCTCAAACACTTTTCGGAGAGCTTATAAATGTGTTTGTTTAACCCGTGTGATGCCTTGATACTTCTGTTTCAAATAATCCTATATATTTTTTTATCTAACTTTGTTCATAATTGTCTCCAGAATTGAATGGTCAATTGCTTAAAATAGATAGGTCTTGGCTTTTAGATCCTTCAGCTTCTAATCTTCAATGGCTTTCTCTGTTTTTCTATGAGATCTGCTTCTCCTACTACTGTAGGAATTCTATTCTTTACCAGACTCCAATATTGTTTTGATCTCAAGAAAAATTCCATGAGTATAGACTAGTGATTATAGTTTACATCAATCTTAAGAATAGCTAGTTGCACATAGTTGTTCTGTGATGTCATATTCACACCAATTGTTTTCAAAATCAGGCTCCTTAAAAGAGAGGTGCTGATACCAATTGTTGAAAGTGGGAGGTTTTGAGATCAAGTATTTAGAAGAAAAAATAATCTTCATTAATGATAGAAGTAATGGCAGCTTAAATAGTCTTAGAAAGAGTAATTTAAGAATGGAAAAACAACTCGTATTTAACAAGCCTATTTTGTGGCAATAGACTAAGTCATAACAAACAAATACTCCCTAAACCATAGGGATTTATTAACCAAGTAGTAACACACAATCAATAACTCTAACTACAACCTAACATTTTTATCATTGATTTAGTATTTTTTTTTTCTATTTTTGTTTCTATCTGGAATTACTAATAGAAAAAATTGTTATTGCATTCTCATTTATATGCAACTACATATTTTACATTTGTATTTTTCTTTTTTAAATTTATAGTAGTGTTTATATTGATATGCAACTTATAAAAATTGTAATTGCTAAACGTTTCACAATCAGAATCTGAAATAGCATTTGAGAATCAATGTGCTCAATAATTTAATTTTTTCTCTATGCATAAAAATAAATTGAATCTTAAAATTTTTGGAGAGATTATCTACTGGTTCTTTTTTCTTCGATAGAAGACCACCTTTCCAAAACCTTTTTCCTTTCCATATTCCTTTTTGGTTTTACAGATGATTAAATTTATTTCTTCGATATGATTTTAAATATTTTTATACCCCTTGACTAACTCGAGGTTTGAATTGTCAACCTCCTAAAATTAATTCGTCAGATTAAATTTGCACCATATAAGGACAATAATCTCCTCCTATCATGGTTGGAGAGGAAAATTAATTCTGCTTTTGAAATGCTTTATTTTTCTTTCTTTTTTCTATTTTACTTCTTTGTAGGAAAATGTGGGCTTTCAAGATTTTTGTAAGAGACGCCCATTATACTAATTAACTTGGCATCAAATGCGTTGGTGAAGAGAATTATTATCCTGACACATATTTCATAGAACAGGCTGTGGCTGTGTTGTTGAAGAAGATAAATTATTATTTATGAGACATAATCCATATAAATAACTCTTACCATCATCCTTTGCCATTTTCAGAGATCCACTAAAATATCCATTTGCTCCTATCTGTTCTTTGTTTTTTGTTTTTCTTACACACTAAAAGATTCATCGGCATGTTAAACTAGCCAAGTGTTTAACTCTGCATCAATGAAAGCTAATATAGGAGCTCCAATATTACATGATTTATAGGTAAAATCAGCATAAATGAAGAGGAAATTATTAAATGAGCTTCCACTACAACTATCAATGATCATGCCTGCTCGGGTAGCTCGTAGCAACCCAATCAAGCAGATTTTAGCTAGATACATAGTACTGATTCTCGGAGGTCCTTCCAGTGCTACAATTCAACAGATTGCCAAACCTACTTGTAGCATTTTCTTTTTCCGAACTTCACTTGTGGTATGGCAATTTCGAAAGGAAAAGGCTATTTGTTTTGAATGCCTTGAAATATTAGGTCGTGTGTCTTAGTCAGTAGAAATGTAGTATCTTCTGTTTTTTTTGGATGCGAGGAAACCTCTATCACCCAAAAAATGAACTTTGTAGGAAAATATTACAATCCATCTGATGCACTGCCCAATTCTTCGCGGTGGCCACAGCAAGAAATACACGTACAGTAACCATTTTTACGACAGGCGCAAAGGTTTCCGTGTAATCAAGGCCTTCAGTCTGATGATTGCCCAAAATGACTAGGCGAGCCTTCAATCGCTCAATAGTACCATCAGAATTATATTTGATCTTGTATACCCACTTGCATCCCAAAGCTTTCTTCCCAGCTGGTAGACTCTGAACAACCCAGGTCTCATTATTTTCGAGTGCGGAAATTTCACGTTGCATGGCATCTCTCCAACCTTTGTGTCTCACTGCCTCCGAATATGACACGGGTTCCCGCTCAGCTGTGATAGCTGCAAGAAAATATCTGTCACATAGAAAATTTGTCACAATTCACATAATGTGCTAAAGGATAGGGTGTACCTGAAGGATGCAGTGGGACGAGTGGCGAGAGAGATGGACTCTTTTGAATGGTGTTGGTGACATAATCATGAAGTCGGATGGAGGGATACCGTTGACGATGTCCTCTCCCCAATAGATTAACCTCTTCTTCTTCTGGATGAGGAGAAGTCGATGGGGCAATATTTGGAAGTGACTCAGAAGATGAATGATCTAACTCCAGCATATCATTGGGTATAAGATCGCGGGCCTCGTCAGAAGTGGTGAGAACCATATCGGTAGTGGAAGGCCCATCAGTAGTTTGAGCAAAAGGAAAAACATCTTCTGAAAACACAACATCCCAAGAGACAAAAAATCCTGTCTTTCCAAATCATACAGGCACCATCCCTTCTTCCCATAGGGATATCCAACAAAAATACACCGACGACTTCTACTTGTCATTTTATCCCTCGTCTTCTCATGTGCATAACACAAAGAACCCAAAACGTGTAAGTGATTATAAGATGGTTCCACCCCATGTAAGACGCGATATGGTGTTTTTCCATCCAAGATCAAGGAAGGGGTCCTATTGATCAAGTACCCAGCGGTCAATACACACTCGCCCCAAAATTTAATTGGAAGAGAACCTTGAAATCACAAAGCGTGAGCTACATTCAAAATATGTTGATGTTTTCTCTCCACACGCCCATTTTGCTGTGGAGTGCCTGTACAAGAAGTCTGAAAAATAATTCCTTGATCAAAGAAATATGATTTCAGACATGTAAATTCTGTCCTGTTATCGCTACGGAAAATTTTGACTTTCCGAGCAAATTGTCTCTCAACCATGGCAAAAAATCTTTTAAGCATACTAGATACCTCTTTCTTGTCAACAAGCAAAAAAATCCATACAGCACGAGAGAAACCATCAATAATAGTTAAAAAATATGAAGCACCACATGAAGAAACTGTTTTATATGGTCCCCATAAATCACAATGAACCAGTTCAAAAATACCCAAAGTCTTATTTTCGCTAACAGAAAATTTATCTCTCCGCTGTTTTGCTCTTTGACAAACATCATAATTTTTATTCAAACTGTTTTCCTGGTTGCTAGAATTAACTTCGGGAACTAACTTTGTTATTCGTAGAGAAGGATGCCCCAGTCGCTGATGCCAGAGATCAAGAGACGCTTTATTACTGATCTTCATTGCATTAATCCGTGGTATCCCTTTGAAATAATAGAGTCCATCTCGTCTCTCTCCCGCACCAATCAGCATCCTCGAAGTGTGGCCCTGTATAACACATAATTTTTTAGTGAATAGTACAAAACAATCATATTGATCAATTAATTGCGACACAGAAATTAAAGTGCAAGTAAGTCCTGACACTTAAAGGATATTTTCAAGACACAAATCTCCGTCAAGAACGGTTGTTCCCTCTTTGACTGCCAAAGCACTACTTCCATCTGGTAATCCAACGGGACACTCATCGATTATTTTTAAATCAGTCAGTTCCTCAATTGACCCGGTCATGTGGTTAGAAGCCCCGGTGTCCAATATCCATACCGAACCAGTCACTGTCCCATACAAGTTCTTAAGCTTACCGGTCATTTTATCAATTATCTCCTTCGGCTCTCCCAAGATGGCCTTTAATTTTTCCCATTGCTCGTCGCTCAAACCTGGGAACGACGAGCCTCCTCCTTCGGCTTGGATCGTGGCAGAACTGGAGCCGATGGTGGTGAGAGCAGCGTTAGCACGGTGAGCCCCTCTGTGACCCCGGCCTCCGCCTCTGCCATCGGAGTACCCTCTTCCACGGCCAACCTCTCTTCTCTCATCTCCCTTAGGTCTGTCACCCCACCATTCGGGGTATCCCTTTAGGGCAAAACAATTATCTTCTCCATGCCCTGATTTGTGGCAGTGTGAGCAAATCCCTTTCTCTCGCCCGTCGGATCGAGTCATGGAACCCTGCTGTAGACCGTCGGTTCGGGTGCGAGCAACAAAAGCCATAAAATCCCCTTGTTCTTCTCTGCCCCGAGTCATCCCCTTTACCTGCTCTTCTTGAGTGAGGATAGAGTATACCTTGTGCAACCCCGGCAATGGGTCTTATGCCAAGATGTTAGATCGGGTTGTCCCGAACCGCTGCTCATCGAGACCCATAAGGAACAGGTGCACCTTCTCTTCCTCTCTTCTCTTTTCCAGTTCCGAACCTAGATTGCATGTGCATTTTCCACACTTGCACGTTGGCAATTGCTCAAAATTGCCCAACTCATCCCATAGTTTTTTCAATTTCCCATAGTAATCCATGATAGTCATTCCTTTCTGTTTGCAATCGGCCAATTGGGACCTTAATTGTTGAATCCGAGGTCCATTGGTGATGCCGAATCGGTCTTTGATGTCCAACCACAAATCCCGTGCAATCTCTACATGAGATATGGTTGATCGGAGTGTGGATTCGATAGTGTTTCGAATCCAGGACACCAACAATGAGTTGATGGTCCACCAGTCTTCCCAATCCTCTGATTCTTCACTGGGTTGTTCAATAGACCCGTCGATGAACCCGAATTTCTTTCGGACTCTCAAGGCTGTTCGGAATGAACGTGCCCACTCTTCATAGTTGTCCCCCTTCAGTTGGACCTGAGTAATCGTAAACCCAGGATTATCAAGAGATGTAATATCGTATGGCGAAATCATTTTTCGATTCTCACCAGATACACTCTTGCTCCCGGACATGGACTCTGTTTTGTCAACAGAGACACTCTTGTTCCCGGACATGGATTCTGCCATGTATTCTGCTTGATTGTGTGTCTTATTTTGATTGTTTTATTGCTCTGATACCATAATAAAACAATGGAACAATGAAACAGTAGAGAAGGAATACTACAGCTCAGAAAACCCCGGTGTCTGCGTGTGTTGTATTAGGGTTTTATAATCCTAATACATATACAATTAATTCCATAATAAATGCCTAATTACATGCCTAAGACTATTCACATTCCATAATAGGAAAATATTACAATCAGCTTTAGATATTCCATAATACAAGGGATGTACGTCCTGACTCGAACTCGAAACCTGCTATTCAGATTACAAATTTTCTGTCATCAGGTCACGTTTTTTAGGACAAAATGTAGAATTCATGTTCCAAATAACTACGAGTTTGAGTATCTTTCCATGGAATTTTCTCTTATCTAATATTCAAAATTTTGAAACTGTTCTATTTTTATTTTATTTTTTGTCCTCCTCGAAAAGTTATTCCAAGGTCAAATATAAAAGACAAGTCTTCAAATACGAATTATATGAGCCCAATTGGACAGTAATTCAATCAAGAAGTCCTTAATTGGTAAGTGTTTGATTTTAAAAAGAGTAGATATCATATCCAGAATTTCTCCAAATTTTCAAAGGGCTAAATATTTTATCAGACCGGTTCAATCAAAGGTGTTTCCCAGTCTTATCGGATTCGACATCATCCTTCACATATCCGATTTGTTAAAGTCAATGCAGACACACATGTCTTAATAGGGAAAGGCCACTTGGACAACCAAGCACATACATGAAAAGGACATGTTGGTTATAGAGGAGGAGAAGTATCTTAATTATGCAGAGATAGGCCAGTCTAGGACCAAGGACGATCATTGTGCATAGCTACCATTGAAAATAGGTATTTTTTGTTTTTAGCATCTTTTTTAATATTAACAAAATAATACAATTAGAAAAAAAATATAAAATAGTATAATCTGTACATATCATCATTAAAAAAAACATGATTTTTATACTTTGTCTCTGTTTGAAATAATGATGTTTAAGATAAAAAAAAATCTATAGAAGAAAAAAAAGATTAGAAAGAAAGTAAGAAAAAAAATACAAGAGACACACTAAAGTTCCACAACTGCTACCATATATAAAAACAAATCAATAATAAAATTTCAATAACATTAAAAAACAAACACCACCAACAATAAACAAAAATCAAGTGGTGAGTAATATCATCTTAATGCCATAAGTGCAACCTCTTCTTTTCATTTTCATTTTACGGTGTTTTAAAAATATTTTTGAAAAAAAATATTATTTTATTTTCAATTAAAATTTTAAATATTTTTAAATATTTTAATATGTTAATATCAAAAATAAAAATAATATATAAAAAGAAATCAACAATAACATTAAAAAAGAAACATCACCACCAAAACTCAAGTAGTAAGTCATATCATCTGAATGCGATATGTGCAACTTGCAACCCCCCTTCAAGATAGAAACAATTCCATTGTTGACGTGGAAATCAGTATTACACAAGGCAAATTGGAATTGTTATACTAGGGAATCTAGGCAGTCGCATTGTCGACGTTTTCATAGCCGTACAATATTCTTTCTAATGTTGAGCCACTGGACATGGATCAACTGATGACCACCTGCTGAATAGGACTCCACCGAGCAATATTGCTTGCAGCACTTTCCGTCTCTTCTTTTTCTTAAGTTTATCAATTTTCGTGTTGAGATTAATTCCTCATCTGTCAGGTTTAGAATATTTTTAATTCCATGGTTATTTTTAGTGTTTTTCAAATATATAGTAGTTGTTCTAGCATTACAAAGACTAATACAGATAATAAGAAAAGTAAAAAAACAGACAAGGAAGCAAAGTACACCTAATATTGTTTAGATCGTGTTTGACTATTGTATCACGATAAAATAAATAAATCAATAAGAATAATCAAAATAAAAATATAAAATAAATTTATTTTTGAAACAAACTTAGAGTGAATTTCTTTTTCATTCAAAACATGAGGTACAAGGAGACATATTTACTCTATCTCTACGATCTCTGTCTTTCAAGTAGCGTACAAATGCTATCCTGTGATAGTAAAGATAAAAGTATATTTGGTTCAAGATATATATATTTCTCTTCGGGATATTTTTGGAGTGAATTTTTTGACTTAAAAAAAAAGAGGTATATAAAGGACATATCTCTATAGACTATTTATTATTTCTTGTTCCTAAAATATCATTATAAAAAAAATATTAATTCCAAAATTATTCAACTAAAACATGTAAGGAAACAAATTGGATTATCATATTTTTAAAATTCAATTTCAGTAGATGTAGGGCAAAGCCCGGGTCACCAGTTGAGACCTACGTCACAACTAGAGTTGATCTCTGTCAACATGAAAATTGAAGTGGCTATCATTATAGCTTTAATGTATTAATAAAAATTGTTATGATAATGATTTTAAAAGATCACTTTAATAATTGACCAAAGACAAGGTTTATTTCATATTCAGGAGGGTTAATCCAATTGACCTAAATTTTGTTTTCAAATAATCAAAGTAGTCGAGTTTTATCCTGAGTTGATTTGAGTTTTTAGTCAAGTGAGGTCAAGTCAAATTTTTCTATATTTTTTCTTAAACTAAAACTTTTCCAAGTTATTAGCCTAGCTGTTGGTCAACTTGCTAGGACAATCTTAGTTTTATAATAGGATTATTATTATATTATTTCATCACTCGATATAAATTAAAATATAAAAACATAATGTTTAATTATCTTCTTAAATATAAAGGTTTAAAAATAATATTTATTAAAATATTTATTTTATATTATTTTGTTTTGATTTGTTCATGGTAACCAAACAAGATACAAAGATAATTAATTTATTTTACATACCATTATCAAATATAATCTTGTCTCAATTTTTTATCCTGCCTTTCTTTATCTTATCTCATTTATATTGAAACAATAACAAAACATTATTTTATATCTTAAGATAATTACCATAAAAAAGAATGAAATATTCATAATAAAAATAATAACGAGAAAGCAAGTTAATGAGATAGAACAACAAATATAATTTAAGAAATTGGTTTATATGTCAAGATAATTATGAAATATTACTTTAAAAAAAACAAGCAATGAAATATTCATAATAAAAATAATAACGAGAGTATGATGAATGAGGAGAGAGAACAATAATAACAAAAACAAATGTTATTTTAATACTATTAACTGTGAGTATATTTAGAGAATGCACGGTAGTTTTCAAAATAGTTTTTGTTAGAAAATACATTAATATAATATTTATTTTATTTTATTTTAGAAATTTTTTTAAGTTATTTTTTACATCAACACATTAAAATAATTTAAAAATATTAAATTTCAAATACAAAAAATATAATAAAAACATTTATTTTATTTTATTTTCAAAACCCACAATCAAACAATCACTTCCTGTGTATTCATGTTGTATTTATTAAGGAAAGTTTGTTCAGTCTCGCAATAAGTTGTCCTGTTTCGTTATTCTATTTTTTTTATTTGTTTTGGTGATAATTGTGACAGTTTCCCCAGTATTTGTTTTAGATATTTATAGAGTATCCATTGGTTTTTTGGTATTCAATAGATATTAATTATCTACTATTATTTATTAATTAATAAAAAATTCAAATAGTTAATATATATGTCAAGTATGTAATGTTAGAAATTGTCATTATGCCCCCTCATGACACACCATGTTCTTGTTTACTCAAATTCATGATCATGGAGATAGATCATGGGATTTGATCACGGGGATCAATTGATTGATCATGAGGATCAATTGTCTAATTTTCTCTTGGATGAGAGGAGAAAATTGGTTAATAAATTAATAAGAGAGGTCCCTGATCTACCTATAAATAATAGCTTCTGTACTCCATTTACGACTACTGATAGATATAGATCAGAAGGTTTTTCTTGTAAAAAAAAATATTATTTTGAAGTTGTATTGTTGTTGCATTGGAAAAAGTTGTGTTGTTGTTGCTATAATTGGGAATTCATTTTCGGAACTTGAGCAAAAATAGTTGAACATATTTATAATCTAAATTTCCGTTACTATATGAATTTAGCATTTGATTATATAAAATATGTATATCATGTAAGTGTGCATTAAATAATAAAATGATAAGTATTATTTATATATGTGTGTTTTATATCAATATAAGTTGTGCGTGTCTATATAATATAAATATATATTCCAGATTAGGTTCGGGTGAGTTTTGGATCAGTTTTGACAATATTTATACCTACCTGTTATTTATTGAATTTAAAAAAAAAAAAAACAATTCAGATCAAGTCTAGTAAATACCAATCAAATTCAGATTAAATTGTAATGCCCGGAAGATTTTGACGGACTAGTAAAGAAGTATAGAAAATGCTAATTGTGCCCTCCTAAAACCTCGTTTCTGACCTTAGAGACGATGGGCAGTGATGAGAACAAAATATACACATTTCGTACCTTATTTAGATTTGTTTAGCCATATTTATGTATATTTATAGGCTTAATTTCATTTATTTTGTCTGTGACAGGTTTGAGTGAATAGTAGAAAAGATTTTTTTAGAGAAAAATAAGAAATTAACAAGAATTTTCTATTATATTTAAGGAGATTGTCCTTCTTAAGTTCTGAGTAGCTCTCAGTAATATGGGTGTAACTTTCTTCCTTGTTGACAGAATCAGGTAATTCTTACTGTACTGAAAATTTAACTGAATAATTTTCAGCTTTTGCAAAAACTAATGGTTGGGTAGCGTGAACAGAAGAAGAACAGAGATTTGCTGCATATAATTCTTGATATCTACTCTCTCTTTTTTTAATTCCAAGTAGCCTTTCATGATTCTTTACGTTCATCATTAAATTAACCTCTTAGCTACACGTACGATGCACATATCTTAGGAGATTCTCAAAATCTAGAAATTAAACTTCCTTAATCTAGAAATCAACCATGATGATCATCAAGTCATTCATAATTGTCGACATGGAATACATGAAGTTAACAAAATGTGTTTAGTGTCATAGATTTCTATTGTTTAGGCCAGTAAGTTTTACTTGCAAATTATTACTTACCTCTTGAGTTACGACGTCATCGATTCAAAAATCGTGGTATGCTAACCAAAATAATTTTCAACATTATGGGAGTTTAGTCATGAAATTCTTGCAAAGAAAAATAATTTTAATCTATTGTTTTTTCAAGACAACTAGAAAATATCCTATTCACCTTGACAAACTTATTTGTACCCTGAAATAACCTTAAAAGGCTTAAGAAACTCAAATCAACACAAAATAAAAATAAAATAAAATAAAATAATTTCTCAAGCTCAAATCTATCATCTCAGAAGACAGTAAGGACAAAAAATATCTAGGTGGAACTCTCATTGTCGCGATTGCTGTCCTTTTGTGCTTCGTGCTCTACCATCTGTAAAAGGGAGACGACACGTGAAAAAGGGGTTTTATAATCGTAAAGTTATGACTATAATTCTTAGGAGTTTCGACCTAGTATTAAGGTTACTAAGAAACCTAATGGTCTGCGAGAGTCCGAGTAAGGGGACTTATTGTGCAAGGAGAAGACACATCACCCCAGTGCACCCTACCTAAGGTAAGTTGCATTGTTGTCTGATTGTTTTTCTAAGTTAGACTTTTTATTCATTGGTCTTTTCTAAGGCTCGAAGTAGATCTCTCTTTGTGAGAGAACCTCTACCTCATTGGGTCGAAACCTATCCGTTCTAGGGTCCGAATTTTAACACTGAATTTATTGTTCTTTAATATCGATAGTGTTTTTTACAATGTAATTTTACAGCTTGATAATTAAAATTTACAACTAAAAAATGAACAAAAAGAATGTTGAAAGATTATTGATATTTTGGCCGAAATCTAATGGATAATCATAAACAATTACGATATCCCATTTGTGTTTTACAAATATGAGAAAAAATGCAATTTGTTTTTACAAAAAAAAATAGAATTCGGCCATATACACGAAAACAACATATTTTTTTTATTTTTTTTTAAAATCAAACTAGATCAGGCCCGATGAAATGAGTCGACTCATCCTTGAGGGCCATTTCAGCCTAACATCTTTCTTGGGTCAGGTTGGACTAAATGTCCAGCCCTTCCTACTGTTCACTTGCACAGTGAACAGTAACTAAGAGAGGAGAAGAAAGAGGTTAACTGTCATTGCCACCATATAGAAAAGGGTCGAGATGGTTCTGTCGGTAGTGGTGGTGTCAGGAATGGTGACTTGTGGTGGCCGCAGACAAAGAAGGAAGGTGTTATAATGGAGAGCATAGTTGGCGCTATTGTCATTACTGTTGCTACCGTTATTAGAGGAGAGGAAGGAGTTATTGCGGCTATTGTTGAAAGAAAAAGTGCAGTTGTTGTTGCTTCCATAAAGGAAGAAGAAGCTACTATTAGTCACCGAAGGAGAAGAGTAGTGTTGTATGTCATCAGAGGAGAATAAGGAGGTTTTTTCATTGTTAGAGAAGAGTAGCTTCTATCGCTGGAGGAGAGGAAGGGGTTGTTGCTGGCGATTTGTTTACGATGGGAGTAAAAATGATATGTGATTTAACTCGGTGTTATCTCCCCTCTGTTTCTATTTATGTTCTCCCCTGTATCTCCCGTTCACTTATGTTCTTTTTGTTTGTTGTTTTTGTTCTTCCCTCTCTCTTTTTCTACTCTTTCTTTTGTCCCCCTCTTTTTACCCTTTCTATCCTCCCTATTCCCTTCTTTCCTCCCCTTTTTTATAGACTCATTATGAAGGTTACAGGATATGGGATTGCTGTGAATGAAATAGTGTGTTGCACGTAAGGTAATGTTGCACGTAAGGTAATGGTGGGTTGCAGGGCCTGGTTATGGTAAGGCACAAATAGGATTATGGCCAATGCCTCGGCAAAGTTTTTTTTTTAAATAAAAAATTTGAAATAACATTGAAAATACAAAAACATTATAAAATATTAAAAATTAGACAATAAAAAATCAGGTTATGTTAAAAAGGAGTTTTTTTCAGTGGGAAAACTGGGAAGAAAGTTGTTTTTTCTTCAACTTTGGCTTTTGATTTCTCCCCCTTAGACCATAGTTTTCACCTCCATTTATAGATGTAGGAAGAAGGTAATCTAGTCTATACTAGGGTAAAATTTCAGCCATTGGTTCAAAGCAAAACTATCTCAACCGTTGGCTTAAAGTAAATATCATGAACTGCCGAGTTTGACAACTACAGTAGGTTGCCTAAGTTATCATTTTTATGGCTGAACCAACACTCGTGTGGTGTCATCAATCAAAAGTGACCATATGCTAGTATAGTCAAGAATCAAAGGATTCTTTTCTCGCAAGTTTTATCAAATTTGGTGATGGATAAAGGCATTAAATATGCCTGTAAAGGTGGTACCAAAACAAGATTTTTTATATGAAAGTTTAGGGAAGAAAGTTGTTTTTCCAGATTTGGATTTTGATCTCTCCCTCCTCATGTCATAGATTTCTCTTCTATTTATGTCCGGAGGAAGAGGGTAAAATATTTTATACTAGAGTAAAATTTCAGTTATTGGTTCACAGTAGAACTATCCCAACCGTTGGCTCAAAGTAGGTGTCATGAACTGCCGAATTTGACAGCTAAAGCAGGCTACCTGAGTTATCACTTTTGGGGCTGAACCAACATGCGTGTGGTGTCAATGAACAAAAACTGACCATACACTAGTATACTCAAGAATTAAGGGATCATTTTTGCATTAGGTTTATCAAATTTGATAAAGGATAAAGGCATTAAATATGCCTCTAAAGTTGGCGTAAAAACAGGACTTTTCTGCGAAAATTTGAGGAAGAAATGAATATTGACCATACGACGTGTCATCTGCCCCTTTTTTTCTACCAAAGTTTAATTTGGTCCTTTATCTTATGATGACTCTGATTTCATTGCGACCCAATATCAACCAATTGACTAGGTAAAAAAATAAATTTCATCTCCGAAAATTCTAATCTTCTCAATTTAACTAAAATTAGGCTCCCAAAATTAATTTCCCACCAATTAAGCCCTTAATAAAATTAATTTGACCTATTTAAAGTATAATTAAGTCCTTGCACTTAATTAAATCTTTCAATTGGGCTCTAAAATAATTCCTAAACATAATTAAACTTTAATTTGGCCCATGAATAAATCAAGTTGGCCTATTAAAATTTTAATTATGAATTTGAGTTAATTTTTATGCAAATTTATAAAATAATTATTCACTTTAAACTTGAATTTGCATCTTCCTTCATTTTAGGGCACGATAGAGGTATGATCGAACTATTGAATTTGTCTAAAATCCCAACTTAATTTCCTTTCACCACGTCAGCCTTTTATTATTTTATTTATTTTATTTTTTATTTCAAATAAATTTTGGGAATAACCAGAAATGGATTATCACAGTTAAATTTCATCTTTGAAAAATCTAATATTCTCAGTTTCAACCAAATTAGGCCTCAAAACTTAATTTTCTACAAATTAAGCATTAATAAAATTAATTTGATCAATTCAAAGTATAATTAGCCCTTGCACTTAATTAAATTCTTTAATTGACCCTAAATTAATTTTTAAACATAATTATACTTTAAATTAGCCCATGATTAAATCAAATTCGCCTATAAAAATATAATTATATCTTTCAACTTAATATTTCCACAGATTTATGAAATAACACATTATTTTAGCCTTGAATCTGCAGTTAACTTCATTTTTTGGGCACAAAGAAGGTACAATCAGGTTCTCGAATTCGTCCCAAATTTCAATATGATTTTTCTACCAACATCAACCCCTTTTATTTTAATTTTTTTATTTCAAGTAGATTTTGGAGAATAAACCAGAAATGAGTTATGACACTCATCACCGAATGGAATTCATTAACACAAAAACAAAATGTACACAATTGACTTTTTTGAAATATTGAGGGATCAAAGTTACCATTTAAAAAATAATAAGATCAAAGTGAACTTCTCACCCCAAATCTTAAATTGTCACTTGTGTTTCTCCCTGTTTTACACTTTTGTCCCCATAATTTCGGTTTGTTTTCCTCTCTAACAAATTTTGATAAATTGTTCATGAATTTGAACATAAAAAGATGTGGTTGAAGAGAAAAAAAAAATTGAGGATTACACACACACACACACACACACACACACACATATATATATATATATATATATATATATATATATATATATATATAATATGGATTGTTACATTGAAAACCCATGTAGTTTAAAGTTTTCTATAAAAATACTGATTATGGAGTCAACGATGAAAATAAAGAATAATATTATCATGATAGTAAAATTGGTGTTATGATGATAATACTGACCCTAATTATAAAACAATGTAGGGAAATTAATGGTAAATGATTATTATGGTGATATGATAGTTATAATAATGTTAACTTAGTATTATGTACATAAAAATTCAAATTAAGAAAAAATATTTTCTTTTAAAAAAAGTGTTTGGAAAAAAATCGTAGTAATTCAACCAAGCAGAAAATGGGGCAACACCTTTCTTTTTGCCAATTGCTTCATTTGTAAGATAGATGGACGATTTCTTTACTTCCACTTTCCTTCTTTTCCCCCAATACCATGGACATATACTAGTTGTTTTTAAAAAATAACAAACTAACTATATGGTAGGTGGCACAATAATAAACGCTTGGGAAAAAATAGTTTGCTTCTTTTGAAGTCTTAGGTTCGAGCCTTGTGGTTACTAATACATAGTCACTGGAGGGTTACGTGGTCATTAACTTCAGTACCCGTGAGATTAGTTGAGGTATACACAAGTTGATCTGGATATCCACGTTAATATAAAAAACAATAACAAACTAATTAAAATGAAAAAACAAATTTAAAAACTAAAGAAATAATTATTCTCATTCAGTTTTGGTTTCAGAAGGCTGAAACCAATTGAATCGAACTAAACCATACCAGTTCAGTGAAATTTGAAAAAAAAAAAAAAAAAAAAAAAAAAAAACAGAAGTATAATTAGCTTACTTAACCCTAAGGGTTAGCTGTTTTGCACGCTTCTCTTACTCATCTTCGGATATGTCACATTTTGGATTTTTCAAAAGCAGATCTCATACTTGGATCTTACTCAAAAGAAGGGTCTTTTTAAGAGTCTTATTATTATGTTAGTGTAAAGAGAGGTGTATTGATTCTTTGCTACTTTTTTTTCCCTTCAATATCTGGGTGAAGAATAACAAAACTTTGAAGACACTTTTCGGTTTCAGGGTTTTTTTATGCCAAAAATAACCAATCTTGACCGAATCGGTTTGGTTTGAACTTGTTCAGTTCAGTCTGGGTCATATTCTCAAGAAATAGCATCTCCCGGTTGGGTTGGATTTTTTTACCCTAACCAAACTGTGAACGTGGACATATCACACAGGGAACCTCAAACGGGGGTGAAAGTATTACTTTCAACTTCTCTAGTGGCATATCATGTCAAAAAAATACCACTAACTCAAAAGCAGATCTCATACTTGGATCTTTCTCAAAAGAAGGATCTTTTTAAGATACCACCAACTCTCGTGACATAGATGTCACATTTTGGGTTTTTCAAAAGCAGATCTCATACCTGGATCTGACACAAGAAGGGTCTTTTTAAGAGTCCAGTTTCTATTATCATGTTAGTGTAAAGAGAGGTATATTGATTCTTCACTACTGTTTTTTTTTTTTTTTCAATATCTGGGTCAAGATTAACAAAACTTTAAAGACACTTTAGGGTTTTTTATGCCAATAATAACCAATATTGATCGAATTATTTTGGTTTGAACTGGTTCAGTTCAGTCTGGGTCATCTCAAGAAATAGCATCTCCCGGTTGCGTTGGAGTTTTTTACCCTAACCAAACCGTGAACATGGACAGTTCACAACAGGGAAACTCGAACGGGGCTGAAAGTGTTTCTTTCAACTTCTCTCGTGCAATAACATGTCGAAAAAATATCACTAACAATGATGAAAGGCTAATCTTGCACACCACCAAATTAAGCCCCAGAATTCAATTGAGTAATCACAATCAGAAACACTGTCAACGAGTAATCACAATTAACTGATCCAGGAATCAGATGGTTCAACACAAGAAGAGATGAATTCAAAAGTGGGTTTAGCATTTGAATATTAACACATGGAAATTACATTAAAATTGTTGTCACTACTGAGCATACAGTAAAATTGATCGGTAATTCTTTTCTTTTCTTTCCTTTCCTATCTCTGAATTAACGGTACAGTCGACATCAGAATCAAATAAAAAGGAGGACTTGAGCGTCCTTTGTATGTCTCAACAGTTTCTTTAATGCATCCTAGATGGAGGCTTACAAATCAAATCAAACGTGTTTGTCTACATGTATTTTTCACTCTATTATTCAAGGACTGCAAAGGTTCTTCAAATCTTCCTCACTGGCATACCATGATGGTATAATCTTTGACACGTGGGGATAAAGATCCTTGTAGGAATTTCTGATTGTTCCTTCAGCAACTCCAGTTGCTACTGAAATATCTGCATCCAAGCCTGCTATCAGTTGAATGCATTTCTTTGAATTGAAACTCGGGCAGCTAATATACCGTAGCATAAGTGAGAAGATGTCTAACAGTGTTTAAAATCAACAATGCTGAAAGATTTGTCTAAAATAAAATGATTGAATAGGTTTATTTCAAAAATATCTGATTTTATCCACCAATGAACCATTTGTTTCCAATTGATAAAAAGAGTTGAAAACAATCAAACCTCGAAGAGGCTTCTTGTCATCTGAAAGCTGAGTAATTATATAGATGACTGCGGCTGCTATTGATATAGGGCTCCGCCTGCAAGCATTAGGAAGGATTATAAAGAGTGGCTATATTTGTTGAACAACTTATATTGATCCAAAAGTTAATAAAACAAAGATGTAAAGAATGTTTTTTTTGCCTGGTCTTCGAACTATTTCTTCTTATTCTAAAGTTTATGGATCTTGCAACAATTCTTAAATAGAAGTGATGAATGAGCAACTAAAATGAGCAAATCAGAGAGAGCCATCACTTTTCTAGTAAAAGTCTTGTAAATACCTTATATCAAACTGTTCTGACGTTTTAACAGCTTCTGTAGCAGCTTTAACTGCATGATTAGACATTCCAAGATTGGAGCAGAAACGCCTCTGCAGATCAAGTTGAGGCTGATGTTAATAACAATGGTGCTGATAATACAGATAAAACCCATATTCGCATCTGAACAATAAGGAACACTCCCTGAAAATAAACAATAAAACTAACATAGTGAATTTAATGGAAAAAACCACACCATAAAATCCCCAGCATGTATAGTTCCCATCTCCACGGACTGACCAGTCTCCAAACCCAGATGTTTCACTATGTATTCTTTTGCTCGGCCAATTTCCTTCTTTGTGGCTCCATTGGCAACAGAGCAAATTTCTAGTTGAAATCCAGAGATTCAGGGAAGTTCAAACACTTGGGGAAAGATTAAATCAGGAAAAATCCATGTGTTAGAAGAATGTTAGACAATACCCTTTACAGTTCGAGGCTTGTCTTCTTGTCGACAAGCAATATAGAGACAAGCAGCCAATAAAGCATCCTGATTCCTTCCTCTACTGGATTTTTGATCTTCCACCTTCTTGTAGATCTCATTGGCACGATCCTTCGATATTATGAAAAATGCATCACAAAAGGGGCAAAAAAATAAAACAAATGAAAACATTAGGGAAGTTCTCATGAGCAACCATACAGGAAAAGCATCCAAATTGAACATTTAAAAAAATATTTATGGTTTTCCAATATGATGCTTTCACAAACCCACTCCCTTCATCTTTTTCCCCTCCTCATAAGAGCAAGAGATGGGGAAGTACTTTTGATGTTTGTGATTTATCTATTCATTGTAAGTTTAGATACCTACATGAGAATTATGTCAAATAATTTCTCAATAAGCTTGCAATGAAAGTAAATAGCCATATGCTACTCATAGTACATGACTAGTTACCTGACAATTCACTAAATAAAAAAGAAAACATTATTCACATGCTGGTTAAGGGTTTATGTCCAGATTCATGCAAGGATGTTTTCAAAAAATATACTGTTGAAACTATCAGTGTTATTATCAATATATAAATATCAAGTGTGAATACCTTGATAGTTGCAACAAGGCTCAACCTGAAACATAAATTTAACACATTAGCAACGACTTTGCAAATGTGTATTTCTTCATAGACATCATTTCACATAAAATGCACATACATAATACAGTGTGAGAATTCAAAAACATAATGCTATCACTTTACAAAGACTATAACTTTATTGCATGAAGCATACACACCCTTAAAAGACACCAACATAACCAAGATGGAAACCCATGTCAACTTCTACTAATAACTCATAATTCAAATCCAGAGATGCCTATCAAGATGCAAGTTAACACGTTCCTTCTGACATGAAACTTTATCAGTTTATATTAATATCCATTCTGCCTTGCTTCAAAAAATCCCTTCTTCGGGATGAATTCGCATCTATTGTCACTAATAAGTACCTAAAAGTCCAGTTCCATCAAGCAACCACAGCATCAAACCATCAACTAATCTCCTTAACATCACAGCCAATTAATACCCCTGCTACAACATCATAACCACACCAAATGTGGGATCCAAATTCAGTTCCCTCATCATCTAAAATCAACCCACAAACACAACACCAATACAAACAACCAACAAAGTCCAAATCTAATCACACAAACCAAAAACCACCAAACAATCGGTAAAGTCATGAACTTACATCAATTGTTGAAATCAAATGAATTCACAACTCCAATTCCATTCAGCCTTAAATCAATTAAAAAGTTGGAACTGCCATGTATATGAACTAGAACTTTCTTGAGGAAAAAAAAACACCCTTGCATCATATGGCATAAACAAAATCAAATTGGAATGGCTATTTCAGCAAACTCGCAATTGGTGGCATATTCCACTAATTCAACTGAAGCTGAGCTTAGATCCTAATTACTTTCTTTCAACAGATGCAAGATGGAATTTTCCCATTGGACGGCCTTTAGTAGAAACAATCAAATCATTCAAAAATTTCAGCGATTCTAGTCAATCTCCATCCTTGATCAAGTCAAAATAAGTCATTTTGTTGTTGAATATGCATTTGTACCATCACTACTATACCCCTCCACCTCCACTTCCAATTTCATCAACCTAACAGCATACTCAAAGCATCAACTAATTCCATTAACAGAACAACCAATCATAACCCACCAAATTCAAAATCCAACAGCTCATATTCCTCTACCCATCTAAATCAAAAATCTACATAAACCATCGACAAAAGTCATAAACTTTAACCTATTAACCTCAAGCAATCATATCCAAACACCTCCTTCACAATTAATCAAACAAAGCAAAACCCACAAAACCCAAAGAAAAAAAAAAAGTTACCTATCAGACATCGTAGCAATAGTTTTAAAAGCCATAATCAACCCACGATCAGGATTGGATCCACGATTCTGCCAACGACCAAGAGAACTGGACAAGAAATCTCCTGAAGCACCATTAGGTTTAGCAATAACAGTAGAAAGACCACCATCTGTTAATAAGGGATTAGTTGGTCCACCAACACGAACTGGATCATTATCTCCTGATTCATTCGCAAAAATTCTCCACTCTGACGTTTCATCGATCGAGTGAGATTCTAAGACAAGACCACACTCTGAACATACTGTGTCTCCTGCTGAATGATCGGATACTACCTCTGTGTATCTCTTACAATCCGAACAGAAAGCGTCCCCCATTTCTTGTTTGTATTTAGGTTTTGTAGCGGTAAGAAAGAAGGGAAAAAGAGAGAAGAACGGGTTTTAGAAGAACGGGTTTTTGCGTGAGTTAAGAGGTATACGACTTTGGGGTATGTTTGGTAGACATATTTATTAGATGCCTCTTGCTCAGCTTTATAAAAAGACGGTTTGTATTTGTTTTTTTATTCGATAAAACCTACCTTCTTTTATTTATTTTTTCGGGATGATTATATTTCGACTCGAATTCAGGATAAATCTTAATTTTTTTATTACCATGATATATCTCTTGGAGACAGTTTATTTTAGTTTTTAACATTGGTGGTTAAATTGATATCATCTTACAGAAAAAATTGATGGTTAAAGATTTTTTTTAGTTCAAATTTGGGTAAATATATAGAATAAATTATTAGTTTTTTTCTAAATTTATTAGAGCATGCTTACAATACCAAAAAAATTTTTGTGTGATTTTATTAGTTTTTTTTTTTTTTTTTGCTACGGTATAATTTTAATAGAGGAAATGAATTATGGAAGTCATTTGTTCTTTGATATGTGTTGAGAAAGTTGAGAGAAGTGGATTTACTACGAAGGATTGAAGTTTTATTCTATTTTATTGATTTCAAGGTAAGAAATATGAAGCCCTTTATATAAAAGGTATATCAAGTTAAGAAAATTTAAATAGTATTTTAAATAACCAAATATAATAAATATAATAGGTTCTATGATATTATAAAAAGAAGTAAAGGTGTTTAATGCTCTAAAACTAAAAGTAGTAGGTTAACAATTAGGTATAAAAATGAGAAGGTGTGAGTTTGAGTATTTAACATTGGCTTTTTTCAATCTAGAAACTATATTGAATAGGTGTAGTAGTTTGCCCAAATTTTTTTATTTAGAAAAAAATTATTTTGTCTAGTTTCAAACATCATAAATGGCATAGTAATATGATTTATATAGAGATAGTTATGGTGAAAATAATAAAGGATACACGGGTTGTCTAACAACAACATTCAAGAATATTGTTAAAAAAACATCCAAGAATAATTTTAGGGTTTACTATAAATTTTATAAAATAAATTCTAGGTGAATCATGCATGGAAAGATAATATAGATGAGTTTATAACTCAAAAATTGGGATAGATTTATGAAGTTTTTAGGAGTTATAGTTAGTTTATCAGACATTGTGTAGTTAACAAATTAATGTGATTAAGTGTTCGAGAGACATTAACAAGTTATATGCTTGTGAATAGGTTGTTTGAGCTAAGATTTTGAACGTTGGCTATTAATTCGCACTTTATTATTTTTAAATAGAATAAAAAAATTCAATTATGTATTTTTCATCTACTGTATGTATTACATTATTTGAAAGAAGATCAAATGCTTACTATGTTCAAATTGATTTTCTTATACGTCATGTATGATGTTCAAATTGATTTGCTTATATATGATGTTTATTAAATGATATAGAAATTTTGTAAGAATGATTTATAAATTGATTTATGAAAGAAAGGTTTTTTGGAATGGATTTATAAATGGTTGCAAATTGCTCTCATATGTCTATGAATGAAGTAATGATCTCTCGTGAGTAGGGTTATTAATGTAGTTAGGGTTGCCATAATAGGTGGTTTTGGGCAATCCAATATGGGTTTGCCCTGACTAAATAAGAATCTACCCTAGACAAATTATGTGGATAACCTAGCAAATACATTTATATGGGAGTGTGATGGGTTCAAGCTCACAAAGTAGTTTAGTCATGCCAGACCTGAGTGATTGCTTAAAAAGACTGTATTTTTTTACCCAACCATTGGATCATTCTTAATTGTTTTTCAAGAGTTTTTGAAGGTTAGTTTTTCAAATTAGTCATGGAATCACTATTCCAACCATTGGATCTTTAGATTTTCAAAATTTTGCCTCGAGCTTCTAATTTTTGTTGTTTTTGTGATTTTTCTTATTAGTTTTGGATTTCATGTCGTTTTTAGATTTGGATCTTACTTTGGATAAAAAAATATTAACACGAGTCCAAAAACTTTAATCGTATGAGATCTAAAGTTGATTTGATGAAGACAAAGAGTATTCACACAAGCACAAAAATTGCAACCATGTGTTATTTTAACTTGATTCATGAAGATAAAAAAACACTAACACAAGCTTGAAAGATTTAAATATGTGATATGTAAATTTGGTTTGTTTTGATTTAATGGAGAAAAAGACTTTGATCCTTTTCTTTCATGATTTGATTTTGATTGAAGAAAGGGGTTTTGATCCCTTATTTATTTAATAAACTTGAATTTATTTAAGAGGACTTTGAAATATTTATGCATAGTCTCTATTTTTCTCTTCCTCTTCTTTTCGTATATTCTCTTATATATACTTTTGTGTGTCTTTCCTCTCTTAATTTGGTAGCTTTGTTATCTATTTATAGACATGTCAAATACAATTTACCTTAAATGTCCTTCATATTACTGATGGGGGCTGAGCAAATATTTTTTATAACTGATGGGATTGAAGCAATTAATAGGTTTTGCTAGTTAAAAAATAAAATATAACATCTACACATGCAAGGTTTGATATAATAAAACACATCAACACATCCTATTACAACAACACCAACATAAAAGCCTTATCATCAAAGAGATGGAAATAGGTAACTTCTTCGAAATATTTTCAACACAAAGGTGTGGGAAAACATAGTTTTTTTTCTTCCAAATAACTGCATCAACCTTCATGCTGCCATGACTTCACATACATGGTTTGATAGAAATGGAGGACAAAAACATAAAATGGTAATTAATGTTGCTAGAGCACACTAACATATTTAAGGATAATAATATCAACACAAAAGCCTCATCGTTGAAGATATGGAAATGGATAGTTGCTCAAAAAAAATTAGCACAAAAGTGAGGAAAATGACGTAGATTTTCGAGCAACTTCATCAACTTTTACGCTGCCTCGAGCCTAGCATTTCTGCAACAAAAGAAAAAGCAATCACCTTTTTCTTGGAAATTTCTGCAAAGATACTACGATTATATTGACAACTATATAATTAATTGTCACCATTCAGCAACGATGATATGCAAAAAAATGAGAACAATAGGTTGTCACTTAGAAACTGAAATTGTAAGGTTTTATCAACATAGAAAAGACAGTTGTAACATTGCATTGAAATGAAATCCTATGAAAAACAACCATAACATGTTAGTTGCTTAAACTTGTCACCAAATATTTCACATTTATTAGAAGAGAAAAAAAAACAGGGATAAAAAAAAGGTGCAAAAATCATAACTACAATAGCAGTATTGTTGGTGGCTTATGATGTTTTTCTTGCTTTTTAGAACAACAATGTCTAAGATTTGAGTATTGTTAACATTATTGATGTCTTCAATAATTTGAAACCTTTTTTTATCAACCTTAATCAATTACATTTGAATCTTGCAATTTATTGTTTTTTATTAAGTCTAAAATGAAATGACATTACTATTTGTAAAATCATGATAGAAAATTTGAAATTGTCGTATTCTCTAAAATGAAATCAATTTAATGAAAGGATTTTTTTTTTTAATTTATCACATTTAAAAGAAATAAAAATATAGTGGAAAATAACACAATTAGAGAATTTTATAATTACCAAGTGTGATATTTTTTTAAAAAATGACACTTGTAATCTCCAGTATTTTAAGATATGTATAAAAATAAGTTGGCATGAATTCTACCAAGACGAGAAAAAAGAAAGAGAGTTCACTGACACATTGAAAATTCAATGACAATTTCCAACAATCATTAAAAAGAATTAAATGGGATAATCCATGAACATAAATGGATGTTATACTAATAGTTTTATATTGTTTGGAACTTTTATGTAATTTTAATATCTTTCTCTTTTCTTATCTTGTTTTCCTCTTTTCCTATCCTTTAAATTTAGATCATTTCATTTTAATAAACTCCTTGAAATGTCATAGTGTCCAACTTTATTTTTTCTAGGACATTGTGATATTTTTTTAATTGAGCTATTTTCTAAAAAGAATTTTCCATCAATACTATTGTAGCAAAACTCTCTAAAAACTGTGTTGAAAATTAACTTTCAACTCAAAAATATATTGGCATAACATTATTTTTTTATTCTCATGATTTAATTTTAATATCATCGAAATAATTAAAAAACAATTTATGTTTATAAATGGCACCATATGCACATAAGTTCATACTTGCAACCAAACCACAATTAAACTTGGAAAACAACAAACTAATCATTGAAACATTTTAAAAACTTACTTAACCAAAAGGGAAAAAAGAAAAGAAAATAGCCCAGCAAAAAAATTTAATTCTCTAATTTCAAGGAAATAGCCAAAAAATGAACATCCACAACGTTAACAACGTACCTCGCTTTAATACCAAACTAAACATTAATTCTCTAATTTCATAACTAATTTCATCACAAAATTGTTCGCTCTAGGCATACGAAATAAAGCATCCTAACAGAACATTAATCCTCTAATTTCATAACTAATTATAGCACAAATCATTCACCAAAGGCATACACAATGTAGGAAACAATACTTGATTCATCAAACAGAAATCTATACTTGATCCACTAAACATCACCAAAACTTTCAACCAAAAATGATAGATTCAAACCGCAAAACACTAATTTTCCAATTTCATTTACCAAATCCAACATGAAATCAATAACCAAAGGCACATGAAATATAAACAATACTTGGTTCAGCGTACATCATGAATACTCTTAACTAAAATGATAGATTTGAATTGTGAAACAGGAAAATGTAACTATATAAAACAGCCAACACAAAATCCATCAATGTCCATGCCAACCATTTCCAAAAAATATGTGTATATAATTCCATCCACAATGATAAAAAAAGAAAAAAAAAAGTCCCTTCATTCACATACAACGAAGGATCAAATTTCACATTATGGATCAAACAGAGCCATAGAAACAACCAAGTATTTTATGAAAAATCTCACTTTAATATAAGAACTACAAAAATTTAAAGCATAAACAAAGAAACCCACATCAACTAAACTAACTATTTATTTCCAATGACAACCAAACTACAAAAGAGTCTTTAATTTGCCCCTAAGTTTTTCCAAAGCAAAATCACACATTTATGGCACATATATGACATAATAACCACACGAACTACCTAGCAGCAGCAACAATGTCCCTAAAACGTGTGCAAAATTTCTAAATCAGTGTAAGAATATTAGTTCCAAGAAGCAACACAACGTTCACCACAATTAAACTCAGCCCACACTAAAACCAAAATACAAAACATATAGTTTTGTTGATTATGATCAACATACATTATTTTCCAAATAAAAAGAGGTATCTTCACAATAAAAAACAAAGCAATAAAAACCAAACAGCAATAGCTCTAAGCCTCTAAAAAAACCAACAAACCTAACACCAACATCACAAACAATGAACCAACTGAGAAAACAACATCGCAGCCAAAAAAATATAACACAACAATTACAAAAATAACATTGCAAAACTAAACTCATTGAAATCAACAAACAATCAATAAAAGCATCAATTACGACAACAAAAACTATTATTGAACCTAACAATCTGGGGAAAAAAAATTGGATCGACACAAAACTAAAAAAAAACATATATACCTTGTTAAGTAACAAAGAAAACAAAACCCATAACTCAACCCTCATGCAAGAAAACAGGGGGTAAAAAACAAAAAACAGAATCTAAAAATCACCCTAAAAAATGAAACAACAAGAAAAATAATGTATAATGGAAAAAAAGAAGATAAAAGGGCAAGCAAGCTGTCAACAAAGGCATGAATAACAACCAAAAATCAAGTGTCATATTCTATATCAGTATATAACCCAACAAAAAATTAGTTCCAAGATATAATATAACTTTCACTACCATTTAATTCAGCTCAATCAAAACTAAAAAAACAAGACACAATTTTGTTGCTTATGATCAACATAAATAATTTTCCAAATAAAAAAGAATTACCTCATAAAAAGAAAAACAAGGAATACAAAACAGCAACAACTACAGCTCCAAGCCCCTAAAAAAACAACAAATCCAACATCAACACCACAAACAACAAACCATTAAAGAAAACAACATAGCATTAAAAAAAAGTGACACAACAATCAACAAAATGAGGATGTAACCAAAAGAATCAGTAAAAGAATCAGCCAACACAACATCCATTATTCCACCTAATAATGTAAAAAAAAATAACTCAACCAACATGAAACCAAAATCCACACACATCTACCTTGATAATTAATAGAGTAAACAGACACCAGAATCATAACAATCTATCCCTACAAAAAAATAGAAAAAGAAAATGAAAATCAGGAACCAAAAATAAGTTAAACAAATGAAGCAGGAGATAAAAGAATGCTAAACAACAAAAAACATATCCTATACCAGAATAAAACTCACAAATTCAACCTTGATAGCCAACAAAAAAGTTTTGAAAGTTGCACGTAGCTTATATATAAATCCCAAAACTAACACAATGTAGTTGACAGAAAATAAGATACATATACACGTAATAAAGATCTTCAACAGTAACAGTACCCTGACACAACAAAATAGAAGACATTTTAATATTAACCAACCATATCTAAAGGTAGAAAAAATATAGTAAACAACATCAATCACATACTAAACCCATAATTGCCCAGGACACAAAGACTGAAAATAGTTGAAATCAACTTTTCCAGGACACAACAGGTAATTTGTGCATTTAATGCAAATTGTTATCCATAAATAAACTCTTCCAAAAAGAAACAGCAAAGCAGAGAAACAACAAACAAAACTTGCACCGTGAAAGAAAAAAATACACAAATATGCATAAAACTCATTAACAAACCAAACATAGAGGACATTAACAACAACTACACACACACACAACCCAACTATTCTACTAGCCAATCCCACAAAACATCGATAATAACCTGCACATCGAAGGAACCCTACACTACCAACAAACCCTAGTGAAATCAATAATAAACCTGCATAAAAACCAAATAAAAATCAAAACCAACAATAAACAAAACCCACAACACATTGGCAGAAACCTCCATATACACCAAACCCAACGATTGTGCTAGAATACAAATAACCCCTCCCTGCCAACACACCAAAGCCACACACCTATAAAATTGAAATCAACAAACATGTTAAAATCAAAATTAACAACAAACCAAACCCATAAAATATTGGCACTCAACAATTGAGCCAAAACACAAATCAACTCTTCTATTCGAAGAAACCCTCTACTACCATCACATCGGAGGAACACATCCATAAAATCGAGATCAACAACCAAACAATCCATGCTCTATTGATGCCAAACAGAACCACCACTGCCAAGAGACCCAAGAAACAAATCAGCCTCCTCACCCATTTATCCAATGATGCAAAACCAAACCCCAACCACCCAAATAGGCAAGAAACAAGTCAGACCCCTCTCCGACAACTAATGAGGTTGAAAAAGGTAAAAAATCAGCTAACACAATGTTAAGCCGATGTCCTCGCTGATAGAAAAAGGTCACCGATAACAAAACACCTCATTGATGCCTTCTTTCAGTACAACTGAAGGTCTAAGAACCGAAAACAAAAGATGCATAAAACCTCGTCAATGCCTTCTTATGGTGTCGTAGAAGGACCAAAGATCGAAGGCTGAAAACACAAAAAAATTAAGAATAGTAGAACAATTAAAGATCGATGCAAAAAAAGATAAAAGGAAAACAGAAAAAGCAAGCTATGAGATGAAATAAGAAAAAATTAAAACAATTGAGACACGTGGCAAAGCAGCCACCACAAGAAAAAATCACAAAACAAACCGTAACCCAAACACCTAAAAACCAAACTAACTCAAAACAAACCAACTCAAAACCACTATTAAAATCAATAGTGAAAGCTCTCACAATGCAAAATGACAATCTTAACTCTTTTAGTATATAGTATAATAGTAGTTTCTAATGAATTTTATAAACTTAACATTTGTATTATCTAGCATTCAATGCTAGATGATACAAATGTTAAGTTTATAAAATTCATTAGAAACTACTATGAATGCTAGATGATACAAATGTGATAATGTGTTTTTAAAATCTCATCTAATGAGAGAATTTAGTTTCTAAAAATATATAATATAGAAGAAGAAAAATCCCTATATCTATTTATTGATTCAATGGTTTGTCTAAAATCCAAGCAAAGAGATTCATTCGAGATACCTACCCTTTTAAACCATTTGTGGTTCAAAACTAAAGAAAGAATGAGAGATGCATCACTTGATCTTAATTTGTGTCTAAATATTTATGATTTGTCTAATGCCCAAAGGAGAGAATTTTAATCAAGATAGATGAGAGTTAACCCTGAAATACCTTTGATGTAGAGGAGGTTTTTTAAGCAAGCTTTTTTATATTGACTTTCATATCTTGCTATACAGTTCAATTTATCTTCTTGTGACATTACTTTCTTATGTAAATTTCAAATCAAACCCAAAGCATATAATCCAAGCATAAATTGTTTTTAATTGACAAATAATATGGATTATTGTTGCTATGATTTGGGGCGGGAAACTCGTGTGGTTGAGAATGTGTTTTATTTGAGAGATTAAATACACTAATATTATCATTCTTCAATTATAAGAATAAATAATTTTCTAATAATATAGAAGGCTGAGAAAAGGTTGAAGATAAAAGTCATTCTTGTTGAGGTCACTTTGGTGTTGCAAATGCTTTTAAAATGGAAATCTTAGCCATCAAACGTTTTGAAAGTATTGTAATTAAGCCTTTAAGCCAAAATGGTTTCCAACCAATCACAAATTACTACAAATATAATAGAACAGGTGACTCTTACATTTTAGAGAGATCAATTTCTTGGATATTGCATGGTCGAGGAAGTCTTTTTGGTTCCTTTGGAAGCACAATCATGCATCATGAGGGCACAACTTCATTCTTGAGATGTTTATGTGGATGCTTGGTTGATCTAACAACGAGAGTTGCTTAGAGCTGGGGTATTTGTGTATGTATTCAAGATGGATAATTTTAGATTTGAATTTAGGAATTTAAGCTATGATCAGAAGGTTTACATGTGTTGTTTGCTTGATTTTTAATACTACAAAATTACGATTGCCTTTTTTCTTAGATGTTATTGGATCAAATGATCTTATAAAACCTAATCAATTCAATGACCAGAGTCTTAAATTTTGGATTTTACTTGAAAAAACTTACTTTGCCCTAACTTTTTTATGTTTAGTTTAATTTTTTTCCAACTTGTGCTATAGCACTAACCACTAATTTAAGTTTACTTGAGTCCTTTTTTTATATTATTTTTTATATCAAGTATTGTTTTTTTGTCTTCAATAATTGATTTATCACAAGTGACCTTCCTGATTTGTTTTGGTATAGGTTCCTTGGAGTTATCATGTTTTCTTGTTTTAAATTTACCCAGTCAATTTAATAAGTCGTTGTCTTAATATGTTTTTTTAAATAAAATGTCATTCAATATGTTAATATTTTCTTAAAACATTTATTTGATAAGCATAGAGATTTTTAACTTTCTAATATCTTTTCTTTAAAGAAAAATTGTAAAAAATATCTCAGCCACGAAACAATTAGTAGCTGGAATGCCACTATTATTTATTACAGCCTCGCAGCAGTCTTCGCGCAAAAACAAAATTAATGAAAGAAAAGCCAATGGTTGATTTTTATCTATAAGCTAGGAACCCACAACAGTAATGATGAATATGACTAAGGCCCAACAACACTCAAGCCCGGGTTCTTACATCTCTTTTTCTTACAAGGTTGGGCTTAGTTCCCCCTTCAATCTGAAGCTGTTATTGCCTATTCCTCTGTTGCTTTAGCCCTCCCTTGTCTTGCTCGTACCCTTTCTAACCTCATTTGTATTTTAATGAATTACAAACATTCAAGTAATATATATTCATCTTGATGTGTGATTTATGAACATTGATGATAGAAAAAAAATATATGCAAGCTTGGTTGGGCCTAAATATATGCAAGCTTGGTTGGGCTTAGGCCCAACCAAGTTCTCTCTCTCCTTTTTTCTTCTCTTTTTATTCACTACAAGTGGAAATAATCAAATAAATTGACCTTCCTTGGTCCCCTACTGATTGACATATATATAGAATCTTATTTGTCAAAGTCTTTACTATGCGCATAGAAATTCCTGTCACAAAATGCGATATACATGTTTCTCTCTCACGAGATTAATGTAATCTCGTCTCCAAAGGGCTTGACATAATAATAAAAATTTTGAAATTTAATTTGTAGATTTCAAGTTTGAAAAATCTTAAATAATTAGGATTTTATTTATTTAATTTAAATCCATAAAAAATACCGAAAAGAGAATGACGTTTCCTTAAATCTAAGAAAAAGATTATTGTAATCTATAAGGTGGTCCATATCTAAAGGAATTTTGGAATGGATTACTTCATACGGTGCCTAAAAATTCTTCTTAATTATTATAACGGTCCACTCTGAAAAGTGACTACATTCTTTTTCCTTTTTCTTTATGGAATGTATTTTCTTAAGGAATTCTCTTATATGATGCTTTAAAATTATAGTAAAACGCACGAAAAATCAAAAAGTTCAGTTGGTGATTTTTATGTTTATGTCCTAAATAAGATTCAATATTAGTTTTTTTAATTAATAATTGGCTAGTTTGATAAAAACACAGAGATTAAATAATATATAGCGTAGTGGAATTTTGCTATGTATTTTTTTTATGGTTAAAAGTATTAACAATTCGTATGTTAAAATTAAACCCACCTCCCTAATCTTATTTAAATCGTCCTTAGGGTTTTAAAATTAGACTTCACACCCTCTTAAGCATAGTTTGACATAAACTTTTATATTGACTATCGTATTTATGAAGATATTGAAGAATGAAAGTTAATATTATATATATATTATTCGAAAGAATTAAATAAAAAATAAGAGTTAAAATATTAAAATTAATAAACACAATACCTTGATTCTTGTAATAAAGTTTGGAAACATCCCAAGAAAACGTGGAGAGAGTATCTAGAAAGTGTAGAGTAACCATGCAAATCACTGCTTGCAAACTGCGATACGTGGCCTCCAATACAGGTCTCAAAGCCTTGATTAGCGCCTAATTTGCATGCCTTTCGTAGCTTACCCTTTTTATTGGATCGCAAGTTTTTTTTTCTGTTTTTCTACTAGTATTTATCCGGTGGATTCTCATCTACCATAACTCTTATGTCCTATCTGCCATTTTTTTTTTAATTTTTATAAAAAACGAGCACATGTATGCAAAAGAGGTAATAAGTTTGGAATAACATGTTACAAATGTTGAGAAATAAGATGAAAATAAATAAATAAATAAATAAATTATGAGAAAGTATAAATTACCATCCATGTTTGTTTACTACGAGCTTGTCCACATATTGGTTTGTCTTCATTTCCTCAAATATTATTCACATGAAAATAAAATAAAAGTAAAGGAAAAAAAAATGTTTTAGTTGATTAATGTTCTGATTTTTCTCTTTCTCCAACGCAAATCCATAAATATGTAATCAATTGTTAGCAAAGTTAGTTAACTTTTTTTTCAGGGGCTTGAATGCTTGAAGCCATGGAATGAAAGATAGAAAAAATGTTAAACAATCAATATGGTTAGCACAAATGGTAAGTAATTTGATTCAAGATGTGGAGAAGGCTTGAGATAAATTGTGGAAATAATTATTGTGGGCTACAAGGTGTGGAGTATCTTCTTAAAACAAGAATATAAATACGAGTTTCGTTAGGTAAGTATTAATTGTAATGAATACCTTACACATGGAATAAACAAGAAAAATGATTTCAAACGTACAGAATAAGCTAAGTACTAATTCGTTGACTCGTTGGGTTTAGCTTTGCTTATCTACTCCCCTTTTACTTTCTTTTATATGGGGAAGGTGTATTTTATTTTGGATTCTTTTACAATATGTATGAGGACACAAGTTAATTAATTAATCACAATATTGAACTATACCGATTAGGATTTTGCCCCTTCGAATCACTTGGTGCACCCATAAAAAACTTAATAATTTCTTTATGTATAAATCTCAAATTTTAAATCCAAAAAAAAACAATGAAGTAGATTCCTAATTATCAAATGAAATTGAATATTATGAAGATAAATCAATCATTCTTGTAAACAAAGCCGTTCAATTTATATATATCAGTTAATGTACGTGTGCCCTTGAACATAGGTTTAGAAAACCCATCTATATTTACAAGTTTGAAAGTGAGGGGAAATGATTTTAATGATATCAAGATGATTTCTTATGGAACATGTCCCTCTATGATTGATGCCGTCCGAATTAGCTAGTTGTGTTATATATAATGATCATTAATTTGCCAAGATAAAAGTTTACTCTGCACAAGAGGGCTCAGCTAAGGATTTTGTGAATCTCTTAAAACCCAATTAAGACAGGAATTACTGTGTGGCAACTAAGTAATCAAGAACAGTTATTTTTAAGGTTTTCCCATGAGCTTTTATCATCTCGAGTCATGGAATTATAGAGAGAAAAGTTAGAAATATAGGACGAGACCAGACACCTTTATAAAAATCTCTCCACCTATATAAACATATCAAGCTTTGTTTCCAATTGGATAGTTAATTAATCCAGGGATGGAGTGGGATTTCATATTTAAGAATCTTATGCTAAGATTTGAAAAAGATGAGATGGAGTTTACGTATAAATAGTGGTATAGCCCACCGTCGACTAGAAACCCTATAATTGAAAAAAACAATAAAAAAAAACTCCATGTTCTGTCAAATTCAGTTTGATTAAGACAATCAAAAGGCTTATGTTATCCGCATGAAGCTTAATGGAATATTGGTTAGCATCAAGAAACATTTTTTTCTCTTTTGATTAAGACAAATCCAGTAGCAGCTGGGAAAGGGCAGAGTATTCAGCCGGACACGATAACCATAAATAATGATGGTGATGATATAAAATTAATTTAATAAATCACATCATTTTCAGAGATGTGTTCTTAAGAGCTTAATTCGGTATAATAAAAATAAAGAAAAATTCATATTCCAGAGGTTGACTAATAAAGCTGTCCGATAACATTTTAGCGTGTGTTACTTGACCACCAATTTGTCTTCCACGAATAAAAAAATTGACACAGCTAGCAGTCCATGCACCTTCCAGGCTCTTACAAGAAAATAAATACAGTCTCCTCATAATTAGAAGAATACAAAGATGGTACCTCTACGCATGGAAGAAGGAGGAGTACGTTATCTCAGAGCCATTGAATTTAATTTTATATTTTCAGTTTTGAACAATATCTGAGTTTGACGAAAGGCCTTTGAATTAGAACCCATTTCTCTACAAACAAACCAGGGGAAACATCTATTTCCTTTTCCGTTTTGGTGAAGGTTTTAGGGAAGGGGGGTACATGAAATTTCTTCCTTGCTAAATGTATTTGGACGTGGGAAATGTTTTCAGTTGAGTAATTATTTAGATTCAATAGACGTAATATGATTTCTTTTGTTGTTACTTTATAAGTAAAATTCTATGGTTTCAATCATATAATTTGACATGATCTAAGACATGAATAGGATTTTGAGTTTTTTAGGTCAATTTATAAGTTGGCAAATCAATCAAAGTCTATCACAAAACGGAATATTAGATAAATAAATTGAAGAAAAAAAAATCAAAGTTGACCAATCAAGTTAAATCATAAATTAGTTAGTCATGTTGCTTGAATTTAACCAAATCAATGTCTAGTTTGATTAAGAAAACCCAACTAATTTAGACTAGATTTTAGATCATTTGTCAAGTTCTGAATCATCAGGTCATTAATCCATTGGGTAAAGACAAGTTTAGCAAACCAAATCATTTGTTTTTGTCAAATAACTATCTCACCTAAAAGCTTAAGCTATTAGATGAGATCCTAAAATATGATTTATATTATTTTCTAACACATCTTCTCAAGTGAAAGCCTCTTGAACTTGAAACTTGCATACACTTATACTACCTTGTGCTTGATTTTTATCAAAAGAATGGGAGTGGTGAAATTCAAACTCGTAACCACTGGGTCAACAAGACTCTGATACCATGTCAAAGAACTATTTCACCTAAAATTAGATTGTTTGTTTTTAACTAGACGAAAAATAAATTTAACATTGATATGACAAAACCAAACAAATTACTATGATCTTGGACCATGAAAAGATAAGTATTACTAAGTAATTTATGCTTCTTCTTCTTTTTTATCAAGAGTCGTATATATTGTCACATATTGGGATTTGATGGTTTGATGTCATGAACTATATAATTAATTAAATCCTTCCAGCTAGTACCAATTGGGGGTTTGCACTCCGTGGTTACTTCTTCCTTGGCAATCTCGTCTTCTTGTCATGACTGTGAAAAAAGAGGTCAAATGCAAATTCAAATACTTTTTTGTGTTCAATTTAAGTAATAATTAGAGGCAGCATTTTTTGACGTCGTCTTCTCCAAACGCACAATTGGTTAACTCTTGTATAATTAAAGACTAGCCATTTAAAAACAGATATGGATATAGGTGTGGGTGTAGCACTCTGATAGCTTCAAATCTTCGAAACCTCGCACAAAGATTGCTAAATAATCACGTGACCCAAAGACTAAGGGATAAAAACCCAAATCTCCATCTTTGAATTAGGCTACGTTTAATATAGCTGTGGTTATATATATATATATATATATATATATATATATATATATATATATATATATTAATAATTTATTTCATTAAAATGTTTTTATATAGCAGCATATTCAAGAGCTTAAAAATTCATGGCATACAAATTCGTATTTGGAAATAGTTTTGAAATGACAACCAATAGGTCAACACTTTTTTTACTGACATTAAGCCTTGAAGCTCCAGTCAAGCCGAAAGCATGATTGGGCTAGATAGGCTCGTAGTTGCTTTTCGCAAATACCTTATAATCAATGTGCTTTTAATACATTTGAATATATATATATATATATGGATTTTTTAATAAAACAATTTGGTAATTACGTAAATAACATGCTTGATATCTAATATATGTTTTTTTTTTCATTATTCCAATATTTATTTTTTTATATATATATATTTGTATTTTCTCTTTTCCCCTTGTTTTTGATATATATGTTTTTGTTTGTGTGAGGTTTCAAAAACGGATAACAACACTGTGCAATGAAAAAATATACTTTAATTAATTCAGCTCAAGTATATAGTTACAAAAATATTAAACAAAGAATATTTATTGAATAATAAAAATATAGAAAACTCCAACAAAATAAGGCCTTGTTTGTTTCAAGGAAAGTGAATTCCAGGAATTCACTTTCCTCACTTTCC
Source organism: Salix caprea (assembly GCA_964035475.1). Taxonomy (NCBI): domain Eukaryota; kingdom Viridiplantae; phylum Streptophyta; class Magnoliopsida; order Malpighiales; family Salicaceae; genus Salix; species Salix caprea. The sequence goes on along the minus strand of OZ037743.1, from coordinate 26,652,668 downwards.
AGTGTTTGGAAACACTTTGAAAAGTGAAGTCAACGGAATTGCTTTTCCCCACTTTTCCGGTCAACATCGAAAAACACTTTCACACGCGGAAAGTGTTTTCCGCTCCTACACAAAGGAAAAACACTTTCCGCGCACATATTTCCCTCATCTCTCTCTGTGCACAAAGTGAAAGTCACTCGTCTCTCACCACTACCGGTCGCCTCCCTCTCCAGCACCTCACCCCATTTCCCTCATCTCTCTGCGCCAGTCCCTCATCTCTTCTCTTCCTCTCTTCTCCTCATGCGTCCCTCTCAGTCCCTCATCTCTACTTAAAAAAACCCTAAGCACCCTTTCGTCTCTCGCCTCCCTCTCGGTCCCTCATCTCTGCTCTCGACACCCTCTCAGTAACCCAGCAGCCTCTTCCCCACATTTTTTCTTCAAACCAAGCACATCACCCTCTCGTCTCTCGCCTCCTCTCGCCTCCCTCTCAGTCCCTGACCCTTTGCTTACAAAACACTGTCGCCTCTCGCCTCTCTCAGTCCCTCAGTCCCTCTGCTGCTCTGCATCTCGCCTCCCTCTGCAACTCACAGCAAGAGAAACCAGGTACTCCCTCTGCATCTCAATTTTTGAAATTGCCGAGAAATGTGAGTTTTTGATGATATGAGAAATGGGGTTTGTGGGATTTGGGTTACAATTGATATTGCCGAGTATGGTAATGGGTGTGATTGCAAAGAACCAATGTTTTGATTTCGGTTGTTGTTGTTTGTGTTGATTTCTTGACTTACTGTGCAATTTTCAATTTGCCGAGTATGGTAATGGGTGTAATTTTCAATGCTTCAATCACTGCCACTGTAGAATTTCAATTTCATTGACTGTCAGCCTTTGTAAGTTTCAATCTTTGAAATTGCCGAGAAATGTGATTTTTTGATGATATGAGAAATGGGGTTTGTGGGATTTGGGTTACAATTGAAATTGCCGAGTATGGAAAGGGTGTGATTGCAAAGAACACTTGATTTAGATTTCGGTTGTTCTTGTTTCTGTTGATTTGTTGAATTTCAGTGCAATTTTCAATTTGTGCTACTATCTAGTTTTATATAAAATTTATTTATTTGGGGGAATCAATAATAAAAGGGATGATAGTTTTGATGATAGTTTTGATGCCTTCAGGCTAATTTTGCAGCATGGGAGCCAGGACATGGTAGGTTCCAATTTCGGCATCCATGGAAACAGTACCTAAAAGTTGCAACTCTGGCTCGTGAATGTGCCTGCAGAATTGAATCATTGAATGGATACTTAAACGCTGACATTCAGGTATATAAAAAAGAGATTAACTCATTTGCAGGTATCTTATCTTTGATGTCTAAATACAATGCGGTAAGCTACTTTAAGCACTTCGCATTTCATTTATCGCGATCCCATCTCACTAAAGATAGTAATGCTCAAGCCTGAATTGTTTAAATGCTTATCACAGAGTATATGCCAACCTGCTAGCTGATATACTTGCAGGTATCATCAGAAGTTAGGAGCAGAACTCAGGAAGCATGCACAAACATGAGCATATAATCTGGAAAAGCACTGAAGGAACTGTCATTAGCAATAAAAAAAATGGCGCAGCCATCTTCCGCAGATTCCCATATAGAAAATGCAAAATCTGCCTCCAAAACTAGATAGTAGCACAAATTGAAACTATGTTATTTGCAAAGAACACATGGAACTATGTTTTTTATTTGACAAGTATGTTTACTTGTTTAATTCGGATAATTCTATATTTAAGTTTGTAATTTGAACTAATATGTATGTCAATGACATCGAAACTTTATATTTATGCATGACTATTTATTTCTTGATGTTAGGTATAAATATTTATTTCTTGATGTTTATTTTATAGATATTAAAGGGATAATTGCCTTTACCCAATTTTTTTTTATCTAAAATACCCTTCAAAATATTGTTGTATCTATTTATCTTTTCAAAAATACTTCATACCAAAAACAAAAACCCAAATATATAACTCTCAACATAAACTAATTTGGCTTTCTTAATATGAAAAAACAAATTATTTTAAGCTTTTAAAATTGAATAATTTTTACTTACAAAATATTTAACAAACTTATTTCCCTATAATATGATATGACATATATTGTAATATTTTATAAAATAAGCTATGTATGAATATAGGATATAATAAAAAAATTCATCATTATACTTATTTGATTTCATTTTTTTATTTAAAGTGATTAAATATTTTATATTAAATATTTAATATACATAGGATAAACTTGAAAAAAAAAATAATTTATTAATAAATTATTTTCCAGTTCATTTTCCATAACACAAACAAACACAGGAAAGTGTTTTCCAGTTCATTTTCTATAACACTGCCAAACATCGGAATTCACTTTCCAGGAATTCACTTTCCCCGGAATTCACTTTCCAAAAGGAAACCACTTTCCAGCAAACAAACGGGGCCTAAGTAAAGTGAAAACTTCCTAGAAACACAGAAGAACCTTTATACGGGCTAAGAGGATAAAAGCAATATCAAAGTGAATCAAAGCTATGAAGTTAATTTCAATCTATTATGAATTTTTTTTAAAAGCTTGGTAGAAATAAAATAGTAAGCATAACTTAGTCAACGAAATATCACATCACATGTTTATAAATAAAAGAAGTTAAACGATAGCTGAGATGTTGCTTTTGGAAAAGTCGTTTTTTTTTTTAACTTATTTATAAATTAAATTAAATTAAAAATCTATTAAATTATTATTTTTATGTGTTTTTGAATATTCTTTTGTATAAACTATCATAAAATAAAATAAAAATCACTATTTAGCAAAGCATATTTAGAGTATAAACCAACCGCATATTTAGTGTTTATTTAGAAATATGGTTAAGATTGTTTTTTAAAATATTTTTTATGTAGAAATATATCAAATTATTTTTAAATTATTTTTGATATCAATATTGAAAATAATTTAAAATATAAAAAATAATTAATATAAAATAAAAAATGAATCTTCTTTTTCTTCAGAAACGTTTTTATAATAAAAAACATGACATTAATTATGATAAACTGCTTCAAATTTGGGGTGCATAACTATGACATTTTTTCAATGAATCACTTCTGAAAAGAGAAAGAACGGCTCTTCGATTTGCTCTTCCCACGGAATCTGACTGCAAAAATAAATAAAATAAGAAAATAAAATTCAGGATTTGAATTTTTTGAAAAGTTCAATATATATCACAGCCTCCTTTTTAGACACCTTCATTCCCCGTTGGCTCTCTCGCCTTCCATCATTCTCTCTCACAATCATTCTTTGGTATTCCAATTAATATTAACCTCAATTGCATGTCCCCAGAAACATCCTCTAACATTAATTAGTCGACAAAAACCTCTCTATCTCTCTCTGTCCTTAAAATTTAGCAAAATAAACTCCCCCAGAAACACCTTCACAGCATGGCCATTACGACAACTTAGGAGCCAACTTGTGTTTTCTCTCGCTACAAATACTTGGAACTGCTCTCTTTTCTCCGTTCAAAACTGGGTTTTAGCTCAACACTCATACAGCCCAGAAAAGGAAGAACCTTCAGTAGTTAATTACTGGGGTTTGCTCAGAAACTTTGTTCACTCAAAAGAATTCTTTCTTTCTCTTGTTTTAGTCGTCCCTGTTATACATACGTAATTTCCAACAGTCCCTGCTTTTGATAAAGCCAAGAAAGATAGAAGCTTGACATTTGAGAATAGCCGGCGATGGTGCACTCCTATAGATATCATCATAAGTTAAAAAAATGTGATCGTCAACATGCTGAAGAAGAGGAGGTGCTGCTGTCAGCTTTGATGTGTTCAGTAAGCTCGGGTTGTTTCAAATGGACAAGACCCAAGCAGCTTTTCTCTCTTATCATCCTTTCTCTTCTCTCTTGCTGTCTTATTTTATCTCCTCCCATGTTTTCCTCACCCTCTACTTCCTCTCTTTTGTGTAAGCTCCTCTCTCTCTCTCTCTCATGGGTTTTGCTTATTTTTTATCTGCTTCCTTTTTCTTTTTCTCTTCTTCTTCTTTGCATTTGCTGAATTTACCCTTGTTTTTGCAGATTCTTTTGCTGTGGAAAGTGATGCGGTTGCTACTAATAATGTAAATACAAAAGCTTATTTGTGCTCTTCGGTTTCTAATGGTTAGTAATTACTTTCTTCTTGTTGTTGTTTTTTTTGTTGTGCTGTTCTATTCTTTTTTCCTCTTCTTCTATTTTTTTTCTAAGTCAAATTGAATCAAACAGTGTTAGGTATTAACAGCCTTAAAGCTTGTTGTTTCTGATATTTAATTAGTTGTTATCTGGATTTGAGATATAATATGTTTTTATTAAAATTTATTTATTTTTATTTTTAATTTATATTTTTAGTGTTTTTAAATTATTTTGATGCAGTACCTACTATAAAAAAAAATATATTTTTAATATATCTTCAAAAATAATATATGTTAAAAAACATCCACTATACTTTTAAACATATACTTATAATTTATGGAGGCTGCATAAAGTTAGAGAAATGACGGATTTTTTTTTTTCTTCTTTTGGAGAGTTAAGTGGTTACTCCATCAAGGTGAGTGAATGATCTAGTTTCTGTAACCAAAAATAGTAGCCCAAAGTTACGTACCGGGTTAAAGATTCTTTCTTACCTTGTTTTTATTTCTTGAGTTACTCAAAAGTGAGACTATTATAGTAATATGAATTGACGTTTTACTGCTGATTTCCATTAATCTTTTACACTTTTTTCTGTGGTAAATTCAGGAACCATTTGTTGTGACCGAAGCAGTATGCGTTCTGATGTCTGTGTTATGAAAGGGGATGTAAGAGCACATTCTGCGTCTTCTTCAATCTTCCTCTTCACCTCGAGATATAACAGTTCTGCGATGAACAGTGTTTCGAGTTTAGTTGATAAAGATGAGGGATTCCAACATGAAAAGATCAAACCATACACCCGGAAATGGGAAACGAATTTGATGGGCTCAATTGATGAACTAAGCCTTATTGCAACGACACAGAATTTTAGAATTAAACATCATTGCGATGTCATGCATGACGTACCGGCAGTGTTCTTCTCGACTGGAGGCTACACTGGTAATTTTTATCATGAATTCAATGATGGGATTTTGCCTCTGTACATTACATCGCAGCATTTCAAGAAGAAGGTCGTGTTTGTTATTCTCGATTATCATCGTTGGTGGATCATGAAGTATGGAAACATTCTTTCACTGCTTTCGGATTATCCTGCCATTGATTTTAATGGAGACAAGAAAACCCATTGCTTTCCTGAAGCTATTGTTGGTCTTAGAATTCATGACGAGCTCACTGTGGATCCTTCACTGATGCAGGATAAGAAAAGCATCGTTGATTTTCGAAATTTTCTAGACCGAGCTTACTGGCCTCGAGTTAAAAGTATGATTGAAGAAGAAGAACGAGGAGCTCAAAACAAACTTTTTAGACAGAAAGCTCAATCATCGATAAAAAACCTAAAGCAAGTGCATGACGCCACCTTGAAGAAACCTAAACTGGTAATCTTATCTCGAAATGGATCTAGAGCTATAACTAATGAGAATTTACTGGTGAAGATGGCTGAAGAAATCGGATTTCGAGTTAAAGTGATAAGGCCTCGACCAAGGACAGAACTGGCCAAGATATATCGAGCCATCAATTCAAGTGAAGTTATGATTGGCGTGCATGGTGCAGCCATGACTCATTTTCTGTTTATGAGGCCTGGCTCTGTTTTTATCCAGGTTATTCCTCTGGGAACAGAATGGGCAGCCGATGCTTATTATGGTGAGCCTGCAAGGAAGCTTGGTTTAAAGTACATCGGCTACCAAATTCTTCCGAGAGAGAGTTCACTGTATGACAAATACGATAAGAACGATCCTGTTCTTCGAGATCCCAGAAGCGTGTCTAACAAGGGGTGGCAATACACAAAGTCGATCTATCTTGCTAACCAGAATGTGAGGCTCAATCTTAGAAGATTTCAGAGGAGGTTGCTTCGTGCTTACCGTTACTCTGTCGCAAAATTGAATAGCAGAAATCATCTCCAATCACACTAGCTAGTATTCAGTGATTGCATGAAGATATATGGTTCATTCTTATTCTTCTCCACATGCACATGATTCATCTATGTACATTAGAATGTATAAAAGGGCAACTAGCCGTGTACATTAGAATGTATAAAAGGGCAACTAGACTGCAGATGTTTTGAATAAGTCCTCAGTTGAGCACAGAATACTAATAAGCTTATGCGTACATCACACAATGTTTCGAGTATTTTAACTGGGCTAATATTTCTTCTTCAGTTCAGTTTCAGTGTATCGTATCGGTTTTAATATAAAGTTATATTCTAAACCTTATCTAATAACTTGATTTTTTAAATAAAATAATTATTTAACAGTTTTCTCGGTTTATGATCCTTCATATGCCATTTTCTTCTCTTTTCCCAATCCGGTAAAGACTTGAAGATAAATTTCGACGACTGCTGCGTTCGATCATGTGCAGTAGGCTTATCACCACCACCTACAATATATACGTTCTTTCTGAGCAAAGTAAGCTGAAAAATAAATAAAATTCAAATGGTGAAGATCATTGACAATGATTTGGTTAGATTTCCACAGAATTTGAGATTCCCACGTGCGACTCGTATTTACTCAATGATAACATGTGATCACATGATAAGGCTCTGATCCGATATTTCATCAATCTTAGCTCACAAGGAACAACACCTATATATATTCGGGTCACTGCAGAAACAAGTATCTATTATAGTCAACTGTTTGACTATTAGATAGCATTTCGTTACCATGTTAGAATTGAAAAAAGATGAATATAGTTAGAATACAAGAAACGAGAAGAAATTGAATAAAAAACGAAATTACGTTTGCTAATGGCTTAAAAGACACAAATAATATATTTCAAAGCTAAGAAAATAATATAATTAAAATATAATTTACTCAATCATTTAATAATGAAACAAATAATTAAACCAATCATTTATCAAATAAAATATTTTTATGAACTCAAACTTAAATTCTAACGTAGCCAAGAATTCAAGAATTCATGAAAATAATTTCATCACAAATAATATATATTTTTTTATTATCACTCAATCCCTAGTGATCAAATAAATTTCCATTGTCCAAACTCTTCATCACTAAATTCAATTTATTTGAGAACATCACCAATTTTCATTTCTCTCCATATAATAAATGGTTTAATTATTATATTTATTTTTAATTAATAATATTATTTAATTTTCTTTGATAATATAAGAAAACTCACTCACTTAGTAAAAAAATGTTTCTTAAACTTTTTGATAAAAATAAGTATTTGGTTAATTAAGTGTCAATGAATCATCTCACCTAAAAGATTATGTTGTTAGGTGAGGTCCAGTAATATAATTTATATTATTCTCTAACACACCCTCTCGAGTAAAAGCTTTTGAGTTTGAAACTTTCACAGACACACTATTTTATAATTAATTTTTATCAAATACAATGATGGTAGTGAGATTCGAACTTGTGATCATAGTGTCAACAATGCTCTGATACTATGTCAAACAACCATCTCATCTAATAGGTTAAACTTTCATGTGAGGTCTTAGAATATAATTTATATTTATCTTTAACATTAAGTTTATCCATTATATATATATATATAATAATCTACTCCTATTCATGGTTTTTAATTATTACTCCTATATTCTGTTAATATAGATTCTATGATCTATATAGCTGTATGATGTCAATCTACTTATATGTATTTATCCGTTTCCTATATTAAACATGATTTCTTAGCTGTAACATTTGCATATAATGGAAAGACATCTCCCTATCATTGCAAGGAGTTTTTACAGCCCTATTAAACAATCTCTAAGCACTTTCAGTGGTGTTGTACAAAGATACCTCTTCTCAGTTTTCCAATTGTACGAAAGAATTTCCTTATTTGAGATATCTTTTTCTATGTGTGCTACCAAAAAGATTGGCTTCATCAGTGAGAAAATGTGAATAATTGTATTGAAAAACTTGATACTCTATACACACAGACAAACATTTTATACACGAGAAGAAAGCTTATACTAGGTATGCTATCTAATTATGTTAAGTACATATTCATTTGCTACAATTGTTCACAATCAAATCGTAATTGATTGCATAATATCTTGTTTCCTTTCACACTCCCCCTCAAGTTGGAGTATAGATGTCAATTGTACCCAACTTGCTGAGGTACGTATAAAAAATGGGTGCTCTTAGCGGCTTCTTAAAGATGTCAGCTATTTGGTTTCCTGTTGGTTCATAGACTATCTTAATCTCACCATTTTGAATCTTTTCACAAGCTGTGTGGCAATCTAGTTCGATATGCTTGGTTCTCTCATGGTATACTGTATTTGTAGCGATGTGTAAGGCTGCTTGATTGTCGCAAAACATTAATGCTGCCCCAGAATGCGATGCCTGTAAATCCCTCAACAAATATCTCAACCATGTAAGTTCATAAGTGGCTGCAACCATTGAACAATATTCTGCTTCATCTAATGATCTAGACACTATGATTTGTTTCTTACTTTTTAAAGATATGAGTGAGTTTTCAAGGAAAATGAAATAACTTGTCACTAATGGACGTGTAATTGGACAATTAGTCCAATCCGCATCACAATAACTGACCAAACTTAGATGACCTTTTGCAAGAAACAACAAGCCTTGCCCAGGTGCGTTCTTGACATATTGAAAGATTTGGCGTGGTGTCTTGAGGTGGTGTAGCTTGGGTTATTGTATGAACTAACTCAAGGTGTTTACTGCATATGTAATTTTAGGCTTGGTGATGGTGAGATAGATTAGTTTTCCAATTAATCATCGATACTGAGTTGGGTCCTTGATAGCGTCCCTGTTTGTTGATGTTAGGACTAGTTCGGGTTCCATGGGAATTTTGGTGGGTTTCACCCCAAACAAGCCAGCTACTTCCAATATATCCATAGTGTATTTTCCTTGACAGATTGAAATCTTAACCTTTGATTGTGCAACTTCCACACCAAGAAAGTATTTTAATATACCAAGGTCTTTAATTCAAAAACAAGCGTTGAGAAATTGCTTTAGATTTCAAATTTCTTGTTCATCATTTCTTGTAAGGATCATGTCATCAACATACAATAATATCACAGTAATAGATTCTCCACGAACCAAAGTAAATAATGAGTAATCAACTCGAGATTGCTGGAAACCAACGTCTTGAATGGCAAAATAGAATCATCAAAACCAGGTGCGTGAGGCTTATTTAAGGTTGTATAATGATTTGTGGAGTCGACAAACCATCTGCTCCCCCTATCGACGATAGCCAGGTGGCAGCAACATAAACACTTCCTCAAGTAAATTGCCATGAAAGAACACATTTTGAACATCTATCTGGTATAAAGGCCAATCCTGAAGTGCAACAATTGATAAAAGGCAATGGACAATGGTAAATTTAGCCACAGGAGCAAAAGTCTCCTTGTAATCGATACCCTCCCTCTATGTGAGCCCCTTTGCGATAAGTCGGGCTTTGTATCGTTCGATGGTGCAATCTGAGAGGTACTTGATTTTATAGACTCATTTACACCTAATAGGACGTTCACCAAGAGGCAAACGAACCAGGGACAAGGTATGGTTCACCTCAAGAGCTGTTATTTTGGAGTTCATGGCAGTAATCCATGCAGGATCGTGACTAGCTTGTTCATAACTGATTGGTTTAACCAAGTGAGAGATTTTGAAAACAAAAGAACGATGGGTAGTAGACAATTGAGCATAAGAGACATACCAATATAGAGGATACTAGGTGCTGGACATAGAAGGTGAGAGAACATTTGGCTTAAGTGAAGCAACATGATGGGTCTAATACTATTGGAAGTAAGGAGATGGATGAGAGGCTCAACTGGAATGACGAAGGGGAACAGGGTCATTGGGTGTGTGGGTGGCCAGATCGGGTAAAGGGGGGACAATAGGAGGTGATTCAGGGGAGGCATGAACTGGAGCGACAGGTGGGGAAGATTGCAAGGTGTTGGGGTTGTTGTGGAGATCTGTAGTGATTGGAGAAAGGCTAGAGGTTAGTTGTGGTTAAAACTGGTTTAGGGTTGGGCTATGGGTTCACTCTAAATAATCAAGTCCAGTGATATGTGGGTTAGAGAATGGTATAGGTAAAACTGGTAGATCTTGTTGATCTTCGGGGGGGTAATGGAGCAAAGGTAAACATGTGTTCATGGAAGAGAACATCACGTGATATGGTAATTTTGTGGCTGTCAAGGTCATAAATGAGGTAACCCTTTTGATCGAGGGGATATCCTAAAAATAAACACTAACTCGCATGGACATCAAATTTGTGAGTAGGATTGAGATTTGTAGCATAACATAAACACCCAAACACCCGGAGGTGAGAATAATTGGGCTGAACCCCGTGTAAAACCTCATAAGGAGTTTATAGTTGAGTAAGGGTGAGGGGAGTCAATTAATGATATAACAAGCAGTTTGAAGACTTTCTCCCCAAAATTTTAAAGGAACATTAGCTTGGAAACGTAAAGCTCGACTAACATTCAAAAGATGACGGTGTTTGTGTTTAATAACCCTGTTTTGTTGAGGTGTATAAGCACAAGAGGGGTGAAAAATGGTACTATGGCTATCCATAAAAGGGTGCATGGAGAGGAACTCGCCACCGTTATAAGCATAGAGGTTTTTAATGTCACGATTAAACTGTGTTATGACCTAAGAGAAAAAAAAGATTGTAACAAGATCTGTGTGTCAAATTTAAAACACATAAGATGAATCCAAGTGAACCGAGTGTAATCATCTACGATAGTTAAAAAAATAACATGCCCCAGAATGTGTAAGAATTTTGTGTGTTCCCTGTATATCACAATGTATTAGGTCAAAAGGTGCAGTAGATTTTATTGAACTATGAGAAAAAAGAAAATGTGTTTGCTTTGCAAGGTGACATACATCATAAACATGCGTAGAATCAATCATAATATGAGGAATTTTGTTATGGCCTAAGGTAGTAGAGCCCATCAAAATGCTTGCCTAGGCCAATCGTCCTCTTCATTTCCATGTCCTGCACAATACAAAAATCTGGATAAAATATTGCTATACAATTCAATGCTCGAGTTAATTTGCTCACAAACAATAAGTTCACACGGAATTGAGGTACGTGTAAAACTTCGTCAAGAGATAAATCACGTGTCAATCATATAGATCTAATGCTTTCAATAGCAACTTGCCCACCATGAGGTAAACGCATAAAGTCGTGTGGGGTTTTATTATTATTATATGTAGGTGTGAGATGGGATATGTGATCTGTTGCCCCACTGTCCACAATCCAATATAAGGTGGAACGCAGATCATGGTGTGCAATATTACAAATAGGGAAAATTATACCTGTCGTATTTGCGAATGACTGGGTATTACCATTCTTATTATTAAGTGTCTCCATGAGTTGGCTGTATTGCTCGATTGTAAATGTGGGGCTCCCTCCAGTAGCAGAAGTTATTGGACCTCAAGTAGAGGGTGATGCCAATTCTACATTATGAGCCGCAATCCTCTTATTATTGTGAGTCGTTGACTTTTTATTCCTTAGTTGCATGTTCTTTCCATGCCATTTGTGACCCATTTGAAATCCAATGATGTAATAGCAACGATCAATTGTATGACCCTCTTGGTCACAGTGAGAACATTTTAAGGGTTTGTAAGTGCAAAAAGATCATGTGGTTGTTGGAGTGTGTGAGGTCTGCATTGCGTGTGAGTAAGATGAACTTTCACGATGATTTGCCACCTCTATTTATCTCTCGTGTTGGAGAATTAACCCATTGACTCTTCGGGTATCAGGTATGGGATTCATCATCAAAATAGAGCCAAGAATAGTTGAGTTAAAGTCATTTAACCCCATAAAAAATTGCATGACTTTCTCCTTTTCCTCACGATCTGCAAGTGCCTTCAACCCTTCACAATTACAAACAAGGGGTTCATGATAAGCATACAATTCATCCCAAAGTGCCTTGAGTTTCGTATAATATATGGAGATGGATTGTTGTCCTTGGCGGCATTCGACAATTTCTTGTCGAATTTGATAGATCCTGGAGTCATTGTTTTTGGAAAACCTGTCATTGAGATCACTCCACATGATGGCTACTATGTCAGAATAGAGGACGTTGTTGGCAATGTCGGGATGGATCAAATGCAAGATCCATGATAATACCATGTTGTTGCAACACTGCCACATAGGAAATCTGCAATCAGTTGATGGTGGCGCCTTGATGGATTCGTTGATTAATCCAAGGTTGTTCTTGGCACTAAGGCTGAGACGTATTGAGCAACTCTACTGTCCATAATTATTTCCTTTCAGGGGAGCATTGACAAGGGTGAGCCCTAGTGTGTCGGAATGGTGCAAAGCAAGGGGATCAGACATGGTTGGTGAACTGTTGAAGATAACTGGGTCTGTAGATTGTTGGATTGTTGGGTTTGAATCTATTGATTGTGTTCCGACCATGGTGGGAGTTTGGTAGTTTTGTGATTTCTGCTATCTGGGTTGGGTTTTCAGAATTTAATGCTCTGATACCATGAGAAAATGTGAATAATTGTATTGAAAAACTTGATACTCTATACACACAAATAGGCATCTTTATACAAGAGAAGAGAGCCTATACTAGGTAAGCTATCTAATTACATTAATTACAGATTCATTTGCTACAATGCTCTCAATCAAACCATAATTTATTGCAGATTATCTTGTTTCCTTTTACAATGAGAATCTGAAGAAACACTAAGTTCACTCTTCATCGAAGTCTTGACCTCATTTCCGGAAATTACTTGTGGTTCAGGAGTCATTGGTAGCTGAAGAGTTGGGATTTACGTCCTACTATCTGTTTGACAATTCTCTTCTGATACAAACTAGTAGGACTTTGTGAAGGATTGAGGCGATAAACTTCCATAGTGGAAATGCCATTAGAAGAATTACCTAATGGTTCTGTTACTGCCTCTGCATCTTGAAATGGACCATATTTCTGTAGTGTTACGGTATCAAAACATAGGGGCTTGCCTGCATCATTTGCTCCTTTTATTCGTGACTTTCTCAGACTTCATATCGCTGCCATTCTCAATTCTCAATCTCCGTGAACGTGGAGGCGTTCACTCAGGTATAACTTTTGGAATCTCAAATGGTGATCTTGGATTTGATTGAACTGCCTATTCTGCGCTTCCTTGCTGGCCAATGTTTTCTTGAGGTTCAAAACCTGAAAGTTGTCAAATATTTCAAATTGGTATTGTAATCCAATACCCTTGAGTAGAATTTATATCCATTTAATTTCAGAACACAAGGGCAAAGAAAAAGGACGACGTCAACAATAGCTCTCAATGTGTGCAATTTCAGTTTGTAATAAGACAGAAAGAACCTATAAAAGGCTCCATCTGAAAGGAAAGGGAAACAAAAAATCCCACAGTATGATGATATGGATAAAATTTAAATATATATGAGAAACAACCAACTAGAACAACAAAAAACATTGACCCTAGTGTTTTTCTAGTCAACATGATAAGAATCCAGCAGTCCCTAACGTACACGACCTACTGCGTCACATTTGCAGGGCATGTATAAGGGAAGATTGGACAAAATCCACATCCCAAATTCTAGGGAAATAAATTCCATATTACCTTCTCCTTCAGCTGCATAATGTAACTTCTCTCTATGTTTGCACGAGTATCGCCTAGTACAATAGTTGATACACTCCGAGCAAACTTCAAAGTTGGTTTCTCCAGAAGAGTCTCCTTGTGGACTTGCATGGTCTAACTTCAATGTTTTAGCATGTAGCCCACTTGCAGCAAAAAGTCAGTGTATACTAGTAATTAGTACAAAATAGAAATAATAGAGAAGTTGGAATTTTTAGAAACAAGTCAATTTATCTATTCTGCACATTACAACCTCAGGAATCTTACAGTAGAAGTGTGAGTTTGTTGTTTTTTTAAGGGATATTAATCATTGAAATAATAAAAGTCTCATATATTGTTCATTGCTTTAATTAAAGGACATATATATATATATATATATATATATATATATATATATATATATATATATATATATTATTAATGTCGCGACGATGATTTTTTCGCGCTTCGCGCCCCGCCATCCCCTGATTGGGGGAGACAACGGCGTGCGGTGAAATGGGAGTGTGTTTTATAGTCGTAAAATTAAGACTATAATTATCAGGAGTCACCACCTAGTATTAAGGTCACTAGGAATCTACTGGTCTCGAGAGTTTGGTTAAGGGGACTTGTTGTGAAAGGGGAAGACGCATCACCCCCAGTGCACCCTAACTAAGGCAAGCTACATTGTTGTTTGATTGTTTTTCCTAAGTTTGATTTTTCATTGCCTTTTCTAAAGTTTGACGTAGATCTCTCTTCTTGAGAGAATCTCTACCTCGTTAGGAGTTGAAAGGCTAACCAAAAGAATTTTATATTGCATTTTAAAACCATTTTTTTTAACTATCTGCGAGTGTAATGTAATTTTACACTGCGATAACTAAAACAAAATACTTATTAAATTATTTTGATATTTTGGCCAAATTCCAACGGATAATCATAAACTGGTTACGATATCCAATTTTTTTTTCAAAATATGAGAAAGATGCATATATATTTTTTTTACAAAAAATATACATGGAAAAACCTTGGAATTCGGCTGTATGCACGAAAACAACAGTTTTTCTATTTTTTTAATGCAATTTTTGTTTTTTATTTTAAAAAAAAATCAAAAAAAAATTAAATTTCGAGCCTGACCTGGCCCAACCAAATGGGCCAGCCCAGCCAAGGTGGGCCAAAGGCCCAACTCAGATGGACTTGGGTTGGGTCGAGAGCAGCCTAGCCCAGCCCAATTCACGCTGCATGAATTAATTCATGCACGTGAATAGTAAAATGTGGTCGGCCGACCACCACGAGAGGCTCACCTACCACTGCCTCCGGGTAGAGGAGATCGAGGTGGTTCTCCCTGTCGTGGTGCGTCGAAAATAGCCGCCTGTGGTGGGCGGGAGGAGCTCTTGAAGTGTCGGGTCTGTGGTTGCTGCTGTTCTGTCATTGCTATTGCTCTCACCGGAGTCGAAGAAAAAGGCCGAGCTCGCTGTTGGGGCGCTTTTGGAGGTCGTCGGGAACTAGCTGAAGGAGGAAGGGATTTCTTAACATGCTGGTTTTTTAGACAAAGAGAGGCACCATGGGGGAGAGAGAGAGAGAGAGAGCACTGCAGCGTTGAGGAAGAGAGGAGTTACATCATTGAGGAAGGAGAGAGGGCTGACTGCTGCGTGGCAAAGGAGATGATCGAGTTGGTGGTGGCTGGCCGCCGGAGATGGAGAAGAAGATGAGCTATTGTTGCTGAGGGAGAGGACGAGGGGTTGTTGGTTTTTATGGCTGCCTGTGATCTGTCATCTCCCTCTCGTCCTTGTCTGTTCTCTCGTATACAAATTCCCCTGTTTCCATGTATTATTTCCCCAGTTTATCTCCACCTCATTTTTGTATTTCCTCCTTTGTTTAACCCCAAAATTTTCTCCTCTGTTTTCCCCCAGTTTTTCACCCCCTGTGATTTCGTTCTCATGGTATTTATAGGCGGAGGAGGTAACCCGTCCGCCTCATGATACAGCTTCGTGCAGTGATGGGTTATCTCCTATAGCGACAAGCTACAGCTAGGTGGTGATAAGTTGCATCCTACAGGACATGCTACAGTGGTGTGGCTGGCTTCACGACAGCGTGATTGCAACGACGTGCCTGCAGTGGCATGGATGCTGCAGATGTTGGGACCTAGTGCAATTACATTTTGGTCCCTCAATTTGTAATTGTTCTAATTGCACCTCACATTAGTTTTAAACTTCTAAATTTGTGCAATTGTACCCCCGCTAAAATTTCAAAAGCGGCCTTAACTTTGCATACCTTTTTATTTTCATCATTGGTTTTGGATTTATGAGATGTGGCCTTCAATTGACCATTAAACTTAATTTTCTTCAATTTTGCCCCTAATTTCTCACGATTAGTTTGGAAAAATTCAATTCGGTCTCCGAAAACTCCAATCTTCTCAATTGAACCCAAATTAAGCTCAAAAACTTTATCTTTTATCAATTAAATCCTTAACTAAATTAATTTGACCAATTTAAAGTATAATTAAGTCCATGCACTTAATTAAATCCTTCAACTTAAACCTAAATTAATTCTTAAACATAATTATACTTCAAATTGACCCATGATTAAATCAAATTGGCCTATAAAAAAATATAATTATGCTTTTCGGCTTAATTTTTATGCAGATTTACCCAATAATAAATTATTTTATCCTTGAGTCTGCATTTTCCTTCATTTTTGGGCATAAAAGAGGTACGATCAGGCTCTCAAAAACTTCCAAATTTTCCACATCAATTTTTCTACCAACGCCAACCTCTTTTATTTTATTTTTGTTATTTTTGGGTAGATTTTGGGGAGTCACCCAGAAATTGGGTTATGACAATTAGTATAGATGTTAGGAATTTGAATTTATATCAATTATTTAAGTTTGGATATATATTTAATATGCATATTAGTATTATATTTGTGTTGAAAATATATTTGTCATACATTATTCTTTTGAATGCTTATAAATTTAAACTTGCATGAACTCTATGCTTTTTCTAGAAAACTTTCTAATGTTTAGCATGTTTTATTATTATTTGAACTTCATTGCTTACTAGCTAGTCGTGTGTGTGTATAAATATACACACACACAGCAACATCATCATCACCAATGTTTTCCATGGCAACTTAGCTGAAGAAGTGGATGCTCTACGTACCTGGTCAAGAAGAATTGCAGGGCGAAGCAGTTTCAGCCATCGATCCAGCAACTTCTTCAAGCTCTAGAACAAGTCCTTCATTGAACCCTACAATTGTTACAAAGATCGCACTACCTCGTGTTGATACCATTGGTTCGCTGCAGACACATCCTTCAACAATCTAGCCAGGTCTTGACACCTTTTTCCCCTTCCCCTTACAAATGAGGGGAGGCTACTTTTTAAGGAGGCCACAACTCTTCAAAGGTTTTGAGCAACTCTCTCCTTTAACACAAATATACTTCAGTGCACTTATCATAACCAAAATATACCTTTTTGTTTTTTTCTTTTTTTTTGTTCCGACATACTGTTTTTTACACTTTAGTATATCACATATGCCCGTTATTTTAAGTTTTTATTGTAAGAAATTATCATTATGTCCTTGATGAAACACCAATATTCTTGTTTATTCAAATACATTATCATGAAAATAGATCACGGGAATTGATCACGGGGATCAACTAATTGATCATGGGGATTAATTGTGTAATTTTCAGCTTGATGGGAGGAGAAAATTAGTTAACAAATTAATAAGAGGGGTTCCTGAACTACCTATAAATAATAGTCTGTGTACTTCATCTATGACTACTGGTAGGCATAGATCAGAAGGTTTCTCTCAGAAAATTTTTCTATTAGTTTGAAGTTGTGTTGCTGCTGCATTGGGAATTTTTTTCGGAGCTTGAGCTAAAATCACTAGAGGTATATATAATCTAATTTTTTTTTGTTATGTGAATTTAGCATTCGATATATAAAATGTATAGCATGTGGCAACATAGCCTACTTTTCTGTTGTTTTGCTCAGTACATTTGTTAGTGATTCTTGGTGTATTGAGTTATTTAATTTGATTTCCAGTTTATGAACTTGTGTTGTTATTTAAAGTAGCTATTTGTTTATGACCTGCTATCAATGACAAAATGTGTAACTAAAATTAAACTGGAAATTAATTGACGGAAGGAGAGGCCATTGGCCTCTCCCTGTCCATGTGACCGGCAGCCCTTACAGGCCACCGATAAGTGCAGTGACGGCCCTTCACGGGCCATCTGCTGCTTAGGGAGAGGCAAGTGGCCTCTCCCCAGCTGACAAAAGGAGAGTTTACTAACCTCTCCTTGTGCTATCACCAGCGACCCTTACAGGTCACCATTGACAGCAGCGACGACCCTTCACGGATTGTCTACTGCACAAGGAAGGGTCACTACCTTTCCCAAGCTGACATAAGGAGAGGTCACTGGCCTCTCCCCATTCTGTGACTGGCAACCCTTATAGGCTGCCAGTTACAGTACCAGCGACCTTCACGGGTCGCTTGATACTTTAAGAGAAATGGCGACCCATTGGGTCACTATGACAGTACTAAGAATAAATTAATTGATGCGTAGACCTAAGAATAAACAATTAAACCATAAATGTTAGTGAATTTTATGGTACTATCTAATTTTCAATGTCTAGGAAAGTTCCGTCTAGGAAAGTCTTGGTATTTAAGTGTGTCCATTGAGACCCACCTCACTTTCGAAGGAACTTACATCGTTGTAATTTGAAAAAATACTGTTTACTTCACATTGGTTTGTTTGATTTCCTAAGAACCTTATCTAGGCAGCGATATAATTATTAGATGTTAATGAAGTAGTAATTATCATAATAATTTTAAGAATGCCATAACATTCTGATTTTATAAATGATAGTTACATCAAGAATATATATGTGAACTTTATAAGGAAAATTAACATCAGGTTGTAATTAATTAATAAATTTAATTGTTAATCCCCATCGGGATGTTTTTATTTTTATGACTTGATTAGAATAAGATAGTAAATTTAATATATAAAATAAAATTTATCTTAGGCCCACAAGTATAGAAATTTTTATTTGTTAATGTTTAAAGTTATTAGACTTACTAATAATTAGTAAATTTCATGCATGATGCAACCTTTGCCCACAGGTAGGTTGAAATTTATTATTAAATTGACAATGATTAATTTAAATAAAGTTATTTCATAGAATTAAGTTTTAGTTTCCTTGATAATTGTAGTTATTGCTTTGATTGAAATAGTTCCGATGGTGAATGATAATAATTTTTCTGAATGGAAAGAAAAATTTCTTTTTACATTGGGTTGCATGAAACTTGACTTATCGCTCCGTGAGGATGAACCATCCGCCTTGACGTACTCCAGTATGACACTAGAGATTGCTAAACATGAACGGTGGGAGTGATACAATCACTTAAGTCTCATGTTTATGAAATCTCACGTCATTAAAGGCATTCAGGGTTCAATCCCAGAATGAACCAAGGCTAAGGACTTTATTAAAGTTATTGAGGAACAATTTGTCAGTTCTGATAACCGTAGCCAACACCTTAATGAAAAGGTTGTCAAGCAAAAACTTTGACAATTTTAGAATTGTGCGAGAGCACATCATGAAAATGAGGGACATGTCTGCTCAACTGAAGTTCATAGAGGTTGATATTTATAAGTTATTCTTGGTGCATTTCATACTTAACTCTCTCCCATCTGAATATATTCCTTTCAAAATTTCTTACACATAAGGACAAATGGTCAATAAATAAACTTCTGACCATGTGTGTTCAAGAAGAGGAGAGGTTAAAGCATGAGAAGCCTCTAAGTGTTCATATATGGCTACTTATGATAAGGGAAATACCAAGAGAGGAAATCATGCTCACAAACCCAAGAAAGATAACAAGTTGGCAATAAAGAAAAATGACAAGAAGGATGCTTGTTTCTTCTGTAAGAAAAGTGGGCATATAAAGAAAGATTGCTAGAAATACAAAATATCATATATCTAGTTTGTCTGAATCTTTTTTTTTTATAGGCTCTTAGTAATACATGGTGGATTGATTCTATTCTACAATTCATATTGTCAATATAATGCAGGGTTTTCTCAACACAAGAAAACCAATAAGCCATGAACAACGAGTATATTCTGAAAATAAATTATTTTCTCAAGTTTAGGTGATTGGGACATTTAAGTTGATTTTGAAATCTGGATGTGTTTTGGATTTGGACAATGTATTTTTTATTCCCTATTTTTCAAGAAACTTAAAATCTGCTTCAAAATTGGATATTATTGTTTATGATTTTTGGTTTATCAATTCAACCTTTAGTATTTTTAAAGGTGAAAAATTTGTTGGTGGTGGAATAAAAATTGATTATTTATTCAAAATTGGTCTAGATCCCACCTTTGAAAACAATTATTTATCATTACATACAAATATTGGCATAAAGAGGAGTCTTATGAATGAGGACTCCATTTGGTTATGGCACAGGAGATTAGGAAGTATCTCGATAGAGAGAATCAAAAGGTTAGTAAATGATGGAGTTTTAAAAATTCTTGACTTTACTAATTTTGGTATTTGTATGGATTGCATAAAGGGAAAGTAAACCAACAAGACCACTAAAGGTGTCAAAAAGAGTTCTAACATTCTTCAGATCATACATACAGATATTTAAGGACCTTTTCCTACTCCTTTCTTAAATGGTCAAAGATATTTTATATCTTTTATTGATGACCATACACGGTTCATGTTTCTCTATGTTATAAATGATAAGGTTGAGGCATTAAATTCTTTCAAGACCTATAAGGTAGAAGTAGAGAAACAAAAGGACAAGAAAATCATGATCGTAAGATCTGATAGAGGTAGAGACTACTATGGTAGGTACACAGAAAAGGGACGAATGATAGATCCATTTGTGAAATTCCTTGAAAAGGAAGGTATTGTTGCTCAATACACAATGTCTGGCACACCACAACAAAATGGTGTGGCAGAAAGAAGGAATCATACATTAATGGACATGGTAAAGAGCATGATACAGTAATTCTCAGTTGCTTTTATCTTTATGGAGTGAAGCCTTAAAAACTGTTGTGTATATATTAAACCAGGTCCCATCCAAAGTTAATCCTAAGACACCTTTTGAACTATGGAATGGATGGAAACCAAGTTTAAATAACTTACACATATGGGGTTGTCATACTAAAGTGAGACTTTATAATCCAAACATGAAGAAATTAGACCCAATGACAACCAACAATTATTTTATTAGTTATGCAGTAAACTCCAAATGATTTAGGTTTTACTATCCTTCTCATAGTACTAGAATTATTGAGTCTATAAATGCAAAATTTTTAGAGGATTCTGAACCTAGTGGAAGTGCTTGTCCTCAAATGAATGAATTTTAGGAAGCACAAAAGTTGATTGAAACTCCTTTACCTCAAAGATGTTTGATTATGCTTAAGGAAATTCAGAATGATTACCTTGAACCACAATCAATTGCAGAACATTCAACTTATGAGGAACAAGTTCAGATTGAACCTATTCAAACTCTGCCAAATACAAAGGAAGTAGAATTAAGAAGATCCTCTAGAACAATTAGACCTGCAATCTCTAGTGATTATGTTGTATATCTCCAAGAGTCTAATTTTTATGTTTGGCCTAAGGATGATCCAAAAAAGTTTTCACGAGCCATGAGTGGAGAGTACTCCATATTGTGGCTTAATGCCATGAAAGAAGAGATGGAATCCATGGCTAAAAATCAAGTCTGAGATCTCATTGACTTACCAAAGGGAGTTGCAGCCAGCTGCAAATGGGTTTACAAGACCAAAACCGATGCTTCTATAATGTTGAATGATATAAGCTAGACTTGTGGCCAAGGGTTTCACTCAAAAGGAAGGCATTGACCATCATGAAACCTTCTCTCCAGTATCTAAGAAGGATTCATTTAGGATAATCATGACATTAGTAGCTCATCTTGATCTAGAGCTATATCAAATGGATATCAAAACAACCTTTTTAAATGGAGATTTTGAAGAGGAGGTTTACATGAAACAACCTGAAGGTTTTGATGATAACAGTCAGAAAGCTTGCAAACTAACAAAATCTATTTACAGACTAAAACAAGCTTCCTGTCAATGGTATATCAAATTTCACAAGGTCATTACCTCACATGGTTCTATTGAGAACCTTGTTGATCAATGTATATACCTTGTGGTCTGTCATAACCCAATTCTGGGTTATTCCCCAAAATCTACCCAAAATAAAACAAAAATAACAAAAGTAAAATAAAAGGGGGTGGTGTCGGCAGAAAAATCAAGGTGAAACTTTTGGACATTTTTTAGAGCTCGATCGTACTTCTTTTGCTAAGAAATGAAGGAAAATACAGAGTCAAGGCTAAAGTAATTTATTATTGGATGAATCTGCGTAAAAATTAAGTTGAAAGATATTATTATATTTTTATGGGCCAATTTGATATAATCGTCGGCCAATTTTAAGTGTAATTATGTTTAGGGATTAATTGAGAGCCTAATTGAAGGATTTAATTAAGCGTAAGGACTTTATTATACTTTAAATGGGTCAAATTAATGTTATTAAGGGCTTAATTGATGAGAAATTAAGTTTGGAAGCCTAATTTTTAGAAGATTGGAATTTTTGGAGACGAAGCCTAATTTGGGATGGCGGGGCGCAAAGCACGAAAAAATGTCGTCGCGACAGGGTCAATGGGAGTAAAGTTATTTTTCTAATCTTGTATGTACATGATATTTTGCTTGCAAGTAATGATTTTGGTTTGTTACACGAGACCAAAAGATTCCTCTCTTAGAACTTTGAAAAGATGGATTTGGGTAAAGCTTCTTATGTCATTGGCATAGAGATTCACAGAGACAGAAAACAAATAATATTGAAACTTTCTCAAAAGGCCTACATTTAAAAGGTTTTAGAGAGATTCAGACTAAAGAACTGTAACAATTTTGTAGCACCTATCATTAAAGGGGATAGATTCAGTAATGATTAGTGTCCTCGAATTGCATTGAAAAAGGAACAAATGAAATATATCCCATATACATCTGTCATAGGTAGCCTATTGTATGCACAGATCTGCACTAGACCTGACATAGCAGTGGAAGCTGAATGCTTGGTCGATATCAAAGCTACCCAGGATTGGAACATTGGAAAGCTGCAAAGAAAGTCATGTGGTATTTGCAAGGAACTAAGCATTACAGTTTGACATACAAACACACTGACCATTTGGAAGTGGTTGGATATTCATATTCTGATTTTGTACGATGCGTAAATAGTAGAAAGTCTACTTCAGGATATATTTTTCTTCTTGCTAGAGGGGTTATATCCTGAATAAGCAACAAGTAGAATATAGTTGTTACATCTACAATGGAGACATAATTTATTGCGTGCTATGAAGCCACTACACAGGCACTTTGGTTGAAAAATTTTGTTGGTGGTCTCAAAATTATCGATTCTATGGGGAGGCCAATCAAGATCTTCTGCGATAATCGTGCTGTCATATTCTTCTCCAAAAATAATAAAAGTGGAAGTAGAAGTAAACATATCGACATCAAGTACCTTTGTGTGAGAGATAATATCAAAAGGCATGAAGTGTTTATTGAGCATATAAATACTAAATTGATGATTGCGGATCCCATGACTAAAGGTTTACCGGTAAAGCTATTTAAAAATCATGTGGAGTATATGGGATTGATTGAATCATTTTGTACTTAGTCTTAATTTTTGTATACATACATCAAGTTTTTGTAATAAGGTTTTTGTGCACATTTATTACTTTATCCATGAGGATAAAAATAAAGTTTGGACCTAAATGACTTATGACAAGTTTATTCATAAAGTTTTTGACTGCCCATATGGTACTTATTTAGGGGATATTTTATATGTAATACATGGAAGGGATGACTTATTATATAATGGTCTTACCGCCATGATTCACATGTAGTATTCCTTATGTGAGTGGGAGGATTCTATAATTGGTTGAAATAAATAAAACAATGATCATATTAAAGAACAAAATATAATGAAGAGTTTATGTGTCATAAGGGCCAAGTGGGAGAATGTAAGAAATTATCATTATGCCCCTGATGACACATCCATGTTCTTGTTTATTCAAACCCATGATTATGGAAACATATCATGGGAATTGATCATGGCGATCAATTGCTTAATTTGCTCCTTGATGGGAGGAAAAAATTAGCTAACAAATTGATGAGAGGGGTCTCTGATCTATCTATAAGTAATAGTCTATGTACTCCATCTATGACTATTGGTAGGCATAGATCAGAAGGTTTCTCTCAAAAAAGTTTTCTATTATTTTGAAGCTGCCTTGTTGCTATATTAGGAATTTTTTTCGGAGCTTGAGCAAAAATGGTTGGAGGTATTTATAATCTAAATTTCCGCTGCTATGTAAATTTAGCATTCGATTATATAAAATGGATAAAATTTATTATATAGAGCTCTGAAACAGACCCTCATAAACCTCCTCGAAGAATTTGAGTCATGAGATCAAGTTCCATTTTAAGTGGCGAAACATCCGATCGACTAACCAAGAGGTTGCACCCTTCAACGTTTGACAACTCTTAGGTAACTCCCCTATCAGTTTGTGCTCATATCACTTCTTTCATTCTATGTTGAACTAATATCATACACACAATTAATGGGATTGCTTTTCAAAATATATTTTATTTAGAAATATATCAACACATCAAAATAATCTTAAAACACTAATAAAATTAATTTGAAACAAAAAATAAACTTAAAAACACTTTTAAAACATAGTCTTACAAACATTAAAATCTATTTGAAATCATCTCATTCAATTTCAACTGTTTTTTGTTGCTTTACAATTGTCACACCCTCCGCGAGAGCGCGGCGTCTCGGCGATCCTCCCCGCAAGCCAGAGAATTCATGTCGGGGTTTTATCTTTATTTTCATGAAAACAAGAGTCGCCACCTAGTATTATGATTACTAGGAAACCTAAAACTGGTCTTTCAGATATTCTAAGGTAAGGGACTGGTTGCGTAAAGGGAAAGTTTTAGCACTCCTAGTACACCATACCTAACGTAAGTTGCTTGGTGTTTTTGTTTGTATTATGATTACTATAATATTGATCTTTCAAAAATATATTGTATAAATGATGATGACTTATTATTCCTGTAAAAATATTTTGGATGTTAACCTTTTTAGGATTCATTTATCCAAATACCGACAATGAATAATAACGAATTATCCCCGCCAATATTTTGGATATTAACCCTTTTAGAATTTATTTATCCAAATACCGACAGTGAATAATAACGAATTATCCCTGCCAATATTTTGGATATTAACCCTTTTAGGATTTATTTATCCAAATATCAAAAGTGAATAATACGAATCACCAAAAATAAGGTTTTTATATTTTTTGGAATATTGGCCAATACCCTTTGGATTTTACAAACATGTTGTAAGATCCAAAAAAATGCAAGAAATTATTTTTTTTCACGAAATCCATGCTAAAACACATTTTTTCTTCAAACTCCGAGATAATATATATTTCTGAAAGAAAATGAATTTTCAAAAATATGCTAGTGTATTGGCCATATGCACGAAAACAACACATTTTATATTTTCTTAAAAAAAAATTATTTCCAATTTTTGTATTTTTTTTAATCTTGATGGGCCAGGCTGCCAGCCCCCTGCATGGAGCCTGGGCTGGGCTGCCAGCCCCCTGCATGGAGCCTGGGCTGGCTTCTGCCTGCATTGGGCTGGCTGTTAGCCCGCCACCAAAATGGGCCAGGCTCTCGGCCCACATAAGCTCGTATTGGGTTTAGGTCCACTCATCTTCATACTGGGCTTCGGCCCATGCCTTTTCTCGGGCTAGAAGCCCAACCTTTTTCAAGGGTCATGCCGGACGCAAGGCCCGACCCAACTGACCCGCGGGGAGTGAATTAATTCACTCCCCGTGCTTGCAGAGAAAGAAGATGAATAGTAACATGCAAATTTTGGAGTGTGACGAATGACGTACCTGTTAATATCATTGGGTAGAGGAGGTCGAGGTGGTTCTTCCCGTCATGGTGGCGTCGAAAATGGTGGCCGTAGTGGTCGTCAGAAAGTGCACGGTCACGTTGTAGTCGATGGGGTTGTTCTGCCAATCCTTGCCTGAGAGTGTGGATGGGGTTGCCGGAGGAAAGGGAGCTTCTGGTGATGATGGGGTGGTGCGAGGTTGTTGGAGTTGGTGGCCGGAGTTGCTGAACCGAGAGGGGGAGAGAGAGAGGATCTTCTGGTTTTAGAGAGAGGAATGGTCGACCGACCGAGAGAGAAGAGAGAAAAAAGGAAGAAAATAGCTGGGGATACGGGGCTGGTTTTAAAAAAATTTGCTAGAGCTTTTACGTGAATTCTTCCCTCCTGATCTTCTGTTTTTTTTCTTTTCTTTCGTCCTTTTCTCCTCCTTGCTTCTCCCCTGCACACAGCTATTTATAGCAGATAAAAAACAACCCTTCGGCTGCCAGAATGTTTAATGCAGGGTGCCGCTATTGAATACTTAATGCAGGACGCGCCTTAACATTCAAGGCCGGGCACGCCGAAAAATTGTGCAATTTTCAAAAATATTTAAGAAGGTAAAAGTATGATTTGGTCCTTCAGTTTATAAATTGCTCTAATTGTACCTCCAATTGGCCTTAAACTTATGATTTTATACAATTATACCCCATCCAAAATTCAATCTCAACCTTAGCTTTGCGTGCCTTTTTATTCTGGTCCTTGGTCTCTGATTTGCGCGATTTAAACCTCAATTGACCATTAGACTCTCAATTAGCTCAATTTGGCCCGATTTCTCATAATTGGGCTTGAAAAAATTCAATTCGGTCTCCGAAAATTTCAATCTCATCAATTAAACCTGGATTAAATTCAAGAACTTGATTTCTCATCGATTAAGCCCTTAATAAAATTAATTTGGCCAATTTAAAATATAATCAAGTCTTTGCACTTAATTAAATCCTTCGATTGGACCCTAAATTAATTCTCAAACATAATTACACTTCTAAATTGGCCAACGATTAAATCAAACTGGCCCATAAAAATATAACCATATCTTTCGACTTAATTTTTATGCATATTTATCTGATAATAAATTACTTTAGCCTTGAATCTGTAATTTCCTTCATTTTGGGCAAAAAAAAGGTACGATCGAGCTCTCGAAAACATCCAAAATTTCACATTGATTTTCCTACCGACACCAACCCCTTTTATTTTATTTTTTTGTTATTTTCGGGTAGTTTTGGGGAATAAGCCAAAATTGGGTTATAAAAACAATTATAGAATCTTCAAAAAACAGTGGTTGCGTCACCTATTCTAAATCTATTCGAAATCATCTCATCCAATGTCAACTGTTTTTTGTTTTCACAAAGAAGAGACTTGAACACGAGATCTCTAGAGGAAATGGATCTTACTGCCAGTTGATCAGCTACATGCTCATAGCCCATTACAAGTTAAATTGGCCATGATCAGAGCTATTACCTCATTAATCAATATTCTAACCGGGTCAAGAATTGGCTCTCGTTTTCATGTCAAAGAAAGCGTGAAAGGTTCTTGCTGCAAATTTTGACATTAGACATTGAAATGGCTAGGCTTGTTCCATGGAATTAACTATGTGGATCGCCGGCCTTTCTTCCACTCGTGTCTCTCTGTCTCTATGAAAGGATAACTTGTCTGTGGTTGATATTTTCTCAGTGACATCACATTCCCATTCTAGTGTTTGATATTACTGCACAAGTTGCTTTGAATCGGTTGCTCAATTCTTTTCCCACTAGGAGGAAAGACACACATACAATTTTTTGTTTTATATTGGTTCTCATAATTATTAATAACTGAGACCAATTTGGATTAAAAATTCTGTTTTTGATTTTGATCTTAAACAAACCATTAACATCTATAAAAATTGGAATATTCTTACAAAAAGAAATCATTTTTGTAAATCATTTACTTTCTATCTCTACTTTTCTTCTTCTGTTGGCCTCGTTACCCATCAAACCATCAAATAACAGTAACATGCTTGGCCCCCCCCCCCCCCCCCCCCCCCCCCAAAGTTTGAGTGGTCGTGCCTATTTTATTACAAAATCATGTGCATGAAACAAAAATAAAACGACCTTTCAAAAGATCTCTGAGGTCCATCTTCATTTATTCTTAGAATAATATATATATATATATATATATATATATATATATATATATATATATAAAATAAATATCTAAGAGATGACTCAGTGATAAGAGTTTGGGGATTGTTAGAGAATAATATAAATCATATTATGGGGCCTCACTTAAAAGCTTAAGCTTTTAGGTGAGATGGTTCCTTAACATGGTATCAGAGCCTTGTTGACCCAGCGGTCACGAGTTCGAATCTCACCACTCCCATTCTATTTCATAAAAACCAAGCACAAGGTGATGTGGGTATGTGCAAGTTTCAAGCTCAAAAGGCTTTCACTTGAGGGAGTGTGTTATAGAATAATATAAATCATATTATGGAGCCTCACTTAAAAGCTTAAACTTTTAGGTGAGATGGTTCTTTAACAGGGATAAAAGGTTTACTCTTCTTGTGGTCTTAAGTTTGAACCCTATGATTACTAATATAATAAACACTAGAGATTTACATGGTCGTTAACTTTAGAGCCTATGGAATTAGTCGAAGTATGTGCACACTGACCCGGACACCCATTTTAATTAATATATATATATATATATATATATATATATATATATAATTGTGATCTCATGGCCCAATAATGCGCGGACTCTTGTATATTTCTTAATGAGTCCGATTTTGTGCTAATTTTATTCTTATTCTAAACGAGAGTCAACTGTTTCTGGAAGACCACCACATTGTACCAAATATTAGAGGACAAGGAATGCCCGGTCGCCCTATATTTATAATTAAGCTTCTTCTACCATATTGTGGCCATGGCTTGAGAATAAAGCGCACATCAATTGTAGGCTAATTAATAACATTATAATTTTGGTGGCTAATTAACAAACCCAAACCATAATTTGTTAAAGTAAGATACCGGATTCTTTATTATGAAAACCACTCCTACAATCCCACAAAAATCATTGGATTGGTCAAATATTTTATGCTTTTTATACTGGACTTTCGTGCTTAAATCTATTTTAAAATTTAATTTTTAAAACTAAAATAACTTTTTTCAAGAATAATATTAAACTCACAAGTGTGTCCGCTGCTGTTACTAACATTGCTCATGTGGCATGCACAAAATTTCCATTGACTTTGGCGTGCCCTCTATGATGCATGGGTTAGGCCACCAATGAGATCATTAGTCATGTAAATAAATCAAGAAAAAGGGTTGGAGCCGTCCAAAATCTGTCTTGCTTTATTTACATGACTAAGCTGAATAATTAAGTAATTAAAGATGGTTAATCATATGCATAAAGCCGCATTTCAGTGGGTTTCCAAATGGATGGGGACAAAGCGGCCTCTCGCACACATAATTTAGCACTGGCCTTCATCATCATGCTCGTCACTTCCCTGTCTCTCCATATATTTTTATACTTGAGGCTTTATAATTAAGTATATGGCTGTAATCTGTACAGGCGATCATTTACATTTACTTGAGGGTCTATTTGGGAGAGCGGTTGCTGTAGCTTTTCAAAGTGCTTTTCGTGCCGAAATACATCAAAATGATATTTTTTTTTATTTTTTAAAAATTATTTTTGACATCAGCACATCAAAATGATCTAAAAACACCAAAACATATTTATTTAAAATGAAAAAAAAATTGATTTTTTTGGAAACGGCGTTTGAAACGCCGTCCCAAACGGGCACTGATAGTGAATTATAACAGTAGCATGGAATGCGAGAGGAAACTTTTTATTTATTAATATATGTATCCAAACTATATTACACATTTTTCAATTAATTTCATGAATTTTAAAATTAACAAATACATAAATATTTAATAAATATACCTCATGAACAAGCCCGATAAGAAACTTTTAGGTACAGCTTACCCTTTCAGTGACAGAAATCGTTTATTCAGCAATTAAAAATATTACTGATTTCTAAGTCAATGAAGATTATAGAAAATCTTTAAAGGTTATTTGTTCATATATGATTTATAGTGCTGTACTTGACAGAATCTCAGAAATAAAGTTACAAACAAAAAGTCTTAGCTCCCACCACGTGTGAACGGTTTCAAATATCGAAAATGTACTTTTTCTAGTGATTTGGTCGTTAAAAAGAGAAATTAATAGAGAAAGAGAAAAATAAATGTTGATGGTAGATTTATATTATTATGATTTGAATTTTTTCTTTTTTAAAGTGATACAAATAATATATATCATATTAAAAATATTTTAATAATAGTTGTTTTTGAATTGTTTTTTATTAGAAGATATATAAAATTATTTATTTTATTTTTAACATCTGCATATGAAAACCATTTAAAAAAAGAACATAAAAAATATTATTTAAAAAAAAAATACTGGCTCTAAATGTATTTGGTATTGTGATACATTTTCTTTTTAAAAATATATTTTACTTGAAGTTATATTAAAAAAAGATTTTTATTACTTTTAATATTAAAATCATTGGATAAGACTAAATAACATGAATTTAATATTTATTCAAGTGAAATATATTTAGTCACTGCAGTCTAATATGCAATACTCAAATATGGAAATTAAAGAGAGTGGTCCTCTATGTCCAATTTTAATGGACCATGAAACAAAATTATATGTATCTAAAAGAAAATAATTAAATATTGCAATGCATCTATCAATATCAAAATTAGAGGTGTAAAACATCCACCAAGCATGTAATAATGATAGGCTTTATTCAAAGTAGCTCAATTACTATTTCAAAAGCACTAATTTCCCGGCCGAATTTGAGAGATGACAAATAGACAAACCGCAAGTATCAAAGTACCTTAGACAAGTAGTAATTGTCAACCGATTAGAAAATTGTTTTTTAAAATGATTTTTATTTATAAATATATAAAAATTATTTTTTTTATTTTTTACAAATTATTTTTGACATTAGCACATGAAAAATATTTAAATATATTATTTTGTTTTAATTTAAAATAAAAAATAAAAATAAAAAATCTTTAATTTTTTTAAAAGTATTTTTGAAACGTAGTTCTAAATATCCCGTAGCCTAGATAAATTATATTTTTTTAAGAACAATAACTTTTAAAATAATTTAAGAGTAAAATATAATATTTTAATGTATTTATAAATGAAAAATACTTTAAAAAATAATTTTTATTACATTTTCAACCTCGTTTAATAATTTTTATTAATTTTTTATTACATTTAAAATATAATTTTTAAATCTCGTTTCATCACCACTGTGTATATCTAAATTTTAACTCTGTACATTATTATACTACTTCGAGTATGTAATTGTTGTAGCTACTTCGAGTATGTAGTTGTTGTAGCATACCATTATACATCTCCATCAATTTAAATATACAGTAACCTTTGTGATTCTGATCCAACGATCAGCATTAGTTAAATCATAACTCATCCATGCTACAAAATTGCTTTGCTGTGGGGAAAAACAAAGAAGCAAAACAAGTTTCCAAGAGCAAATGATCAAATGACATTGTCACCTTAATGACGAATCGAAAAAGGGACTAATAACAATTTTGGTCGATTGAGATGTTATTGGAAAATGAGTTAATCTTTATGAGTAAAATCAACTGGATAATTCTCCATTATTAAAAAAAAAATTAAATCGATCCTCTATAAAATTGAATTGGATATCATCTTGTGCTGATTTATATGAGGTATATCATCATGCGATGATTTATATATATTAAATTGATCCTCTTTAGGGTTCGTTTCAAAAACAATTTAAAAAAAAATATTTTTTTTTATTTGAAATAATTTTTTTAGTATTTTTAAATATTTTTATGTGCTAATATTAAAAATAATTTTTAAAAAACAAAAAAATATAATTGAGAACAAAAAATAGTTTTAAAAGTAAACTCGGCACAAATCAAACCAACTGTGTGTGTTTGTTGAATAGACGGTGAAGATGATATATTTGAATAAAGGAGGGCTGGCCCACAAACATAATGAAGGGCAGAGATGATGAATGACTATAGTGTAAGGCACCTAGAGAATGAGGGGCCATATTGATGCTTTGCCAGGGGACATACGAAAGTGTTAATACAAACCAAGTGTCTAAGAGATTATCATCATCACACCACAATACTCCATAATCTTCCTTTATATTGCCCACCTCCAAACACTATCATCACCTTGTCGGCCTCTTGAATCTCCCATTTCTCCCCTCCCTGAACCCCAAGCTTTCCTCTCTCTCTCTCTCTCTCTCTCTCTCTCTCTCTCTAAGCAAGATCAATCAATCCTATTCTCTTTGATTCAATATCTCCATCTATAAACTCCCTTTTTCTATCAAATATATCTTCAATTCTTGTTCAAGCTATCTCCTTGGGTTCTAATCCTGACTAGTTATTCGTTCTTACTTTCCTTTTTCTTCACTCCTTTCTGACACAGAATTAATTAACCATGAAGAACCAACATATTAGCCTTCAAAGAAATAGTAGCTGCAGCAGAAGCACAGGAAAAATGATCCCAACAAACTACATGAGATCAATCTCTGAACATGAAGATCATGACTCTCAACTCTCTTTCCGACGCCATAATAATACCAAAATCTATTCAAGGTTTACTTGTTTTTTTAGTTCAATTTTCAAGATTCTATCTTTCCCAAATACAATCATCCCTACAGCGTGTAAATGGCTATCAATCCCAACTCATAACCTGTCCATGACCCCTTCTCTTGGCCGGAAAGTCACTGGAACCATCTTCGGAAATCGCCATGCCCATGTCAGCTTCGCGGTCCAGGATGATCCGGGTTCTGAACCGGTTTTATTACTCGAGCTTCCGATGTCCACGGCAATGTTAGTTAAGGAAATGTCGTCAGGTTTGGTCAGGATCGCCCTGGAATGCGATAAGGTTCATGCTCCTCGGGTTCAGGCAGGCCGGCAGGGGAAGCTATTTAATGAACCCACATGGACTATGTATTGTAATGGAAGGAAGTGTGGGTACGCCGTGTCGCGGAGGTGCACAGAATCTGATTGGTACGTGCTTGGAACCGTTAAGAGTGTTTCGGCTGGCGCTGGGGTTATTCCGGTGGTGGAGGATGGGCGTAAGAGCGACGGTGGAGAGGGCGAGTTGTTGTATATGAGGGCTAAGTTTGAGCGAGTTGCAGGCAGTCGTGACTCAGAGGCATTTTATATGGTGAATCCTGAAGGAAATGGAGTGCCTGAACTCAGTATTTTTTTACTAAGAATATGAGAAGAAACAAAGACTTTGTTGTCTATGATTTATTGTTATTAGGTAATGTAAGGTGGAGGTGCTTGTTTAGTTAAATAATTAATGACTTGTACGATGCTTGATTTATATTTGATTTTCTGTTTGTATTTTTCCTTAGACTTTAGATTTTATACATTTTCCTCGTTCATAATAACAACAGAACAAGTCAAATAATTTTTATTTTGTTATGGGGCTTGGATCATATAAGAAATTACTTTAGAAATTTCCACCATTTAAATTGAGTTATAAACATTATTTCACAAACAAATATCAAAGTTGATTTGATTTTGATTTTAATTTTAATCTTCACACACATATTTTATTTTTGAAATCACATAAATCATACTAAATTTAATTAATACATGTGACACAATTTGAAGGGATGAAGTACCAAATAATTAATGGATACTATAATTATCTTCAAAATTTAACCTTATTGTTCTACTTTTTATTTAATAAGTTTTCAATATTATAAACAGAGAGAAAAGAAGAACAATATTTAGAGTGAATAAACTGATCAATTGGAGTCGGAAATGTTCTGAAAGAATTGATCATTATGACTTCATTATCTAAATCATTTGACTTTGATATAGTACGTGATTGTGATTTATAAAATGTCATGGATAGTCGGCCATAAACAAGAATAAAATAACCCAATAATCTTATAATGAGTTGACACACATGTGAAAGATATCTCTCTTTATTATTTAATATTCTTTTCATATATAGTCAGATTTTGAGTAAAGTATTTGCATTTAAATTGTACTATGTTTGGGCTTTTAAAACTTGTTTTATATATATATATATATATATATATATTAGTCATTTACCCAAGCTTTCCCGTGACCGGAAACATATTTTTTTCAATGCAAAAAATATTAAGAGTTAAGATTTTTTAATACATTATAAATTTGAGCAAAATAATAAATTTATACAGAATTTCTACGAGGCGCGAGTTTCCAATAAAATATATATGAATTTTAAATATATATAAATTTATTTGTTTAACGAGTTTTAACGAAATCACAAACATAAAATTATCATCGTTAAAAAAACAAGAAGATTCGAATACCTGAATCATTTAATTCACTGTATTAGGATTAGTTCATTTTATAATCTAATTTAAATTAAACACAACACTAAAATATGAATTGTGAAAACACATACAATAACTAAACAACAAAAATAAATCGTTGATTTTCTACCTATAAAAAAGAAGAAAACATCATTGAAAATTCATTGTTACGTTACCCTCATTATCATGACCATAACAGTTAAAATTATTATCACCATTAGTACCCAAACAATTAAAATCGTTAAATTGCCCCAAAAAATAAAATAAAAAAACAATTTTACAAAAAAGCAAGAAAAAAAACAATCACTAAAATTATCAATATTATTACGCAATAATGAAACCATAATATTATCTCAAAGAGTAATAAAAAAAACTTTAACAAAAGAGCAAATAAAAATAATAGCGAAAAAAAAAGACTAAAATAAATATTATAAGCATAAGAGAAAACACTAAGAAAAACAAAGGGAAAAAGAAAGAAATATTAATTTTAAAATGATCATCAACATAAATTATAATTTCAGGACTAAACCAAATAAAAATAAAACCCAACAAAAAATAAAATGACAAAAATTAAAAACCAAAACTAAAAGATTAAATGCATAAATACAGACAAAAAACAAACATTGTCCAAGAAGGACCAAAAAAACCAAAGGAAGTAATATTGAATAAAAAAATAAAAGAATAACGGCCAAAATAAAAACAAAATATATAATTAATGTCAATAAAATGACAAAACTGCAACAAATAAAAACTTTGAGATAGAAAAAATTAAAGAGTTTTTTTCTTAAAAAAAATAATAGTGCAATTTTTAAAAAAAATAAAAGAATAATGAACGAAATAAAAAGTAGCATATAGAAAAAAATTCAATTGTAGGACAAAATTGAAACAAATGAAAACCTGCATGCCAAAAAAATTACAGGAACCAAAAACAAAATAAAAAGAATAAGGGCTGAAATGAAAAACATCATATATGATCAATTTCAATTGAAGGGTGCAATTGTAAACAATCAAAAATTTCATTGAAGAAATCAGGAAGAAAAAAAGAAATAAAAAACTAGGGACCAAAATGAAACACTCATTAAATATAGAGGACCAACATATATTTTGCCACTGTAGGAGAAAGAAAAAAGAGGAAAAGATAACCCAAACAGCTCTGATCATCGAACCGCCAGACAACGACACACGTACCACCAGGACGAAGAGAACAAAATGGTCTACCTGGAGAGACGACAATCAAACATTTTCAACCACTGATTGACACCGTACACATCGTCTAAAAGACACATACGCGCGTAAACTTATAGCGCGTGTGGAAGACGCGCCTGTAGTAAACTCAAGAAAAAATATTAAATAAATACACCACTGGGCCCAGCGATAACCATGAAAAAACTAGGCATGAAAGTACCACCATTCTCCCAGTGTCTGACCTTTGATTTTGTCGATTCTAAGGGCATTTAAGTAGTTTCACTGTGCACAAAATATGAAAAACCTAAACTATCCTTGCCTCCTGCGCCCTGTTGTGCTCCACCCGAGGGAAAAGTCGATATTTCACTATTCAAGATCAAACAAAAAATAAAAAATAATCACAACCAGCTTTCGTCTTCTTGTCAGTATCTAGGGGTAAATAAATAGTTTCACTCTGCAAATAAAAATGAAAAAGACCAGAACACTCCCAAACAATTTGCAAATGTCACAAAGGTCTCCTGTAAATATCCAAAATACCCCCGACATCGAGGGTTGAATTTTATGGCCCGAGAGGCAAAAAAATAATTTAACTGTTGAAATCTACAATGATCTATGCCTAGAGACATAATGAAACATCGACACATTTTATATTATTTGTAATATTTGAGATGATATATATGCGTGAATAAAAACTTGTTTTCTAGCTGTTTTTTTACAAGTCTAATGTGTTAGTATAAAAAAATATTTTTAATTAAAAAACACATTTGAAAAAAATATTACATAAAAACATTATATTTATTTTAAATTTAATATATTCCATTTTTTGTATACAATTCCCCCACAACAATTTCCATTGATTTCGAATTGAAAATAATAAGGCAGAAAACGAATCAATACCTCAGCGTGTGAACGAGAATCGGGCAGGTGATAAATCAAGTGTGTGTGTGAGAATGATTTCCGTAAGGCATATAAGAAGTGATGATATCTGCTAATGTGCACGCGTGCATCCACTTTGTGCACAGCAAAGCTAAAGAAGAAATTGATGATAACTCGACTACAGCCAAATGTCAACTTGGAGAGTAGATTTTATGCTTTATTATTTGTCTGCGAAAGGTGACATTAACTTCAAAATATTTAAGGTTAGGTTTAGCTTTAGTTTAGATGTAAGTGCGCATGATATATAAGAGGGGGTTGAAGTTGATTAATTATAATAGAAAGGCTACGTAATGCGGCTATGGAATTTTAAATATGGTATGCATAATTACCGATTATTATTGAAAGATTTTAATATTAATTTTAATGGAAGATTCCCTTAGAAATCGTTTGTCTTCGACGTTTTCATTAAATATATAAGAGTTAATGGTTATTTCGTTTTTTTAATTACAGAAGTGATACATTTACTTGCAAATCGATTGGTACTTATTTTCTGCATAATACTACTATAAAATTAGAAAATAGCTATGGAAATGCTAGTGAAAAATTGGTAATTACTAATATAAATGATGATGAAATAAAATAAAATAAAATAATAATTTTTTTGTTGGCAACTTGATATATTAGTAATGATATGGAATTGCTGAAAGAAACTTTGTCAATAAATTTAGATGAATTGAAATTTGATGTTTTTTTTCTCCTCCCATTCTTCTCTTCTCCTCTATTCTATAAAAAACAAGAGAGACTTGGGGATGTTTGACATTGCATTTCAAACGTTTTTAAAATAAAATGATTTATTTTATTTTAAATTAAATTTTTTTGATGTTTTTAGATTATTTTGATGTGTTCATGTTAAAAATAAATTTTAAAAAATAAAAAAAAAACATTATTTTAATATATTTCTAAGTAGAAAATACTTTAAAAAACAACTTAAATCACATTTCTAAACAGACACCTGACCTGAAAATCCACCACCTCCTCTGACAAATCTAGCCACCAAACTTGATGGCGTCAATCTCTATCGGTAAATAATATCAGCTTGTCTCTTTTGGTTCTATTTCACTCCACGCAAGCCTATCCCAAAAAAAATTGCAATCCATTAACGTGTATGGTATCCATAATTGAGAATAGTTAAAATATATTAATTTTGATTGAATTTTTTTGAATTGGATAATTAGTTGGGTATTGATTTTTTGTTTTATTAATTTTATTGTTTAGTTCAAACTTTGATGAAAAATTGAATTTTGTGTGGAATTGATATCAATGAGAGCAGACCGTGTTTCAACATACGAAGTGTTTGATATTGAATTTATTAGTAATAAAAAGTTGAATTTAGAATTGAAAGATATGCAAAAGGTATACGGGTTTGGACTCTATTATTTGTGTGGCTATGGTGGCTTAGGTTCTGTCTTAGGATTTATTAATAATTGAGCTTCACAAATCAAGTTTTAATATTAGAAAGTTTAATTAAACCCAATAATGATTTGGGTTGCAATTAAGGACTTAATTGAAGAGAAAAATCAAGAGTTATTTTGGTCAAAATTGTATAATTTTAATAGTCAAAGATGGATATGTAATAAATTGTTAAATCTAGGAGTCTAAATTGATTCACTCCAGCCCACGAGGGGAGTGAATTAAGTCACTCCCCGCATGCAAAAACAGAGATGATGAATAGTAACATGACAAATTTTGGAGTGTGACGAACGGCGTACCTGTTAATACCGTTGGGTAGAGGAGGTCGAGGTGGTTTTTCTGGTCGTGGTGACGTCGTAAATGGTGGCCTGTGGTGGCCGAAGTGGACGTCGGAAAGTGATCGGCCTGCGTCACTGCAACGGCTGCAGCTGATACTGCCTTCGCCTGAAATCATGGATGGGCTGATGGCGGGGGAGCTTCTAGTGATGACAGGGAGGTGCAAGGTGGTCGGAGTTGGCGCCATGAGTTGCTGACCGAGAGGGAGAGAGAGAGAGAGTTTTCTAGTTTTAGAGAGAGACAGAGTTGACTGACCGAGAGAAGAAGAAAAGGAAGGGAGCTGAAGCTGTCAGGGCTGGTGAAGAAGATTACGTGAATTTTCCCTCCTGATTCTCTGTGTTTTCTCTGTTGTTCGTGATTTTTGCTCTTCTCTTCGTCGATCTTCCCGTCCTCTGTTATTTTCTCTCTTCTCTGTTTTTATTCATCCTTGTCCCCTTCTCTGTTTGTGAATTCTCTTTGTTCTGCTCTCTGCTCTCTACGTAAAATACTCTCCTTTCATCTCTTCTCGATCCTCCCTTTCTCTCTTCTTTTTCTCCCCTCTCTGTATTATTTCTCCCCCCCCCCCCCTTTCATGTCTCTGCATGCAGCTTTTTATAGCAGGGAAGGCAACCCTTCGTCTACCCATGGCGTGCAACGAAGGGCTGCCGCCTCTACATTGCCCAGTCACGGGTATTGTTGCAGTGGACGTACCTGGTATTGTTTTGGTAACTGCAAAGTGCATGCACGCCTGCAAGCGTAGATGATTTGGGGAAAATACAATTTGATCCCTCGATTTATAATTGCTCTAATTGCACCCCCAATTGGATTTACATTTATGATTTTGTGCAATTGCGTCACCGTTAAAATTTTGAGGGTAACCTTAGCTTTGCGCGCCTTTTTTATTCTGGTCCTTGATTTCTGATTTGCGCGATTTAACTCTCAATTGACCATTAAACTCTTAATTCATTCAATTTGGCTCCCGATTTCGCATAATTGGCTTGGAAAAATTTAAATCGGTCTCCAAAAATTTCAATCTTATCAATTAAACCCGAATTAAATTCAAG
Organism: Salix caprea; assembly: GCA_964035475.1. Classification (NCBI taxonomy): domain Eukaryota; kingdom Viridiplantae; phylum Streptophyta; class Magnoliopsida; order Malpighiales; family Salicaceae; genus Salix; species Salix caprea. The sequence continues at coordinate 26,613,699 of OZ037743.1, read as the reverse complement.
AATTTGATTTTTCATCGACTAAGCCCTTAATAAAATTAATTTGACCAATTTAAAATATAATCAAGTCCTTGCACTTAATTAAATCCTTCGATTGGACCCTAAATTAATTCTCAAACATAATTAAACTTTCAAATTGGCCAACGATTAAATCGAACTGGCTCATAAAAATATAATTATATTCGATAATAAATTACTTTAGCCTTGAATCTGCAATTTCCTTCATTTTTGGGCACAAAAGAGGTACGATCGAGCTCTCGAAAACATCCAAAATTTCACCTTGATTTTCCTACCTACACCAGCCCCTTTTATTTTTATTTTTTTTTATTTCCGGGTAGTTTTGGGGAATAACCCAAAATTGGGTTATGACACTGCATATGAAGGAAACAATGCAGATAAGGATAAAGCATCTAGCAGTCGTGTTTCACATGAAGATTTTTTTCACATCTGAATGCTAAAAGGATTTTCTTTCCTAATAGAATTGTAATTGTAAACAATAGTTGGAGATAGATTTTGATACAAGATTTCTCTATATATTTGTATGTAATTCTGCTGTAAATAAAAAATAAGAAACAAAGAAACTCTCACTCATAATTTCATTTTGGTATCAAAGCGGTGATCTTCTCTTCACTACGTAAAGTTTTTCTTTTTTCATTCCTTCTATCTTCTTTGATATCATGACTGAAGATAAAAGTCATGGAATAACTGAAGTAACAAAGGAGATGGCTATCTCCTCATCCAACATCTCTAATGTAGATATCAGTATAGCTCATAAATTAAGCTCCATGTTATTGAATGAATTCAATTACCCTCCTTGGTCAAGAGCTATCATAATTGCTCTAGGTGGAAGATCAAAATTGGGATTTATCAACAGCACAATTAAAACTCTAGAAACTGGCACGTAGGAGCATGAAGCTTGGTTATCAAAGGATCAATTAATTATGTCTTGGATCCTCAATTCAATGGAGCATATTCTAGCAGAAATTTTTAGCTATTCAGAATCTTCTTTAGATCTTTGGAATGCTATTCGTGACATGTATGGAAGCCAAAACAATGCTGCCCAAATATTTCAAATTCAGCAGGATATAGCCAAAATTAATCAAGAGGGAAAACCTTTTGTAAGTTTACTGGGAAACTTAAAAAGGTTGTGGAGTGAACTGAAGGTGTATCGACCACACACCATAGATGTTGTCATTCTGAGTAAACGAACAGAAGAAGACAGGATTTTTCAACTATTGGCCAACCTCAATCCTGATTATGAGTATCTTAGAAGTCACATTCTGATGAATTCTGATCTTCCATCATTCCAGAATGTGTGTGCCACAATTCAACGTGAAGAAGTTCGTCGAAAGGTCATGAACTGTTCCACTGCTTTTAGCAAATCTGACGTGCATGCATACCTTACACGTCCATTCTCTAAAGGGAAAAACTACAAAAGCAAACGACTGGATCTCAAATGTCACCATTGTCATAATATTGGACATACAGTTGATCGATGTTGGAGTCTGCACCCAGAACTAAAGCCTAAATTTATGAAGGATCACAAAGGGAAACATGCTACCCCACATAAAGCAAATTTGACAACACATTCCAGTGAATCATTTACTTCCAGCCCCGTTGCTTTGTTGAATGAGTTTGCAAGTTATTTGCAAAACAAACATTGACAAGGAACAACCAACAATGAAGGACATAATCAATCAGCAGCCATTATCAGTCAATTTGTATAATTTCTAGCCAAAACAAACCTTGAAAATAGTCAAGGTATATTACTTGCATTTATGACTGCATAAGAGATTGGTGGTTTTCATGATTTATGGGTTATTGATTCTGGTGCCACTGATCATATGTCTAATAAATTAACCAACCTTACTGACTTCTTTGTTCCTTCCACCCCTGTTTATGTCTCGGTAGAAAATGGGAAAGGTGCTGTTGTAAGGGTAAAGGGAAAATTAAAGTTGTGTCACAAATAGTCGAGTCTAATGTTCTTTATGTTCCCTCCTTTCCTTTCCAATTACTCTCTGTTAAAAAGATAACTTCCTCACTAAATTGTGAAGTCTGACTTCACTACTTCACGCTAGACCCTCAAATTTCCAAAAGTCTTCAAGCAATGACTGCTCTGTCTGCTCCTATCAATGAGCATCTCCTTTGGCATTATTGTCTTGCCCATCCTTCAACAACTGTCTTCAATAACATATCTCCTAGTTTACATAAAGGAGTTCTTGATTGTGAAACCTGTCATTTTGCAAAATCATTTAGACTGCCTTTTAAACCATCCTTGTCACAAACTTCTCAAACATTTCAAATTATACATTCAGATGTTTGGGGACCTTTCTCCTCTTCCATTGATGGTTTTAGATACTTTGTAACATTTATTGACGATTTCTCTAGAGTTACTTGGATCTATCTACTAAAATCTAAATGTGAAGTCTTTGAATTCTTTAGAAATTTCCATGTATTGGTCACAACTCAATTCTCAGCAGAAATTAAGATCTTATGTTAAGATAATGGCTCAGAATATGTCCCATAATATGACACACTACCTAAACTCTAATGGTATATTGCATCAAACTAGTTATGTTAGCACGCCACAACAAAATGGCTTGGCTGAACGTAAATCTAATGGAAAAAACTTGAGCCATCATGCTACAAATGAATGTTCGTAAATATTTTTGCTCCTATGGAGTTCTTACTGCAATAGATCTCATAAATCGGCTACCAAGCCAAGTGCTAGATTTTAAATGTCCTCTTGAAGTTTTGGAGGAGAAGGTGCACGATATGTCATACCTGAGAGTATTTGGTTGCACTTGTTACGTGCACTTGCCAACCATTCAACGTGATAAACTTGACCCCAAAGTTGTGAAATGCATCTTTATAGGTTATTCACAGACTAAGAAGGGATACAAGTGTTATGATCCAGAATCCAAGAAGCTATATGTCTCTAGAGATGTTCGATTTGCAGAAACTAGTCCTTATTTCAAAGAAACTAGTCAACAAGGAATCCTCCAAGAATTGTTTCCTCTGCTCAGTACTGATCCTCCTATTGAAAATCTCATTGATGTGCAACAAGTAGCTATAGACATAACAACATCTTCACCAGTAGCTGTCAACATAGAAAACTCTATTAATGCTCCTCTTGCAGATGGCACTAGCTCAATGGAATGCATACCATCCAATATCCAATACAAAGGAGAACCTCTGCGATGTAATCCACCACGAGCTCATCAACCTCCATCCAAACTACAAGATTATGCACGATACACTATCAGGTATCCACTTCATAAAACCTTGACGTATCAAAGACTATCACCTCTACACAAAGCCTTTCTCACAGCAATCTCCAGTGTTCATTAACCAAAAAATTTTCAAGAAGCTCAATCTCAAAGTGTCTGGAAAAAGGCTATGGCAGAAGAATTGATAACTCTCAAAGAAAATAAAACTTGGAGTATAACTCCTCTTCCTCCTGGAAAACATGCAGTTGGGAGTCGTTGGATATTTAAAACAAAATTCAAGTCTGATGGATCGATTGATCAACACCAAGCATGCCCTGTTGCTCAAGGATTTACTCAAAAAATCGGCATTGATTACAAGAAGACCTTCACTCCAGTTGCAAAAATGACCACTGTCAGAGTCCTCATATCTATATCTATCAACAATGGGTGAAACTTATCACAAATGGATGTTAAAAATGCATTCTTACATGGGGAGCTTGAAGAAGAAGTCTTTATGAGACTTCCACCTGGACACCCTCAAGGTGGAGATTCCAGAATGGTGTGTAAACTACATAAATCAATTTATGGGTTGAAACAAAGTCCTCGTGCTTGGCATGCTAAGCTAAGCACTGTCCTTGAAACTCTCGGTTTTAAAAGAAGTTGAGTTGATTCTTCCCTATATGTCCAACTCAAAGCAAATGACAATCTCATGGTTCTAATATACGTTGACGATCTCATCATCACAGGTAATAATAGTGATTCTATTGCTCTGTTGAAAAAGAACCTTCAGCTCAAATTTCCAATCAAGGATCTCGGGAATTTGAAGTTCTTCCTTGGAATTGAAATGGAAACTTCTAGTACAGGGCTATTTCTAAATCAATGGAAGTATGTCATAGACTTGCTTCAAGATGCTGATTTGGTACACTCTAAAGCTGCAGCCACTCCACTAGACAGCAAATTAAAGCTTGCAGCAGATGAAGAAGCCCTTGAATCTCCGAGTCACTATCAGAAACTGGTTGGCAAGCTGATATATCTAACTATCACGTGACCCGACATTGCATTTGCTGTTAGTCTTGTAAGTCAAAACATGCATGCCCCAACTATTCATCACCTAGGTATGGTGAAACGTGTTCTGCGATATTTGAAAGGATCACTTGGTAGTGGCATCGTTATGTGTAATAACAGACATACAAACATTATGGGATATTCAGATTGGGCCGGTAATGCACTTGATCATAGATCAACTACTGGTTATTGTATGTTTGTAGGTGGTAATCTTATTTCGTGGAAAAGTAAAAAACAACATGTGGTGGCTTGTTCTAACGCTGAGGCTGAATATCGCGCTATGGCCTTAGTAGCCTGTGAGCTTATATGGCTGAAATGCCTTCTCACTGCCCTAAGGTGTTCATACCATACTCACATGACTCTTTATTGTGATAATCAGGCAGCAATGCACATTGCATCTCATCCCGTGTTTCATGAACGCACAAAACACATTGAAGTGGATTGTCATTACATTCGGCAACAAGTTCAAACTAAACTTATTGCAAGTCACTATGTGTAAATTGAATAAGAGAAGATTGAATCTGCAATTGTGTATTGTATTGAACCTTTGGAGAGAAATATATACAACTGATTACATGATTATCTCTTTCTATAATAAAGCTATTTACTGCTACAATAATGCAGAATTCTAAGGGATTCAATTACATTCAATGAATCCTAAAGGGAAACAAATACATGACATTAACTGTAAATACATTATGGTAGATTAACCTTCCAACACTCCCCCTCAAGTTGGAGAGTGGATGTCTTGCAATCCCAACTTGCGAACCATAGGAATGAAGAATTCCTTTCCCAATGGCTTAGTCAAAATGTCAGCCAACTGATTTTCAGAAGTCACAAACCTTGTCTCTACAGAACCATCTTGAATCTTATCTCTTATAAAATGACAGTCCATTTCTACGTGTCTCGTCCGTTCATGGAAAATGGGATTCGCTGCTATGTGTATCGCAGCCTTATTATCACAATACAACAATGCTGACTGCTGATGCAACACACCCAAATCTTTAAGCAAGCAACGAAGCCACATCAATTCGCAACAAGCTCCCGTCATAGCACGATATTCTGCTTCAGCCGAAGATAGAGATACTATCTTTTGACGTTTTGATCGCCATGAAATCAATGAGGGACCTAGGAATATGCAGTATCCTGTGGTCGATCTTCTCGCAAGTGGGCATCCTGCCCAATCTGAATCACAGTAAGCTCGCAGTCTAAGATCACTGGTTGCGGAGAAGAAGAGGCCTTGACCATGCGCAGATTTCAGATATCTCACAACCCGCAAAGCTGCTTCCCAATGATCCTTTCGAGGTTGGTGCATAAACCTGCTTAATATATGAACAGAATATGTAATATCTGGCCTTGAAACCGTGAGGTATATCAACCTCCCAACCAACAGCCTATATTGCTCAGGATTTTTGAGTAATTCACTTTTGTCAGACAATTTCAGACTGCGTTCCATGGGAGTATTGATGGGAGCTGCTCCCAGCAAACCTGCATCCTTAATAATTTCCAATGCGCATTTTCGTTGAGAGATAAAAATACCAGCATTGGATGTGGAAATTTCAATACCAAGGAAATACCTCAATTTACCAAGGTCTTTAAGATGAAATTTTCTATGCAGGAATTTCTTGATGTCAGTTATGCTTAGAGTATGATTTTGGTTCCGTGACAGTTTCAATTTTGGCAACAAAAGAGTGATAAGCAGGGTTATATCTGTGGTATGAAACAAAATTGGACAGTGGATATCGTGTACCTTTGGTCGGAGCTGGAACGAAGGAAGTCGATTGATCAGAGTAAACAGCAGAGCAGATGTAATCCTTGAGTTTAATTGGAGGAATAATTTGGTGGCTAGAGCGACGTTGGGTTACTGGAGGTGGAGTTGTAGGTACTGGAGAGGTTTGGGACGGTTGAAGCTCAGGCGAGATGAGGGATTGGAGGGGTGGTGGTTCGATCGGTGAAGACGGAGAATGTGGATTTGGAATTGGGGAGGATTGTGTGGATGATGAGTCGTTGGCTGGAGAGGGCGTGTGGTCTGGTTGGATAAGTGGAGGTGGGCTGGGCCGAAGGTGATGATGTAATGGATCGTGAGATGGGGCTGAGGTGAGTGGAGGTGGGCTGGGCTGTGGGCGGAGCTGAAGGTGAGACTCAAAGGGATCATGGGGTGGGGCTGGTAGCGGAATGGGCTGATGAATGGGTCCAGGCGAAATGGGTCCAGAAATTTGGGTTAATGGATTTTAGGCTGATGAATGTGGCACAGGTGAAGGGTTGACCGTGGCATATGGTAAAATATTTTCATGAAATTTTACATCCCGGCTAGTAAAAATCTTTTTTGTTGATAAATCGAATAACTTGTATGCCTTTTGACCGATTGGATATCCAATAAAAATAGAGGGAAGGGCACGTCGGTCAAATTTGTGAGAAGTGTGAACATTAGTGGCATAAGCGAGACAACCAAAAACGCGGAGATGAGAATATGAGGGTGGTTTGGAATAGAGAAGTTCAAAAGGTGTTTTGAAAGAAATAACTGGTGAAGGTAGCCGATTAATTATGTGGACAGCCGTGAGGGCACATTCTCCCCAAAATTGTGAAGGGAGTTGAGCATGGAATTTTAAAGCACGGGCAACTTGTAAGATGTGTCGGTGTTTGCGTTCCATTACCCCATTTTGTTGAGGAGTGTAAACACAGGAAGTTTGAAAAATGACACCTTTATCTTGAAAAAAAGAGCGAAGTGAGATAAATTCGCCACCATTGTCACTTCGAAAAATTTTAATGCGAGATTCAAATTGAGTGAAAATATAATTGAAGAAATGTTGTAAAATTGTTTTCGCTTCATTTTTGTGACGCATTAAAAATATCCACGTGAAACGTGTATAGTCATCAACAATGGTGAGAAAATAACTAGCGCCAGAAATAGATGAATGTCGATAACGACCCCAAATGTCACAATGTATAATATCAAAAGGCTTGGTAGATGAAATAGTACTAGTACCAAAAGATAGACGACTTTGCTTAGCCAAAGGACATATATGGCAAGCATTTTTTGACTCAACGGAAAAATTTTAAAAAAAATTAGTGAGGAAACTTAAACGGGAAGGTGAGACATGTCCTAGATGATTATGCCACAGGTCGGTAGAGGAGAGGGTAAGGTTGCATGCAGGATGATTTGTGGTTGAGGAAGGTTTGGTGAAGGTTTTCTCTGTCGCCAGTGCCACCAAATAGTATAGGCCGTTTCGTTGTTTACCCAAACCAATCGTCCTCCTCGTAGCCAGATCCTGCAAAATACACCAATAAGGGAGAAAAGTCACTGAACAGTTCAAACTCCTTGTCAAACGACTGACTGACATCAAGTCAACTTTGGATGTAGGCACAGATAATACATCATGCAGATAATAGACTGAATTTAAGGGTGAAGACCCTTTCGCAACAATATCTGCCTTGTCTCCACTAGGTAACAGCACAGGTGGTAGTGAGCAGTTCTTATTTTCATTCAACAATTCAAGTGAAGAAGTGATATGGTCTGTAGCCCCACTGTCAATAATCCAGTTATGGTTATCAAGTTCAGACAAACCTGGCTTTGTTACTGCATTTGCTTTTGAACTAGAACTGTCCTCGTGATTATTTAGGAGTGACAAAAGCTGCTTGAGTTGGGTTTCTGATAACGAAACCGTAGGCCTTACCTCATCTTTATGGGACATTTCAGATACCTGGTTGGCTAAAGGAAAGCCATTGTGCTGACTGCCAATTGACTGACTGCCAATCGGACTTGGTGGGTACCCATTCATCCTTGCCCGTGGGTGTCTCGGTGGATACCCATTTAATTGAAAGCACTTTTGCACCCAATGTCCCATTTCTCCATAATAGGTGCACTGCGGTCGTCCCCTTCCCGACCCAAAACGACGCCGATCTTGGTCAAAACGGCGTTCTCCTTGCGGTCGAGTATCACGAGGCTGAGAACCACGATTCACTGGAGAATGATATGGGCGATCTATTTCTGAGGCAAAATTTCTTCTTCCTTGATTGTTATGTCGTACTGCCATGGCAGCGCTTCCACCCATCGCCTCTGTTTGTGCAACGCTGAGAAATCTTTGCTTTTCTTCTTGGCAGACTGAAGAATACGCTTGGCGAATGGATGGCAGAGGACTCATCAGCAAAATTTGGCCTCGAATTGCAGAGTAAGTTTCATTCAAACCCATTAAGAACTGCATTAATCTTTGTTGGTCTGCCTGCGTTCCATGTGCTGTGTCTGTGTATGAACCCAATTCGTCCCACAAACCTTTCAATTTCGTGTAATATGTGGAGACAGGGAGTTGTTCCTGTCGAAGATATGCAATGTCTCGCTGAATCTCAAATATGCGAGGCGCATTGCTTTGAGAAAAACGCTCCTGTAAATCTTCCCAGACTTCATGAGCGATGGGATAGTAGATTACACTATCTGCAATTTCTGGGTTCAACGTATTGATGATCCAAGAATGGACCATATCGTTACATCGTGACCAAGTAACATAGCCTTTAGGATCAGTCTTTTCTGAAGGAATTTCAATTGAGCGATTGATAAATCCGAGTTTATTCTTGGAGTTTAGGGCGAGAGTCATGGCCCTTTTCCATCCAGAGTAATTGTCTCCATTCAGTGATTTGGAGACAAGGATGAGGCCTGGTTGATCCGAATGATGGGTGAAGTATGGATTTGAGATATCAGATTTGCAGAGGTTTGATATGAGGTCTGATTTGGACGAATCAGATGAAGCAGCAATGTTGCTGGGACTTGACAGATGGATTTCTTCATTGGCCATGACAGTGAAGGCAGAAAAATTTCGTGAGAAATTGTGAGGATGTTTATGAAGGATTTTGAATGCAGAGGTGATTTCAGGATTTCAATTTACGTGAGCTCTGATACCATATAAATTGAATAAGAGAAGATTGAATCTGCAATTGTGTATTGTATTGAACCTTTGGAGAGAAATATATACAACTGATTACATGATTATCTCTTTCTATAATAAAGCTATTTACTCCTACAATAATGCAGAATTCTAAGGGATTCGATTACATTCAATGAATCCTAAAGGGAAACAAATACATGACATTAACTGTAAATAGATTATGGTAGATTAACCTTCCAACACTATGTGCGTACAACAGATCAATTAGCAGATGTGTTTACCAAAGTTCTACCAACTACTCAGTTCCATCTGCTTGTAAGCAAGCATGGATCCATCAATTCATTGAATCCAGCTTGAGGGGGTGTATTACAGTGAACATCATTCAACTAAAAAATCATTCAATTCATTCACCTAATGAAGTCTGTCAGAACTCCTTTTACCCATGTTTAAAATGTGCTTTTAAAAAAAGAGGGAGAAGTTAAGAAACTAAGACCAAATATAAAAATGAGAGTTTAAGTTCTTCTCCAAAACAAACTATAGGATAAAAAGATAAAGGTAAGAATAGGTGAAAAAATAAATTCGAGCCAGCGATAAATAGGCCAGAAAGCATAAGAAAACGAAGGATACCCCCTGGCCAAAAAAGAGAGAGAGATAAAACCACAGAGAAGACGATGAAAAGTAAGAGAGAAAGTAGGGAGAAAAAGAAGGAACACCCGTAGAAGTATAGAAAATAACAAAAAAAAAGAAAAACAAATCCCAATAACGATTAACCAGTAGAGAGAGAAAGCAAATCGACCATAGCTTTTCAAGGCTTTATCTCCCACCGTAATAAGTATAAATAATATAATCATAATTGCTTCGTTTTAGTTTATCTTCTTCTTCAACAATGAATGCTCATATATTGCCACTTGTTAAACGGTTGGTTGTGGCAGGTACTAATGTAATTAATTAAAATTATTTAAAATCAAATAATTAATTGTTTACAGTAATGAAAGCTCATATATTGCCGTTTTAGTTTATCTTCTTCTTCAGCAATGAAAGCCATAATCATAACGATAAAACTGATTGTTTTAAGATATAAAGAGAGTTGAGGTCGTCGATTCCCATTCTGCCCGCTGGCCCCGTCTTGTGAAATTTTTGACAAGCCAACGCTTGAGTTTGCCCCATACTTTCTGCTATATCTCATGCAGTCCACATCGTTCAGTGTTCAATATGTGCGTAGATTGGCATCACTACAAAGTTGATTGATATATTTATCTCGAGTCTCTATCGTATTTATTACAGGTTACTGTTAAGTCACATTTCACATTTATTGAGTCATGGTCCTGATGCAGATCCTTTTATTAATCATAAATTCAATTAATTTTTTATATATTCTGGAATACGAGTGAAAATACTAGAATAATCTTTTTTATATATGTTTTTCTTTTCATTTTTTTTTGTTTTAGTTTTAATATTCTACATTATATTAAACATCAATTCCATAGCAGAATATTTCATAGACATTACAGTAATTACGTAAAAATAAACTAAAAGAGATTATTGAGTCCAGTTTTTGATCAATTTATTTTGCATCTATCCGATTAACGTCATTCAATTTTTGCCAGTTCCTTTTCAAGACAAAGGGAACGAATTGGCATTCGAATTAGTGTATTGAAGAAATTTAAGATTTAATTCTAATCGTGAATATTGAATGTTCTTAAAGAATAAAAAAAAAAATTATATTTTATTATTATTTATCAAATAAAAAATTTATATATCCATAAATTTTTTATCACATTTTGAGCATCCATTATCTATTATTATTTATTAATATAAAATATTTAATATATATGTGTGTGTGTGTGTGTGTTATGTACAAATATATTTATATAATATAAATATATGTTTCGGGTTACATTCAAGCAGGTTTCAGATCGGATTTAACAATATTCATGCTCTGTTCAGTATTCATCAGGCTTACAAAAATCATAATTATTTAAGTAAGGTTAGTATCCATCGAGTGTGGATTAAATTATCATATCTAATCATGAATATTGAATGTTGTAAAGAGTAAAATAATTATAAATGCATTATCAAGATACATGTTAACAACCATTGGTTTTGAAAATTTCTTAAAACAAAAATTAAATCTACAATTAGTTGCATATTTAACCTCCACCGAAATAGAAAGTTTTGAAATTACTTCATTCTACATGAAGATTTAAATATACTCTTGAGTGCATATTTATCCTCAACTAAAATAAACACTAGGACTATTTTTATTCAGAGTAGAGTACATAATACTACAATTTGATTTAAAGGACCTCGCTTCACTCCTATTAAGAAAAACTATAAACCTGTTAAAGTTTCACAACTCAAGATATAGTTTATTATGAGTATACTTGCCCGCACGCTGCGATGAATTTTTATTTATTTATATAGAAAACTGATTGATTTTGTGCATATTGTAATTGGTTATCTTAATATTTAATTAGTAAAATTATAATAGATTAAATCTATTAGAAATAAGTTTTTGTTTCACCTAAAAGAAATAAGTTTTTGTTTCGCCTAAAAGAAACAATTAAGAACCAAAATTAAGACCGTATATATATAAATATAGACAGAAATAGAGACTATTTAGAAATATATCTAAAAAATAAAGGAATTAAATAAAGAATTAAAAGTATATGAGCCGAAATGAAAATAAAATATGTAAATAATTTAAACAGAAGGATTAAATTAAAAAAATTAAAAGTGTTGTCAGGAAAAAATAAATAATTCTTTTATTTCTTGATTTAGTTTTGATCCCTTTACTTTTTTTCAGTAATTTTGTTATAATTTTAAATAATTTGTTTTTATTTATGTATCTATATTCTTAGTTTTGACTTTTAATTTTTATTAGAATTTATCTTTGTATTAAATGTAGCTTTGGTTAAAAATTGAGTAAGTTCACCTTTGGTGGTGTGAAATGAAAGTAAAACCCTCTCTTATGCATGTATAGTTAATCTTCAGTTGTTAGTTATTTGTTATATTTTTTAAGGCGTTAATATTAAAAAAATATTAAAATATATAATTATTTTTAAGAGAAAAAACCTTTCAAATAATTTTTCTCATTATTTATAATTAAAAAATATATTAAAAAACTAAATAATTGAAAGTCTTGTAGATTGATTGTTTCGCTCTAATGTATAGCATTATTAAGAAAATCAAGAACCATTAACATTTTTTAACATGTTATAAAATTTGGTTTTGTCTACGGCGAAGCGCAGGCAAGTGACTCATATATTTTGTATTTGTAGATAATTTGACAAAAAAATTCACCTGTTTTGTCTATGTGCAACTTCGTATATTTATTATTCATGTAATATTAGATCTAAAATATCTTACATAAAAAAGTTACAGAAGTTATTTTTTCACAAAAAACATCGATTCATGAATTATCTTGATTATTATTCTTATTGTTATTATTATGATTATTAAATTGTCACAATTATGATAGCTGTCATTATAAATCATTCATATTATAATTATTATTGTTCATACTATCAATGAAATCATAATTATTTTTATAAAAAGAAATTAAATTATTTTTTTATTTTATAAAATTTATTCCTCATATAATTATATTAAAAGTATTTCAGAATACTGATATTAATTTTTTTTTCAAAACAAATCTAGGTCATATATATATATATATATATATATATTAAGGTGATAATATTAAATAAATATCAATACATATAATTATTCTATCATATTTATAAGATTTTGTTTTTACAAATAATCATTATTATTATTTTGAATGCCTTATCTATAATAATTAGAAATTTCAACACCTATAAATATTAACAAAAAAGCAATTAAAAAAAATGACAAAACATAGATAAATATTATTAGATTTTAAAACTTATTTGACTTTAAGAATAAATAAAAATAAAAAATAAAAAACAGAGAAAAAATAATAAATATAAGTTTTCAAATGATCACCACAAATTAAAATTTAAAATTTAAATAAAAATCCTTAATAACAGTGGAAATAATAAAAATAAGAAACAAAAACTAAGAGCATGTACATATAAACATATACAAAATAGGACCATTTAAGAAATATATATATATATAAAAAAAATAAAGGAATTAAAATAAAATCCAAGATTATAAGTATAAGGATAAAAATGAAAAACACATATATAATAAATGTCTAAAGGACAAATTTTAGCTAGCAATTCAATTCGCCTTTTACCTTCCACCTCCACCACATGTTGTGCTTGTTTGGGAGTGTGATTGAGGTTGCTTTTGAAAGTGTTTTTCGTTCAGAAATGCATCAAAATGATATTTTTTATAATTTTTTAAAAATTATTTTTGATATCAGCACATCAAAATCATCTAGAAACACCAATTTTTTTATTTTAAAATAAAAAATTTGCAATTTTTTTCAAAAGCGCTTTCCAAACGTATTCTCAAACACTGCTTCCATCTCCCACCAAAATCACAGTTCGATTCACCTTTTCAAATAGTAATGAACAGTGAAAACCACAGTTCATTACTGTTTAAATTGCGATCTCCTTTCGCTATTCTATAAAATAATAGTCGTGGTGCATGTATGTTGGTTGGATACCATGGTTATAAATAAATTATAAATGGAAAAAAATGCAAAAAAAAAGTGGGTCCAAGGATTATTCATGGGGCGCATAAGCTATCCCGAACACTCTGGTTATAAAAAAATTATACATCGGAAAAAAAATCATGATGCGTGTAAGTTGACCTGGATATCCTGATTATAAAAAAAACAATAAAAAAAAACAAAGCCCAGTTAAAAAAAAAAGGGAAAGCACCTCTTCAAACAGTAATGAATAGTGAAAATCATTGTTCATTAATCCAAAATGATTTTTATTGCTAGAGGGATTCGAGCACTCGCGTCCCGCTTGTACACGCCTTGACCACTTGGCCAAACGACTTATTTGTTTAGTCCTAGTGTACAAATAATAATTATATTATTATGTAATTTCACTATCCAATCCATAGTGCTCTAGATGAATAGTGGAAACACTGTTCATTACTGTTTGAAACCACGATCTCTTTTAGTTTTATAGATAATTCATTTGGCTTTTTGTTCAGAATTACATCAAAATGATATTTTTTTTAATTTTTTAAAAATTATTTTTTACATCAACACATCAAATTTATGTAGTAACACCATATTTTTTTAATTTAAATAAAAAATTTTAATAAAAAAATCATTTTTTTTAAAACGCATTCCCAAACACCCCTGCCATCTCCCACCAAAACCACAGTTCAATTTACCTTTTCAAATAGTAATGAACAGAGGAAACCACAGTTGAAATCAATGTTCATTACTTTTTCAAATTGCGATCTCCTTTAGCTATTCAATAAAATCATAGTTGTGGTGCGTGTAAGCTCACTCGGACACTGCGATTGTAAAAAAACAATTATAAGTTGGAAAAAAACATAAAAAAATGTTAAAAAAAGTGGGTCCGAGGATTATTCGTGTCGCGCATAAGTTGCCCCAGACACCCCTGTTATAAAAAATATGTATAGATGGGAAAAAAAATCATGGTACGTGTAAAAACAAAACTTATAATTAATTAGTATCCATATAAAAAAAAAGTGTTTGATAAAAATTACAACTATAACATATATTTAATGTGCATGCTAATGTATATATTTGTATAAATACTTTTAAAAAATCCCTAAATAATCTTTTGATTAGGGTTTTGAAAAATTATTAATATTCGGCCCATCCGAGCTGGGAAGTCTAGCTCCAAAATGATGGGCCTCTCGGACCATCTGGGTTGGGCAGGCAACCAAATTTTTTTTAAAACAAAAAATATATGATATAAAATATATAAAAAAAATAAAAGATACAAAAAGTCTGTATGAAACCAAAAAACATCTTTGTACCTTTTTTTTAAAAAAAAATATGTTGTTTTCATGCATACGGTTGAATTCGATTAGAGATCTACTTTGAGCATTAGAAAAGACCAATGAATAAAAATTTGACTTAGGAAAATCAATCAAACAACAATGCATCCTTAGGTAGGGTGCACTGGGGGTGATGTGTTTTTCCTTGCACAAAAAGTCACCTTACCCAGACTCTCATAGACCATTAGGTTTCCTAGTGACCTTAATACTAGGTGGCGACTCCTAAGATTTATAGTCATAATTTGATGACTATACAACCACCTTTTTTCTGTGTGTCGTCTCCCCTCCAAGGATGGTAGAGCGTGAAATTTGAAAAAAACATCGTCACGACAGTTACAGTGCTTTTGGTGTTAATAATTATGACTTTGATGATAATAATAACAGTAACTCATAAAATAATATGAAGAATATCAATAATGACAAAAACAATTATAATAATGATAATAATACTAATTATAAATTAAATGATATTAATAAAAATAATTGTGTTGGTTATTGTAATGATTATTGTCGTAATATTGACAGCGATTATAACAATAATGATGGTGACAACGATTGTATTGCTAATAATAATTATAATATTGATTATTTACAATAATGATTATAATGGCAGCTATAATAATTGTGATAATTTAATAATCATGAGAATAATAATAAAAATAATTCATTAGTCAATGTTGTTCTTGTTAAAAATTGATTTTTGTGGCTTTTTTATGTATGATATTTAAGATCTAATATAACATAAACAAAAAAATATATGAAGCCACATGTAGACAAAACGGGTGGAAATTGGGTCAAATGATTTACAATAAAAAAATATACGAGTCATTTGCCTTGTGCTTCACCGCAGCCACAACTAAATTTTTTGAAATGTAAAAAAAAATATTAATGGTGCTAGATTTTTTTTATGATGCTATACATGTGAGTGAAATAATCAACCTAGACAGTGTTTTTATTAGCTAATGTCAAAAAAACTAATTATAGGACAATTTTTTATGTTTAGTACTAATATTCAATCATAATTTTAAAGAAATAAGGTAAAAAGTTAAAAACAACATTGAGTTACAGGATTTTTAACTAATGCAACATCAAATGATAAATTATTAGATTTAAACCATTATATATAGAGAAGTTGTAAAAATTAATTCTTAGTAAATACAACATTGAATGATAAATTATTTCAATTGTTATTCTTATGATTGAAGGCAAAAAAAAATATTATCAGCATAAGAAACTATTATTTGATTTGAAGAACAAATTAAAATAAGTAAAGGACAAAATTATAGGACAAAAGTAAAATTCGTATTATTATCATTATGAATATAATTATTATAATCATTTGGATTATAATAAAATTTGTTGTTTAATATTTTTTTCTTTAATGCTAATGCTAAGTCATACAGTTTTAAAGAAATAAGATAAAAAATTAAAAACAGCATCGAGCCACAAAATGTTTTCAAATCATTAATTCGTGATATTAGATTTGAAACATTATAGGTAGAGAAGTTACAAAACTTAATTCTTCATAAATGCAACACCGAATGATCAATTACTTGAATTAGTATTCTCATTGTTATTATTATGATTGAAAGTAAACAAAAAAATATTAGCAGCATTGAAAAAAAATAATAAAAAGAAAAAAATGGAAATATTTGAAGAACAAAATTAAAGGACAAAAGCAAAATTAGTATTATTATCATTATGAAACATTACCAGACTATCAAATACAATCTAAGTTAATGTGTTATTTTCTTTCATGTTTGCGTAAATTGTTTTTGATTATTTAAATTTTTTATGGATAAGATGTTGAAAATAATGATAATGATTATTTTTAAAGTATTTTTTTATTAAAAATATGTGATGCCAATTATATATTTTGATGTTTTTTTAATATTAACACACACACACACACACACACACACACACATATATATATATAAATGAACAAAGTTTTTTTTTAAATCTTAAATTAATTTAATCTGAGTGTTTTGAAATAATTTTAATATAATAATATCAGGAATAAATCTTAAGGAATAAAAAATAATTTAATTTCTTTTGAAATAAAATTCACTTTAAACTAAATATATATCAAGCCACACAAAGACAAAACAAGAGGAAAAAAACACAGAGATAACAAATCACATACAACAGAAGATTCATTATACATGCATAAGAGTGAGTTTCACTCTCATTTCACACCACCAACGCTAAATTTATTATGTTTTTTAACGCAAGTTGCATTTAATACAGAGATAAATATCAATAAAAATTAAAAGTCAAAACTAAGAGTAATAGATACATAAAAACAAACAAAAAAATAAGAATTCCTTGCGTCGCGTAGGGCAAATGACTGGTTTACTCTATTTTGTGTAAATCCACACTTATGGACAACCATTACGGAAAAGTTGTTGTGCTAGTGGATTTAATGCAACAACAAATAAAAATATTTACACTGACTCAACAAAAATAATTTATTGTGCTACTGGCGCATCTAAAGAAAATGTACTAATTTCTGATCGTCATTATTCTATTTTTAAAAGGCACTATAAATCTCACCAACTTGAATTTAGTATGATCCCAGATGGGGCCACTTGGTTTTTTTGGTTCCCACAATCATAAAAGCGATGTGATGAAATGAGTCCAGAAGTCCTGTACAAAGTCATTGAGATTTGGGTGAAAGCAAACGTTGGAAGTTTAAAATTGTAATCCAGTAAGTGAAGAAAGACAACACAATGTGCTTGGTATGGGAAAATCTCACGGTGGAGCTGCTTAGCAAGACAAGCGGTTCAGCGAGGAATTTGCTAAGTGATCTATGTGGTTATGCTGAACCGGGGCATATCATGGCCATCATGGGACCTTCTGGGTCCGGAAAATCCACGCTACTTGACTCATTGGCTGGTATAAGTCTCTCCTGATCAACCCTCAAGAGCATATTTTTGACTGAAAAATAACTTGTGGATGGTTAATGAACATATTGCAACTTGTAGTTCATGGTTCTGCATGTTCAAACTATATATGAATTATGAACTTGTTCTCTGTTCTGATTTTCTTCTTGGTCCCATAAACAGGAAGACTTTCTTCAAATGTTAAAATGAGTGGAAAAGTCCTTATCAATGCAAACAGAAGCAGCACGGACTGCAGAGATATTGTAAGTACTATTGAAAAATATGGGTTAGAAGTAACTCTCCCGTGGTTACTTCATGCTTAGTTTCTCTCTGTTTTCATCTTACCTGGTATATGTTTCTCCAAATTTCAGTCTTATGTTACTCAAGAAGATTTTTTCCTGGGAACCCTCACCGTCAGAGAAACAATCACGTACTCGGCTCACTTGAGGCTTCCTAGAAAAATGACCAAACAGGAGATAGATAGTGTTGTCGACAACATAATAATGGAGATGGGTCTACAAGATTGCGCTGATACTAAGATTGGAAATTGGCATTCAAGGGGCATAAGCACTGGTGAAAAGAAGAGACTTAGCATTGGTGTTGAAATTTTAACAAATCCACATGTTCTGTTCCTTGATGAGCCTACAACTGGCCTGGATAGTGCTTCAGCTTTCTTTGTGATTAGAGCTCTTCGAAACATGGCTTATGATGGAAAGGCCGTCATTTGTTCAATTCATCAGCCAAGTAGCGATGTTTTCAGTCTTTTAGATGATTTGCTGCTTCTCTCAGCAGGAGAAACTGTCTATTTCGGAGAAGCGAAAATGGCAGTAAAGGTACATGGATACAAGTTTTATGTTAGTACTCTGACAGGAACCGTTTAAAAAAGCACTTTTTTTTTATACAATACACAGTTTTTCGCTGAAGCCGGATTCCCTTGTCCAACAAGAAGAAATCCTTCTGATCACTTCCTGCGTTGTATAAATTTGGATTTTGACATCATTGCTGAAGCTCTTTTGCGATATCAGAACATCTGCGTAAGTTTGAAGTCAGATTTTGTTCATTATTCAAAGCTGATTGTATTGATCCTCTACAGGATAGCTTTATGTTTTCTTTCTTTTATGGTTCCTTACAGGGAGTCCCAGAATCGTCAAGTTATCCAGTAAATATTAAAACTAAAGAGATCAGAGAAACACTTATTCAGAAGTACAAGTGTTCTGAGCTTTCAATCAATACAAGAAGAAGAATTCAAGAAATCTCAGTAACTGGTTTCATTAATTTTGGCTTATCTTAATTCGTCTATGGATTTTTATTTTTATTTATTTATTTATTTTGAAGAAACAGAGATTTAGGAGCGAATCCCTACTACAAAGCAAATTCTTTCTGAACAAGCACATTTAAACTAACTCCCAATCGTAGCAAACAGCCAACAAAATAGATATAAATATATTTTCAGTCGATGATGATTGTTTAGCGAGAGAGGACAGGGTTTTTTAAAATTGGTACTTTGCTCAATGAAACTCTTGAGCCCCGGAATCCTATTTGACTATTGATATGCAGTTTCGTAGAATCTCATCCGGAACTTTCTTTGTAAACGAGCAGTCAAAGAACATGTGATCCCTGCACACCTCTGCCGAGTTACGATACACACAAAATAGGCCAATAATAGCCTATGTCTCTGTGCATATTAACACCAGAGGATTATCAACCACGCTGTGAAGCTATGTTTAGAGATATTGAGAGGAGTTCCATAGAACTTTATACCAATCAACCCTGACACTTCCATTTCTGATCTCTTCCCAGACACTTTTAACACTGAAAGGCCGTTTGGCGTTCAGATTTTTATTTTTGAGCATAGCGTCCACATGATTTGGCATCTAGCCATTGATTTATTGAATGATCACTGCAATGCAGGAAGAACCTGCCATTAAACGGAACAAGAAAATCAAGGCTAGCTCCTGGAAGCAATTTTCTACGCTGACACGCCGATCTTTTGTTAATATGCACAGAGACATAGGCTATTATTGGCTGAGGATGGCTCTCTATGTCTTAATATCAATAAGCATTGGAGTCCTCTTTTTCAACATTGGAACGGATAATGACACGATTTTGGAAAGAGCCAAGTGTGTGTGTTTTGCTTATGGCTTCATGATTTGTTTGTCCTGTGGAGGCTTACCATTTTTCATTGAAGAAATGAAGGTAAACTAACTAAGCTGGTGTTCTAATATTTCAATACAGGAATGCCTTCAACTAAGCTCACTTCGTCACTGTCTAATATTTCAGGTGTTTCGTCGAGAAAGGTTCGGTGGAGATTACGGAGAGGCCGTGCTTGTGCTGTCGAACTTCTTCTCATCCTTCCCATACTTGGTTGCCATATCTCTTCTTTCAGGAACAATAATCTATTACATGGTGAAATTTCATCCAGGATTTCCTCACCATGCCTTTTTCTGCATCAATCTCTTTTGCTGTCTCTCTGTCATAGAAACTTGCATGATGATTGTTGCATCTCTGGTGCCTAATGTCTTGATGGGCATCGGTGTTGGAACAGGTGTAATTGTAAGTGAAGCTCATACTTTCAGCATTAAAGCGTGTGATTCCAAAAGTTTAATTAATTTGAGATAATGCTTTTCTGTAGGTCTTTATGATGATGGCATCTGAAATCTTCAGACCTGTACCCGACCTTCCAAAAATTTTCTGGCGTTACCCAGTCTCCTACATCAGTTTCGCGACATGGGCAATCCAGGTACATTTTCAGAACAGTAATTTATCCATGAACTGCATGCAAACCTTCAGGCTGATTCGTAAACCATGTTGAAAACATAGGGTGAGTACAAGAACGAAATGATTGGGCTGGAGTTTGATCCTTTCTTGCCAGGAAACTCGAAGCTGAAGGGAGAAACAGTCCTACAAACAGTTTTCGGGGTTCCCCTGAGTCATTCCAAATGGTGGGATTTGACTGCACTGCTCTTACTATTACTAACCCATAGACTAGTCTTGTACATGGTACTTAAGTACAAGGATAGAATAGCTTCGAAATTTCCAAGACTACATGCCCATAAAACTCTCCAACACCTTGCAATGAGAGTTTCTAAAGCGGGCGAAAGGCTTTCTTCCTCCAAGAGACACGATCCTCAGCATCCATTATCTTCTCAAGAAGGTCTCAGGTCTCCAATACCTTAGTTTACAATTACAAGTCTAGTTGTGTCAGTAAGAATAAGAGATCCGTTAATTGCTTTCAAAAGTTTGCACGCTTGTGTTTAGCAGCAAACAGCAGATCTATGCATGTACGTAAAAAACAATTTTTGTTTTAGAATATTTTATTTATTTAAAAAAATTTTTTTTTTTATATATTAGCAAATCAAAATTTAAAAAAAATAATACAAATAACTCTTTTTTTGTAAAATATTTTTAAAATATAAAAAAAGAGCAACTATGCAAAAAAGTTCATATTTCATATTGGGTGTATGGCAATTCTGCAAGCTGCACCGATAACCATCAATGACAGTCAATTTGCACTCACGTATTTTGGATTAGGTGGAGGGTCTTTTTTGTTGAGGGAAAGGCCACATGTGGTAGTTTCAAAACACTTAGAGGGGATAAAATACATCTTTTTATTTCAACAACATAATGTTACAGACCTTCAACAATTTGTCAAAATTCTCTCTTTTGTCTCTAGTTTTTCCCTTTACTCTCTCCCACACCACTTCACCTTAACTAAGCTTCTTATTTATACACAAAATGAAAGGTTGATAAAATAAACTTTTAATTGTGAACATAAATAGTAGGTGCGTGTGAAAGCGGTTGGCGGCTGCAGTCGGTTACTGTTGGTGGTTCTTAAAGTATTTTTTTTCCTTTAGAATATTTTTTTATTTATTTTAAAAAATATTTTTTATATTACCAAATCAAACTTTAAAAAAAAATATACAAAAAACATATTTTTTTTCTAAAATATTTTTAAAATGTAAAAACAAAGAGCAACTATACAAAAAAGTTCATATTTGATATTGGATGTATGGTAATTCTACACGGTGCACCGATAACCATCAATGATACTCAATTTGCACATGCGCATTTTGGATTTAGTGGGGGGTCTTTTATGTTGAGGGAGAGGCCACAAGTGGTAGCTTCGAAACACTCAAAAGAGATAAAATACATCTTTTTATTTCAACAACACAATGCTACAGAGCTTCAACAATCTGTCAAAACTCTCTCTTTTGTCTCTAGTTTTTCTCTCTATGCTCTCCCACACCACTTCACCTTAACTAAGCTTCCTATTTATACACAAAATGAAAGGTTGATAAAATAGACTTTTAATTGTGAACATAAATAGTAGGTGCGTGTGAAAGCGGTTAGCGGCTGCAGTTGGTTACTGTCGGTGGCTTTAATTGGTGTCCATTTTGCACCTTCCACGGGAGCACGACATCACGGTGACCCTCCCCTAGAAGCGAGAATTCTTGTCAGTTTTTTTTTTTTTTATGAAAAAAGATGTCGGCACCTAATATTATGATTACTAGAAAACCTAATTGTTTTTTTAGAGATTTTAAGGAAAAGTACTAGTTGCATAAAGGAAAGGTTTAGCACTTCTAGTATGCCTTACCTAAGAGATAAGTTGCTCGGTATTTTGGTTTTCTTATGATTGCTATGGTGTTGGTGTTATATAATCTAATCTTCTAGGATCGGTTCGCAAGGAAAAGGAACAAAAAATTAGATGATAAATTTACAACCTATGAATTAAGAGACAGCTAGAATAGAAATCTAAGCAAATTTAATGGGTTGAAAAGCTCATTTTCCCTTCAATATTTCAAGTGTCTGCGACTTGTAAATTGTAAGGAAAAAGAACATAAATTTAGAAATCTAAGGAAATCCAGAGTGCTTTAAAAATCTATTTTTGCCTTAATATTTCATACTTTTACAGCTCGTAAACCATGAACTCAAAAATTGAAATATCCGCAATTATAATCATGGCTTCTTTCAAAGACGTGTTGATTAAATAATAATGATTTATTATTCCTGAAAAAAATATTTTGGATATTTACTACTTAAGGTTTCTTTATCCAAAATATAACAGTGAATAATAGCAAATTTCCCCAATAATATTTTGAATACTAACCCCTATGGATTTTTTTATCGAAATATTAACAATGAATAATATATGAATCCTCAAAAATTAAGATTTTTTGTATTTTTTTTTAATATTGGCCAATACCCTTTGAAATTTACATACATGTTGTATCCAAAAATACAAGAAAATAATTTGTGTTTAAAAAATCCATACTAAAAAATATATTTTCTTTTAAACTCTGAATATTTTTTTTTTTATAAAAAAAAACCAACTTTTAAATGCTGAGATTTGGGTTTCTGATTTTCGATCATCCCGCTGTCTGCTGACCCATTTCTTCTGGAGCAATCTTTCTTCTTCAATCTTCTATCCAACACTTCTTCGAACTCCAAAGCCAATTATTCAACATTAGTCTCCTCTACCTGCGAAGAACTCAACTAGAGCTATATTCTAATAGATTGGAGTGTCAACACAAAACTCATATAGATCCGCCATATTAAAAGTGCGAGAGATGTGCATATCAGCAGGCAATTTGACCATATAGGCTTTGTCATTGATCTTCTTGATGATCTTGTATGGACCGTATTTTCTCAGTTTCAACTTTCTATAAGTCCCAAGGGGAAATTGCTTCTAGTGTTAAAATACCATCACCCAGTCTCCTTCAGCAAACAATTTCTCATGCCTCTTGACACCTGTCGTAGCATTATATTTTGCATTCTTCTCTTCCAACCTAGCTTTCACTTTTACTTGAACGTTAGGTGCATGATCCGCCATATTTTCAGTAGCCACATTGGAAACAGTAATCTTGGGAAGGCGAGCCAAATCCAGTACATGTTTAGGTGACATCAAATGTACCAAAGAGAAAGGGTACCTACTCGTGGAAGTGTGAACTGTATTATTATATGCAAAATCAGCTTGTGCCAACACCACATCCCATTGTTTTGGATTATCACCACAAATATTGCGTATTAAATTCCCCAATGTCTTGTTTCGATTTTCTGTTTGTCCATTGGTTTGTGGTTTGGTTGTGCTAATGACTAAGGAACTTCGACTCGCTGTCAGAAATGATGGATTGGGGAACCCCATGCAAACGTACCACTTCATGGAAGAATAAATGTGCTACTTGAGAAGCATCAGATGTTTTCCAGCATGGGATAAAATGTCCCATTTTGGAAAACCCTGTCAACTACGACAAATACAAAATCTTCTACTCCACGATGGGTTCGAGGTAGTCCCAAAACAAAGTCCATCGATAAATCTTCCCCTATTGCATTTGGCACTGGTAGTGGCATGTATAAGCCAGTATTCTAAGCTTTTCCCTTCGAAGTCTAGCAAATATAACACTTATGGACCAGGTTTCTTACATCACATTTTAGTTGAGGCCAGTAATATCTCTAGGCTACACTACTGATAGTTTTGTCACGCCTCAAATACCCACTCATGCCTTCTCCATGTAGCTCGCGTGTTAGTTTCTCCTTTAATGAACTCCAAGGAATACACAACTAATTTCCATGAAATAAGTAGTCATCAACAATATAGAATTCCTCCAATGTATGTTGTAACATGCATTTTTCCCACACTTTTGGCGAAGTCTTCATCACTACTATACAATTCTTTCAGAAACTCGAACCCAACAACCTCTTGTTGCATAGTCACCAGTAAATTAGCACACGGACTTAGTGCATCAACTACTTTATTTAAAGCCTCAGACTTGTGCTTCAGAATGAAAGGACATTTTTGTTAGTAAGTTGACTATCAGACATGCATATTGCTTAGACTCCTCTGACTATTTAGATATTTCAGTGCTTGGTGATCAATATATAATATGAAGTCCTACTGAATTAGGTACCACTCTTAATGTTTAAGAGCACGCACAATGGCGTAATATTCTTGATCATAGGTGATCCACTCCGCCATGCCTCACTGAGTTTTTCGCTGAAAAAGGCCACTGGTCTCTTGTCCTAGGAGAGGATTGCTCCCACCCTAATTGCACTAGCATCACATTCTACCTCAAATAGTTTTTTGAAGCTGGGCAAGGCAAGGACGGGAATTGTGCACAACTTCTCCTTCATTACTACAACAGCCGTATCAGCTGCTACTCCCTAATTGAATTTTCCTTTCTTCAAACATTCGGCCATGTTGCTACAATGCGGCTTAAATCCCGAATAAATCAACAGTAGAATGTCACCAATCCATTGAAGCTCCTTATGTATCCTACTGTCTTCAGTATCGGCCACTCATGAATGGCCTTTACCTTCTCTGCATTTACTAATATCCCCTCGGAACTGATTGCATACCCCAAAAATAGTAACCTTTCAGTCAGCCAACTGCATTTTTTAAAGTTAATAAACAACTTATTGTCAGAAAATACCTCCAACATGACCCGTAGATGACTTATATGCTTACTCTCACTTCGGTTGTATATCAATATACCGTCAAAATAAATGATTGTATATTTCCCAATGAAAGGTCATAATACCTGATTCATAAGCGGCATAAATGTGCTCGGTGCATTGGACAGTCTGAATGGCATTACCAACCACTTATAAAGCCCATCCTTTGTCTTAAAAGCTATTTTCCATTCATCACTTGGTTTCACCCAAATCTGATGGTACCCACTACATAGATCCATTTTGGAGAATAACTTCGACCCTTCCAACATATCCAACATGTCATCTAACCACAGAATTGGAAAATTGTACCTAACGGTTATTCTGTTTATGGCATGACTATCAACACACATCCTCTAACTCCCATCCTTCTTTGGCACCAGCAAAGCGGGTACAATGCATGGACTCATGCTTTCACGAATAAATCCTTTCTGTAGTAATTCTTCTACGTTTTCCTGCAACACCTGGTTCTCCCTCGGACTCATTCGGTAGTGTGATAGATTTGGTAAGTTTTCTCTCATAACCAAATCAATTTGTTGTTGGATGTTTCTCAATGGTGGAAGGTCAATTGGTAATTCCTCAGACACCAACACACTAAATTCAGACAAAAAAGTTCGCACCTTTTCAGGTACTCCTTCTCGGGTTCTTCTCCTTTTGCTATAACTAGAGCCCGCACAACCATAACATGAACCTCCTATGCTTCTTTTACTTCCAACTCCATTTATGTTAGGGAAGTAACTAATGAGAGTAATGAGTAACCCCCCGCCGTAGCTTTAGTCGAGACTCCAATTGAACTTCGCTTAAGGACCATGACTATTTTACTACCTTCCCAATTGAAAACATACACATTCTCCCACCCTCGATAGGTCATGTCCACATCAAACTGCCATAAATAACCCAACAATACATGTTGACATCCATGTCGACTACATCACAAACCACCTCATCTCAGTAATGTTGCCCAACTGAAATAGGAACCCTACACACCTCTGTCTCACTCATCTTAGGTTCTTTCTGGATCCACCCAATCATATAAGGTTTCGGGTGTTTTTCAACTCATAATTTTAGATGTTATACCAGTCTTTTAGATATAAAATTTTTGCAACTTCCAATATCAACAATCAAATCGCAAACTTTACCTTGCACACTACAACAAGATTTAAAAATATTATTCCTCTGCAAGGAATCTTGTACCTTTGTTGAGCACAAGACATGCTGAACAATACAGTTTACAAGCTCTCCCTACTCTTTTGCAATTTCAGCCCCTTCCAACAACTCCCCCATTTTTGACTCTTCTCCCACATACTGCTCCTCCTCTCATCTTCTACAGTATCAACTAAATTTACGGGCCTCCTGGCTGGACATTCATTTGACCGATGTCCTTCTTGGCCACACCTGTAACATTTAAATCCACTTGGTTTACCATACGAATGTGGTGCTTACGGTTCTTCCTTTGCCATTGTTGTTGGGCGACCTCCAGCTTGATTACTAGTAGAGGCTGCTCCCCATAGGATCTTGTCTGTGATTGATTTGAGCGGAATTTGGCCATCAAGTGCTGTGAGCTTGCCCCTATTAGAGTAAGGTGGTTCACCCGTGTTCCTATAGTGGGAAAAACAAGTGGATGTTTTCTCCATTAGTTCTGCCTTCAGGGCCATATTATGTGCTTCATCAACTGTCCAAACTACTTGTAAACCAATCCTTTCTCTAATGGATGGTTTCAAGCCTCCCAAATATCTAGACACTTGTTGAGCTTCTGACTCACTCAGGTTTTTCCGAACTGAAAGCCTAGACCATTCCTCTATATAGTCTACACTGATTTGCTCGCCTACACACAGTTTTGTAAGCTTTGGAATATGAACTATTCATAATCAAGGGGTAAAAATTTGCCCATCATGAGATGTTTCATTCGCCTCCAAGATCGGATGGGTGCCTTACCTTGGCATTGCCTATCCATTTACAATCGTTCCCACCAAACAGTAGCCCCACTCCTTAATTTGCAAGAGACCAGTTTTACTTGGTGCCCTTCTACTTCACTAAAATCAAAGAACCTTTCCACTTTAGAGACCCAATCCAGAAACTCTTCAATCTACAATTTTCCATGGAACAAAGGTATGTAGCACATATCCTATATTCGGGTTGATTTCATCTTTGTAATTGATTTTTCCCGAGTGTCTGCCATCTTTATTTCTGAGTCGTCGTCATTGATGTTAGCGTAAAGTTTGTTTCTGGCGACCCTAGGTGGAGGTTCCATAACCGGACAGTTGTGGGCGCCCCCATTGGCAGGTGCCGGAGGACCCCCTACCAGTCGATGAATTATGGCCTCCTTTGTTGTTGTTGGCCATTAAAGACAAGATAAATCCTTGCTTTGATACCACTTGACACATAACATAAGATGAAGATCTACAACGTAAATCTTAAGAACAAGCGGGTATTTTACCCAAAAGAAGAATTGGAATTTTATTGTGTCTTTTGCCAATTAGTCAAAGCCTTTAAATAAGAATTTACAAGAATCCCAAGGATTACAAGCATTATTATCGCAGATTACAATCATTCTAAAATTAGAAATAAGAAAATTAAGGATTGCAGACATAAATTCCCAGTCATAGACTACGGGATTTGGCCTAAATGCCAAGATTTGGGTTTCTAATTTTTTATCATCCCGCCTCCGGCTGACCCATTGCTTCTGGAGCGATCTTTCTTCTTCAATCTTCTATCCAGCACTTCTTCAAACTCCAAAGCCAACTGTTCTACATCAAAATTAGATGATAAATTTACAGCCTATGAATTAAGAGACAACTATAATAGAAATCTAAGCACATTTAATGAGCTAAAAATCTCATTTTCCCTTCAGTATTTCAAGTGTTCGTTACTTGTAAATTGTAAGGAAAAAAACAAAAAATTGAAATCTAAGGAAATTCAGAGTGCTTTAAAAATCTATTATTGCCTTAATATTTCATACTTTTATGGCTCATAAACCGTGGAATCAAAAATTGAAATATCAACAATTATAATCAAGGCTTCTTTCAAAGACGTGTTGATTAAATAATAATGACTTATTATTCCTGGAAAAATATTTGAAGTATTTACTATTTAGGGTTTCTTTATCCAAAAAATAACAGTGAATAATAGCAAATTATCCCCACTATTTTTTTAGATATTAACCCCTATGAGATTTCTTTATCTAAATATTAACAGTGAATAATATATGAATCCCTAAAAAATAAGATTTTTGTATTTTTTTTTTAATAATAGACAATACCTTTTGAAATTTACATATATGTTGTAAAATCCAAAAATATAAGAAATAATTTTTGTGTCGACAAAAATCCATGCTAAAAAATATATTTTCTTTTAAACTCCAAATATTTGTTTTTTATTTAAGAAAAAAACCAGCTGTTACTCATCTGTGGAAGGAACAAATAAGAGAACAATTCTAGAGATGCGTTTCTCATGAGATATTGGGCGGGGGACGTCAAGAAACTAGCGTCTCTGGATTTCCTACACGATATCTTTTAGTATATTAGCACTCCGCTCCAATATCAAGGCAGGGCTCTGTCACGTACTTGAATGTTTCTTTTTTTATTCATTTATGTTAATAGATACAACTACATGCTCAACATCAGACACTACTAAAAAAGGGGTAATTAGCAATGGATTATAGTTACGGAACATTTTTGTTCCTTTACTAATGTTACAATGAATTAACATCAGAATATATTTTAGCAACGGAAAATTCATTGTTGAACAATTGCGAGAATTTTTTCTTTTCGAATTAGCAACGAAAAATTCATTATAGATTAAAAATATTTGCAATAGATTATCAATTAATGATTAAAAATATGTGCAACGAATTATCCGTTATTAATTAAAATATTTCTATAAACGCATTTTAATCCATATCGTTTTCCTCTCGCTCAGATACCTGCGTGCAGACCTCAAAAACCAAGTGAAAATATCAAACTGAGTTCTTCTTCATCGATCTCTACACTGGTCGATGCCTATCTTCAATTACCCACTAGACCCATCACCACCACAACGAAGCATCCTTGATCTCACAATTCGTATCTTCCTCTCTTGCTGGCACTCACGGTACGGTCTCAATTTTTATGTTCTTCATTGCTTAGTTTTCATCATGAACAACAAAAAAAAAAAATCCAAGCATCTATCTATCTCAGTGGACATTTATGCAAGTAGTTTAAGTAACAAACCCACCCACCAACCTACCTCTTTGAAAGCAGCTGAATTTAAAACATGGAAGTGACTCCTCAACCATTTTCATTGGACTTGCCAAAAAAATGGTGACATGTTGACATTTGATATAGGTAAACTTTAAAATAGAATACTAAAACTATATCAAACATCTATTAAATTAATGAACTTTATATCTACACTTATTTTATATATACTAGGCATATAATGATTATTCTTTTTTTTAAAAAAACATACTCATAAAAACCTAAAATATACTTGATGAGAACCATGAAAAATTTGAATAATAATCAAAATATCATTTTAATTTTTTCAGTACATTTTATTATATAATATTTTTAATTTAGATTATGGGTAATACGAAATGAAATAACATTCTACTTATTGCCTCTGCAACAACTTCCAGAATGGCTTGGGAAAAACTCAACACTCTATATGCTAATAGCTCACGATCCAGAGTCATGAGCCTTAAAGAACGACTCACAGCCACTATCCGTGGCTCCAGCAAAGTGGGTGAATTTCTTAACACCATGAGAAGCATAGCTGATGAACTGTCAATTATTGGAGAACCTCCCAGTGATATTGATCTGGTTGTTCATGTTCTCAATGGTCTTGGACCAGCATTCAAAGAAATTTCTGCAGCTATTCGGGCTCGTGATAATCCCATCAGCTTTGAAGATCTTCATGATAAACTTGTGGAATATGAAACTTTTCTCAAAAGAGAAGAAGTGCGTGCTGTATCTCCTACAATCACAGCCCATGTCATCTAACGTTCAGGCCAAACCCACAATTACACTCCCAGACACTACAAATCCTCCCCCAACAATCGTGGACATCAGTCTTTTCCCACCCATAATCGTGGCTATAATTGTTCCTCTCAGTCTCCACGACACCGTCCAGGCCAGGGGTACAGAGGATTCTGTGAATTATGTAATCAATAAGGTCACAATGCCAAAAGATGTCCTCGTGTTCGTCCCACTACATTTACAAACCCCACTGCCAACTTTACTACTGCCTCCTCCCAGCAACCAAGCTGGCTCCTTGATACTGCAGCCTCACATCATGTTACTGATGATCTCAAAAATCTCTCCCTCGCCTCGGCATATGAAGGTTCAGGCGCCATTGTCATAGGTGATGGCACAGGTTTGCAAATTACTCACACTGGCCACACCACTCTTCCCACTTCGTCTAAAAGTTTGACCTGTCTAATGTTCTGTGTGCCCCTTCCATTAAACAAAACCTACTCTTTGTTTCTAAATTCTGCAAATCAAATAACACCTCTATTGATTTTTTTTTTGGTCAAGGATCTTCGCATGCGGGCAACCCTCATTCGCGGCCTGAATAGCAATGATGTGAACGTGTGGCCTCAATCCTTGCCTTTTCTCACACCCTTTCATGCACTCATTGGTGTGAAAGCCCTTTTACTCAACTGGCACAGACGGCTTAGCCACCCCTCCTCTCGTATCTTGACTCACCTTGTTTGTTCATGAAGTCTTCCTCTATCAACATCCTCTGCTGCAATTAATTGTGACTCCTGTGTTTGTCACAAAAGTCATCGGCTTCCTTTTCATGTGTCTTCCCTCAAGAGTCGTGGTCCCTTAGACTTAATCTATACTGATGTCTGGGGCCCAGCTCCGATTCCTTCCACAAAAGGTTATCGTTTTTATGTTATTTTTGTTGATCATTTTATCAAATACATTTGGTTCTACCCTATTTGTAATAAATCTGACGTCTCTACCATCTTTCCTAAATTCAAAGTCACTGTTGAAAATTATTTTGCTACTCATGGTATAACCCATCTAACTACTCCTCCCCATACTCCTCAACACAATGGTACGGCTGAATGTCGTCATCGCCACATTGTGGAAACAGGACTTACCATGCTCCACCAAGCCTCTATTCCTCTCTCCTTTTGGCCTTATGCTTTTCAAGCCGCAACATTTCTCATCAATCGCTTCCCTACTCCCATTCTTAAGCTTAATTCTCCACTTGAAACTCTTTCGGTGATCCCCCCAACTATCTCAATCTACATGTATTTGGGTGTCTGTGTTATCCATGGTTACGTCCATATGCCAAACACAAACTTGATCCTCGCTCGCGGCCTTGTATTTTCTTAGGCTACTCTCTCACTCAAAGTGCCTATAAGTGTCTTGATCCCACTACCCAACACCTATTCATCTCCCGTCATGTCCGTTTTGTTGAAAATGAATTTCCATATGCCACTCTGTCTCATCCACACACGTCCTCTCCCTCTATTCCAAATTGGTCTGCATCTGTTAACATTCCTTCCCCACTGCCTGTGGTTCCTTCTTCTCCTTCTCAGCAGGTCCCTACACATTCCTGTCTACCATCGACCCTGCCTGTTGATCCCTCTCCCCCTTCCAGTCTTGCTCCTCCTATCTTGCCCACAGTTTCTCCACCCATACATATACCATCTAACCCGTCATCTACCTCAACTCATCCAATGATCACCCAATCCAAAAACAATATCTATAAACCTAAGCAACTCAACATGACCATCAGCCATCCCTTACCTCTCTCTCTAGAGCCCACTTGTGTCTCTCAAGCCCTTAAACATCCAGAGTGGAGAACTGCCATGTGTGCTGAATTTAACGCCTTGACCAGTAATGGCACCTGGGAGTTAGTTCCCCCCTCTCCACATCAGAATTTAGTGGGTTGAAAATGGGTTTTTCGACTCAAAAGAAAATCAGACGGCACCATTGACAGGTCTTGTTGCCAAAGGCTTTCATCAACGTCCTGGTCTCGATTATACTGAGACGTTCAGTCCGGTTGTCAAGCCTACCACCATTCGAGTTGTTTTGTGCCTAGCTCTCCGGCATGGTTGGCCAATTAAACAACTTGATGTTAATAATGCCTTTCTCCAAGGCTCTCTCTTTGAAGAAGTTTTCATGGCTCAACCCCGGGGCTTTATTCATGATCAGCTGCCACATCATGCATGTCGCCTCTGCAAGGCTATCTTAGACCTCATGCAGGCTCCCCAAGCCTGGTACAATGAGTTGGCTGAACTTCTGCTCTCTCAACAGTTTATCAATTCCAAAACTGATACGTCGTTATTCATCTATCATCAAGATGGAATCTGTGCATATTTCTTGGTCTATGTTGACGATCTACTCATCACTGGCAACAATATCAGTTTTGTAAACTCCTTCATTACTGCCTTATCCTCCCGTTTCTCTGTCAAAGGCATGGGTTCTCTTCACTACTTGCTTGGCGTCGAGGTTATTCCAACTTCCACTAGTCTTCTCTTGTCACAACACAAATACATATATGATATGCTTGTTCGAACTAACATGACAGGTGCCAAGCCAACCCAAACACCCCTCTCCACTTCCACTAGTCTCACTCTCATTGATGGGTCTGCCTCCATGGATGCTACTGAATTTCAGAGTGTTGTTGGGTCTCTTCAATACCTCTCGCTCACACGTCCAAACATAGCTTTTACGGTGAATAAGCTCTCCCAATTTATGCATAAACCCACTCAACTGCACTGGCAAGCCGTTAAGCGTCTTTTAAGATATCTCAAGGGTACAATTCACCATGGCCTCTCTCTCACAAGCAGTTCTTCCACTGCCTTGTCTGCTTTCTCTAATTTGGACTGGGCAGGCAACCCTGATGATCGCACGTCAACCACGGTATATGTCTTATTTTTGGTTGGTAATGCAGTCTCTTGGGCCTCCCGTAAATAGCGCTCCATCGCTTGTTCCTCCACAGAGGCTGAATATAGGGCAGTTGTTGCCACTGCTGCTGAAGTATCCTGGGTATTGCAGCTCTTGGGAGAATTACACTCATCCCCTCCCCTTTCACCGATGATTTACTGTGATAATGTGGGTGCAACCTATATCTGTGTTAATCTTGTCTTCCACTTTCACATGAAACATATAGCCATTGACTTTCATTTTATGCGTGATTATGTAAGCAAAGGTCAGCTTCAGGTTTCTCATGTCTCTACTACAGACCAGCTGGCTGATGCACTCACTAAGCCTCTCTCTCGCCAACGGTTGACTCTCCTTCGATCCAAGATTGGTGTCTCCGATGGGAGTACCATCTTGCGGGGGCGTATAAGAGCAAATGAATAAGACAAAATCCACCAGCTGTAACCTCCTCACATATTGCATGCACCTGCTGTTTATTCTTCATGCATGGCATGCTGTAACCTCCCCTCTGTTTTGTTCAATTTGTTATTTGGAATCTCTATATATAGACGCTGCCTCTCAATGTAAAGTTACAACAGTTTAATAAATCCCATACTAATACCTTAGTCTAGTTGTGTCCATGAGATTAAGAGAGCTTTCAATTAATTAATTTCAATGTACGCTGAAACATATATATATATATATATATATATGAATTTAATATCATTTTCCTGCTAAGCGTCTGAGTCTAGAAGGACGCTTGTAAATGACCAGTCTAGCACACCTAATTTTCTTTCTTTCTTCTTCTTCTTTTAAATAGCTAAACGAAACCTTGTTTGTTCTATTTTTTTCTTAAATAAATCAAACACCATTGATTGGTTAAGATTTGGCCATTCCAAGGAACCATAAATTTGAATATTTATGATTGGTTAAGATTTGGCCATTTGAAGTGACCATAAATTTGAGATTTGAGTATTTATAACCTCAAAACTCTTTATAACCTTTTGTTTACTTTAAATACCCAAAAAAAAATATTAAGAGTTTTATTAAACTCCTTTCTTATTTTAAAACGCTCTATAAATAGTAAAGAAAATACAAAATTGAATCATAACAATTCTTGAGCCTATATTTATTTTCAAACAAGATAAAAGTAAAAAACTCAATAGAACGCCTCTCAACAAGAAGCTATTATAAATACTAAAATTGAGTTATTGTTTTGTGGTTGGAATGTGGCCAACCTTTTTTTTTTCTAGTAACATTCTCTCTTATCTCAAGACTAATGAACTGAAACATAAAAATAAAATAAATTTAGGATCTAAATATAAAATCTTAAAACCAAAGGTATAAAAAAATAAAGTGAATGATGAGTTTTTGGACATCGTATATCTTGTCCATACACACCTGAACATGATGGCCTGAACATAATGGTTTAGCTGAATGTAAATATAAACATCTTATTGAAACTACAATTACCTTACTTCAACATGCCAAACTGCCTTCTTCCTTTTGGACTTATGCTATGCATACTGCCTCCTTCTTAATAAATAGAATGCCTTCTGCAGTTCTATTTCATAAGTCCCCTTTTGAACTATTATTTGGCAAAATCTCATTTATTTCTCATTTACGTGGTTTTGATTGTGCATGTTTTCTATTATTGCGTCCTTATCTACAAAATGAACTGCAGTTAAAAACCACTACGTGTCTTTCTAGGTTATGCCTCTAACTATAAATGGAACATATATTATGATGTCTCTAGAAAACGTCCTTATATTTCTAAACATGTTATTTTCAATGAAAATGTTTTTCCATACCCTAAGTTAGTCACCAAATTTCAACTCTCCAATACATCATCTGTATCTTCTTCTTTGTCTTTTTTTCCTATTGTTACACTTACCAATGTTGTTGCTATGCCTCCCTCTTCTGCTTTATCCACCTTGATAATTATGATGTTTCCTCTTCCTCATCATCTTCTATGTTTGTTGCTCATGCTTATTCATCTTTCTCATCTATTCCTATGGCCCCTGAATCCAGCAAAGGTATGCATTCTAAACCATTACCTTTCAGTAGAGCCTTTTCAGCCTAAAACTATTTTAGTTGTTCTTCATGTTCCTTCAATGAATGTGCATCCTATGCAAACTCGCAGTAAGAGTGGTTTGCCCAAGAGAAAGTCTTGTTTCACCACAATTAAAACTTCGATTGATATTGATCTATCCTTGATTGAGCCTTCTAATTACAAAGTTGCTTTGCAAGTTCCTGTTTCGCTCACTGCTATGCAAGAAGAATTTGCTCTTCATTCTCAAGATACCTGGAATTTGGTTTCTTTTCCATCCCATAAAAACCTTGTGGGATGCAAATGAATTTTCAAAACTAAGAAGGATGTTGATGGTTCAATTGCACGCCATAAAGCTCGACTGGTTGCTCAAAGCTTCAGTCAAGAACCAGGCCAGGATTGTAGAGAAACATTCAGTCCTATGGTGAAACCTACTACTGTTAGATTGGTTTTAGCTCTTGTTGCTCATTTTAGCTGGATATCAAGGTAGCTAGATGTTAAGAATGTCTTTCTACATGACATTCTTAATGAGAAGGTCTACATGGCTTAACCTCATGGTTTTGAAGATTATCACAATTCTCAGTTAGTTTGCAGGCTTAATAAATCCATTCTCTCTTCTCTCTTCATCTTCCGCTCATCACAAGAAATCATTTTGTTCTCCCTTGAATTATTACTTGATAATTCACAGACTCTCATAGTCTCCACAAGAATTTCATCCAGGATTTCCTCACGTTGCCTTTTTCTACATCAATCTCTTTTGTTGTCTCTCTGTTACAAAAACTTGCATGATGATTGTTGCATTTCTGATTCCTAATGTCTAGATGGGCATGGGTGTTGGAACCAATGCACTTTCAGCATTAAAGTGATTGATTCCAACAATTTAATTTCTTACATAACAGAGTACTAAAAGGCCATACCTATATTGTAATGTTATATGTTTTTGTGTTTATTTGAATTATTATTGGTTTTTTTGTAAAGTGTATTGAAAAAGTAATGAATAAGAGAATGGGTGTGTGTGTGTTGCATTTAAAAAAAAATGCAATTTTAGAAAACAACATAAAAACAAAAAATATATTGTTTTCAAGCATACAGCCGAATTCTATAATTTCCCTAAGCATATTCTTTGTAAAGATCACAATTTATTCTCATAATTTTAAAACAAAAATGGGATATCGTACCAATTTATGATTATCCATTTAGATTTCGCCCAAAATATGAAAAATCCTTTTACAATCTTTTTGTTCGACATTATAGAACAATAAATGCGGTGTTAAAATTCAGACCCTAGAATGGATAGGTTTTGATCCAATGAGGTAGACTCTTTCATGAAAAGAGATCTACTTCAAGCCTTAGGAAAGACCAACGCAAAAAAAAAATCTAACCTAAAAAAACAATCAAACAACAATGCAACTTACCTTAGATAGAGTGCACTAGGGGTGATGCGTCTTTCCTTTGCACAACAAGTCTCCATAGCTAGACTCTCGTATACCAGTAAGTTTTCTAGTGATATTAATAATAGGTGGCAACTCCTAAGAATTATGGTCATAACTTTACGATTACAAAACCCCTTTTCCGCGTGTTGTCTTCCCTTCGGGGATTGCAAAGCATAAAGCACGAAAAAACACACTTGTGACAATTCTTATTCTTTCAGTTAAGCTCATACAATTGCATGTTTCAACATATTTTTTTACTGGATTAAAGCTTGAAAATACCACCCTACTAAATTAATTTAATTCACTTTGAAACATATGTGATTTTTTTATTATCAATATCTAAATATATGTTTCAACATATTTCTTTTAAGTACTTTAGTGCTCACTATATAAGAGGAGGGAAATGCCATTCAACTAAGAAACATTAGAATTAACTCAATCTTAAAAGTCCTTGCCTCTAAAAACTTTGTTGGTAGAAAATCAAGGTAGAAAGTTTGGACGGATTCGAGAGTCCATTCGTACTTCTATTGTTTTTACCAAGTCAATTGGATGACATCAAGAGCAAAATCAAAGATAGTTGAAAGTTTAATGAACAATTAAGGATCAAATTGTGTGAATCTGAAGCCAATAATCAAAATAGAAATGACATGTAAAATTAAGATTAGTATGAAAAAATTTAGCGGGGAAGTTAAAAAGTCATTTTCAATTCTATATATATAGAGTTGTGATAAAAAAATAAAAGAGTGAGAAAATGAAAGGCAAAATTTTACACAACCTCCCCACACACACCAAAAAACCCTAAACCTAAAAAACCCTCATCTCTTTCTTTTTTGTCTCTGTAGCCCCCTCCTATCGCCGTCAACTTGCCCACTTTGTTTCCCCTTCAGCTTTGCCTCTCTTCGGCAGCTGCTTCCCTTTTCCCCGCCGGCCATTCTGTCCTTCCAAGTGTAGCTGCCAGACCTCCCTTGACCTCCACACTACCCCCATAGCAGACCATCCTTTCTCTTCTCGTTAACCCCCTTTACTGTCACCACCCACAGCTGTAGCCTTACCTCACCATCTGGTACCCCCCAACACTGCCAACAACCAACACTGACAATTCTTATTCTTTCAAATAAGCTCATACAATTGCATGTTTCAACATATTTTTTTACTGGATTAAGCTTGAAAATACCGCTCTACTAAATTAATTTAATTCACTTTGAAACATATGTGATTTTTTTATTATACGTATCTAAATATATCTTTCAAAATATTTCTTTGAAATATTTATTATATGATCAATTTTATTATACGATCAATTTTTGAATTCTATCAATATTGTAATGGATCTGTTTGTTGAAACAATAATGATCAATGCTGATGTTAAGGGTTATTTTGGCATAAATTTTCAACTGTAATTGTGGGTGAGTTTTCTGTCGGTGGAAGATGTGTTTTTGAGAAATGAAAAGCAGGCAAAGCAGTTTGGTTATGCTTTTGTCAAACTGTGGTCTAGAAGAAATTTTGGTGGGTTGCATAGCAACTTAACTTGTAGTTGTAAAATAACCAAACAAGATTTTACCTGCTTTCCGTCGAACCTCAACCACAAATACAATACCAAACAACCATTTAATGTGCAAAAAGAGCTGCACACTAGAATTTCAGAGATAATTTCTATCTCCTTGGAATATTTACAAGACTTTAAATATGCAAGAAAACCTTACCTAAACTAGGAAACAAAATAAAAATATGAGATTTTCAAGAATGAAGCATAAAATCCATAAAATAAAATAAAATTCAAGATTAATAAGGAAAAATTACAAAACTACCAAAATCAAGGTCAGGGCAAGATTTTCAAAATCTAAAGATCTGACGGTTGCGGTAGTGATTCCAAATGATCTAATCAAAAGTTACAGTTACTTTGAGTCATTACTCAGTATTATGGAATGTATTCTTATATAGGAAATATTGATGTATAGATTTATCTTGTGTAATAGGGTACACCATAACACATGTACAAATACCCTACTTATATAAATACATGAGGAGCAGCCGTATTAGGGTATTATGCTCAAATACATAAATCAAATACTTGTTTCAACTTGGTATCAGAGCCTAATCGGTTCCTCTTCCTTCTTGCGCCGACTGTCTTCAATTTTTTGGGCTGCTTTGTTTTGTCTATGTCTTCTAAGCGTTGTTTACTTGATTATTTCTTTGCGGAAAGTCTGTTGTCTACTGTCAAGTACGTGAGGCCAAGCGCTGTTTACTTGATTATTTCTTTGCAGAAAGTCTGTTGTCTTCTACTGCAATAGTGTGTGTTATTTCTCTCTACTGCAAAACGTTAGCATATATTCTCTGCTTTATCATGGCTCAATCAGACAACACAAATACTGGAATCAATACCAGTCCCTCTTCTCCAAAATCTGCTGCACCCGACGCAGCCATAGCCTCTTGTGCTGCATCTGCTATCCTTGTTCCTCTCTCCAATACACAGCAGGTTATAAATCTCAAAC
Source organism: Salix caprea (assembly GCA_964035475.1). Lineage (NCBI taxonomy): Eukaryota > Viridiplantae > Streptophyta > Magnoliopsida > Malpighiales > Salicaceae > Salix > Salix caprea. The sequence goes on along the minus strand of OZ037743.1, from coordinate 26,574,458 downwards.
TTACCAACAACAATTATCTGTTTTGGCGTATGCAGATGAAGCCGTATTTAATCGGTCAAGGAGTCTTTTCTTTTGTTGATGGCTCCACACAATGTCCTTCTCCTTATGATTCGGACAGTTCTTGCTCTCTACTGTTGGCCTGGAAACAGCAAGACCAACTAATGCTAAGTGCCTTGCTATCTTGTCTCTCGATTGAAGTCCTTCATCTTGTGGTTGATTGTCCCACTTCTGCTAGTGTGTGGAGCACTCTTGAACGTGCTCTTGCTTCCCCATCTAATTCCAGGATTATGCAATTACATGGCTCTCTACAGGATATGCGCCAAGGTGATGACACTGTCTCCCTCTATCTGCAGCGAGCCAAGGGATTGTTTGATGAATTGGCTGCAGCTGGCAGACCAATATCCCTCACTGATTTCAATTTATATGTATTTCGGGGATTGCGTAGTGATTTCCGTGACTTGGTTACCACTTTGTCAACCAAAGCCGAACCATTGTCTTATTCTGAACTCCACAGCCACCTATCTACACATGAGTTCATACATCGCAATGTTGTGACTGTTGCACCTCTTCTCCCCATACCAGCGCAGCTCCCCTCTGTTTATGTTGCCCAGCGTGGCTATTCTGGTGGACAAAGCAATGGCTTTAGGGGACGACGCAGTGGCTGGAGAAACCCTTCTCGCGGGAATTACAACAAGTCAAATCAGCAGTCCTTTAGAAGTGGACAATGGCAGCAGCCCCAAAATTACAGGGGGGAATGGCAAAGCAATTCCAACCAGGGCACATCACAGAATCAGTGGCCTCGTAAACAGGTAAAATGTCAGCTTTGTTACGCATATGGTCATTCTGCCCAGCATTGTTCTCAACTTGCCCATCATGGAAGTCAAGCCTCGGCCAATCTCTCATTCCGCAATGGTTCAGCCGAGGATCCAGCCATGAAAGAGTCTGCTGACTGGTTTCCCGACACAGGTGCGAATCACCATGTTACTCCTGAGATTAATGGTATGACTTCCGTATATCCCTATCTTGGTAATGATCAATTACATGTTGGTGATGGTAAAAGACTTGTTATCTCTAATATTGCACATAATCTTTTGCATACCCCAAAAAGAGTTTTCACTTTGTCCAACATACTACATGTCCCTAATATTAAAAAGAAATTGTTATCCGTTCAACAATTTTGCCGTGAAAATTATGTCTTCTTTGAGTTTCACTCGTCTTTGTTTTATGTTAAGGATCTCATCACCAAGGAAGTCCTTCTTTCCGGTCAGAGTAAAGATGGCCTCTACGTTCTTTCCGAGTCGTCCGCCACATTCCTGCCACAAGCTTGTTTGTCCGGTAGCATGGCCACTTCTATCGATATTTGGCATCGTCGCCTCGGTCATCCCAGTTCCCGTATTTTGAGCCTCTTAGCGTCAAATAAAAAGGTTGTTTGTACTCCTCGAATTTCTAATTTTCAATGTCAAGCTTGTCCGCTAGGAAAATCCTCGCGTTTGTCATTAGGACCCACGGGTCATAAAACATCAACTCCTCTTGAACTTATTTTTAGTGATGTGTGGGGTCCTGCTCCGATGTTTTCTTCTGATGGTTTTCGATATTTTGTCATTTTTGTGGATGCTCATACAAAATTTATTTGGTACTATCCTATTACACTCAAATCCGATGTGTTCAATGTTTTTCAACAATTTCAAGTACTTGTTGAACGTCAATTCTCTTACAAAATTAAAAATGTGCAAACTGATTGGGGTGGTGAATACCGAAAATTAAATTCTTTCTTCAAAACAATTGGTAATCACCATCGACTCATATGTCCACATACTCATGAACAAAATGGTACCGTTGAACGTCGCCATCGTCATATTGTTGAAACTGGTCTCACCATGTTAGGACAATGTAAGGCTCCTCTAAAATACTGGAATTATGTGTTTGAAACATCGGTCTATCTCATTAATCGTATGCCCACCGCGGTTTTATGCAACAAGTCTCCTTTTGAATGTTTGCTTCGTCAAGTACCTGATTATGCTTTCTTACGTATTTTTGGGTGTCTTTGCTTTCCGTTTCTTCGTCCTTACAATGCTCATAAGCTTGATTATCGCTCCACTCCTTGTGTGTTCCTTGGTTACAGTTCGTCCCATCTAGGTTATCGTTGTCTTGATTTGTCGTTTGGTCGCGTATATATTTCCCATCATGTCCGTTTTCATGAACATGTTTTTCCTTTTATTGAGTCAACTATAAGGTCAACCAACTCCACCTCTACACCCGTGGCTGTCTCCAACCTTCCTTCCCTCACCCTATCTTCCTTAAATCCCGTCCCAGCACCACCCGTTCCTCCCACCAACCAGTTTGTTCCTTCACCATCATCTCCATCTATGTCTATTGATCATTATGCAGGTACAGGATCAGCGGCTCAAGTCCAACCTTCATCTCCTTCCTCTTCAGTTGCGGACTCTCTATCTTTTCCATCCACATTATCTCCATCATCTGGACACTCGGATCAGTCTCTACCCGGTTTGGACCTATGCGTGGATCTTTCCACTTATTCTCTTCCACAGCTGCCCTCCACTACTATGTCGTCTGCTCCACCATTGCTTCGGCAACATTCTATGGAGCTGCGGCCTAGGCAGCCGAAGACTGCCAATCTCAGCTCCTTGACCGTCTCCTCTCCGTCGGTCTCTCCTCCCCGGGTACTGTCTCCCTCTGATTTTGAGCCTATGAGCTTTAAGGAGGCTGACCGTTTTGAGTGTTAGCATTCTGCAATGAAGGATGAAATTTCTGCCTTACATGATAACACCACTTGGTCCTTGGTACCGTTTGATCCTTCTATGAACATTGTTGGTTGCCGATGGGTCTATAAAATAAAACACCGAGCGAATGGGGAAGTTGATCGCTACAAAGCCTGTTTGGTTGCGCGGGGGTTCACCCAACAGGAAGGTATAGATTATTCTGAAACTTTCAGTCCTGTTGTTAAACCAACTACTGTTCGGTTAGTTCTCACAATTGCAGTATCAAAAGGGTGGCAGATTCGGCAACTTGATGTTCATAATGCCTTCCTTAATAGCTCACTTCAGGAGGTTGTGTACATGCAGTAACCCCCGGGTTTTATTGACACCACTTTACCTACACATGTTTGTCGTCTTCATAAATCTTTATACGGTTTGAAACAAGCACCACGGGCTTGGTACATGCGTCTAAGTGATTTCCTTCTAACTATTGGTTTCCGGGCTTCAAAGGTTGATACTTTCTTATTTATTCTGAGTGGTTCTCATGATATATGCTACTTACTTGTCTATGTCGATGACATCTTGATTACTGGTAATAATTCTGCACTTATTCATCGTCTTATTACTCTGCTGAGCTCGGAGTTCAAACTTCGTGATTTGGGGCATGCTCGCTATTTTTTGGGGATTGAAGTTGCTCCCACTAGCATGGGTCTTGTGCTTAGTCAACACAAGTATGTTCTGGATATTCTGAATCGTGCGGGTATGACATCATATAAACCTGTTGATACACCTGCTTCTGTTTCTAAGCTTGACTTGCAGTCTACTGAATTGTTCTCAGACACTACTCGCTTCCGCCAAGTAGTTGGTGCTCTTCAGTATCTAACATTTACTAGACCTGATATTTGTTATGCTGTGAACAAAGTATGCCAGTTTATGCATTCTCCTACCGAAGGTCACTGGGCTGCAGTTAAGCGTATTCTGCGATATCTCAAAGGTACCTCATCCTTTGGTCTTCATCTTACTCGAGACACCACTTTGTCTCTTCATGGCTTTACTGATGCCGATTGGGCCGGCAATATTGAGGACCAAAAATCTACAAGTGGTTATATGGTATTCCTTGGGTCTACACCCATTTCATGGAAATCTGGCAAGCAACGCACGGTTGCTCGCTCCTCCACCGAAGCAGAATATAAAGCCTTAGCCGATGGTACTGCTAAGGTCCTTTGGCTTCGCTATCTCTTGTCAGATTTATGTATCTCTCCTAGTTCTGCTACGACTATCTGGTGTGATAACTTGGGTGCCACTTATCTGTCTGCTAATCCGATCTTTCATGCCCGTACAAAGCATGTTGAGGTCGACTATCACTTTGTTCGTGATCGAGTGACTAAGAAGGAAATTCAGATTCGCTTCATCCCTTCCAAAGATCAATTAGCAGATATTCTTACAAAACCACTTGCTTCCTCTGTTTTTATTTCCTTACGTTCCAAGCTTCATGTGGATAACCCACCTTCAGCTTGAGGGGGAATATTATGGAATGTATTCTTATATAGGAAATATTGATGTATAGATTTATGTTGTGTAATAGGATACACCATAACACATGTACAAATACCCTACTTATATAAATACATGAGGAGGAGCCGTATTAGGGTATTATGTTCAAATACATAAATCAAATACTTGTTTCAACTCTCGAGGATGTCGCAAGCAAATCACTTCTTGAGCCTATACTTGTCATACTTTTTCATTAATGTATCTGCTAATCCATCCATGTAATTTGTTTAAAATAAATTGTTATTTGGTTGGGGCAAACCTTCAGAGCAAACCTACACTAGCCTCCTCATAAGCATCCAATATGGGTTATCCTGAATTCAAGTTTTATTCTTAAAAACCTTAAGAGTTTAATTAAAGCTTTTAAGCTATCCAGCATAATATTTTTAGAAAGGAAAAAAATTGAACGAAATAGTGTTGGGTTTTATTAATCTAAAAACTAGTTTCAGAGTCTTGTATTTATATGTATATTGATTCCTTCATATCAATAAATTTATAAATTTTGTTGTCGTATATTCTTATTGGTGCCAACCGATCGTTAGTAGGAAGGATTTCAATTACTGGAAGAGTGAATTAAATTTCAATTGACGAGGAAATTGTTTTTAATGATTATGGTCATTGTTATCTATAAATAAACACTTGGAAATGCATATGGAGCTTTTAGGCCCCAACCAGCACAGCACACAGCAAAAACACACAGCAATATGAATTTAACCGCTATAAATACTAAAAAAAAACATTAAACAACTTACACTAACTTGTTAAGCGAATTTGATAGAATTTGTTGAATACAGATGTTGATGAATGCTTGATGCTCCTTTCAAGAACCCTAAGTAGAAAAATATTGTTATTACATTCAATATAAATTGAATATAAAACAGCAGCAATATGAATTTAATTGATACAAAAAGGTCTTCATGCATTCAATTTAAAAAAATAGTAGCAATATGAATTTAATCGATACAAATGTACCACGCAATTACAATTTTTCAAATCCAGCAAAATCAGCAACCAAAATCTAATCCATTAACATTCAGAATCAAAACTCGTCTACCAAAACACTTAATTACAAATGCTAATAGATCCAGTAAAATTAGAAACATAAACAGTGTACAACATAATTCCTAGAACCTGGAAATGAAGATCACGAGTGCCAGCAATCTCTAGTACTAAAACTACTTGCATATATGTCCACTGAGATAGATAGATATTTGCATTTTTTCTTCTATTCAAGATAAAAACTAAGCAGTGAAGAACATGGAAATGGAGACCGTACTGCGAGTGCCAGCAACAAAGGAAGATATGGAATTCGAGATCAAGGATGCTTCGTTGAGTGGGTAATTGAAGATCATCGCCAACAGTGTACAGATTGATGAAGAAGAACTTAATTTGGTATTTTCACTGTTCACTGTTGGTTTTCGATGACGTGTAGGTTTGATCTGCGAGAGGAGAACCATATATGGATTAAAATGCTTTTAAAACAATATTTTAATCAGGAATGGATAATCTACTGCAAATATTTTTAGTCAGCAGCGGATCATTTGTTGCCAATATTTTTAATCTACAATGAATTTTCTATTGCAGATTCGATAAATACTTTTTTTCTGAAATGGTTCTAACAATAGAATTTTTGTTAGTAAACATATTTCGATGCTAATCCGTTGTAATATCAATAACAAAAAAATTTCATTACTACAATCCATTGCTCATTGCACTTGTTTTAACAGTGCAAGCCTATAATAACAATCATATTAAAAACCATATTACTAAACCAAAGTCCTCAAATGTCCTTTCTCCCTGTCATGTCTCTTTTTTCATAAATAAAAACAGATCACGTTTCTGAAAAACAGATCACGTAACTACATTAGAATCCAAAATGTAATTAAAGTGAAAATCACCAATAGGTCAAGGCATTTAGTGGTCCGGCCTACAGATACAACATCAAGAGGTACGTAACCATCCAAGGCAATTTCTACAGATACGACATGTTTAAAATTTGTTTTTAAAAAAAGAGGGAGAACTCAGACGACAAGCAAGTTAAGAAACTAAGAACAAATATATAAAAATGAGAGTTTAAGTTCTTCTCCAAAACAAACTATAGGATAAAAAGATAAAGGATAAGAATAGGTGAAAAAATAAATTCGAACCAGCGATAAATAGACCAGAAAGCATAAGAAAACGAAGGATACCCTGGCCAAAAAAGAGATAGAGATAAAACCACAGAGAAGACGATGAAAAGTAAGAGAGAAAGTAGGGAGAAAAAGAAGGCACGCCCGTAGAAGCATAGAAAATAACAAAAAAAAAAAAAAGAAATCCCAATAACGATGAACCAGTAGAGAGAGAAAGCAAATCGACCATAGCTTTTCAAGGCTTTATCTCCCACTGTAATAAGCATAAATAATATAATCATAATTGCTTGGTTTTAGTTTATCTTCTTCTTCAACAATGAAAGCTCATAATCATAACGATAAAACTGATTGTCTTAAGATATAAAGAGAGTTGAGGTCGTCGATTCCCATTCTGCCCGCCGGCCCCGTCTTGTGAAATTTTTGACAAGCCAACGCTTGAGTTTGCCCCACACTTTCTGCTATATCTCATGCAGTCCCCATCGTTCAGTGTTCAATATGTGCGTAGATTGGCATCACTACAAATTAGATTGATATATTATCTCGAGTTTCTATCGTATTTATTACTGGTTAGTACTGTTAAGTCACATTTCACATTTATTGAGTTATGGTCCTGACGCTGATCCTTTTATTAGTCATAAATTCAATTAATTGTTTATATATTCTGGAATATGAGTGAAAATACTACAATAATCTTTTTTATATATGTTTTTATTTTCAATTATTATTATTTTTAGTTTTATCATTCTACATTATATTAATTTTATCATTCTACATTATATTAAACATCAATTCCATAGCAGAATATTTCATAGACATTACAGTAATTACGTAAAAATAAACTAAAAGAGATTATTGAGTCCAAGTTTTGATCAATTTATCTATCCGATTAACATCATCCAATTTTTGCCAGTTCCTTTTCAAGACAAAGGGAATGCATTGGCATTCGAATTAGTGTATTGAAGAAATTTCAGATTTAATTCTAATCGTGAATATTGAATGTTCTTAAAGAATAAAAATTCATATTTCATTATTATTTATCAAATAAAAAATTTATATATTCATAATTGTTTTATCAAATTTTGAGTATCCACTATCTATTATTCTTTATTAATCAACAAAATATTTAATATATTTGTGTGTGTGTGTGTCAAGGTATGTTATGTACAGATATCTTTATATAATATAAATATATATTTTGGGTTAGGTTCAAACAGGTTTCAAATCGGATTTAACAATACTAATACTCTATTAATTATTCATCAGGTCTAAGAAAATCCTAATTATTTAAGTCAGGTTAGTATTCATTGAGTTTGGATTAAATACCATATCTAATCATGAATATTGAATGTTTTACAGAATAAAATAATTATAAATGCATTATCAAGATACATGTTAACAACCATTGGTTTTGAAATTTTCTTAAAACAAAAATTAAATCTACTCTTAGTTGCATATTTAACCTCCACCAAAATAGAAAGTTTTGAAATTACTTCATTCTACATGTAGATTTAAATATACTCTTGAGTGCATATTTATCCTCAACTAAAATACACACTAGGACTATTTTTGTTCAAAGTAGAGTAAATAATACTACAATTTGATTTAAAGGACCTCTCTTCACATCCTATTAAGAAAAACTATAAACCTATTAAAGCTTCACAATGGCTCATGATATAGTTTATAATTGCAGATTACTATAGTAAAATTACCATGTTATTTTTAAGTGGAAAAAGATGAAGTCTTGAGGGTGGAAGTATTTTGATCTTTTTTTATTAACGTGGGTGTCCAGGCCAACTTGCACACACCTCGATAAATCCTACAGACCATGAAGTAACAACCATGTAAGTTTTCAATAGTCATCATATTATTAACCACATGGCTCGAACCTTAGACTACGGAGATAACAAACCCCCGAGTCCCAAGTTTGTACCACTCGGCCTCCAGTATTTTGATCTTTCTCCCTAGCTTGTTAGTCATTAAAAGATTATGAGAGTGTTTATGCCATTATATATTTCAAATAGGTAAAAATACTCATTTACCTTCAAAATCTGCAAAATTTAAAGTTGTTAACAAATGATTTTCTTGACTTTTCATAAGCTTTTTAAGAGTAAAAATACTTATTTTCTCTTCGGGTAAGAATATTGATGGGCTATTGGATAATGGTTTTTTTAGGGTTTTCAAATATCCATGTATAGTGCATATACATATTTAACCTTAGATAAGAGAAAAAAATAATCTTCTCATTTTTAGGGTGTTTGTGTACTTTCACATTACTATTTTTGTAATTTCAAGGTTTATGGAGAATATTTGGTATTTTAAATGTTTTTGAGTTTCTTAACTAAAAAAAGTTATTGGCACATATTCAATACAATCTAACGAGTGGGTGGTGTCCGAGCTATTCAGGTAGCTTGTATGACACCACCCAGTGCTCAAAATTGGTCTTCTATTGTCTTTCTAGATGTGCCTTAGTGTCCTCTTCCATGTGGAGAGGTGTGTTGCCTCTTACTATGGTTAAATTGTCAGTGATGGACATTTGATTGTTTCCCCTTCTTTTTCTATCTTGATAGGTAATGTACATAATCCTCCTATTTGTCTCTTACTTTTCAATATAACTCCTCATTCTTATTTCATTTTTTTCCATTTATAGAAGTTTTTTCTTTTCAATTTAGTCTTTCAAATATGATTTCTCATTTTTTTTAAATTTCAATCCTCATTCTTTTAATTTATTATTTTATTCATATTCCTTTTATAGAAGTTTTTCTTTCAATTTAGTCCTTCAATTGCAATTTCTCATATATATTTTTTTCATTCCAATCATTTTCTTAAAAACAATTTCTTAGCACTTTTGTTGAAGTTTTTTGGCTTTCAGTATCATCATTTAATCATTTTTTTTGTTTGACCCTCATTCTATTGATTTGTTTTTACTTTTATCAAAGCTATTTTTCAATTCAAATTAACCCTCCAATAAAATTTTGTATCACACCTGTCTCGACGACTGCTTTTTTATCGTGCTTCAGGGAAAAGGGTTTTCTTATAATCATAGAATTACGATTATAGTTTTTAGAATTCACCACCTAGTATTAAGATCACTAGGAAATTTAATGGTCTATGAGAGTTTGAGTAAGGGCACTTATTGTGCAAGGGGAAGACACATCACCTCCAATGCACCTTACCTAAGGTAAATTGTGCTATTGTCAGATTATTTTTCTAAGTCATTTTTCTTATATGTTGGTCTTTTCTAATACTTGAAGTAGATCTCTCTTCGTGAGGGAGTCTCTACCTCACTGGGCAAAAACTTAACCGTTCTAAAATCTTAATTTTAGCATTGCATTTGTTATCTTTTTAATACTTATTGGTGTACTTTACAATGTAATTTAACAACCTGATAATTAAAATTTCCAAAAAAAGAACAAAATAATTGTTGAAAAGATTTTTGATATTTTGGCCGAACTCTAACGGATAATTGTCAACTGCTTACGATATCTCATTTTTCATTTATAAACATGAGAAAAGATGCAATTTTTTTATGAAAAATATGCTTAGGAATTTTTTAGAATTCAATCGAATACACTATCATAACCCATTTCTAGGTTATTTCCTGAAGATTATAAAAAAAAAAAAAGACTAACATCGTAAAAAATCAAGTTGGAAATTTTAAGTGGATTCGAGAGCCCGATCGCCTGTATTGTGCCCCAAAAAACAAAGAAAACGCATATTCAAGGCTAAATAATTTATTATTGGATAAATCTACATAAAAATTAAGTTGGAAAACATAATTATATTTTTTATAGGCCAATTTGATTTAATCATGGGCTAATTTAAAGTATAATTATGTTTAAAAATTAATTTAGGGTCTAATTGAAGGATTTAATTAAGTGCAAGGACTTTATTATACTTTAAATTGATCAAATTAATTTTACTAAAGTCTCAATTGATGAAAAATCAAGTTCTTGAGCTTAATTCGGAGACCAAAATTGATTTTTACCAAGTTAATTGGATGAAATCGGGGTGAAATTGAAAACAAATGAGAGTTTGATGGTCAATTAAGGGTGAAATTGCATAAAACTGAAACTAAGGACAAAAGTAAAAAAGGCGTGTAAAGTTAAGGCTACTATTTAAATTTAAGCGGGGATAAAATTTCACATATTTAAAAGTTTAAGGTTAATTAGAAGCGCAATTAGAGAAATTAAAAATTGAGGGACCAAATTGTATTTTCACCTTTTTGCAAATTCTGCAGACGTGACTGCACTGTCAGTGATTAGAATAATGCATGCACTTTGTTACAGAAGACAAGGAGGTAACCCATCACTGCATGTAACGAGAAACCGAAGGGTTACCTGCCTTCGTCTATAAATAATAGCATGAGCATAGAGAAAAAGGGACCAAACATATGAGAAGAACAAACAAAGGAACGAACAAACCCAAACGAAGTGATAGTTACATAGTCTTCCTCAACACTGACACCATATTCACCCCCTTCTTCAGCACCGGTAACCTCTCCCTTTGTCAATGTCACCAAAATAGCCAAACTTATAATTAATTAGTATCCATATTAAAAAAAAAAGTTTTCATAACAATTACAATTATAATCTATATATTTAATGTGCATGCTAATGTATATATTTGTATAAAAACAAAATCCCTAAATAATCTTTTGATTGGGGTTTTGAAAAAAATTATAATTAGTAAACATATTTAGCATAATTAAAAAATATTGATTGAAATAGATAAAATTTAAAATACAACATATCATCACCATGCAAATATAAATTAGAAGACTAGCTGAAAATCGATGGGCCGAAAGTAAAGCCCAAAATTTGGTGGGTTGGAAGCCCAATCTGAGAAGAGATTGGGCTGTCGAACCACCAAAGTGATGGGTCATTCAGCCCATCTGGGCTGGGCAGTCCAACTCCAAAATGATGGGCCTCTCGGCCCATTTGGGTTAGGCAGGCATCACACACACACACACACACACACACACACACACACATATATATATATATATAATACAAAATACAAAAAATAAAAAATAAAAAAGTCTACATGAAACAAAAAAAATCTTTGTACTTTTAAAAAAAATTCAAACAAAAAAATATGTTGTTTTCATCCATATGGTCGAATTCCAAGTTTTTTCAATCATATATATATATATATATATATATATATATATATATATATATATATATATATATATATTTCATCTTTCTCATGTTTTGAAATGAAAATTGGATATCGTAACCAGTTTATCATTATCCATTGGAATTTGGCCATAATATAAATAAAATTAGCAATCATTTTGTTTTAGCTACCAGGGTGTAAAATTACATTGTAAAGTACACCCGCAGATGGCAAAAAAAGAGGGGTTTCTATATGTTTTGAAAAAAAATTCAAACCTTAAAACGGTTAGGTTTTCAACCCATTGAGGTGGAGACTCTCTCACAAAGAAAGATCTACTTTAAGCCTTAGAAAAGAGCAATGAATAAAATATCTGACTTAGGAAAAACAATCAAACAACAATGCAGCCTTAGGTAGGGTGCACTAAGGGTGATGCGTCTTCTCGTTGCATAACAAGTCCCCTTACTTAGACTCTCGCAGACCATTATTTTCTTAGTGACCTTAGTACTAGGTAGCGACTCCTAAGATTTATAGTCGTAATTTTACGACTATAAATCCCCTTTTTCTGTGCGTCGTCTCCCCTCTAAGGATGGCAGCGCGCGAAACATGAAAAATACATCGTCACAATAGTTATAGTGCTTATGGTGTTAATAATTATGACTTTGATGATAATAATAACAATAACTCAAAAAATAATATGAAGAATATCAATAATGACAAAAACAATTATAATAATGATAATAATACTAATTATAAATTAAATGATATTAATAAAATAACGGTGTTGATTATCTTAATTATTATTGTCGTAATAATAATAACGATTAAAACAACAATGATGATGGCAAAGATAGTATTGCTAATAATAATTACAATATTGATTATTTACAATAATGATTATAATGACAACTATAATAAATGTGACAATTTAATAATCATGAAAAAAACAATGAGAATAATAATCAAAATAATTCATTAGTCAATGTTGTTCTTGTTAAAAATTGACTTTTGTGGTTTTTTTTATGCATGATATTTCATATTTAATTTCAGGAAAAAAAAATATACAAAGCCACATGTAGACAAAATGAGTAGAAAAATTAGGCAAAATGATCTACAATGAAAAAATATACGAGTCACTTGTCCTGTGCTTCAATGCAACCATAACCAAATTTTTTAACATGTAAAAAAAATATTAATGGTGCTATTATGATGCTATACATGTGAGCGAAATAATCAACCTAGGCAGATTTTTTATGAGGTAATGTCAAAAAAACTAATTATAGGACAACTTTTTTTTATGTTTAGTACTAATATTCAATAACATAATTTTAAAGAAATAAGGTAAGAAATTAAAGACAACATCGAGTTACAGGATTTTTAACAAATGCAACATCAAATGATAAATTATTATATTTAAACCATTACATATAGAGAAGTTGTAAAAATTAATTCTTAGTAAATACAACATCAAATGATAAATTATTTCAATTGTTATTGTTATGATTTAAGGCAAAAAAAATATTATCAGCATAAGAAACTATTATTTGATTTGAAGAACAAATTAAAATAATTAAAGGACAAAAGTAAAACTTATATTATTATCATTATGAATATAGTTATTATAATCACTTGTATTATAATAAAATTTGTTGTTTAATATTTTTTCTTTGATACTAATATTAATTCATACAATTTTAAAGAAATAAGATCATAAATTAAAAACAATACTGATCCACAAAAACTTTTCAAATCATTAATCCGTGATTTTAGATTTGAAACATTATATATAGAGAAGTTGCAAAACTTAATTCTTAATAAATACAACACGAAATGATAAATTACTTGAATTATTATTCTCATTGTTATTATTATGATTGAAAATAAAACAAAAACAATATTAATAGCATTGAAAAAAATTAATAAACAAACAAATGGAAATATTTGAACAAAATTAAAGGACAAAAGCAAAATTAGAATTATTATCATTATGAAACATTACCAAACTATCAAATACAATCTAAGTTAATGTGTTATTTTCTTTCATGTTTGCCTAAAAAACTTTTGATTATTAAATTTTTTTATATATTCATTTTATAATAGATAAGACGTTGAAAATAATGATAATGATTATTTTTAAGGTTTTTTTATTAAAAATATGTGATGCTAATTATATATTTTGATAATTGTTTAATATTAACGCGTTAAAGTGTATATATATATATATATATATATATATATATAAATGAACTAAGTTTTTTTTAATCTGAGTGTTCTGAAATACTTTTAATATAATAATATCAGGAATAAATCTTAAAAATAACAATTTAATTTCTTTTGAAATAAAATGACTTTAAACCAAAAATATATCAAGCCACACATAGACAAAACAAGTGAAAAAAACACAGAGATAACAAATCATTTACAACAGAAGATTCATTGTACATGCATAAGAGAGAGTTTCACTCTGTTTTCACGCCACCAAATCTAAACTTACTCTGTTTTTTAATGCAAGTGAGATAAATAACAATAAAAATTAAAAGTCAAAACTAAGAATATATAGAAACATAAAAACAAACAAAAACTAAGAATTCTCAGAAGGACCGAAAAAAATAAAAAGGATCAAAATTAAGCCAAAAAATAAAAAAAATAAGAACTAAAATAAAAAAAAACAAAATATTATATATATTAAAATGAGAGAAAAAAAAAATTCTTGCTGCGGCGGAGTGCATGGCAAATGACTGGTTTACTCTATTTTGTGTAAATCCACACATATGGACAACCATTACGGAAAAATTGTTGTGCAAATGGATTTAATGCAACAACAAATAAAAATATTTACACTGACTGAACAAAAATAATTTATTGTGCTACTGGCGCATCTAAAGAAAATGTACTAATTTCTGACCGTCATTATTTTAATTTTAAAAAGCACTATAAATCTCACCAACTTGAATTTAGTATGAACCCAGAAGGGGCCACTTGGTTTTTTTGGTTCCCACAAGCATAAAAGCGATGTGATGAAATGAGTCCAGAAGTACTCAACAAAGTCATTGAGATTTGGGCGAAAGCAAACGTTGGAAGTTTAAAATTGTAATCCAGTAAGTGAAGAAAGACAACACAATGTGCTTGGTATGGGAAAATCTCACGGTGGAGCTACCTAGCAAGACAAGTGGTTCAGCGAGGAAATTGCTAAGTGATCTATGTGGTTATGCTGAACCGGGGCATATCATGGCCATCATGGGACCTTCTGGGTCAGGAAAATCCACGCTACTTGACTCATTGGCTGGTATAAGTCTCTCCTGATCAACCCTCAAGAGCATATTTTTGACTGAAAAATAACTTGTGGATGGTTAATGAACATATTGCAACTTGTAGTTCATGGTTCTGCATGTTCAAACTATATATGAATTATGAACTTGTTCTCTGTTCTGATTTTCTTCTTGGTCCCATAAACAGGAAGACTTTCTTCAAATGTTAAAATGAGTGGAAAAGTCCTTATCAATGCCAACAGAAGCAGCACGGACTGCAGAGATATTGTAAGTACTATTGAAAAATATGAGTTAGAAGTAACTCTCCCTTGGTTACTTCATGCATAGTTTCTCTCTGTTTTCATCTTACCTGGTATATGTTTCTCCAAATTTCAGTCTTATGTTACTCAAGAAGATTTTTTCCTGGGAACCCTCACCGTCAGAGAAACAATCACGTACTCGGCTCACTTGAGGCTTCCTAGAAAAATGACTAAACAGGAGATAGATAGTGTTGTCGACAACATAATAATGGAGATGGGTCTACAAGATTGCGCTGATACTAAGATTGGAAATTGGCATTCAAGGGGCATAAGCACTGGTGAAAAGAAGAGACTTAGCATTAGTGTTGAAATTTTAACAAATCCACATGTTCTGTTCCTTGATGAGCCTACAACTGGCCTGGATAGTGCTTCAGCTTTCTTTGTGATTAGAGCTCTTCGAAACATGGCTTATGATGGAAAGGCCGTCATTTGTTCAATTCATCAGCCAAGTAGCGATGTTTTCAGTCTTTTAGATGATTTGCTGCTTCTCTCAGCAGGAGAAACTGTCTATTTCGGAGAAGCGAAAATGGCAGTAAAGGTATACAAGTTTTATGTTAGTACTCTGACACGAACCGTTTAAAAAAGCACTTTTTTTTTTATACAATACAGTTTTTCGCTGAAGCCGGATTCCCTTGTCCAACAAGAAGAAATCCTTCTGATCACTTCCTGCGTTGTATAAATTTGGATTTTGACATCATTGCTGAAGCTCTTTTGCGATATCAGAACATTTGCGTAAGTTCGAAGTAAGAATTTGTTGATTATTGTTTGTATAGATCGTCTACAGGATAGATTTATGTTTTCTTTCTCTTGTGGTTGCTTACAGGCAATCCCAGAATCGTCAAGTTATCCAGTAAATATTAGAACTGCAGAGATCAGAGAAACACTTATTGAGAAGTACAAGTGTTCTGAGCTTTCAAATAATACAAGAAGAAGAATTCAAGAAATCTCAGTAACTGGATTCGTTAAATTTTGCATATCTTAAGCTGTCTGCAGTTTTTCATTTTTATTATTTATTTTGACGAATGAATGAATATCATTTACCAAGGAAACAGAAATTTGGGAGCGAATCTAACCCTCAATTGTAGCCAGCATCAAACAAAGAAGGTTTCCTAATGGTATCTATGCACATGTCACCACTTCACGCGCACACACGCACGCACTTTCTAACTCTTAATGATTATTTTTTAGAGTCCCACCTTTTGTTTCGCATTTTCCATATACTTAGGAGCTTTGCTCAGTCAAACTCTTGATCCCCATCCTCCTATTTGCCTATTGGTATTGTAGTTTTGTAGATTCTCACTCCGAACTGTCTTTGAATGAAAGTCTGCTGAGGATTATCAACCAAGCTGCGAAGCTGTGTTTAGAAATATAGAAATATAGTTTTATACCAATAATCTCTTATCTCTTCCCAGGGAGTTTTAACACTGATGAAAGACCGTGTGGCGTAAGCTTCCATTGTGCACAATCATCTTTAGATTCATCAGGATACATGGAGTTCCGATTTTTATTTTTGAGCATAACGGCCAAATCATTTTGCATCAATCCATTGATGTATGGAATGCTCACTGCAACGCAGGAAGATCCTGCCATTAAACCGAACAAGAGAATCAATGCTAGCTCGTGGAAGCAACTTTCTACGCTGACACACCGATCTTTTGTTAACATGCACAGAGACATAGGCTATTATTGGCTTAGGATGGCTCTCTATGTCTTAATATCAATAAGCATTGGCGTCCTCTTTTTCAACATTGGAACGGATCAAGGCACGATTTTGGAAAGAGCTAAGTGTGTGTGTTTTTCTTATGGATTCATGATTTGTTTGTCCTGTGGAGGCTTACCATTTTTCATTGAAGAAATGAAGGTAAACTAAGCTGTTGTTTCTAATATTTCAATACAGGAATGCCTTCAACTAAGCTCACTTCTTCACTGTCTCATCGCACTACATTTCAGGTGTTTCGTCGAGAAAGGTTCGGTGGAGATTACGGAGAGGCCGCGCTTGTGCTGTCGAACTTCTTCTCATCCTTCCCATACCTGGTCGTCATATCTCTTCTTTCAGGAACAATAATCTATTACATGGTGAAATTTCATCCAGGATTTCCTCACCATGCCTTTTTCTGCATCAATCTCTTTTGCTGTCTCTCTGTCATAGAAACTTGCATGATGATTGTTGCATCACTGGTGCCTAATGTCTTGATGGGCATCGGTGTTGGAACCGGTGTATTTGTAAGTGAAGCTCACACTTTCAGCATTAAAGCGAGTGATTCCAAAAGTTTAATTAATTTGAGATAATGCTTTTCTGTAGGTCTTTATGATGATGGCATCTGAAATCTTCAGACCTGTACCCGACCTTCCAAAAATCTTCTGGCGTTACCCAGTCTCCTACATCAGTTTCGCGACATGGGCAATCCAGGTACATTTTCAGAACAGTAATTTATCCCTGAACTGCATGCAAACCTTCAGGCTGATTCGAAAACCATGTTGAAAACATAGGGTGAGTACAAGAACGAGATGATTGGGCTGGAGTTTGATCCTTTCTTGCCAGGAAACTCGAAGCTCAAGGGAGAAACAGTCCTACAAACAGTTTTCGGGGTTCCCCTGAGTCATTCCAAATGGTGGGATTTGACTGCACTGCTCTTACTATTACTAACCCATAGACTAGTCTTGTACATGGTACTTAAGTACAAGGATAGAATAGCTTCGAAATTTCCAAGACTACATGCCCATAAAACTCTCCAACACCTTGCAATGAGA
Organism: Salix caprea; assembly: GCA_964035475.1. NCBI lineage: Eukaryota > Viridiplantae > Streptophyta > Magnoliopsida > Malpighiales > Salicaceae > Salix > Salix caprea. The sequence continues at coordinate 26,556,627 of OZ037743.1, read as the reverse complement.
GTTTCGAAAGCGGGAGAAAGGCTTTCTTCCTTCAAGAGACACGATCCTCAGCATCCATTATCTTCTCAAGAAGGTCTCAGGTCTCCAATACCTTAGTTTAGTTGTGTCCGTGAGATTAAGAGAGCTTTCAATTAATTAATTTCAATGTACGCTCAAAACACACATATATAAATATATATACCTATTTTTCTTTCTTTCTTCTTGTTCTTTTAAATAGGTAAACGAAACCTTGTTTGTTCTATTTTTTTTCTTATATAAATCAAACACAATTGATTAGTTAAGATTTGGCCATTCCAAGTGACCATAAATTTGAGATTTGAGTATTTATAACCTCAAAACTCTTTTATAACCTTTTGTTTACTTTAAATACCCAAAACAAATATACTAAGAATTTTATTAAACTCCTTTCTAATTTAAAAACACTGTTTAAATAGTAAAGAAAATACAAATTAAATAAAAACAATTCTTGAGCCTATATTTATTTTCAACAAGATAAAAGTGAAAAACTCCTCAATAGAACGCCTCTCAGCAAGAAGCTATTATTAATACCAAAATTGAGTTATTTTTTTGTGGTTGGAATGTGGTCAACTAACCTTTTTTTTCTCTTTTTTTCTTCTTCTAGTAACATTTTCTCTTATCTCAAAATTATTGAGCTGAAACATAAAAATAAAATAAAATTTAGTGACCATGAATTAAAATAGTGTGTTTTCTAGCCCTATTTTCCCATCATCGTCGAGTGAGTTTTCCAACCCTTGACCATAAATTAAAATAGTGTGCTTTCCAACCTTATTTTTCCTCATCGTCGAATGTGTTTTCCAACCCTCGACCATCAATTAAGATAGCGCGCTTTGTAGCCCTATCTCTTCCATTCTTGAGTGTATTTTCCAACCCTCGACCATCCATTAGGATAGTGCGCTTCTTAGCCATTTCTTTACTCTCATTTGAGTGTGTTTTCCAACCTTTAACCACAAGTTAAAATAGTGAGTTTTCTAACCCTATTTTTCTTCCTCTTTTGAGTGTGTTTCCAACCCTCAATCACTAATTAAAACAGTGCATTGTCTAGCCCTATTTTCCCCTTCTTTAAGTGTGTTTTCCAACAATCAATTAAGATAGTGCGTTTTCCATACCTATCCTCTTGTTTTGGATGTGTTTTTCAGCCTTCAACCACCGACTCAAATAGTGCGCTTTCCAGCCCTCAACCATAAATCCTAGACAGCGAGCTTTCTAGCTCTATTTTCTATTCCATGAAATCTTGACCATTCACATGTTTCACCTAGGTAGGTCACTCATTACAATGAAATCGTCTCCATCATTCTTACTTGGACAGGTCGCCCATTGCAATAATATCATCTTTGTGTTTTTGCCATCTTCATCATCTTTAGTTGAGTAGGTCACCCATTACAATGAGACCATTTTTTTCGGGTCATTCACAAACATCATCATCTTTCATCCTATACGGGTCCTCCTTTGGCCTCAATTCTTAGGTAGTGCGCTTTCTAGCCCTATCTTATCATTCCCTTCTGAGTGCGCTTTATAGCTCCTCATTCTCATTTCTAGATGGATCAACCATTTCTTAGTTTGGTAAATTCACTTTTTTCTTTTCTTTACAAAGCATACTATCTAAAGTCTTTTACAAGACTTTAGTCGTAAGTATTGTAAAGAGGGGGGCAATTGTCATAACCTAATTTCTAGGTTGCTCCCTAAAATCTACCCAAAAATAACAAAAATAAAATAAAAAGGGTCGATGTTGGTAGAAAAATTAATGTGAAAATTTTGGTTTTTTTCGAGAGTTTGATTGTATCTCTTTGGTCCCAAAAAATAGAGGAAAGTACAGATTTAAGGCAAAAATAATTTATCATTGGATAAATCTATGTAAGAATTATGTCGAATGACATAATTATATTTTAATAGGTTGGTTTGATTTAATCATCAACCAATTTAAAGTGTAATTATGTTTAGGAATTAATTTAAGGTCCAATTGAAGGATTTAATTAAGTGCAAGGACTTAATTATACTTTAAATTGGTCACATCAAATTAATTAAGGGGTTAATTGATGAAACATTAAGTCTTGAGCTTAATTCGGGCTCAATTGAGAAGATTGGAATTTTCGGAGACACAATTGAATATTTTCAAGCCAATTGTGCAAAGTCATAGGTCAAATTGAACACAATTGAGAGTTTAATGGTCAATTGAGGGTCAAATTGCATAAATCAAAAACCAAGGACCAAAATAAAAAAAAGTGTGCAAAGCCAAGGTTGTTGTTGAAATTTTGATGGGGATACAATTGCACAAAATTACAAGTTTAAATCCAATTGAGGAGAAAATTAGAACAATTACAAATTGAGGGACCAAAATGCACTTCCACCTCCCAAAAATCAGTCCCTCCGCATGTCTTTACCTACACTGCCTGTCGACAGGCCGCCGCACCAGCACCACCAAGCAACCACTGCAGGCATGTTGTTGCTGACAGCCCCCACCATGTCTCCGACATCCACAGAAGGTTGAGGCACCACTACACGGAAGTTGCCTCCTTCCTTCCCCTATAAATAGCATGATCACAACATGCAAAGGGAGAGGAAAATTTACGTAACAGGGAGACCTAGAAGAACAGGGGGAGAAAAACTGAATTTACATAACAAAAGGGAGAAGGAAAGTTGGTACACAGACAACAGGGAGAGCAAAGATTTAAAGCCACCCATCGTCTTCCCCATCTCTGGTGACAGCAACACCAGCCACCAAGGGCATCCCACGATAGACAGTGAAAGCTCCTCCTCTCTCCCCCAGTTCTCTCTCACTCTCTCAGCTAGCAGCTCTCTCTCTCTAAAACCAGCACCTGTGTCTCTCTCTCTCTCCTCCAGGAAGCTGACTGACCACCCTGAATCATCTCCCTCAGCACCGTTGATCTCTCCTCCATGCTAGCATCTCCACCAACAGGTCCAGCCTTCTTCTCCAGCTCCGGTGACGATAGCAACATTAGCCCCTCCATGACCAATCCACTTCCGACAGCTCCTCCGGTTACCATTTCTGACGCCAACACCACAGGTAGAATCACCTTGACCTCCTCTAACCGGTGATAATAGCAGGTAAGCCTCTCGTCATGGTTGGCCGACCACTTGTCACTGTTCACGTTACGTGAAAAGCATAATTAATTCGGCTTATATATATATATATATATATCTTTTATTATTATTATTATTATTTGCTTTTTTCCTTTCTTGGGCTGGACTGCCCTCAACCCAGGCCAGGTGGCTGGGCCAGGTCCAGCCCAAGGCCAGCAGAGTTGGGCCCTTGGCCCACCTTGGCTAGCCGACCCATTTATCTGGGCTAGGCCCCACCTGTTTTTTTATTATTATTTAAAAAAACAAAAAATTGCATTTAGAAAACAAAAAATGTGTTGTTTTCGCGCATACGGCCGAATTCCAAGATTTTTCAAGTATATTTTTTGTAAAAAATATATGTCGCATCTTTCTCATATTTTGAACGAAAATTGGATATCGTAACCCATTAATGATTATCTGTTGGAATTTGGCCAAAATATCAAAAACAACAATTATTATTTTGTTTTAACTATCGAGGTGCAAAATTACATTGTAAAGTACACCTGCAGATAAAAAAATATTTTTACTATGGTGTAAAATTACATTATAAAGTACATCCGTAGATAAAAAAAAAGTTCTTAACTGCGGTGTAAAATACATTGTAAAGTACACCCGTAAACAAAAAAATGGTTTTTGAAAATGCAATGCCACTTACCGTAGGTAGGGTGCACTGGGGGTAATGTGTCTTCCCTTTGCACAACAAGTCCCTTACCCAGACTCTCGCAGACCAATAGGTTTCCTAGCAACTTTAATACTAGGTGGCGACTCCTAATAATTATAGTCATAATTTTTATGACTATAAAACCCACCTCATTTCCACTGCGGGCCGTTGTCTCCCCAAACCAAGGGGATGGCGGGGCGCAAAGCGCAAAAAAAAATTGTCTTCACGACACTCATACAATTGCATGTTTCAACATATTTTTTTATTGGATCAAAGCTCGAAAATACCACTCTAGTATATTAATTTAATTCACTTTGAAACATATGCGATTTTTTATTATAAATATTTAAATATATGTTTCAACATATTTCTTTTAAGTACTTTAATGCTCACTATATAAGAGGAAAATGCCCTTCAATTAAAAAACTTTAGAACTAACTCAATCTTAAAAAGTCCTTGCCTCCAAAAACTTTGTTGGAGGTATTTTAAGTAGATTCTGACATCAATGTGTTGCCTTTAATCTGATAGAAAAGGGAATTTAATGTTTATACAAATAATATGGCTTGGGAATGACATCGGATGAGCATATAATTAAATTCCGTACAACATTTGCTGTTATAGTGTCTCATGATTAACACCCCACGAACATGCTTGCGTGATCAGGATATATGTAAATTGTGCAATGTCTTTATGGAAGTATGATTTGTATTTAACAACATATATAGTTTAGGACGTGGAAGAAAACCCTTGATGTCATTGGAATCCAAAGATAACAAAACATGAATTTTAATGAGCAAAAAGAGCTATGCGGATGAACCTAGATTTATAGCTTTATTTTTTTCTAGAATTTCGGTGATAATTTCTATCTACTTTGAATATTTACAAGACTTTAAATATGTTACAAACCTTACATAAACTAGAAAACAAAAATAAGAATATGAGATTTACAAGGAATGAAGCATAAAATCCAAAACAAAATGAAATCCAAGACTAATAAGGAAAAATTACAAAACTATCAAAATCAGGAGTCAGGGCAAGATTTTGAAAATCTAAAGATGCAACGGTTAAGGCAGCGATTCCAAATGGTCTTATAAAAAGTTATGCTCATTTTGAGTCATTACTCGGGCCTGATGCAAACAAACCACTTCTTGAGCCTAGATATGTCATACTTCTTTATAAATATATCTGCTAAGCCATTTATATAATCTATTTGGAACAAATTCTTATCTGGTTGGGGCAAACCTACACTAGCCTCCTCAAAAAGCACCCAATATGGCAAGCCCAATTACATGAATCCTAGTTCAAGTTTTATTCTTAAGAACCATAAGAGTTTTATTAAATCTTCTAAGCTATCCAACATAGGTTTTTCTAGAAAGGAAAAAATGATACGAAACAATGTTGGGTTTTATTAATCTAAATACTAGTTTTAAAGTCTTGTATTTATATTGTGTATTGATTCCTTCAAATCAATAAATTTATAAATTTGTTGTTGGATATTCTTATTGGAGCCAACCAATCGTTAGTAGGAAGGATCTTCAATTACCGGAAGAGAGAATCAATTTTCAATTTACGAGGAAATTGTTTTTAATGATTACAGTCTTTGTTATCTATAAATCCATGTATGTTTAAATTTTAAAATAAAGTTTGTGGGAATATATATATATATATATATATATATATATATATATATATATAATATTTCAAGAAAACATGCTAAATATAAAAAAGTTTTCAATAACAGTTTAGAGTTCATGCAAATTTAAATTTATAAGAGCATCTCCAATGAAGCATGCATATGAAGAGGCAAATGCAAATTTCAGTACTTTTTGCCTTTTTCTTCAACTTTGTCATCTCCAACCAAACAACCATATCAATAGGCAAAATGGTTGTTCGGTGTTGGATGTCACGACGATGATTTTTTACGCGCTTCGCGCCCCGCCATCCCTCTCTAGATCGAGAGGAGACAACAGCGCGCGGTGAAAATGGGATGTGCTTTTATAGCCGTAAAATTTAAGACTATAATTATTAGGAGTCGCCACCTAGTATTAAAGTTACTAGGAACCTATTGGTCTGCGAGAGTCTAGGGTAAGGAGACTTGTTGTGCAAGGGGAAGACGCATCACCCCCAGTTCACCCTACCAAAGGTAAGCTACATTGTTGTTTGATTGTTTTTTTCCTAAGTCAAACTTATTATATTGCATTTTCAAAAACCATTTTTTTGTCTACGGATGTACTTTACAATGTAAATTTACACCGCAGCTACAAACCTGTTTTTTTATCTACAGATGTATTTTACAATGTAAATTTACACCGTATTTGAAAAATCCTTTTTATTATCTACAGATGTATTTTACAATATAAATTTACACCCTTACTTTACAATGTAAATTTACACCCTAATAGATAAAACAAAAATATTTATAATTATTTTTGATATTTTGGCCAAATTCCAACGGATAATCATAAACCGGTGACGATATCCAATTTTTATCTTAGAACATGAGGAAGATGCAAAATATTTTTTATTATGAAAAATATGATGGAAAAATTTTTGGAATCCGACCGTATGCATGAAAACAAAACTTTTTTATGCTTTTTTTTATTTTTGTATCTCTATATATATTTTTTAATAAAATAAAAAAAAACAAATCAGTGGGCTAACAGCCCACTCCTGCGTGGGGTGGGCTGACAGCCTAGGTGGGCTGTCAGCCCACCTCTTTATGCATTTTGGGCCGGGCACAAAGCCCCACCCACCTCAGACAGGCCCGGCCTGCATGACCAGTGGGACGTGAATTATGTCCCACTGCATGCAGCACCGAGAGGAAGAAGATGAATGAATAGTAATTTTTCAAGTATGACAAAAGGTCTGTTAGTACCGTTGGGTAGAGGAGGTCGAGGTGGGTGTCCCAGTGGTGGTGGTGTCGGCAACGGTGGTCTGTTGTGGCCTGAGGAAGCTTCCAAAGTCGCCGAGTTTGTGCTGCAGTTGCTGCAACCATCACCGTTGCTTCGCCTGAGAGTGGGGTATGGTTTCTGGTATATGGGGAAGTTTTACGGTGATGTTAAGGGTTGTAATGGGTGGTCAAGCTGCCGTCACTGGTGGAGAGAGAGGAGGCACTGGCGTGCTGGTTTTAGTGAGAAAGAGAGAGAACAGACCGAGAGAGATGAAGGAGAGAGAGAGTGAGAGCCCAGAAACGAGGGGATGAAGATTAACCTATTTTTAACGTGAATTTTCCTCTGTATTCTCTGGTTTTTTCTATGCAATATACGTGATTTTTCTCTCATCAATCTTCTCTGTTTTCGTGGTTTTTCTCTGTTTTTCTTGCTTCTCTTTGCCTAAATTTTCTGCCAATTTTCTTCTCTTTTCTGTTCGTGCATGTTGCCTGTATTTAAAGACGAGAGGTTGCACTTGCGTGCACCGATGGGTTGCCTCTTCACTTGAAAGTGAAGAGGCAAGGCGTGTCTGCACTTGTTCAGGTGACTGAACAGTGCAGTCATGCGTGATAATTTTAGGAGAGAGTGTAAACTACAATTTGATCCCTCAATGTTTAATTGGTTCAATCGCACCCCTAATTGGTGTCCCCGTGAAAAATTCAATGTTAGCCTTAAATTTGAGCGCCTTTTTTTTATTTTGTTCTCTGGCTTCCAATTTATGTTATTTAACCCTCAATTGACCATTAAACTCTCAATTATTTTCAATTGTGTCGTAACCCAATTTTTGGGTTCCTCCCCGAAATAAAATAAAATAAAAATAACAAAAATAAAATAAAAAGGGTTGGCGTCGGTCAAAATCACAGTGAAAAATTTGAATATTTTCGGAGCTGAATCATATCTCTTTTGTGCCCAAAAATGAGAAAAAATACAAATTCAGGGTAAAAATTAAGTCAAAAATTATAATTATATTTTTTATAGGCCAATTTGATTTAATCATGGCCTAATTTAAAATATTATTATGTTTGGGAATTAATTTAGGATCCAATTGAAGAATTTAATTAAGTGCAAGGACGTAATTATACCTTAATTTGGTTACATTAATTTTATCAAAGGCTTAATTGATGAAAAATCAAATTCTTGAGTTTAATTCGGGCTCAATTGAGAAGATTGAAATTTTTGAAGACCCAATTGAATTTTTCCAAGCTAATTGTGCAAAATTAAGGGTCAAATTGAAGTTTAATGGTCAATTAAGGGTCATATTGCATAAATCAAAAGCCAGGGACCAACATGAAAAAGGCGCTCAAAGTTAAGGATAATGTTGAAATTCAGAAAGAGGTACAATTGCACAAAATTACAAATTTAAATCCAATTGGGGTGCAATTAGAACAATTGCAAATTAAAGGACCCAAATGCACTTCTACCTTCCCCAAAGCTGCCGCAGCACACATGCTTTCCCGACCAGCCACCACGCTTGCCGACAGCCCAGCACCAACCAGCCACCATTGCAGACGCTCCGTTTCTGACAGCCACCACGCCGCCGATAGTCAGCCACCGTGGCAGGCCAAGTTCTCCTATAAATAAAGCCATGCACGCTGCCTGTGAGAGGGGGGGAGAAAAATTACAGAGAAGAGAAACGGAGGAAAAAACGCAGAAGAAAAGGAGGAGAAAATTGGCAGAAGTTTTGGAGGAGAAAAACAAAGGAAAATCACACGAAATAACACAATCATCGTCATCTTCTTCAGCCCCATCTGTTCTCTCTCTCCCCATTTTCACAGTCCTCCCTCTCTCTCTAAAACCAGCACCGTCGTCCCGCTTTCTCCCCTCGCCAGCAGCCAGCCCTCTTTTCCCTCACCACCGTGAGCTCCTACTCCACAGAACTGACCCACGGTAACCACCATCAGGTCCAGCTCTCCCTCCAACGCCGGTAACGGCGACGAGCAGCAAAGAGCAGCAGCGAACGGCAGCCCAGACCCGACACTTCAAGAGCTCCCTCCGGCCACCACAGGCCGTCGTTATCGACGCCACCACGACAGGAAGAACCACCTCGATCTCCTCTACCCGGTGGCAGTGACAGGTGAACCTCTTGTGGTGGTCGGTCGACCACCACTTTACTGTGCACGCTGTAATTCATGCAGCGTGAATGTGTGTATATATATATATATTACGGGCTGTGTGTTGGGGTGGGCTGGGCTGCTCTCGGCCCAGCTCAGTTAGCTGGACCGGATCCAGCCCAAGCTCTCATAGTTGGGCCCTTGGCCCAACTTGACTGTGCCGGCCCACTTGGGTGGGCCGGCCCAGCCCAAAATTTTTATTATTATTTTACTTTTCTTTTCTAAAAAAAATACAAAAAAATTACATTTTAAAAAAAAGACAAAACATATTTTGTTTTCGTGCATACAGCTGAATTCTAAAGTTTTTCCCATCATATTCTTCGTAAAAATATATGTTGCATCTTCCTAATATTTTAAAATGAAAAATTGGATATCGTAACCAGTTTATGATTACTCATTGGAATTTGGCCAAAATATCAAAAATAATTTAACAATTATTTTGTTGTAGCTTTCGCGGTATAAGTTTACATTTTTAGTACACCCGCAGATAAAAAGATTTTACTACGGTGTAAAATTACATTGTATAATACATCCGTAGATAAAAAAGATTTTTACTACGGTGTAAAATTACATTGTAAAGTACATCCGTAGATAAAAAAAAGTTTGTAACTGCGGTGTAAAATTACAATGTAAAGTACACCCGCAGACAAAAAAAAATGGTTTTTGAAAATGTAGTGCAAAACTTTTAACTTAGAAAAACAATCAAACAACGATGCAGCTTACCTTAGGTAGGGTGCACTGTGTTGATGCGTCCTCCCCTTGCACAACAAGTCCCCTTACCTAGACTCTCGCAGACCAATAGGTTCCTAGTGACCTTAATACTAGGTGGCGACTCCTAATAATTATAGTCGTAAATTTTGTGACTATAAACAACCAAAAATCGTCGTCGCGGCAAATTGGACCCCTGATTTCGCATAATTGGCTTGAAAAAATTCAATTCAGTCTCCGAAAATTCTCAACTTCTCAATTGAACCCGAATTAAGCTCCCTAACTTGATTTTTCACTGATTAAGCCCTTAATAAAATTAATTTGACCAACTTAAAGTATAATTAAGTCCTTGCACTTAATTAAATCCTTTAACTGGATCCTAAATTAATTCTCAAACATAATTATACTTTTAAATTGGCTGACGATTAAATCAAATTGAACCATAAAAATATAATTATATCTCTCGACTTAATTTTTACACAGATTTATCCGATGATAAATTATTTTTGCCTTAAATTTGTTTCTTCCTCTATTTTGGGGACAAAAGAGATACGATCGGACTCGGGAAAACAACTAAAATTTCCACATTGATTTTTCTACCAACGCCGACCCCTTTTATTTTATTTTTGTTATTTTTGGGTGGATTTTGAGGAGTAATCCAGAAATTGGGTTATGACATTGGAGATGCTATTTGTAGCTAAACAAACAAAAGAGCCATATTACTATCCACGTTGAATTAAATCACCAAAATCACAGCACCAAAAAGTGCCTTTGAAAATGTCTTGGTAGGGTTGTAGAACCCAGTCCCCATGCTGGGGAAGTAGAACCCAGTCCCTGGGGGGCGTAGAGGAGAGAATGAGAGGAAGAGGGATGTTGTGTGGGTGTGGGTGTGTGGTTGTCAATGAGGGGAAGAGGGGTGATGTCTGGGTGTGGGTGTGGGCAAGGTTATCAAACTCGCGAGTCAACTCGCAAACTCGTACGAGTTTGCGAGTTGACTCATCAAAACTGCTTGAATCGGAAAGAAAAATCGAAACCGGTCAAACTCGGTCAAAATCTGGTTGACTCGTAAAATCGGACCGAATCGGTCCGATCTTACGAGTTCAAGGGATTCTTATCTGCAGCACAAGCAAAGGCACAAGAAAGGGAGGGAGATGAGCACAAGAAACTGAAGAAAGGGAGATGAGCACAAGAAAAGGGAGGGAGATGAGCACAAGAAAGGGAGATGTTTTATCTGCCTGAAGTCGTGTAAACCAGAAATGAATTAATAAATATGAAGCAAGACCTACTCCCTCCCATCCCAGGAATAATTGAAGAGAGTTATCTCCAGTCACCAAAATTGGCATAAAAAAAGTGAGCAGCGGCGGTACAAGGAAAGGATGATGTGTGTGTGGGGGGGGGGGGGGGGGGGGGAGGGGGGGAAGTAAGGGAACTAGGGTTGGGGGCTTTTATAATAATAATAATAATAATAATAACCTTGTCGGGTGTGTGTGTGTGTTATAATAATAATAATTAATAACTTATTGGGAAATAAGTTATATAATAATAATAATAATAATATAATTTAAAAAAATAATTTTATTGTTGGAGGGTTTTTTAAAAGCAATTATTTAATTATATAACTTACTCCTATTAATTATATAATTAATTGCATAATTAAAATATATATAAAATAATTGAACTTTATTTAAAATAAGATAAAAAATGGTTCTCCAAAATAGCTTTTACCATTGGAGAACACATCAACAAAAAAACCATATATACACTATTCAACAAAAAAAACCTTAACTAATGAAGTTTTATGGCCATGATTATGTTATATTGTATTCGAAAATATTTTACATACGATTTTACAAATTTTCTTCTCACACGATTTTAGCTGTGATTTTACGATTTTTGTACGGACAAATTCGGGTACGATCTTACGATTTTATGATCCGATCTTGTCATCACCCAATTTTTGGGTTACTCCCCAAAATCAATCCAAAAATAAAATAAAAGAGGTTGGTGTTGGTAGAAAAATCAATGTGCAAATTTTGGTTGTTTTCGAGAGTCTAATTGTATCTCTTTTGTCCCCCAAAATAGAGGAAAATACAGATTTAAGGCAAAAATAATTTATCATCGGATAAATCTGTGTAAAAATTAAGTCGAGAGATATAATTATATTTTTATGGGCCAATTTGATTTAATCGTCGGCCAGTTTAAAAGTATAATTATGTTTGGGAATTAATTTAGGGTCCAAATAAAGGATTTAATTAAGCGCAAGAACTTAATTATACTTTAAGTTGGTCAAATTAATTTTATTAAGGGCTTAATCAGTGAAAAATCAAGTTCTTGAATTTCATTCGGGTTCAATTGAGAAGTGGGGAATTTTCAGAGACTGAATTGGATTTTTTTCCAAGCCATTTGTGTGAAATTAGGGGTCCAATTGGAAACAATTGAGAGTTTAATGGTCAATTGAGGGTCAAATAGCATAAATTGGAAGCCAAGGACCACAATAAAAAAGGCGCGCAAATGTAAAGCTAACATTGAATTTTTCACAGGGACACAATCGCACAAAATTAAAAGTTTGAAACCAATCGAGGGTGCGATTGAACAAATTAAAAATCAAGGGACCAAAGTCAAATCATTGTCTTGCAGGCGTGCCTGCACTCTTCAGTCGCCTGAACAGTGTCAGGCACGCCCACCGCTGCTACTGGGCTAGGCAGCCGGCCACCCCTCGGCTGCACGCCATGGGCAGCCGAAGGGGTGCCTTCATGGCTATAAATGGAGGAGAAATTTGGGCAGAAAAGAAAGAAGAGAGGAGGAGAAAAGAAACAGAGAAAAAACAAAGAAAACGAAGGAAGATTTACGTAAAACACATAGTATCTTCATCCCTCTCGGTGAAGCTTTTTCTCTCTCTCGGTCTCGGCTTCTCTCTCTAAAACCAGAGGCGTCGGTCTCTCTCTCCTTCTCGGACAGCACTCCGGCCACCAACTCAGGCCACCCAACTTCACCCTTATCACCACAGAAATCTTCCCCTCGACGCCGGAAACTCAGCCCCACTCTCCGGCGAGGCAACAGCCTAGGTGACAGTAGCAGCAACGCCAACACCAGTGACTTCGGAAGCTCCCTCCAGCCACCACAGGCCACCGTTGACGACGCCACCACGACAGGAATCATCACCTCGACCTCCTCTACACAAAGGTACTAACAGGTACGCATTTAGTCACACTCGAAAACATCCCTGTTCATCGTCTTCTTCCTCCAGCTCGATGCATGCGCAGTGGGACGTGATTTGCGTCCCACTGTGCATGCGGGCTGGGCCTGAGGGGGACGGACCGGGCTTTGTGCCCGGCCCAAACGCTTAATCCAGATGGGCTTCCAGTCCACTGGACTATAGGCCCAGTCCATAAGTTTCGGCCCAACCCAGAAACTATTTGGGCTTCCAGTCCGTGTGGCTGGAAGCCCAGTCCACTCAGGGTGGGCTGTCAGCCCACTGTGGCTGACAGCCCAGCCAAAAAAAATGAAAAATAAAAAAAAATGAAAAATACAAATTGACAAAAAAAAAGTATTTTTATTTCTTACTACTATTATTATTACAAAAAAAATTCAAAAATATAAAAATGTATTTGTTTTTTTGCATACGGCCAAATTCCATGATTTTTCCATACATATTTTTTGTAAAAAATATGTTGCATCTTTCTCATATTTTGAAACGAAAATTGGATATCGTAACCGGTTTATGATTATCCGTTGGAATTTGGCCAAAATATCAAAAATAATTTTAAATATTTTTGTTTTATCTATTAGGGTGTAAATTTACATTGTAAAGTACATCCATGGATAAAAAAAGAGGTTTTAAACTACGGTGTAAATTTATATTGTAAAGTACATCCATAGATAAAAAAGATTTTTACTACGGTGTAAATTTACATTGTAAAGTACATCCGTAGATAAAAAAAAAAAGTTTGTAACTGCGGTGTAAAATTACATTGTAAAGTACACCCGCAGACAAAATAAAATGGTTTTTGAAAATGCAATGGAAAATTTTTAACTTAGAAAAACAATCAAACAACAATGCAGCTTACCTGAGGTAGGGTGCACTGGGGGTGATGCGTCTTCCCCTTGCACAACAAGTCCCCTTACCTAGACTCTCGCAGACCAATGGGTTCCTAGTAACCTTAATACTACATGGCGACTCCTGATAATTATAGTCGTAAATTTTACGGCTATAAAACACCCCATTTTCACCGCGCGCTGTTGTCTCTCCAGAGAGGGATGGCGGGGCGCGAAGCGCGAAAAAACGTCATCGCGACAGATCTTATGATTCGATTTTTCGAAGCCCCTTCCGTTTCGTGTCAAAATCGCGATTTTGACAACCTTGGGTGTGGGTGTGTGGGTGTCGAGGAGAGAATGAGAGGAAGAGGGGTGCTGTGTGGGGGTGAGGGGGCATGGAGGCGAGAATGAGAGGAAGAGCTGAAGGGGGTGGGGGTGTTGAGGGGTTTTATATATATATATATATATATATATATATATATATATATATATATATATATATATCAAAAATATTTGTTTTTATTCAAAAATACCTCAACAAAAGAGTAAAATATTATATATAAAATTAATAATTATATTGTTGGAGGGTTTTTTAAAAGCAATTATTTTATTATATAACTTACTCCTATTAATTGTATAATTAATTTCATAATTAAACTATATACAAAATAATTGCACTATATTAAAAATAATATAAAAAAAATAGCTCTCCAAAATGGCGTTTAACATTGGAGTACACATCAATAAAAAAAAATCATATATTCAAAAAGTTATTTTAGAGATTTGGCTCTCGAAAATGGCTTTTGCCATTGAACTTGCTCTATAAAAGTATAACAAATGACAAATTTATTTTCAACACAAATAATAATAAAATATTAGCATGCATTACTAAGTATATATTAAAATTTGTAATTGATATAAAACCAAACAAATCTAGCATGAATGCTAATAATAAAAGTAGTTATGTTTAAATTAAAATAAAAGAGTATTTACTTATGGAAGCATTTTAAAATAATGAATCTCTTATTATTGTCAAGAATGAATCCCTTGTCCATAAGACTTTATTGCACCTTACTTATGTAACTAAGATATTTGAAGTATGTTTGTAAGATTCTAACAACATCACATTGGTTTAGATACACTTCTAAACAAGATCTTTAAACCAAAATATTATGTCACTCAAATATATCTCAACAAGATGAACATAGATTTAGGAGGAAAATCAAACTATATATATATATAAAAAAAAAATTATAAATTAGGTGATGAAGAGTGTAAAATCTAAAAAAAGTCAGGTTAGAAGAATTTTGAAAGATAAAATGTTGAATAATTAATAAGAATTAATTCTCACCTTTATCAACCTTTAATCACCATAAATCAAGAATTAAATCTAGAAAAAACAAGAATTCTTTGAGATTAACTTCTCATTCACCCATAATTTGTTTAACTAAAATAAACTTTCAACGATCCCCCACATAATTAAAGATTGCCTCACTAGTTTGAAAACAAAATAAAGCTCTACTAAGAAATATGGATTTATTAAATTACTACATCATGATAAATATTTTTTTGGTTTTAAACCTTCCTTAGTGAAATACTATTGAATTTACTCGGTTAAATAATAAATATAATGTCCTAAAATATTTAACCTTTTATGTAAACCAAAACAATAGTACTCACATATTTTTTCACCTAGATATTTTTTTTATTATTATTATTATAGTGTTTATTTCTAGCCCTAGACAACTTTTAAGTTCATGAATGCTTTAGAGAATTCATTTTTTTTTTATCAAAATTCTCAAAGAAACAATTATATTTCTCATTATATAGGGGATCTTTCATTAAAATTAATATTCTATAATCCATTGGGTATACCAAGATTGAAAAACCATTATGTAAATTTCATCCTTCTTTTCTTGTAAATTTCATCTTTCTTTAATTGATTTCATCATCAAACTTTTTTAATCAGCCAATCAAGTTACTTTTAAATTAGCCAAGTTGTCTAGGTCTCATTAAAACAACTCTCATGTTTTTTAATTTTAAACTCGGATTAGGCAAGAAGTTTAGTTAGAAGTTTTTTTTGTAGTCAATTCCAACCTTTTTTTTTTCAAATTCATCCTGAAACTTTTTTATATTGACTAATCTAGTTAGTATATTTTTAGATCGGTTAAGTCGATTTGTTACATCAAACCAATTTGAATACATATTAATTTTAAATTCAGTTTAAGTAAGGAGTTGAAACGAAAGATGTTAAGGTTAATATGTCAAGTTAGTTCTACCAATAATTCTATATTATTTTAATTTTTATACAATGTTAAAAATATTTGTCATCCATCATATTCAATGCATGTAAACTAATGATCTCTAATGCTTTTGAGCAGGCTCTAGTCACAATCATCTTCATCATCTTTGCAAGAGAAGTCTTTGTTGTTCATGTCCTCAAATGCCATGTCTTCCCGTCATGTCTCTTTTCAGAAGAAAAAACAGATCACGTTACTACATTACAATTCGACATGTTATCAATGTGAGAATCACCAATATGTCAAGGCATTTATTGGTTCAGCCTACATATACAACATCAAGAGTTACCATTTTTTTTTTTTAATTTTAGAAAATCTCATTCTCTAAAAAACGTATTTTGTGAGCCCAGGTACACGAGTAAAACTCCGGTTGTCCAAAAGTTTTACAAGAGATGCATGTCCTGACTTGAATTCAAGACCTGTTGTGAAGATCTTAAGTTTTTTGTCATCACACTACGCCTCTTGGGGGAGTTACATAACCATCCAAGGCAATTTCTCAAATATATTTTTTTCAATATATCTTGAACCTCAATTTATTTTTCTTTCCATCCTTTCATGAGCTTCCACTATGATTTTTTGTTCTCGGTTATCCTGATTTTGTTTTTCTTTATTTCTTAGTTTACTCTAAATTTTTTTTTATTATTTTTCTATCTTATCACAAAATGAATTACAGAATAATAGAAATTCACTAAATTTCATTGAAAATATTTTTTTAAAGATATATATTTTTAAATGAAAAAAATATATGAAAAGCAGTTTCGAGTGTTGAAGTGTTTGGTTAAAAAATATATGAAAAGCTATTGTGGTTGAGGTTGAAAAAAACTAGTTTCATGAAAAGCGTTTTTAGCTGCAGTTCAAAACTGAAATTGAAGTGTTTGGTTAAAACTGTGGTTGAGTTTGAGGTTTAATGAAAAGAAGTTTCGAGTGTTTGGTTACCATGCTTTTCATATTGTTGTCAACTTGTGAAATGACTTTAAAGGACACACACATATTTTTTTTTAAAATATTGTAGATTTAATTATCATAATAATAAAATGTAATTAATAATTCAAGTAAATTACACACTATATCCAATTTTTGTTTTAAAACATGAGAAAGATGCAACATATTTTTTATGAAAAATATGATGGGAAACACCTTGGAATTCAACCGTATGCATGAAAACAACAACTTTTTATGGTTTTTTTTATTTTTTTATTTTTATATGTTTTTAATAAAATAAACAAAATAAATCAGTGGGTTGATTGTCCAGCCCTGATGGGCAGGACTGACAGCCCACTGTGCATGGGCTGGGCCTTCAGCCCACCTCCTTTATGCATTTGGGCCCGACCCACTTCACGCAAGCCTGCATGAATAGTGGGACGTGAATTACGTCTCATTACATGCAGGCGACGAGGAGAAGAAGATGATGAATATTTAATTTTTCAAGTGTGACGAAAGGTGTACTTGTTAGTATCGTTGGGTAGAGGAGATCGAGGTGATGATTCCTGTTGTGGTGGCATCGGAAATGGTGGCTGGATGAGGCTTCCAAAGGTGACGGGGCACACGTTGCAATTGCTGCAACCGTGACTGTTGCCTCGCTGGAGAGTGTGGTTAGGTTGCTAGTGTGTAGGGGAAGTTCACGGTGGTGATAAGGGTGATGTTGGGTGGCCTCTAACGGTGGAGAGAGAGAGAGCTCGACAGAGCTGATTTTAGAGAGAGAGAGCACCTGCAAATCAAGATAGAGAGAGAAGGAGTTGGTTATCGAGGGGAATGATGGATGATGGTGTGATTTTTGTGTGATATTTCCTTGTTTTTTTCTTTTTTTTCTTTGCTAAAATTTATGTAAATTTCCCCAGAATTTCTCGTTTCTTCCCTAGTTTTTTCTCATATCTTTTAAGTGAAAATTTTGACCCTCTTCCCTTGTTACATAGATTTTTTTTTCTCTCGCCCCCCCTCTCTCTTTGCGTAAAACTCCTCGTTTTTTATCTTCTTTTTTGTTCAATTCCCCTCTCTCTCTCTCTCTCTCTCTCTCTCGTGACAGCAACGATGAACATGATGGACCATGTTCATTACGTCTGCGTTCATTTTGAAAAGCATCAAAAAGATTGTTTTCAAAACGCGGTCGAACCGCAGGAATTTAGTGGGACCCACAGAAAAAATCTGGGGTCCTGTTTGGTATTAGCAGCGTTTGGCTCTGCAGTTCAACGCAAACGCAGCATGAACCGCGGAGCCAAACGGCATCTAAGTATTGGTTGATGTTTAAGCTAATCCATGAATATTCCTTATTGTTTAAAAAAGAAAAAAAAACTATCAAGTGATTATAATTTAATCAGCCAAGAATTAATTTTTAAGTGTCACGCGAGTTATTATAATCTATATTTTAAGAAATAAAATAGTAATTGGACTGAATATCATTCAACTAAAAACTCATTCAATTTATAAATGTAAATAGTTTATTAAAGAATGATAATAAAACTGTCCTGTAATCGTTCTTTAATTCAATTTAGGGTGGGACTGCAAATGTTTTTAAAAATACTTAAAAAAATTATTTTATGTTTTACTTTAAATTAAAAAAAATGGTGTTTTTAGATCATTTTCATGCGTTGATGTAAAAAATAATTTAAAATAAAAAAAATAAACAAAAAATTTAATTAATTTTTGAACAAATATTACTTTCAAAATCAACCACAATCACGCTTTCAATCATCACTTACCCGTAACATTCCATTATTGAGCATTATTTTAATAATAAAGTCTGTCATAATTCCATTTACCCATGTTTAAAATGTGTTTTAAAAAAGAGAGGGAGTACTCAGACGGCAAGCAAGTAAGAAACTAAGAACAAATATAAAAAATTGAGAGTTTAAGTTCTTCTCCAAAACAAACTATAGGATAAAATATAAGGGGATAAAAAGATAAAGGATAAGAATAGGTGAAAAAATAAGTACGGGTCAGCGACTAATAGACCAGAAAGCATAAGAACACGAAGGAAACCCTAGCCAGAAGAGATAGAGATAATAAAACCACAGAGAAGACAATGAAAAGTAAGAGAGAAAAAGAAAAAAGGCACACCCGTCGAAGCATAGAAAATAAAATTAAGGCAAACGACCCCCAATAACGATGAACCAGTAAAGAGAGAAAGCAAATCGACGATAGCTTTTCAAGGCTTTATCTCCCACCATAATAAGTACAACTAATATAATCATAATTGCTTCATTTTAGTTTATCTTCTTCTTCAACAGTGAAAGCTCATATATTGCCGCTTGTTAAACGGTTGGTTGTAGCACGTATTAATGTAATTAATTAAAATTATTTAAAATCAAATAATTAATTGAATTTATGATATGATCACTCAATTCATATTAACATTGTAAGAAACAAAACAAAAAAAAACAGTAAGCATGACACATGCCATGTTTCAAATGCATTACATATCACTACATCGATTTTTCAAAACGAAAAGAAGGTGACGATGAAGTCTCTCTTATGCTACATGAGGCCAATTTTTGTGCGGATGGTAGAGGTAATTTTGGCGTAACCTAGAAAAAGAGATTACTAAAATAAATGCAAATTATTTTTCTTTTTAGAGACTTAAAGGGTTTTAGGCTATACAATATGACTAGTCCCCTTTATCATTTCAACTGGACTTTAATAATATTTCAATAAAACTGATTGTTTTAAGATATAAAGAGAGTTGAGGTCGTTGATTCCCATTATGGCCGCCGGCCCCGTCTGGTGAAATTTTTTACAAACCAATGCTGGAGTTTGCCCGACACTTTCGGCTATATCTCATGCAGTCCCCACTCATTCAGTGTTCGATATGTGCGTAGATTGGCATCACTACAAATTAGATAGATATATTTATCTCGAGTTTCTATCGTATTTATTACTGGTTAGTACTGTTAAGTCACATTTCACATTTACTGAGTCATGATCCTGATGCTGATCCTTTTATTAGTCATAAATTTATATTCTGGAATATGAGTGAAAATACTACAATAATCTTTTTTATATATGTTTTTCTTTTCAATTATTATTATTTTTAGTTTTATCATTCTACATTATATTAATTTTATCATTCTACATTATATTAATTTTATCATTCTACATTATATTAAACATCAATTCCATAGCAGAATATTTCATAGACATTACAGTAATTACGTAAAAATAAACTATCCGATTAACATCATCCAATTTTTGCCAGTTCCTTCTCAAGACAAAGGGAATGCGTTGGCATTCGAATTAGTGTATTGAAGAAATTTGTGATTTAATTCTAATCGTGAATATTGAATGTTCTTAAAGAATAAAAATTTATATTTTATTATTATTTATCAAATAAAAAATTTATATACTCATAATTGTTTTATCAAATTTTGAGTATCCACTATCTATTATTCTTTATTAATCAACAAAATATTTAATATATTTGTGTGTGTGTGTGTGTGTGAAGGTATGTTATGTACAAATATCTTTATATAATATAAATATATATTTCGGGTTAGGTTCAAACAGGTTTCAGATCGGATTTAACAATATTAATACTCTATTAATTATTCATCAAGTCTAAGAAAATCCTAATTATTTAAGTCAGGTTAGTATCCATTGAGTTTGGATTAAATTATCATATCTAATCATGAATATTGAATGTTTTAAAGAATAAAATAATTATAAATGCATTATCAAATACATGTTAACAACCATTGGTTTTGAAATTTTCTTAAAACAAAAATTAAATCTACTCTTAGTTGCATATTTAACCTCCACCGAAATAGAAAGTTTTGAAATTACTTCATTCTACATGTAGATTTAAATATACTATTGAGTGCATATTTATCCTCAACTAAAATACACACTAGGCCTATTTTTATTCAAAGTAGAGTAAATAATACTATAATTTGATTTAAAGGGACCTCTCTTCACTCCTATTAAAGTTTCACAATGGCTCATGATATAGTTTTTTTTTTATTGCAGATTGCTATAGTAAAATTACCATGTTATTTTTAAGTGGAAAAAGATGAAGTCTTGAGGGTGGAAGTATTTTGATCTTTTTTTTATTAACGTGGGTGTCTGGGCCAGCTTACACGCACCTTGACAAATCCCACGGACCTTGAAGTAACGACCATGTAAGTCTTCAATGGTCATCATATTATCAACCACATGGCTCGAACCTTAGACTACGGGGGTAACAAACCCCCGAGTCCCAAGTTTGTACCACTCGGCCTCTAGTATTTTGATCTTTCTCACTAGCTTGTTAGTCATTAAAAGATTATGAGAGTGTTTATCCATTATATATTTTTCAAATAGGTAAAAATACTCATTTACCTTCAAAATCAGCAAAATTTAAAGTTGTTAACCAATGATTTTCTTGACTTTTCATAAGCTTTTTAAGAGTAAAAATACTTATTTTCTCTTCGGGTAAGAATATTGATGGGCTATTGGATAATGGTTTTTTAGGGTTTTCAAATATCCATGTATAGTGCATATACATATTTAACCTTAGATAAGAGAAAAAAATAACTTCTCGTTTTTAGGGTGTTTGTGTACTTTCACATTACTATTTTTGTAATTTCAAGGTTTATGGAGAATATTTGGTATTTTAAATGTTTTTGAGTTTCTTAACTAAAAAAGTTATTGGCACATATTCAATACGATCATACGAGTGGGTGGTGTCCGAGCTATTCAGGTAGCTTGTATGACACCACCTAGTGCCCAAAATTGGTCTTCTATTGTCTTTCTAGATGTGCCTTAGTGTCCTCTTCCATATGGAGAGGTATGTTCCCTCTTACTATGGTCAAATTGTCAGTGATGGACATTTGATTGTTTCCCCTTCTTTTTCTATCTTCATAGGTAATGTACATCCGCCTCCTCTTTGTTTCTTACTTTTCAATATAACTCCTCATTCTTATTTCATTTTTTTTTCCATTTATAGAAGTTTTTTTCTTTTCAATTTAGTCCTTCAAATATGATTTCTCATTTTTTTTGAAATTTCAATCCTCATTCTTTTAATTTATTATTTTATTCATATTCCTTTTATAGAAGTTTTTCTTTCAATTTAGTCCTTCAATTGCAATTTATTCCTTTTATAGGGGGGTTTCTATATGTTTTGAAAAAAAATTCAAACCTTAAAACGGTTAGGTTTTCGACCCATTGAGGTGGAGACTCTCTCACAAAGAGAGATCTACTTTAAGTCTTAGAAAATACCAATGAATAAAAATTCTGACTTAGGAAAATCAATCAAACAACAATGCAACCTTAGGTAGGGTGCACTGGGGGTGATGTGTTTTTCCTTGCACAACAAGTCCCCTTGCGCAGACTCTCATAGACCATTACGCTTCCTAGTGACCTTAATACTAGGTGGCGACTCCTAAGATTTATAATCATAATTTTATGACTATACAACCACCTTTTTTCTGTGCGTCGTCTCCCCTCCAAGGATGGCAGAGCGTGAAATGTGAAAAAAACATCATCATGACAGTTACAGTGCTTATGATGTTAATAATTATGACTTTGATGATAATAATAACAATAACTCATAAAATAATATGAAGAATATCAATAATGACAAAAGCAATTATAATAATGATAATAATACTAATTATAAATTAAATGATATTAATAAAAATAACGGTGTTGATTATCGTAATAATGATAACGATTAAAACAATAATGATGGTGACAGATAGTATTGCTAATAATAATTACAATATTGATTATTTACAATAATGATTATAATGACAACTAATAATAAATATGACAATTTAATAATCATGAAAAAAACAATGAGCATAATAATAATCAAAATAACTCATTTGTCAATGTTGTTCTTGTTAAAAATTGACTTTTGTGGTTTTTTTTTATGCATGATATTTCAGATCTAATTTCACATAAAAAAAATATGCAAGTCACATGTAGACAAAACGAGTTGTAAAATTAGGCAAAATGATCTACAATGAAAAAATATACGAGTCACTTGTCCTGTGCTTCAATGCAACTATAACCAATTTTTTTAACATGTAAAAAAAATATTAATGGTGCTAAAATGTTTTTATGATGCTATACATGTGAGCAAAATAATCAACCTAGGCAGGTTTTTTATTAGGTAATGTCAAAAAACTTAATTATAGGACAACTTTTTTTATGTTTAGTACTAATATTCAATAACATAATTTTAAGGAAATAAGGTAAGAAATTAAAGACAACATTGAGTTACAGGATTTTTAACAGATGCAACATCAAATGATAAATTATTAGATTTAAACTATTACATATAGAGAAGTTGTAAAAATTAATTCTTAGTAAAGACAACATCAAATGATAAATTATTTAAATTGTTATTGTTATGATTTAAGGCAAAAAAAAAAATATTATCAGCATAAGAAACTATTATTTGATTTGAAGAACAAATTAAAATAGTCAAAGGACAAAATTATGGGACAAAAGTAAAATTATATTATTATCATTATGAATATAATTATTATAATCACTTGGATTATAATAAAATTTGTTGTTTAATATTTTTTCTTTGATACTAATATTAACTCATACAATTTTAAATAAATAAGATCATAAATTAAAAACAATACTGATCCACAAAAACTTTTCAAATCATTAATCCGTGATTTTATATTTGAAACATTATATGTAGAGAAGTTGCAAAACTTAATTCTTAATAAATACAACACAAAATAATAAATTACTTGAATTATTATTCTTATTGTTATTATTATGATTGAAAGTAAAACAAAAACAATATTAACAACATTGAAAAAAATTTAATAAAAAACAAATGGAAATATTTGAACAAAATTAAAGGACAAAAGCAAAAATAGTATTATTATCATTATGAAACATTACCAAACTATCAAATACAATCTAAGTTAATGTGTTATTTTCTTTAAAAAACTTTTGATTATTTAATTTTTTTATATATTCATTTTATTATGGATAAGACGTTGGAAATAATGATAATGATTATTTTTAAGGTATTTTTTATTAAAAATATGTGATGCTAATTATATATTTTGATAATTGTTTAATATTAACGCATTAAAGTATATATATACATATATAAATCAACTAAGTTTTTTTTTTTAAATCTCAAATTAATTTAATTTGAGTGTTCTGAAATACTTTTAATATAATAATATTAGGAATAAATCTTAAAAAATAATAATTTAATTTCTTTTGAAATAAAAATGACTTTAAACCAAAAACATATCAAGTCACACGTAGACAAAACAAGTGAAAAAAATACAGAGATAACAAATCACTTACAACAAAAAATTCATTGTACATGTATAAATTGCATTTAATACAGAGATAAATAACAATAAAAATTAAAAGTCAAAAATAAGAATATATAGAAACATAAAAACAAACAAAAACTAAGAAATCTCAGAAGGACCGAAAAAAATAAAAAGGATCAAAATTAAATAAAAAAAATAAAAGAATAAGAACTGAAATAAAAAATAAAAAATTATATATATTAAAATGAGAGAAAAAAAAAAATTCAATGAGAGAAAAAAATATTCTCGCTGCGGCGGAATGCATGGCAAATGACTGGTTTACATTATTTTGTGTAAATCCACACTTATGGACAACCATTACGGAAAAATTGTTGTGCTAACTGCTAATGGATTTAATGCAACAACAAATAAAAATATTTACACTGACTCAACAAAAATAATTTATTGTGCTACTGGCGCATCTAAAGAAAATGAACTAATTTCTGATCGTCATTATTTTATTTGAAAAAAAACACTATAAATCTCACCAACTTGAATTTAGTATGAACCCAGATGGGGCCACTTGGTTTTTTTGGTTCCCACAAGCATAAAAGCGATGTGATGAAATGAGTCCAAAAGTACTCAACAAAGTAGATAGATATATTTATCTCGAGTTTCTATCGTATTTATTACTGGTTAGTGTAATGTCACATTTCACATTTATTGAGTCATGGCCTTTTTATATATTACTGGTTAGTGTTATTCACATTTCACATTTCTCTTTTATTTCACAATTTTATAATAATCTTTTTATATATGTTTTTCTTTTCAATTTTTTATTTTATTTTATCATTCTACACTATATTAGACATCAATTCCATAGCAAAATATTTCATAGACATTACAGTAATTACGTAAAACTAAACTAAAAGAGATTATTGAGTGCAGTTTTTGATTTATTGCTATAACAAATTCCACTATATTGATCTCAAAAGAAATAAAAAGGACTGGGTCGAAATTAACAGTGAGACAGAACTGAATATATTGTTTTTTGAATATCCGATGTAAAACATTTTCATTTGTATTAACATTAAAAATTGACTTTTAACATAAAATAAATTAAAACATGTAAACCAAAATGGACAATTATGTTTATACAAATCTTTCGCTTTTTACTAAAAACAATTAGCTTCCTGTTTTATTATTTACTTAGTATTAACTTTTTCTTTTTTATTTTTCCTTACATTTATTTTTTAATTTATATCATTCCATATTAAAAAAAGTTATCGTCGTTTGAAACACATTTATAACATGGAGATTTCGAAATTAACTTAAAACATTACTTCAGCGTAACGGAGGTACATAGTTAGCTATGAATACAAGATCTTGCGTATATATAATTAAATATCTTGCTGCATGAATGTGGGTCCCTTAATATCTAATAATAATAAATAAATAAAAAGTGTTTTTTTCACAGGTAGTATAGCACGACACCTGCCACATGGTCCCAATAATCAGTGGTCGGTGGAAGTCGTGAGGGGGCAGGATGGGTTCTGTATCAATTTATTTAGCATCTATCCGATTAACGGCATTGCATTTTTGCCCATTCCTCTTCAAGATAAAGGGGATACATTGGCATTCGTAAATATTGAATGTTCTTGAAGAGTAAAAAAATTATATTTTATTATTATTTATCAAATAAAAAAATTATATATCCATAAATTAGTTATCATATTTCGAGTATCCATTATCTATTAGTATTTATTAATAAAAAAAAGATATTTAATATGTGTGTATATCAAGGTATTTTATGTACAAATATATTTATATAATATAAATATATTTTTCGGGTTAGGTTTAAGAAGGTTTCAAATCAGATTTAACAATATTCATACTCTATTAATTATTCATCGGGTCTAAAAAAATTATAATTATTTAAGTCGGGTTAGTTTCCATCGAGTTTAAATTAAATTATCATATCTAATCGTGAATATTGAATGTTTTCATGAATAAAATAATTATAAATGCATTATCAAGAAACATCTTAAAAACCATTGGTTTTGAAATTTTCTTAAAAGAAAATTTATATCTACTCTTAGTTGCATATTTAACCGCCACCAAAATAGAAAGTTTTCAAATTACATCATTCTACATGTAGATTTAAATATACTCTTGAGTGCATATTTAACCTAAACTAAAATACACACTAGTACTATTTTTATTCAAAATAGCGTAAATAATACGACAATTTCATTCAAAGGACCTCTCTTCGCTCATATTAAGAGAACCTATAAACCTATTAGAGTTTCACAATGGCTCATGATACAGTTTATTATTGTAGATTATTATAGTAAAATTACCATGTTGTTTTTAAGTGGAAAACGATGAAGTCTTGAGGGTGGAAATATTTTGATATTTTTTATTAATGTGGGTATTTGTGCGAACTTGCGCGCACCTCGATTAATCCCGCGAGCCCTGAAATTAATGATCATGTAAGTCTCTAGTGGTCATCATATTAGCAACCACAATTCTCGAACTTGAGACCACAAGGGAAGCAAGCGTCTAAGTATCAACCTTTTACCACTAGGCCTCCAGTATTTTGATCTTTCTCACTAGCTTGGTAGTCATTAAAGGATTAACTCCTCATTCTTATTTCATTTTTTCCATTTATAGAAGTTTTTTTTTTTAATTTAGTCCTTCAATTACAATTTACCATTTGTTTTTAATTTCAATCCTCATTTGTTTAATTTATTTAATTCATGTTCCTTTTATAGAAGTTTTTCTGTCAATTTAGTCCTTCAATTGCGATATCTCATATATATTTTTTTCATTTTAGTCATTTTCTTATAAACAATTTCTTGGCACTTTTGTTAAAGTAATATTGCTGATGTCTTAGGCTTTGCGGAGTATTTTTTTAACGTGAGTCTATTCAATCAATGTCATTTGTATTTAACTTTTAAATCACATGGTTTGGATTTTTATCTTTTATTGATTTAAATAAATAAATTTAGTAAACCTGATGGGATAAATGTCTTATTTTACATGATTAAAAATATCTTGATTTGCATTCATCTCTCAAATGTTTTTAGTTTTTTTCTTAGTTATTGTTAATAATTCTTTTTTATTTATATAAATAGTAATTAATTAATTTATTTAATTAGATGTTTGCCTAGGTTTTACAATTTACACTTAATTTGATTTTTGTATATAGAAAAAATACATTGAAACAATTTATTTAAATGGTACTCTGACAATAATGGTGTCGGTAAAGGACAAAAAAAAACTACCCGTTGATAAATTTTCCGATAGTGATATATATATTTGTATTTCACCGGCTGTTAAATGGCTAGTGTGTCTTATGATTCCACGTCCGTCAAACTCAGCTCGCATTTTTTTCTTCCAGAAAAATATATTTGTGACTGTAACAAACGGTTGGACGTCAAATAATTAATTAATTCAATTGTTTGTGACTTTTGACGATATATATATACAAGGGCCAGTGCTTTGAACAAATAAAAACGCAGTATTGATAAAGATGAAGATAGAAGAGAACGAGCATGAAGAGCAGGTGGAGTGCAGCACTGTGATGAGAGAAAAGAAAGCAATATATCTGAGCTGGGAAGATGTAACGGCAGTGGTGGTTCGGAAAGGTGCAACCAGGAAGTTGCTAAATCGGTTAAGTGGTTCTGCTTTGCCTGACCGGATCATGGCTATTATGGGGCCATCTGGCTCAGGAAAATCCACCTTTCTTGATGCATTGGCTGGTACCTCTCCCTCCCCCTCCATGCATATGCCTCTCATTAAGTTCAATTGCTTTTGTAAAATCATCCTCAAGTTGTGGTAGAAACATTACTCGGTGATCTATTATAGTATCAAGCAAAAATAAAATGAACGGTGGAGATGCGGGGTATCGATCCCCGTACCTCTCGCATGCTAAGCGAGCGCTCTACCATCTGAGCTACATCCCCTTGTTGTCACGCGTTTTCTTTTATCCATATATATATATATAGATGATATAATTTTTCCTCTGAGAGAAAAATATATCTTTATATTAACTATATATATTTATATTGAGATGATATGAGAAGTTTCGAATTTAATTATTGGCCTGTTTTTCATTTTTTGCTATTATTTTAATAGTCGAATACATGAGAGGAAATGAACTTTGATTTCCTTGATCGATCCTCAACACAGGGAGGCTGTCGTCAAATGTAATAATGTCAGGCAATATTTTGTTGAATGGGAAGCAGAGAAAGGTCGGCGACGGAAGTATTGTAAGTATTATTCATCAATGAAGGAGAGAATATTTATATATGTGGCTGGAAAATATATAAAGTACAAAGAGGGAAAAAAAAAAAAAAAATATATATATATATATATATATATATATATGTGTGTGTGTGTGTGTGTGTGTGTGTGTGGCTGGAAAATATAAAAGTACAAAGAGGAAAATATATATATATATATATATATCTCTGTGTGTGTGTGTGTGTGTGTGTGTTTGTGTGTGGCTGGAAAATATATAAAGTACAAAGAGGAAAATATACAAAATAGGCCGTAAAAGAAGAGAGGAATCCAATCTTCGATCATTTTGAAATATGTCGCTAGATTGAAAATCTGAATTTTCTATATAAATGCTTTTTGCTGAAAAAATAAACCAATCTTTACAGGGTTAAAAGCGCTCTTTTTAAGGCTTATTCATCACAAATTAGAAAGCAGATGCAATTTTAAAAATTATATACCTTTTATAAATAAATATCCTTTCTATCATGCATGAAGACATCTAAGAAATTAATATTTTAATACAAAAAGTGAAAGAAAAAATGGTGTGTATTTCAAGTAACTTTGAATTCTGATTTATAGTTTTAATCCATTCTTTTTCAACCAGTTCCGTTAGAGAATAATATAAATCATACTCTGAAGTATCAAATTATATAAATTTTATCTTGGTATCTCATCTAAAAGCTTGAGCTTTTAGGTGAAATGACTACTTAACATGATATCAGAGCCTTGTTGACCCATTAGTCACGAGTTCAAATCTCACCAACCTCATTTTATTTGATAAAAATCAATCACAAGGTAGTGTGGATTTGTGCAAGTTTCAAACCCAAAAGGCTTTCACTTGAGGGGGGTGTTAAAGAATAATATAAATCATATTTTGGAGTCTCACATAATAACTTATGTTTTTAGAAGAGATAATTTTTTGATAGTTTCGATTAGTATTTCAAAATAATACTCATAAGAAATCATATTTTGTTGCATGAAATTAAAACCCATCAAATAAATAACCACCAGACACCATATATCGTAATGGATTGGAGACCTAGAAAAACACCTCGCGTCAAGCAATGTTCATATCTGTGGGTGGCCGAAGGAGCATAACCATTGAACACGGGCAAATTTTCAATAGAGTAGGGCCATTTGGTAGCCTTACTGTTCTCAAAAACGTTCATAAAAGCCCTTATTTGTTTTAGTAGTTCAAATTCGTCCTTATTTTAATACATTTCCCCCCCATGTTTCTTTAATGTCACCAAAAACTTACTCTTTTTCTTTTTTCTTCGTTCACGATCAAACTAAATTTGCAGTCTTATACTACTCAAGAAGATTTCCTCTTTGGAACTCTTACTGTCAAAGAAACTCTCACGTACTCTGCTCATTTGAGGCTACCTAATACAATGACCAAAGATGAAATCAATTCTGTAATAGAAAACACAATCATGGATATGGGACTTCAGGATTGTGCTGACAATAAGGTTGGGAACTGGCATTTGAGAGGCTTAAGCGGTGGCGAAAAGAGGAGACTAAGCATCAGTCTTGAAATATTAACGCAGCCTTCTGTAATGTTTCTTGACGAGCCAACCACTGGACTAGATAGTGCTTCAGCATTATTTGTCATTCAAGCTCTAAAGAATATTGCTCTTGATGGAAGAATAGTTGTTTGCTCTATTCACCAACCTAGTAGTTATGTCTTTGATTTGTTTGATGACTTGTGTCTCCTCTCAAGTGGAGAGACTATCTATTTTGGAGAAGCAAAGCTAGCTGTTAAGGTAAGTAGGATTTGAGGATAGAAAGAAATTACAGAAACTGTTAAAATGAGTGATTGATTGCTAATTTTATAATCTGGTCGTGCAGTTCTTTGCTGAAGCAGGGTTTCCTTGTCCGACGAGAAGAAATCCTTCAGATCACTTCCTTCGATGTATAAATTCAGACTTTGACAAGATAGCCCCAACGCCGCTGTCATCGCTGAGAGATTCTGTACGTAGTCATGCATGCTTTTTCTCTTCTTCTTTTTCTGTAAACAACTTGTTCTGTTTCCTTTCCATCCTATCTTATCGTGAATTGATCCTTGTGTGATAATGCAGGTAGTCTCGGTGTCATCAAAATTTGAAACAAGTTTTACTACAAAAGACATTAAAGCAAGGCTTATTGAAAAATACAAGAGTTCTGAGTATTCCATAAACACAAGGAAAAATATCCGACAAATTGCACTCATCAATGTAAGTTATTTACACTCAAGATACCTTACTTCATTCGTGATTATTAACGAACCATCTCATTTAAAAACTTAAAATATTAGGTAAGGCTTAAAATATAATTTATATTATTCTCTAACACACACCCTCAAGTGAAAGCTTTTTGGATTTGAAATTTGTACACAAACTCAATCTACCTTGTGCTTGATTTTTATCAAATAGAATGAGAGTAGTGAAATTCGAACTCGTTATCTCTGGGTCAACAAGTCTCTGAAACCATGTTAAGAAACCATCTCACCTAAAAGCTTAAGCTATTAGGTGAGACCCCAAAATATGATTTAAATTATTCTCTATCGGTGATTATCTTATCTTATTATCTTTGCCTGTAATTAACTTCTTGAGCATGAGCTGTTACGAGTCTTATGACTGTCGATAAATAAACCTTCAAAAGAACGCCACTCTTCCATAGAATCAAGCAAAACCCCTTTGACTAACAAAATATTAGTTGATTGTAGGAAGAACTTATGAGTGGATTGATTGAGCGCAGAAACAATTGGCGGAAGCAGCTCTACACACTGACTATTCGCTGTTTTGTGAACATGATTAGAGATTTGGGGTATTTTTGGGTACGGACCTTATTCTATATTCTAATATCACTAGGTGCTGGAATTATGTACTTTGATATTGGCTTGTCAAACTCGGCATTCGTCACAAGAACAAAATGCTACACATACGTTTATAACTTCTTGATGTGCTTGTCTGTTGGAGTATTACCCTCTTTTTTTGAAGAATGGAAGGTATCCTACCATGAATTACACAACGGGCACTACGGAGAGGCTGTGTTTATGCTTTCTAACTTCTTCGCATCATTCATTTTCTTAGTGATCATGTCTCTTTCTTCTGGCACGATAGTATTTTACACGGTGAAATTCCATCTGGGATTTTCCCACTATTGCTATCTCTGTATGAATTTCTTCCTCTGCTTTGCCACCATGGAAAGTGTGGCAATGATTGTTGCCCTGCTTGTCCCGAACTTCCTGATGGGTGTAGGAGTTTCAGCTCTTGCCATTGTAAGCAAAATCCTCAACCACCGTTTCTCAATTCTCATTATTTTTATGATATCTCTAAAAGAAGCTGATAGGTTATATGATTTATCTGCCAAATGTAGATGTTTTTGTCGTTGGCATCTGGACTCTATAGGCCACTGCCTGATCTTCCCAAGTTCTTCTGGCGCTACCCAATGGCCTACATCAGTTTCACTTCATGGGCTGCCCAGGTGAAGTGTTACAAGTTCAGTTTCCAAGTACATCTAGCTATGAACTTCAACATTTCTAACAATGGTATTGCATCACTTAAAAAGTAATTTTGCATGTCAATTCTATTAAGAAATCATCTCACCTAAAAGCTTAAGCTTGTAAGTGAGGTCCTATAATATGATTTATATTATTCTCTAACAGACCCCTCAAGTGAAAGCCCTTTGGGCTTGAAACTTGCACAGTCCCACGTCACCTTGTACTTAGTTTTTATCAAATAGAATGGGGGTGGTGAGATTCAAACTCGTGACCGCTGGGTCAACAAGGCTCTGATACCATGTTAAGGAACCATCTCACCTAAAAGCTTAAGCTTGTAAGTGAGGTCCCATAATATGATTTATATTATTCTCTAACAAATTCTTCCCTATGAGACCTTCTAACCCATAGACTTGCATAGAACTTTCAGATAATCACGCACGTTATGCTGTGTGTGCATTGATTTGTATAGCCAAACTATCGACATGCAATAAATTTATCATGCCAATTGGAAACAGGGTCAATACAAAAATGACATTCTTGGACTGGAGTTCGATCCTTTCGTTCAAGGAGAGCCTAAGATCCAAGGCAAGCAAATCCTTCAGAAATATTTAGGTGTTCGTGTGAACTATTCGAAGTGGTGGGATTTGGCTGCTCTCTTGTTCTTGTTACTTTGTCACAAACTAGTATTTTTATCAATACTAAAATACAAAGAGAGATTAGTGTTGTTGCTGAGAAGGTTTTGCGCGAAAAGAACTTTGAAAGACCTTGCCTTGAGACCTTCTTTCAGGAAGGAAAAATATGGCTCCTCAAGGAGAAACCAACCTCTCCATCCATTATCTGCTCAAGAGGGTCTTGCATCTCCTTTGTCTTAGCTTGTATACAGTCTTCAAGAATTTATTTTAGTTGTGTTTACTAGTGGGACTTGCTGAAGCTAGTTCAAATAAGACATCCATTAACGCGATTTTTAGTGTTTTAAACATATAATTTTCATCTTTAATCTTGTTCAATTAGATTCATTAACTTCTTCAAAAAGGCTTACAGCTTTTTTTTTTTTTTTTTTTTGTACGTTAAGTTGTATCCTCGAGCTATCTTGTATATATCTAAACTGAGATTAAATCCCCTTTTCAATTTTTTTTTTTAAAGATGCATCCCCAATATTGGTTTAGGTGTATTAAGAAGAAGTTAATAATTCTTTTTAGATATTAGCTAGAATCCACAAAGTCAAAAAAAGGAATCATATGTTTTCACTTAACAAGATAAAAATATATGCATGGTTTTCCTAAGCCATAAGGACCTAAATGGACAAATTAAAAATGCATGAACCCTTATTTTAAAGACAGTTACTAGACATTGTTTTTACGCGTTTATATTATTTTTCCATAAAAAGTTATGCAAGATGTTGAAATAGTGTTTAAAACAAATAACAAAAACTAACCACTCGAGTTATAGTCATGAATAGCTTTAATAAGTTAATTGTATTTTAGTTAGATGATAAAAAAAATAGACAACAATTGTAAATTGACAAAAAAATAATATTTAAAAACCATGATTACCTAGAAAAAACTCTTGGAAGTACAAAATTAGATAAAACAAAAAACAAAACTAGTCCATTTCAATCTAAGATATTATGATGAACATGTAACCTCCATTATAAAAGAAGAGTCAATCCATGTTAACCTATAAAACCGTAAGATTTATTTTTTTAAAATCATGATAGTTTGAAAAAAAAAGTTTGAAAGTACAAAGTTTGATAAATAAATAAAAAAGACTAAGTCAACACCCCTAGATGGATGTTTTAATTTCTTTATATTCAAATGGTTTATTTGTTATTTTATTATTTAGAAAAATGAAAATACAAAAATACCCATCTCAAGATAATTAGTTTTAGAAACTCTTTTTTCCCCTTGATGTTAACTCAACTAGAGTTGGATCAAGTATGATTGAGTCAACTAGGTTTTGTTTCATCAATGTCTTATGTGATTTAACTAAAAACTTAGTCTAGGTTAGGTTATAGATTTTAAGTTTACCAAATTAACCCATTAAATTACATCAAGTTTAACAACTATGATTTTTTTAGTTGAAACTTTACAAGACTAAAAATGTAACACTTTCAATACTCTTAGATACATACAATTTTAATTACAAACTGTATTAAAGTTACATCCACATAAACTATTTATAGCTTTTCTTTTTCTAAAATACATGTATTCTTCTTGTATAAAACTGGTAGCTTAATGCTTGGAGAAATTGACATCCTTAGAGTAGTTTACTTATGATATACATAAAATCAAAAAATAAAATATATTAAACATTTGCATCATCTCAATTACTAATGATTAACAATTTTATGATCAAAACTCATTTTATATTATTTTTTTGTTAAGAATATGAGTCTTATATCACTTTTCAATTTTTTTTGTGCTTTTCATCAATTCCATGTAATTTTTCTTCCCAAATTTTTCTTTCAGTCTTTTTAATGCATCACATCATCATTTTTTTTTTATCATAATGACTATTTCATTCATAACTTAATTTAACTCATCCCTTTATGAAGTATTTCTTCCATCTTTGAAATCAATTAGTCGTGTACAAACACTTTCATATAGTATTTATTCTATATTGAATTCATATCACAACTCTTTCCACTTCATGGATATATATTCAATTTATATTAACATTATTATTTTGTAACTCATGGAATTTACCCTACAATTTATTTCCTCAACAAATATAGATTATATGATATTTTCCTCTCTCAACTACCTTTGATCCCTATCGTAACTCATTCACTCTAATATCAGTGATTTAAAGATTATACAAACTAGAGGTGAAAAAAAATATTACATTACTTTTATATATAATTGCATATGATATTGTTATACCCATTTGTTTAAGAACAAATATTAGACTCTTGAAATTTTTAAATATTATAAGAATAAAGTTGAAAATCAATTTGATAAGAAAATAAAGGTAATGAAAAGAGATAAAAGTGAAAAACATGAAGCATTATTTGGTTAATTTTATTCTTAAAAAACGGTATTATCTAATAAACTATCACTCTTTTTCTATCTTAATTTAATGGCATTTCAGAATGTAGGAACTGAGCTTTAAAACAAAAGATGAATGTCATGTTGATAAGTGTAGGAGCACCTCATAACCTGTAAGGGGAGACAATTATAATTGTTAATTATATATGTAATAACATATCCCACGAAAAGATAGAGATGGCATTATTATTATTACATAAAGGTAAAATATTGTCCTATAAATATCTCATAGTGTGGGGGTGTGTTAAAAAAGTTCTAGTATCTAATCTTAAGAAGATCATAATAAGACCTAAGGCTATGGATTGTGTTTTTATCAAATATACTTACAATAGTATTACATATCAATTTCTTATACATAAATCAAGTATTAAGAATACAGATCTTAATATTGTTATGGAATTAACAAATACTAGATTCCTTAATGATGCGTTTTTATTTAAGGAAGCATAAGAAAATTATGCAATTAAAAGAATGATTATGGTTATCTAAAATAATAATCATCAATCAAAAGATAATGAGGTTAAGTCTAGAAGAAGTAAATGGGAAAAACAACCCAAACATTTGGTCTAGATTTTTTAACATACTAGTTAGTAAATGAATCTTAGACATACTCTAATTCAATGTCTTATCTTGAATTCTTTTATTAGAAGAAGGCAATTAATAGTGAAATAGAGTCCATTATGAAGAATCATACATAAAACTAATAGAACTTCCTAGTATAAGTTAAGCATTCAGACACACATGAATCTTTAAAATAAAAAATATAAATTGATGGTACTATTGATAAATATAAAGCTAGACTTGTTTTTAAAGCATTTATTCAACAAGAAGGTTTGAATTATTTTGACACATTTTTACATGTTTTAGAAATAACTTCCATGCATACATTAATATCCATCACAATTACTAGCAAGTATAAAATATATGTAAAAACAATTTTCTAAATGACAACCTTGATTAAACTACTTATATGGAATAACCTAATGGGTTTGTTGGTGGAGGAAGAGAAAAAAGCCAGTAAGTTTGTCAAATTATTAAATGGCTTAGAATAAGCTCCTAAACAATAATTAAAAAAATAGACAAGGTCAAATTGTTGAACGAGGTCAAAATCAACAAAGTTGATAAATGTGTTCATATGAAAAACACTAATAAAGGTTATGTCATTGTATTTTTCTATATGGATGACACACTTATTTTTTATAAGAATAATTATATTACAAAGTCTACTAAGAAATTATTAACTAATAAGTTTAACATGAAAAACTTTGGTGTTGTAGGTGTTATAATAGGAATAAATATCTATAAGACATTAAATGATTGATATTATCCCAACCTTTATAAAAAATTTAAAGGTGATAATAATATTGGCAACTGATGGATATAAGTGTTTATCTATGAAAAAATAAAGGCAAAGAAATAGGCAATTTAAATACTATAAAACAATTAGGAGCTTGATTTATGTTATGAATTGCACAAAGATTGATATTTCTTACTTGGTAAAGAAGTTAATTAAATTTATAGTAATGCAAGTATGGATTATTAAAAATAAATTAAGAGGGTACTCTAGTATTTAAAGTGCACTTTTGAGTATAGGTTATACTATATTGATTATCTAGCATTACATGAAGGGTATAATGATGGCAATTGAATATCCAATACTAAGGGTTTAAATTTCACTAGTGGATATATCTTCATACTTAGTTGAGTAACTGTATCATATTAATCTTTTATAAAAACATGTATTGCATGATCCACATTAAAAACAAAGTTTATTGTTTTTGTTATAGCTAGAGAGAAAGTTGAATGGCTTAAGAATTTCTTAAAGGATATCTCATACTAGCCAAAACTAGTGCAACAATTTATGCTCATTATAATTGTCATTTCGTAATTAAAGGAACACAAAGTAATATGTATAACAATAAGTCTAAACATATACATTATAGATATAATATTATTAAAAACTTAGTCTCAAGTAGAATTTCACTGACTTTGTAATGTCAAAGAAAAATATTGTGGATCCTTTAACTAAATATTTATTAAGAGATTTTATGTATAGTCTATAAGCTTAATGTCCTTAAAAAATTGTAATGATAATTACCATACCCAGTTGATTGAATATCTTAAGATCTTGGTTCAAATAAAAAACTAAGTCATATAACATTTTTAGTAGCATCTGAAAATTATTGTTTCCTACTTATTTATATCTTGAAAGTGGTGTTTCTCACAACATGATAAAGGGTTTGTTATTATATTAATTATTTTTATATCTTGAAATACTCTTAATAAAATATCATATATATGAGTGAAAAATATTTTTATTTCCTTGAGAGTCTAAAAAATAAAAATTGTCTAACACACTTATAAATCAAGAGTTGTTCATAGCCAAAATAAACACAATTATGAGAACTAAAAGAAACTCTTGGTATAGAGCTATATGAATATTATTGTTTTGGCTTATTTAAAAACTTGAATAGTTCAGGATGTCCTGTCTACTATTTAGCGAGTAAATCTAATACTATTTTGCAAAGAAAGGCTTAAAGCCAAAAGTTAACTCTCCTAAAGTAGTGATCTATGAAATGAGTACTTCTACACGAATTCTTTGATTTTTTGTATTGGTCAGACAATTTCCATACATGTTGGGGATTATTGTAATAGGTTTTATAAAACATGTAAAATGATTTTTCAAGTCAAATCGAATATGAGGTCTACTTATGTTTGGGGTTAAAACCATATTAGACTCTATGACCAACCTGAGTATTTCAACATTGAATATTACCATGATCTTAAATTCAATAAAAGATAAATAAGAAATTATTCTCAATGAATATTTGGATGTAAAAAGTTTTAAGCCTAAAATAGCTTTATGAATTGAGAAGTGGACTTATAGGCTTGCGAGTTTAGGCTTGAGTTTAGATAATTAAAAATATTATACTATTAAATATTTTTTTGACCAATATGTTCTTTTAGTCTCCAAATTTCTTAGTACATGAACCAATACATTATTTATAAGGTAATTCATTATAAGTATTTCATGAACTATAAAAATTTATAAACAATTAACAGTCATCATAATTAATAAATATTCATGAATTATAAGTTACTAATGTTTTGGTTTCTGTATTTTAAAAATATGTATCTCAGATGGGTTGAAATAGATTTAAAGTTTTATTGAGTTATTACTATCCTTTGTTGTTTTTTCTTAGACTTATTCTTTTACTCATTCTTTATACCTTAGAGCTTAGATTCGATATTTGTAGAGAGATATTGAATATAATTCTTTTAAACTTTGTTAGATCTTATTTAAGACTATACTTAAACAATGAGGTGTTGATGAAATCGTAAAAGGCTTATTGGAGTTAGTCTAATGCATTGAGGAAGAATAAAAGTTTAAGGATAAATGATTAATCATTGACAATTCCAAAAACTTTAGATTGGATTTTTTAAGGACATAAACAAGTAACTATTTTAAACTAGTTTGTTTAAGTACAATTTCAATTTAGTTTGCATGCTATTATTGCTTATATATTATTACAAATTACCATATTTTTATATTTTTTCAAGATTATAAATTAAACAAATAAGACCACTTATTTAAACATCTAATTATTTTTCAATTATTATACAACATAATTAATTGACTTTAACATTGAATATGTAGATAAACCTATATTGAATGTCTTTATTAGGTGGTTATATTATTTGTTAAACTATGGTACAAACTTTTCTATTGAGAAATTATATTGCAACAACAAACATGAACTAACTTAGATGGTGGAAATAATGAACAATGAAGTCAAGAAGAGTTGGAGATATAGTTAATAAACAAAGAAGTCAAGAAGAGCTGGAGATATAGTTAACTTTATAATAAAAAAGAAGTTGCCTATATATTGATATCTTATTTAAGATATTTATAGAGTAATGAAAAAGTTTATCTTAATATATATTGTGAGAGTTTATCTATATATTTATAGAGTTTGTTGTTCTCATTTGTCCAAATTATTGTTCCTATAAAAAAAGAAAAAGTAAAAAACTAGTGTTTTTTTTCTTCAATCACATTATTGAGATAAAGGAAAATGATTGAAGCACAATAAATAGTGCCAACTATTTTAAAACATAAACAATAATAGTGATTCTTCGCAAAGACAAAGACAATAAGATATGAGTTGTACATGTTTTTATTTCTTTTAAAAGGGTAGCATAGTGTTGTAAGCTAAAAAATCCAACATGAATAAGATGGAATGGTGTGAAAAAATGTTAAGCATAATATGAATGGTTAGAGATCAAACCTTTTAAAACAATGATATGTGTATTTTTGTTTCTTCTTTACAAATGTTGATTCTTCAATGTTTGATGGTGAAGCATCATATGTAAGATCCTCCAATGAATCTATGAGTTAATTGGAAAGTTTACAATGTAACTAGAGACATACATGTTATATTTGTTTCAAAATCTATCCATTTGTTATATTGGATCTAACTATATAAGAATTCTTATCCTGATACATATTTCATTTATGCTAACACTTAGGTGCAAAAAAGATATAGTGACATATAAATTAAAATTAAATAAATATTTACTTAAACAAGGATGCACAACTAAGCTTTAAAAATTGGTCAAAGATCAAGTCCTTTTGGATTATAAATGGTCATAATGTGTCACACTTTACATATCTAGATAAACCATATAGACATAATTTTTCCAAATTTAAAGAACACTAACATGTCTAATTTTTTTTAGAAAAAAAAAGCTTATTAATTGATTAATGGAATGCCACAGATCCTAGTTTCTTCACAATCAACGATAAAGATTACACATAAAAAGAAATTCATTTGCATGGAAAACAAAAACTTCTAAAGAGCATAAAATTAAAATAAGTTGTCAAACTCCCCCATAACCTCTGCAAATTATATGAGAACCTCTTAATAAAACCCAATAATCAAAGAAGCAATAAAGGCATAAAATAGTCGTTAATGCAAATCTACCATTAAAATTAGAAGGATTTAAGAGTTCAAGGGAGAGGGTATTGCAAGAGAGATGCCATAAAAAACAATTGACATAAAAAGTTTCCATATTTACCTAACTAACATGCTCTTAAAGAAGTTGTTGCAACCATTATTCTTCATCAAAGTTTAGCCTCATCATCAACCAAACAAGTAATTATAATTAGCTAGGTCATACTACGAAACTCTTTTACTGATTCACGATACACACCAACTCGTATTTTCTTTATAATCATCGATAAATATTACATATAAAGAAGCAATTCACTTCTATTGGAAACCAAAGCTTGCAAAAAGTATAAAATTGAAATAGGTTGCCAAACTTGAACCTATAACCTCTCAAAATCATACAGGTTGCCAAACTTGAACCTATAACCTCTCAAAATCATACAAGAACATCCTAATAAAACTCGACAATTTAACAACCATTAAAGGCATAATATAGCCCCAATATAATGCTTATTTTGACCTCAGAGTAGGGCAAAATTACAACAAAAAAAATTACAACAAAAATCCAACATAAAATAAAAGAATAGTGTTTTTACTTAGTATACCTTCAAGAAGATATTGTAAATATACCATTAATAATATAGGAAAATCGAGGAGTTCAAGGGAGTTGATATTACAATACATACTACAACAAAACAAATACCATCAAAATTTGTCATATTTACCTAACTAACCTACTCTCATTGGCTATAAATACAACTCTTCCATGTTAAAAAATTAAGGAGTTGTTTAATTGTTTATTTGAGCAATAATAAAAACCTATTTTTTTTCTAATTTATTAGGTAATAACAATGATTTTAAAGAATTATTAAAAAAATTAAATGCCATTAGTGATTCATTGTGGTTTGTGAGAGGAATTACTATGGATTTCAACTTTGCTCTTTTTATCTTTTAGTTCCTTTTATTTTTTATTTTGATCCCTCAAATTGTTTTCTTTTAATTTGATCCCTCAAATTGTTTTCTTTTAATTTGATCCTTTAACATTGTGTTGATTTGAGATTGGTCTTTGTGATTTAGTGTTTATGGTGATAGGGAAATATCCCATCGCTTGGTCAATGACCGACTTGGAAAAAATAAATTAAATTTCATTGATTTAAAATAAATAGAGCTTCTCATAATGAATTTAAGCTTACATAAATCTTTAGTCCTTTTTTTGCTATAATCAAGGGAAAACTCATGTCTTTTTTGTGTTTTGATCACTCAATTTTGTTTTTTCAATTTAATCTTTTGTCATTGTCTATATTTGGGATTTTACTTGGTAGTTTGTTTTAGTTTCCTAAATATAAAGATCCTGCAATATCAAGAGAAAACTTTGGCAATTGGTTAATGTTTGGTATGATAAAATAAAATAAAATTTTGTTGATATAAAACAATTATGGCTTGATGGAATAAAATTAAAACTAAAACAAATATGGAGGCCTCAAGTCAACAGGTAGGACAACTTGAATGAGGCGAGCATCATATGTGCTAACATGTGAAGGAAGCCTACTACATATTAGTACTGCATACAACTTCCTCCAACAATAAAAAAAAATGGCTTCTTTGGTGGTATTAGAAGCAACACAACGAGGTGGTTCAATAGAGGTGGTGTGTGTCAGTGTAGGGGTGATAATGAGGACCCAAAACATTGTTTTCTACTCCATTTTTGATCTCTCCTCTCTTTGGGATTTGAGCTAGCTTAGCTAAAATCAAAAGGTGCCCAATCATTTTGTTTTTATATCAAATTTGATCGTCATTCTTTTGATTACTATTTTTCACTTTAGGTTCCCTTTTTAAAAAAAATACTCAATTTTATCTTTCGATATTAGTTTAATTGAGAATTTTACTTCGTGAATACTCTTGATTATGAGTCAGGTTTATGAAAGGTTAACTCGGGTTAACATTAGTTTTTTTAGATCCTTTTTTCTACACTAATCTTGTTTTATTCAATTTCATCCTTAAACATAGGATTTGTTGAAAATTGAGTTTCATTATTTTGTTGCTTTTCTTTTTTATAAGGTTATCTCATACTTATGATCTAGGTTGTAAGCTTAGCTAGTTAACCTAAGTTGACTTAGATTGTTTTGGGTTTTTTTTTTAAGATGGAATATTTTTTATTTCATTTTATTGATGAATATTTGGTTTGTTTAACGGTTAAACTTTGTAAATTTTTATGTTCTTCTTTCTATTAGGTCATCTTGTTCACATGATCCAACTTATTGGGTTGGTTATCTTACTTGACTAACAAAGTTTGAAAACTTACTTGACTTTGCTAGTTGGGTTTTTTTAAGGTCTTTTATTGGTTGATTTTTATTTTCTTTTATTGTTCTACATTTGAATTATTAAGAATTGGACATTGTAGATTTTTTATTAGATTTCTATAAGGTAATCATGATACCATGATCTAGATCACAAGTTTGAGATATTAACTCAAGTTGACAAAGGTCTTTTTTTCACCGTTTCCAAAACATTTCCTTATTATTTCATTCTTTGGTTTTGGGTTGTTTTATAATTTAGTGTTGTAATTTTTTTTCTTTTGGAAACTACTTTTTTTAGGTATCGTGATTCCTGTCGCGACGGCGATTTTTACGCGCTTCGCGCCCCGCCGTTCCCCGTGATTTGGGGGAGACAATGGCGCGCGGTGAAAATGAGGGATTGTGTTTATAGTCGTAAAATTTACGACTATAATTATGAGGAGTCGCCACCTAGTATTAAGGTTACTAGGAACCTATTGGTCTGCGAGAGTCTAGGTAAGGGGACTTGTTATGCAAGGGGAAGACGCATCACTCCCATTGCACCCTACCTAAGGTAAGCTGCATTGTTGTTTGATTGTTTTTCTAAGTTAAAACTTCTGCACTGCATTTTCAAAAACCAT
This sequence comes from Salix caprea, assembly GCA_964035475.1. Taxonomy (NCBI): domain Eukaryota; kingdom Viridiplantae; phylum Streptophyta; class Magnoliopsida; order Malpighiales; family Salicaceae; genus Salix; species Salix caprea. The sequence continues at coordinate 26,513,898 of OZ037743.1, read as the reverse complement.
TTTTTTTGTCTGCGGGTGTACTTTACATTGTAATTTTACACCGCAGTTACAAACCTTTTTTTTATCTACGGATGTACTTTACAATGTAATTTTACACCGTAGTAAAAATCTTTTTTTATCTACGATTGTATTATACAATGTAATTTTACAAAGTAGTAAAATCTTTTTTATCTGCGGGTGTACTTTACAATGTAGATTTACACTGTAGTTAAAAACCCTTTTTTTTATCCATGGATGTACTTTACAATGTAAATTTACACCCTAATAGATAAAACAAAAATATTTATAATTATTTTTGATATTTTGGCCAAATTCCAACGGATAATCATAAACTGGTTACGATATCCAATTTTCGTTTTAAAGTATGAGAAAGATGCAACATATTGTTTTATGAAGAATATGGGGAAAACTTTGGAATTCGACCGTATGCACGATAACAAAATATTTTTTGTTATTTTTTTTTCAAATGTAATTTTTTGTATATTTTTTAGAAAAGAAAAAAAAAATAAAATAATAAAAAAATTGGGTTGGGCTGGATGCTCACCACCTCGGGCTGGGCCTCCAGCCCACCTTGCCTCAAGCTGGGCTGTCAGCCCAGATGGCTGGCAGCCCAAACCTTATCTGGACTGGGCTTCCAGCCCAAACAGGCTGGAAGCCCGTATTCAACAGAGGGTCAGGCCGGGCACAAAGCCCGGCCCGACCATTCACTCCCCGCATGCAAATGCAGAAGATGCTACAGTAAAATGCTAAATTTCCGAGTGTAATGAACGGAAAAACTGTTAATACCGTTGTGTAGAGGAGGTCGAGGTGGTTCTTTTGGTCGTGGTGGCGTTGGAGATGGTGGCCTGTGGTGGCCGAAGTGGGCGTCGGAAGTGCCCTGGTCGGTTTGCTGTGCTGGGGGCTGTCACCGTTTCTTCAACCGGAGAAGACGACTGGCCTGCGGGATTCGAGAGGAAGACGCCGGTGATGCTGAGGAGGGATATGGGTGGTCTACGGTGGTGGTGACAGGCTGGCCGAGAGGGAGAGAGAGAGAGCTTCGGGTCTGTTATTATGTTTTTAGAGAGAGAGAAGAGGAAAAAAACAAAGGCAGAGAGGGAGAGTGAAGGGGAGCAGATGAGAGGGAATAGAAGATTCAAAATTTACGTGAAATTTTCCTTGTCTTCTCCATCTTTTTTTCTCCATTTTCTTCTGTGTTTTTTCTTCCGTTTCTCCTCTCTGTCAATTTTTTCTCCCCCCATTCGTCGTGCACGGTAGCCGGTATTTATACATGAATGGCTTGCTTAGCTGGACTACTTTCAGCGGAGGTGGCGGCTGGCGTGCCTGCGATGGTGGCTGTCGGCATTGGGTTGTCGGTGGGCTCTCAGGTGGCTGGTCGGTAGGCATGCAATAAAGGCAGCGGCTGGCTGTTTTTTGGAGGGAAATGCAAAATGCAATTTGATCCTTCGATTTGTAATTGTTCTAATTGCATCCCCAATTGGTTTTGAACTCTTAATTTCGTGCAATTGTACCCCTGTCCGAATTTTAACATTAGCCTTAACTTTACGCGCCTTTTTCATTTTGGTCCCTTACTTATGATTCATGCAATTTGACCCTCAATTGACAATTAAACTTCAATTTGACCCTTAATTTTGCACAATTAGCTTGGAAAAATTCAATTGGGTCTCCAAAAATTCGAATCTTCTCAATTGAGCCCGAATTAAACTCAAGAATTTGATTTTTTTATCAATTAAGCCCTTAATAAAATTAATTTGACCAATTTAAAGCATAATTCAGTTCTTGCACTTAATTAAATTCTTCCATTGGATCCTGAATTAATTCTCAAACATAATAATATTTTAAATTAGCCCATGATTAAATCAAATTGGCCTATAAAAAATATAATTATGATTTTTTACTTAATTTTTACCTCAAATTTGTATTTGCTCTCATTTTTTGGGCACCAAAAGAGATATGATTCAGCTCAGAAAATATTCAAAATTTTCATCGCAATTTTTCTAACAACGCCAAACCCCTTTTATTTTATTTTTGTCATTTTTATTTTATTTCGGGGAGTAACCCAAAAATTGGGTTACGACAAGGTCTTTTGTTGGTTGATTTTTATTTTCTTTTATTGTTCTACATTTGAATTATTAAGAATTGGACATTGTAGATTTTTTATTAGATTTCTTTAAGGTAATCATGATACCATGATCTAGATCAGAAGTTTGAGATATTAACTCAAGTTGACAAAGGTCTTTTTTTCACCGTTTCCAAAACATTTCCTTATTATTTCATTCTTTGGTTTTGGGTTGTTTTATAATTTAGTGTTGTAATTTTTTTTCTTTTGGAAATTACTTTTTTTAGGTATCGTGATTCCAATCATGATTTTTTTTTATTTATAAAATATATTAACAAAGGTTGAATATTATTTTCTTACCCATGAATGTGGCATCGATAATATTTTGCCCATAATCACCGCTTCCTTTCAAATGTGGTGTGCGGAATGTAGGTGCAAGGTTAACTTATATTGCCTAACTTGCTTCGAAGTGTTCAAGCCAAGGTCCAGCTGGTGTATAGTGCAAGTTTTTAACATGTATAAATAAATGAATTATGCATAAGCTCCAACGACATGCCAAAATCAACATTCCTATTCTATTTTTAGTTTTTGAACCATAATTAATAATTAATTCTCGTATATTCTATGATTTAAAAAACAAAAAAAAAACAATTATTCCGTGTATAAAGTACTGTTTATTAAGTAACAAATGTATCCAGACAGAACCATAAAGCTCTTATGAAAAAAAGAAAAACATCTAGAAACACATGCCACCTATTTTCTAAAGAAAATTTGTATCCCGAAAGGTCAACTCAAAATTCTTCCCTTCGCTGTAAAATTGTAGCAAATTATGTTGAACATGGCCCAGACTACTCTAATCAGTTCCCTGGGGTGAGCAAATGGGAAAGGAAAAGCTGTGGTTGGTGAGGGTCCTGTGTGACAAAACTAGCACACGATTTGAGTATAAAATTGATATATATATATATATATAGAGAGAGAGAGAGAGAGAGAGAGAGTCAAGAAAGCTCAGCCCTCCCAATCAAAATAAGAACCTTCTTATATGTCCAAATTCTTTGAATATCCACTTTTCTTTATCAATACGCCGAGCGCGTTTACACACGCGCCATTCTCATTGGACCATGTAAGAGAAAGAATTCCAAGTTCGAGAATCTATAATTTAAGCTCAAAATAAAAAAGAAGGAAATATATTATTGCATTAGAAAATTTTACTAATATTGCTCATTGTAAATGAACCAGCAAATCTAAACATTTACTAGAATCACGCCTAAAAAAGTTCTATCCTCCGATTTATGATAATCACTCCATCGTCAAAACTAACGATTATAATGAAGAGTCTTGGAAGAAACTCTTCTTCGTTGATAAAGAGCTCATTATAACCAAACCCTTCCTCACAATAAATTAAAGTTACAATTCTTAATTGAGAGGTTGAGAGAGAAGAAAAAAGTGTTTTAAAATGACTTTAACGCGATGTATTCACTGCTGCTCTAAAGAGACATAATTAGATGGTAAAAGACTTGTAATCTGCATAATAAATTTCAAATTTAAATCAGAATGTGTATTATTTATAAAAATTTAAAATAACTAGAATTTTAATCACTTCTCTCAGGTTTAAAAAAAAAAATAAAAAAAAAGTATTTACTTTTTATTTACTTTTTTTTAGCTCCTCGAAAGTAAACATGATTCAGCTATCATTATCCTTCCTCATGCTTTTACAAAAAAAAGTCTCCCGAAAAAAAAAAAAATCCTCCTAAAATTGAACCTCATTGGCCCTCAATCGGATGGCAAACACGTTTTGGGTGCACGCTCTCTTTTTGGAAGGTAACTTTGACATCTCCCAAATACCAAGTTTAAGATATGAAATAATAACCTAAAAAGTCAGAAAAGGGTCACTTCGTCCCCTCCAAAAATTCCACAAGAGGAACTAAATCATATGCTTTATTGATAGGATAACGAAACCCACGAATGACAGAAATCCATCTAGAGGAAATTGTACGTTAGATAGAGAATAAAGAATGTGGAAAGTCTCATCACACCTAAAGGAACTAAAATATTATTTATATATATTTACAAGGAAACCCTCTTGCCCCTAATCTCAACCCTTCATTTGAAAGCTCCACTCATCCAAGGGTTGTAATCTAAGCATTCATATAGTTAATTTTTCTTATGAGTAGATCCAAGAAATCTCATATCTTATTATACTTTCTAGACCATCTTATTAAACAATCACAACCCATCTCACCCCCAATTAATCAAGAAATTTTAGCAAGATCCATTAGTCTTGGTTTATACAGATTATTAGAAACAATTAAATTGATTTTTTTGAAACATTAAATAAAATTCATATAATAATAAAGATTAAGCTGGTTATTGCACTGACGCGCATAATATAGATAAGATTTTTTTTTTTTATCAAATGTGAACTATGTTTATTTTTTCTACAACTAAAAATCTATATATGCCAAATTAAAAGCAGAGATTTTTTGCTGTTGTCTTTCTTTGACCAGTCAAACTGATCACTGTAACCATTAAGAAATCAGCGATATGATCCTAAGGTCCACAAGATGGATTCCTTAATAGTGAAATTTGGACCGATATTGATCACATCATGAAACTAAAAGTCACCCTATAAAACAATGTTAATTATAATGAAGTGTATGTGACATGATTTATATATTCTGACTATATATAACAAGAGTTTAGCCTTAGACGATACGTTTCATCATTTCTTTCTTCTTGGAAAGAGAGAAAAGAGAAGGGAAAAGCCCTTGCATTTCTCATGAACTGTGGAGTCGTGCTGGGTTTCTATTGTTGGGGTTGGGAGTTCTTAACTGCCCTTCTTCTCTTCTCTACCTCTTCTCCTTAAAAATCTTGTATCTTTCAGTAATCTCTCTTTTTTTCCATTTTTCCTTCTCTTTTATTCTTTTTCTTTGAAAAAATTGATGGCAGATGACAAGGGTTTATTAGAACATGTTAGAAAATCAACCCCGCCACCATTTTTATTGAAAACCTACATGTTGGTGGAGGATCCGGCCACCGATGAGGTAATATCATGGAGCGAGGAAGGGACCGGGTTTGTGGTGTGGCAACCGGCCGAGTTTGCTCGTGATCTCTTACCGACACTCTTCAAGCATAGCAATTTCTCTAGCTTTGTCCGGCAACTCAATACTTATGTATGTATATATGATTAATCATTGAATTTTATAACTTTTTTTTAGTTATTTATCTGCATGGTATTTTATATATGTTAGGTTTTTTTGGGGCTGGTTTAGTTGACTTAGTTATTAATGATTCATCTTCTTGTTTTTTTTTCCCTTAAAATTCTTGCTAGGTTGTTGAATGAAAGAATATAAGGTTAAATGGTCCTATCTGACCTAACCTGCTCAGCAGTGACTTGGTCTTAATTAAGTAATTAATTTTCGTAAATATAGACTTTAGAGCTTGGTAATTCAAAGTACATGCGATCGTCAGAAGTTTCATGGCTTGTTCTTACATATATTATTATTATTATTATTATTATTATTATTATTATTATTATTATTATTATTATTATTATTATTATTATTATTATATATTCTATTTATTATAAGGAAAAACAATATCGATTTGTTCAACATCGTGAGGATGATTGAGCTAAGAAAATTTTCTATTTATTTGTTTAATCTTTAATTGTTTTTTCAAGAAGAAGCCTATAACTTAAATGATATTAATGCCTTCTGCTATGTAATGTTCTAGTAATCGAATTTAACTTCTTTGTTTTTTTCTAAAAATATTCTCTAAAGCCCTAATTAATCAAGGAATCAATGGATCGCTACTAATAAAAACTGGTAATTAAATATTTTGTTTATGCACGTTTTGTTTTGCCTTCCTTAAGTCGGGGAACAGATTCCCTATGTTCATTTCGTGTTCTTTTTATGAATAGGGTTTCCGAAAAGTTGCAACAAGCCGGTGGGAGTTTTGCAATGACATGTTTCGGAAAGGTGATAGAGAGCTACTACGCCAAATTCGTCGAAGAAAAGCATGGTCTAACAAGCAACAACCAATTGCACCAATCCAAGCCACCCCACAAGAATTTGAAGAAGATCAAAGATCATCATCCACTTCATCATCATCCGAATTCACTACCCTAGTTGATGAAAATAAACGACTAAAGAAAGAAAATGGGATCTTGAGCACTGAGCTTAGTAGCATGAAAAGGAAGTGCAAGGACCTTCTTGATTTAGTGGCCAAATATGCAAATTTGGAGAAAGAAGAGGAAGATGAGAGGCCGAAGTTGTTTGGTGTGAGATTGGAAGTAGAAGGAGACAGGGAGAGGAAGAGAAAGAGAGCAGAGATTAGTGAAAGCGCAAACATTTTACTATCTCAATCATGCAAATAAAATGTGTGCCGTGTAGAAACAATCGAGGGTCATCAGCTAATTCGCAAAAAAAAAAAAAAAAGTAGATAGCTCAGATACCACAAATCTTTTAAGTTATATTTGACTGCTGTAGTAGTAATGAACAAGATCTGTGTATTGTCATGTATTTCATGGGGATTCAAAATGGGCTCAAGCCCCCCTTATGTTAGCTACATGACTGCCTAAAGTCACACATATGTTTCTCTTAATTCTTGTCGAAAATGTAAAATATATACAGTACATGGTTTGCTATGGCAAGCCAGTTGCTTACAATTCTTCTCTATATATTTAGTTTTTCTTCGATAGCATTTGGCGCGCGTGCGCACACACAAATTCTTCTCTCATTTTTACTTTATCGATTTCAATAATTATCATATTAGCAATTACAAGATTTGAACTTGAAATCATAGACCACTAGGTCATTTACTAGATGGTTTGTTGAGATACCCAGTCATCACCAGCTGCACAATTGTCACAATTGATTCTTGTAATTAATATTTACTTAGTATAGAAGATATGATTGCAATAGTTTAGGAATCCAATTTTGGTAAATAATTAGTTTATGGGATTTTCATTATTGTATCGAGCCTATATAAAGGCACCTCTGTATCTTTGACAAACACATCAATGAAATATAATTACTTTATACAATTTTACATGGTATCAGAGCTTACCTAAAGTTCTACACCCGCCTCATACGATTGTCATGGCTGAAGATGAAGCCAACCAAAGGAGCAGCGAATCAAATTCTGCTCCATCCACTGACTCCTACACAAACCCAGACCATCCATATTTCTTATCTCAATCAGACCACCCAGGAGCAATTCTTGTGAAAACACCTCTCTCCACCGACAACTATGGCAACTAGAGCCGGCAGATCAAAACAACTTTGACTGCGAAGAACAAAACGGGTTTTATTGATGGCTCCCTTGAACCACCATCAGAGGCCATCAAACCCAATGAATACAATCGCTGGAAAAGATGCAATGATATGGTTCTATCATGGATCATCAATTCATTAGAACACGAGATAGCAAATAGTGTTGTCTACACTGACTTGGCATATGATCTCTGGGTTGATCTCGAAGAGAGATTCTCAACCATCAACATCCTAGAATTTTTCAAATGGAGAGAGAAATTGCAACCCTAATGCAGGGTCAAATGTCCATCACATCCTATTACACAAAGTTTAAAAGCTATTGGGATGAATTATCATATTACAACCAGATAAATACATGCCCATCTGGGAAGGCATGTAGTGCTGCAAAATCAATTATGGATCATGCAGAACAACGACATCTAATGCAACTTTTGATGGGACTAGATGAATCATATGCAAGCACCCGGAGCAACATATTGATCATGACACCACTTCCTACTACTCGATGAGCCTATAGTCTCCTCCTCCAAGATGAAAAACAACGCCAGGTTGATGCCATCTCCAACAGTAACCACGAAAGCATGGCAATGCTCAGCATCTCCAACAATGGTGGCAAGAAGAATAGCACAATCAATCAATCACCTTACTCCAACAATAATGGGAACATGTCACGAAACAATCAAAGAGAATCCAGACATTGTGTTTACTGTAATGGTGACACACACACTGTGGAGAAATGTTTTTTTCTCAAAGGTTTTCCTCCTGGACACAAGTGGCATGGTAGGGAGCCACCTATCCCTCCACCACGATCTGATGGGAACAACCGTGCACATCAAGGAAGGAACAACCAGTTCAACCAAACTGGTACACGACAACAGTTCTCCGCCAATTATATACAAGTCTCAGAACCACCACATCAGCTTCAGACCATAGCACCCCACCTCTCTCTTGAACAATGCAAGCAAATAATGGACATTGTCGGTAAGGAGGATGTTAATCCAACACAAGAAAATTTTGCAGGTCTGAATTCTCTTTCTTGTTTTAGTTTTCATGCCAATATATGTCTACCGGATGTCTGGATCATTGATAGTGGTGCTACTGATCATATTACCCATTCTTCAAAACTCCTCACTAATATTTCACAAACTTCCCTTCCACAAGTTGGGTTGCCTACCGGAGAAAAAGCACAAATCACTTCAATAGGCACTATCCAATTTGATGACCTTTTTCACCTCACTAATGTTCTATGTGTTCCCTCTTTTAATGTTAATCTCTTGTCTGTACCATGACTTACTAAATTCCTCCATTGTTTTGTTTGTTTTTTCCCCACTTTTTGTTACATACAGGACTTGCGCACGCGGAAGATGATTTGATTGGGTAAGAGACCTGAGAACTTGTATTACTTCGATCCGCACCACCTCGCTCTTCTTCCACATACCATGTTGACCATTCATACTAATACATGGCACCTTCGATTGGGGCATCCCTCCGATGCCAAACTTCGTTTATTATCTACACAATTTTCTGACATTTCTCTTCCTAAACATATATATGATTTTTGTCCTTTAGCTAAACAAACTAGACTACCATTCCCTTCTAGTTCAATAAAAAGCATTGCCCCCTTTGATTTAATTCACTGTGATATTTGGGGACCACACAAAATTGCCTCTCATTCTGGTGCAAAATATTTTTTAACCACAGTTGATGATTTTTCACAAACTACATGGGTTTATTTAATGAGTTTTAAATCAGAAACGCAAACCTTGATTACATCTTTCTTTTCCTTTGTGAACACACAATTTCACACCAACATCAAAGGCATTCGTGTTGATAACGGGGGGGAGTTTGCATCCTTGAAACCATGTTTTTTCTAAACATGGTGTCATCTATCAACACACTTGCACCTACACACCCCAACAAAATGGTGTTGTCGAGCGAAAACATCGTCATCTCCTTGAGATGGCACGAGCCCTTCATTTGCATGCTAACCTACCTTTTCCATTTTGGGGTGAATGTATATTCACCGCTACTTACCTTATCAATCGTCTTCCTACACCTGTCTTAAACAACAAAACACCATATGAAATCCTTTTTGGACAAACACCCGCCTACAAACACCTTCGCGTGTTTGGTTGCTTATGTTATGCCACTGACCTCCAACCCACCAATAAATTTGATAACCGAGCTCGAAAATGTATCTTTGTCGGTTATCCTTTTGGACAAAAAGCATATCGCTTATATGATCTCGACAACCATAAATTTCTAGTCAGTCGCGATGTTGTTTTTCATGAAACCATATTCCTTTTTATCATAAACAACATCCCTCAGCCCATCTCAGCAACACCCCAGTCCATCTCACCAACACCCCAGCCCATTCCTCCTATACTTCAACCTATTGACACCACCTCCACATCACACCGGCCCACTACACCTCTCGTACTCCAGCCCATTCCTCCTATACTTCAGCCTATTGACACCACCTCCACATCACACCAGCCCACTCCTCCTATACTTCAGCCTATTGACACCACCTCCACATCACACCAGCCCACTACACCTCTCGCACTCGTCATTACACCTCCTTTCAACTCATTACCTACCACCACAATCGACACCTCTTCTTCACCTTCTACTGACTGCCCAAACATCATTCCCACACCAACCCCTTCTCCTGCCCTTCAACGCTCTACCCGCATCCCTCAACCCTCTGTGCTTCTCCGTGATTTTGAATGTTACAATACCATGTCTCCTGCCCATTCTGACTCATCTTCTTCCATCTCACGAGGTAAGGTTTCCCGATATCCCCTATCTAATTTTCTTTCTTACCATAAATTGTCCTCTGCTCACCATTCCTTTGTCATAGTTGTTTCCAAAATCATCGAGCCCACTACCTATGCCCAGGCCTCCACAGATCCCCTTGAACAAAATAATACTTGGGTTCTCACCTCTTTACCTACAGGCAAACGCCCCATTGGCTGTAAATGGGTGCTCAAGGTCAAATACCATTTTGATGGTACTGTCGAACGATATAAGGCCCGCCTTGTTGCGAAAGGTTACACACAAAAAGAGGGTCTTGACTACACCGAGAGTTTTTCTCCCACTACTAAACTTGTCACTTTTTGTTGTCTTCTTGCCCTTGCTTCTGCTTCTGACTGGTCGCTTCATCAACTCGATGTGCAAAATGCTTTCCTACATGGCGACTTGGATGAGGAAGTCTACATGATTCTCCTCCCGGTCTTGGCTGACAAGGGGGGAACTTAATATGTCGGCTACAAAAGTCACTTTATGGTTTAAAGCAAGCAAGTCGTAATTGGTTTGCAAAGCTCACTACTGCTCTTCGAGAAGCTGGATTTGTTCAATCTATGGTTGATTATTCCCTTTTTACCAGGTCTAACACAAATTCCTTTACTGTTATTTTAGTTTACATTGACGATATTGTGATTACAGGAAATAATTCCCAAGATATTCAATCTATAAAGGACATTCTCAACCATCGTTTCCGTATCAAATATTTAGGTCTCCTGAAATACTTCTTGGGCATAGAAGTGGCAAGATCCAGCAAAGGCATATTCATTTCCCAATGCAAATATGCACTTGAATTGCTTGATGATGCTGGTTTGATAGGAGCACGTCCCTATTCCTTTCCCATGGAACAAACCCTAAGACTCAAGCCAAATGAAGGAAAATTGCTCCATGACCCCACTAGATACCGTCGCATGGTCGGCCGTCTCATATATCTTATAGTGACCAGACCAGACATAAGCTTCGCTGTCCATATACTCAGCCGCTACATACATGAACCACACCAACCACATCTTGATGCTGCCTTACGGGTGTTGTGATACATTAAGAATTCACTTGGACATGGTATCTTTTTTCCAGCACAAAACGATCTCAAACTCAAAGTCTTTTGTGACTCAGATTGGGCTACTTGCCCCCACTACAAGATGTTCTGTGACAGGTTACTGTCTCTTTATTGGCAATTCTTTGATTTCATGGAAAACAAAGAAACAAAACACTGTCTCATGATCATCAGCTGAAGCAAAGTATCGAGCTATGGAAGATGCCTGTTGTGAGATCAAATGGCTTGGATACATACTTAGAGACTTGAAGATTCCACACTCTGAACCAACAACACTTCACTGTGATAATCAATCAGCTCTACATATTGCCAAAAATCCTGTCTTTCATGAAGAACAAAACACATTGAACTCGATTGTCACCTGGTTCGCCAACATCTCGCTTCCGGAGTAATTTCCACAGTATATACTCCCACAAAGATGCAACTGGCAGACTTGTTCACGAAGCCACTAGGCAAGGCACCATTTTCCTTTTTACTTGGCAAGTTGGGATTGTATGATATCCACTCACCAACTTGAGGAGGCGTGTTGAGATACCCAGTCATCACCAGCTGCACAATTGTCACAATTGATTCTTGTAATTAATATTTACTTAGTATAGAAGATATGATTGCAATAGTTTAGGAATCCAATTTTGGTAAATAATTAGTTTACGGGATTTTCATTATTGTATCGAGCCTATGTAAAGGCACCTCTGTATCTTTGACAAACACATCAATGAAATATAATTACTTTATACAATTTTACATGGTTCGTATATACAATTCTTCTCTATATATTTAGTTTTTCTTCCATAGCATTTGACAATAGTTATTATATTAGCAACTATAAGATTCAAACTTGAAATCATAAACTAGTCATCTACTGATTAGTTTTTCTTCGATAGCATGTGACACACACAAATTCTTCTCCCATTTATACTCTATCGATCCCATCTGTTCACCAAAAGATAACTATTGATGTGATGTGTTTCTTCTATGAACGAAACTATATGCTCGCAAGGTGGCAATGGAGGCTAGTACTTCATCAAATTCCTCATTCATGTTTGACTTGAAATAAAATTATTAATATAAGAATGAGACATTTAAACCGGCAATGTTTCCTTTTTACTATTAGTCTATATTTTATACAACTCATTATGATTAGTTTCATGAAATTATAAGCAAACTGCTATACGGTATTGTAGCTTAGTCTAAACTGAAACTGTATGCTGTTTATCATGATCTGAAACTTAGAGATGAAAGTTTGATTACAAATCATTTTCTATTGATGTCAATGCGTCCCAACTCAATTAGGAGAACTGCAACTTGTGTAGGCATTAACATTTTATTTGACCTGGTGTGTTTTAAAAATGGTTTTGAAATAAATTAAGAAAACAATCTGTTTTTATTTTTTATTTTAAATTAATTTTTATATTATTCTGATATATGATATTGAAAATAATTCTTAATAAATAAGAAAAAAAAAATTATCATACCCACGAACACTACCTTTACTGAGATAATGAAAAACTACAACCACCCATAAAGAAATTAACAAAGAAGAAAAAGGTTAGTAGCGTTGACGGAAAATAAAAAAATTATCTTCACCAAATTAATAAATTACAAGTCTAGTATCCTACAGTGCACTAAAAGAAACTCTAATAATGAAATCAAACCAAACAAAAAATACGACTTATTATTGATTAAAGACTTGTCAAATCAAAATTTGTGAAAAATAACACAGGTTCAATTAATTCAAATTAAATGTCTGAGCAAGAGGCATTGCGTGATGATAGAGAACTTGCGATCTGCACAGTAGATCTCAAGTTCGAGTCAGAACATGCATCCATTGTAAAAACTTGGAACAGTCGGGGTTTTACTCGTTTATCTAGACTTATAAAATATGTTTTTCAATAGATAAGGTTTCCTCGCATCCAAAAAAATAAAAATAAAAATAAAACTGAAACTATGAATTTAGTTTTTTCATTCAATTTAAAATCTTGAAAAGAAAAAATCTTGTTTGATTAGTTTCTCTAATTCAAAATAACGTGGTTGTAGTCATCTCTCAAATAAACTCATCACTCGATTCCACAAAGGACAAAGTACTAACTTGACAATACTTAGCAGCTAATTTTTGGAAGAAAATTTCTCAATGGTTTGAAAAATCGACTTGTCGGCAACAACTTCATACTTTGAACCATGTATATTACAGATTCCCAATCCTTAAAAAATTGAAATGGACAATCATAAGACATAAAAAAATTGTTTAGGAAATCAAGCCCTAACCGGTTGGCCAATTCACATTCTACTTGATCCAGATTCATTCCCCATGGATTTTGTCAAGAAAGACCTCACCCGACATTCAAATAAGTCACCCAAAGCAATCGGAAATATTAAATATTGCTGTAGTAATTGTAAGGCGTCAAACATAAAGTTGTCTAAGAGATTCCACTGGAAAAAAAAAAAAAAAAAAAGAAAGAAAGAAACCAGTCACCTGTATGAAACTTGTAAATGTTATTAATCAACTATGGAATTTCTATTCAAGAAACTGGTATATATCGCTCTCTTTACTTATATGTGGGGTCTGTAAAATAATATAATACTTTCGGTATTTGTCCATTTCCCCTTGACGAACTTTCTCCACTAATTCTAGATCATGAACTAAGGAGAAAACAATGTCTAAATAATTGGCAATTTCAAATTCAGCGGCTTCTTACTTTCACACATTGAATTCAAGGTGCTTTCACTATCAATTAACAGTATAAGATTTTACTAATGTTGTCTTGCGGGTACGATTATATTTTTATCGAAGTGTAAAAAATTTTAAATGTATTATATATGGAATGATTTTTTAAAAAATATTGATACATCGATATATAAAAAAAAATATTTAAAAAAATATTGAAACTATGATATATTTGATCGACCTGAGTTAACCTATCAAATATATAAAATGGGTCATGAGACTCTTATAATACTATAAGAAAACATATTAAAATAAATTATAAAGGTTGGTTCCTAATCAATTCAATGCTAAAAAATAAAATTAAAAAAGATAAATATTAAATTAAAAAAAGATAAAAAAAATATATCCCAGTCGACCCTTTTCAACCCATCAAACTCATGATCTAAGTAATTGAGATGACCTTATAAAAAAAAACTACGAAATCTAATTTTTAATCAACACAATATTAAAGGGTGAAGTAAAAAAAATTAGTTGAAAAAAACAACTTAAGTTAGCATGACTAACATGTTAAACTCATATCCCAAGTTATGAGAATGTTTTAACTTCATAACAAAAAAATTAAAAAAAAGTTGCAAAGCTTTATCTCTAACAAATCCAATGTTGAAGAATAAAATCAAGAGAAGAATAGATAAATCTATGAGACTAGGATAACTTATAAGAATGCAAATTTAAAAAAATCAAGAAACTCAATGTTCAATTTTTTAAAAAAAATAAATAAAATTATAGTGGGGATTAAATTTTAAAATAAAATAATATCACAAAACATCAAATGAACTAGATTGATCCTCTGGTGAACTGCAAAACAATGTCCTCTCTATAACTTATTTCTTTTTCTGTGATTGTGTAGATTAATAATACAAATGATGCATGTTAAAATACCTTTTTAACATGTCTTCTCCTTGAGAATAATGAGTTGAGAATTAAGACGTAGCCGTAGGAACCACTGCTGGTGTAGCTTTCCCTTCCAGTTGTGAGTTAAATTATTTGATTAAGAGTCTCGTGTTCAATTGATCACGGTATCACCCAATGAGAGAAGATAACGTTACAATATTTTAAGATGATTGTTTAACAGCTATGTATTATTCCATGTGCCCTTAATTTATTTATTTTGTGTGCCATTGTGTAGAAAAAGAGGGTGCATGGAAAAAAGTTTCAAAGTTTAGGGATCAAAATTGCCAGTTTAAGCCTTAAAACCGGCTAAGAAAATTCTAGCCACTTGGGCACAGCTGAAGCTGCCGAAGTCCTGTGCTTAAGGAGCTGGAAGCAAAAATTTCAAGTCGCTCGGGCTTGGCTAAACAGCTTAAAACCAGAGAAATCATTTTTTTCAGCCTGTTGCCAAGCCTAAGCTAGAATTTTTTACCTAAACCAAAAAAATTTATTACAAAAAAAAAAAAAAAAACTCCATGCACTTCACCTGTTTCGTTCAATCTGTCCTCCGCAAGCAACATGCCCACTCAGTATACGAACTGTCATAAAAAAATTGAGTATATTGTGTTTTTTAAGGATCCTAGAACACCAGCTTAAGATCAAGAGAAAATGAGAGGAAAAAAGAAAAGAAAATACTAACTTAGAACAGCAGTGTGAAAGGTTCAGGGACATAAGTTTCCTAAGCTTAGAAAGAGCTTAAGCTAGAGAGTTGTAAAATCTTCCAAAAGATATGAAAGAGAGAGTAGTTGTTCTAGGTATGTTTACTTATCCAAAAACACGTTCTTTATGGCTTATTGTTTTGTTTATTTTTGTTTTATATTTATGTTTAAAAGTATACAAAAGAGGTTTCGGTGCTCAATAAATGATGTTGCATTCACAATAGATTTTTATTTAATGATGTTAGTTTGAAGTTATTTTAATGTTTTTTATATTTTAAAGTTGTTGTTTTAAGTTTGTTTTTAATGTATAATATTGTTTTAAGTTTGTTTTTAATGTATAATATTGTTTTAAGTTTTGGTGTAGTTTAAGCTATGTATGTTAAAGCAAAGGTGTTTACCTTATGCTTCTTATGCTTGTTAATGTAGAAAATAGGTTTAAAAAACCCCATTAAAGTTCATATAACTCTTAAAAAAAGCATTGGGTTAAAAAATATTAAATTATTAAAGAACCTGAAAAATAACTTAAATCCAAGTAGTTCAAGTAACTTAAATGGAATGTCCTGATTGGTCATTAAATGGCAAGTTCAAGTATAGTTCAAAACAGAAATGCTTGAGGGATTTGGACCCGATAACTTGTTTTTAGACAAATCAACAGATTCCATCATTTTTAAAATTGTCAATGTTCGAAGGGATTCTGCCCTGCAACTTGTTTCCAGACAGATCCAAATTTTGTAGCCCTACAATGCTCATCAACTCTTTTGGAATCTCTCTAAATAAGTTGCTGCTGCAAATGTCAATAGAAAAGAAATTAAGTGACTTGGTAAATTCAAACTCCCTCACTTTTAATGAAACCAAAGCATTGACTTGTAATGAAACCAAAGCATTGAGATCAACTTATTTGGAGAACCTAAAAAATAAAATCAACTTAATTCAACTTGTTAAACTCGTGAATTAAATCATGAAATTGAGATAATTCTATAAAAATAAATAAATAATTAATTAGAAAAATTAATCTTTAACCAATCCAGACTTAAAGTATGAATCTTCTAACAAATTTACTATTGAAGGTTAAAATTAAAAAACAAAACTATAAGATTGGTATATAGAAAAAAAATTATAAAAAACAATTCCCAAAATAATCTAATTGAATGATGATTTTTATTAAAAAAAATAAAAAGGATTGAGTTGTCGAAGTGTGAAATTGAAAAAAAAAATTCTATTCTGGTAAGTAGTGTTTTGTGGGAATTTTTGGGTGAAAAAAACGTCAGTTTTCCCCGTGTCCTAGATAATTAAATTCTGCTCTTAAGTTTCCAACTTTAAGGCACAAGTTTAATTTACATATTATGAAACTTCGTGTGATACATCTTCAGAAACTCTACGTGTAATTAACGTCTATACATTAGTTTTTTTGTATATTTTCTGGAACGTATAAGAAACCTGCTGAAAAGAAGTAGAAGCCTCATCTCAAAAGGAAAAGAGGACACTTTTCCATGGATTTGCCACCCTGAAATCTTCCAAATATCTGCATTTTTCTCAACTTACAAGGAGCCTCTGGCTTTCTCAAGGATCTGATGCTAAAATCTCCCAAATTTCTGCTCCTTTTTTCCCCGACTAGAAGGAAAATATGTCTTCTTTCGGTAAAATGCGGAATGAAAAGGGTAGACACCATCACTGCTCTGGCCGAAAGAAGCTATGGGTTGAACTGGTCTCAGTCTTTCTGACCTGCACCACAACATTTAAGGCTTTTATGATGCAAGTGCACAGGCGACGATAAATCATGGTAGAGCTTTACTATGTCCTGACTATTAGGTTCATTAAAGAAGTGAGAATTTGAGTTCAACATAATCTGTGCTCCTTGTACTGATGATAGGTGAGGTTGTTGATTAGTGTTAGTGTATAATAAAACTGTAGATGAGCACCCTGTCATATGATTCCGTGGTTTACCAAGAAAATCTCACTACTTTAATTCTTCCCATAACATGTGAAACTACATTACCAAAAATTTTGGGATCAAATTTCTGAAAGATATTAGTTCAAGGTGATACTTCTAAGATGGATCATCTCACTCAAGATGACTGCAATTTCCCAGACCTGTGAAACTGTTTCATGATTGCTCATAAATTTATAGCAAGTTTTTATAAGAATTTATCTTCCAAGTGTCTTAAGAAAAAATTCTTGTACTCTAGCAAAAAAGCTGGTACAATAAAAGCAGAGAATTACAGATTGAAAAAAACAAGAAAGAAATATTGACAAGCTTTAAGTAAGAATAAACCTGCCTCGGGATTTCGAGAAAGTCCAGTGGGAAGAGCAGGAACAAGAGATGTCCAAAGAATGGGGTCGACTAAGGGATCCATTGTGTTGTAGTTGGTCAGAAGAGGAGCAGACAAGAAAGGAGTCAATGGGTACACATTTCTTTGAAGAGACAATCCCCCAGTCATTCCTAATGTAGCTCCTCCCAGCCTCTCACTACTGCCATCGTGACACGTGGACTTCTCTACTGCTTTGCCACGGTCCATTTTGTTAACAGTATTTTTGTTTTCATTCTCATCATTTTCAGTGCTAGTTTCTTGCTTTTTTGACGCCTTCTCTTGTAAGCTCTTGTAAGCAGCTGATTGTGACAAAATGCTCAGGGCAGATATTGTAGAACTTTTTTGCCTTTTTCCTTCAGCAGATAAGCCTAAATGAGGCATCTGGTATGGCTGGGTACACTTTACTTCTCGTTCTGATGTTTTAAGTTCACTGCCAATGTCGTCAGGACAGCCATGTTTAGTATCTTCTGATGACTTCGTGATGGATTCCACTTGACGAGTGCTATGGGAATTCCACCATTTAATATAGCCTGTCAGATCTATCTTTCTTTCACTACAAAAGCTGCCACCATATCCACTTTCAGCTGCTCGATCATCACCTGCACCTTATAATGAAATATTGCCCTTAGATAGCCGGCAGTAATTCTGGAGGTGACCAATTTATTGTCAAAAGGCGATGTCTGTGATGCAACATGACACTGCAGAATTCTTTAATACAATTTGGTGATCTTGATTAATGGTAAAAAGAAAATCCGTGAATTAAGAAAATCAGACCTTACCATAGTTTACACTACTGCAGTATTCAGATCCAGGCATACGACTGCAAGATGAGTCCCATCGACTACATTGTGAAAGCCAAAAATACAGAAGATAGGCAGGGGAAAAAATTGTTAATATTTTACACGTATTTTAAAAGACAATCAAAATACCTAAAGAAAGCTTTGGGGAGGAACAAACAAGTATCATAAATGAACAGATACTTTGCACTAAAAAAAATAGAATTGTTCTAGTAATTTACCTAGATAGTGCTCGGTACTTCGAGAGCCCTCTCGAAAAACCACTACTCTTTCTGCAGAAACTATACACCATTGGAAACAGCATGATTACAGAAAACAGGATATTTTTCAAACTCGATACTTACCTCCGAAGAGATGCCAGATACTCTTCTCTTGAGACATTTTGCATTTCTTCAAGATCTCTCTTATAATCAGTAACCTGCAGGAGACAGTACAGAAACCTAATCATTTAACAAATAAAGATGAATGAGCTCTGTGCAACAAATGAAGAAAGGTCCAAGTGGAGTATTTATCTTACTGGAAAATTAATAAGTGTTCCAGGGCCCCAATATTTTAAAGCAGCAAGATCGTATGCCCTAGCTGCCGCTTCCTCATCATCATATGCCCCTGCAAATGGGTAAAACTTAATGAATCCAGCAAATATGAAGAACACCACCATAAGCATATTTCATGAAAGAAATAGTATAAAGCCAGGAACATATACCCAAGTATACTGGAAGAACAAGCCAAGTCAATCATTCCATGCACAATAACAAGAAAAAACCAGTGTCAGCTTGCACAATATACCCATGACTGCATTGCAAAGATAGAGAGGGGTGGGGGAAGGGGGTAGACCTTGCTTTCCCTTCTTATTCTGATTATGGTTCCATGTACTCTTATCCCAAAGATGAGCTTCATATCGACCAGTCCATCTATGCCTATTGACCAAAATAAACGATAAAAATGTGAGCAAGTATCAAATCACATTTCTGTGTTGCTGTTGATTACTGTTAAATTATTAATGCACTTAACGAAGAGTCTAGAGATCAAATTCTATAAAACACTACAAACTACAAGTTAGTGCTTTGCTAAGTTAGGAAAATTATAGAGAAATCAAACAAGCAGTAGGAATGTTCTAGGAAAAAAAAAATGCTTGTCCACAATTCAAAGAACTCTAGAATTTTCTAGTGTATTGGATAAATTTCCAGCAAGTTCTATGGCTAGAATGTTTGCCTAGATTATTCCGTATAGGTTGGTTAAGAAGGCAATATAAATAGCCCTACAACTATCACTTGTAAGGCAAGCCAAAAAACTATGCTAAGCTTAAAACCTTTGTCCTAAAACTCTTCTTGTATTATACGTCTTAAAAACAAAGTTTTTTCTGTGTATCCCAAATTCTTCAACCATTTTCATACTATAAACTAAGTCTTTCTTACTACACTACTACAACTAAAAACCTTAACTATCAAACTACTTTCATTTCAATCCCTAATAACTAAAACCTCTTAACTACCCCCTAAATTACCATCATTCTCTAACAATTGTATCAGAGCTCAATTGATCATAAGTGGTCATTATGGCCACAACCGATTCATCACAATCTATCTCTATGCCACTTTCTATTTTTTATGGGAGCAACTATGATTTATGAAAAATAAAAATGATGGTACTCTTCAAGTCTCAATAGCTTTGGGACATTGAAGTGAAGGGACTTAACATCCCAGAAAATATCTATACTCTAGAAGAAGCACAACGGAGGGAGTTAGAGGAAAAAGAGTAAATGGATACTAATGTTTTTTTATTTGATTCAATAGTTACTAGCTAATACATTTTTTTCAAGGATTAAAAGAGCTTTAACAACAAAGCAAGTGTGGTATATGTTACAAGAGGAGTTTCTCGGTGATTCTAAGGTACGCACCATTAGACTCCAAACACTATGAAGAGAGTTGGAAAATATTAAAATGAAAGATTTTGATACCATTAAAGATTATCATGGAAGAATTAAAGTAGTGATAATTCAAATGAGATCTCTAGGAGAAAATATTATTGATATAAGGATTGTTGAAAAAATTATAGTCAGTCTTACAAGAATATGACTATAATTACTATTATAGAACAATCAAAAGATTGCTACCTAGTCAGCAGTTGAAATAATAGGTTCTTTGAAAGCATATGAAAAATAGACTCAAGCAAGCATTAAGATTGAAGAAAGCATTGTATGGACTCAAGCAAGCACCAAGAGCTTGGTAGAGCAGAATTGACAACTACTTCAGCAAACAATTATTCAAGGGGAGTAAGAGTGAGTCAACACTCTACATCAAGACACAAGGTAACTCCAAAACCCTCATTTGTCTCTTTATATGTTGATGATCTTATCTACATGGTAAACAACAAGGAGATGATTCATGAGTTCAAAGAAGATATAATGAATACTTTTGAAATGATAGATTTGGGTTGAATGCATTTTTTTTTTCAGATAGGATAAGTCAAGAAAATGAAGGAATATTTATCTCACAAAAAAAAAAAAATTGAGAGCCTCCTAAAGAAATTCAAGACGATAGGATGCAAAGCAATTGCTACTCCACTCGTGACTAATGAAAAATTATAGAAGCAAGATGGATCAAAAAAAGGTAGACACGTCAACATTCATAAGTTTAATTGAGACCTTACTATATCTAACAACAACAAGACCAAATATAATGTATACAACAAGTCTACTATCGAGGTTTATGCAAAGTCCACACCAAATCCACTTTGGAGATGCTAAATAAATACTTAAAAAATTGCAAGGAACAAAGAAGTATGACATATGGTATAAACCAACTACTTGAATCCACATAAGTGATTGAGATGGATCACTTGATAGTATGATAAGCATTTTAGGCTACACATTTTCACTCAATTGTGGAATATTTTCTTAGGCATCTAAAAAGAAAGAATATGTAACACAATCATTAGTTGAAGCAGAGTATATGGCAACCACAAGAGCAACAATTCAAACTATATGGCTTGGAAGACTAATAGAAGATATGGGAGAGCACCAACAAGGATCTACAATGCAATTATGTGATAAAAAATATAAAAAAACCAATGATTGCTATTGTGAAAAATCATATATTCCTTAACAAGACTAAGCACATATTAATCAAATATCACTTCTACGAGAATCAATCAGTTAGTGACAAAGAAATTGAGATCGAGTATTGCAATATTGAAGAAAAGTTAGCACATATTTTCGTGAAAGTTCTTCCACAAGTCAAGTTTGAGTTACTATGAGATCAACTTAGAGTATCAATTAAGTGCATTATGGAGGAGTGTTATATTATTAATGCACTTAAACAAGATTCTAGAGATCAATTCTAGAAAATACTACAAGTTACAAGTAAGTGCAAAGCTAAATTAGGAAAGTTAGAGAGAAATCAAACAAACAGTTGAAATGTTCTAGGTAAAAAAAATTGTTTGTCCACAGTTAAAAAAACTCTAGAATTTTCTAGTGAATTGGATAGATTTGAAACAAGTTCTATGGCTAAAAAATATGTCTAGATTATCGTTCCATATAGGTTGGTTAAGAAAGCTATAAATTGCCATGCAACCATCATTTATAAGACATGCCAAAAAACTATACTAAGCTTAAAACCTTTGTCCCAAAACTCTCCTCGTATTATATTTTCTATCAACAGTTTTTGCTTTGTGTATCCCACATTCTTCAACCATTTCCATACTTCAAACTAAATCCTTCGTTTACTAAAACTACTACAAATAACAAGCTTAACTATCAAATTACTTTCATTTCAATTTCTAATCACTAAAACCTCTATGCTATCTCCTAAACCATCATCATTCTCTAACAATTACTATGTTATCTTGTTCAAATCAAAAAGTTACAAGCTTCTAAGAACATTCCAACTTCTTATTTGTATCACTTAAACAAAAACTCCTTTTCTTTTCCAGTACCCAATTCTACTACTATTGATCCACAAAAACACTCACTTACACACATCATCAAACACGTAATCCACATAGCACAAATAACTAGCTTTCTACCTTCCATTTTATGCCTATACAATCACACTAATTTAAACCAAACACAAAAGGCTCCAAACTTTAAACCTAAATCCTAAATAAGAACCTTGTGCAAACTTATACAGGTCAAAATACACCAAACAATAAGGATGTTTATACCTGGTAACACCACGGTAGATGGAGCTACGTTTACCAGCAGTGCAAGGAGGCATCTTGCTAATACGTTCTTTTGCAGTGCATCCTCTCTCTTTCTTTGGCTTCTTTAGTCCTCTGCACAGTAATAACTGATCGTTCGCTATCACTGCCGCCTCTGAACTCTCTCCACCACCACCTCCACCGCTTCCGCCGCTGCATCCAACGCCTCCGAATTCTGGTTTCAGGACCGGATCAGAGGAAGAAGACGCCATGATTTGATCCAAATAAAAAACCAAACAAATTGAGAGTTGCAAAGGAAGCACCTTTTCGACTGTTGGTATTTACCAGAAGTAGTGAGGGGTTATAGTTAAATGACGACAATGTCCTTAATCGGTTTGGAAATGACGACGCTGTTTTGGGGCTGTTGCAGGGTGAAAAGGTATAACGGCTAGGAGGGGACGAGGGGTAATTGGGTAACCTAATAATTTTTGAAAGAGCATGGATGCTTGTTGGGTATGCGGAGACCAGCTGCCACTTGTCTTGTTTCTGAGGAGCTTCGTGTCATAATCGAAAACGACGTCGTCGTTGTGATCATCGCTTTCGTTGAATTATATGTTATCTTCTGCCTGCTTTTACTGGGTGACTTGGCATGCAAAATGAGCACCAACTTTTTTACATTGGATACTGATTTTTTCGCTTTTTTTTTACTTTAAGAGAAAATTACTGTGGCTTTTCTGTAATTTAGATGTTTGTTTACTTTGCTTTTATTTAAGAAAAATTACAATATATATCATTACATTTATAAATTCATAACATTTTACCTTATATACTTTTCGTATAAAACAATTATCAAAAATATCAATTTATTTATATAATTATCATAATATTTTAAATCATAACTAAAAGCCCTTGCTAAATAAATAAACTTTTTCCTTGATGATGATGATGATTTTGACCGGTCTAATTAGAGAAAAATAAATGAGTCTTTGTAAGGTTTGAAAGATATAAACGGTGGAGATGGGATGTTAAGAGAAAAATAAATAATTATAGGAGAAAGAAGAGAAAAATCTTACATTTTAGTTATTTTAAAAATGTTTTAGTCTTACCACCACTACCATTTAAAAAAACTCAGAAGAATCATCTTGAAAATAAGGAGGACAATATAAATAAATAAAATATAAATCCGAATCCACCACTATCAATGAAGTCTAGATCTGATAATCAATAAAATTATTTGTTATATTATGACAATGATTTATATATTATGATTATAGTTTAGTTTATATTATGACCGAGTCCAAATCTTTTTTTCTTGCTGATTATGCTTGTTAGTAACCTTCCACCAAACTTCCAAGTCAAATTTGAGCAATTCATGGAGCAACTCATCACAAACCATTCATTCCTGTAACAAAATTATAAAAAAAAAAAATGCAACAAGTTGAGGAGAGTCGAGGCTTAGCTTTGACTGATTTTAGGGTTCATGAAATTAGAGAATCATGTTGAGAAATTCAATTTTGGGTTGAAATGATTAAACAATTCAATTTGGATGGCGTTTATGGTGAGAAGAGAGGAATCTTGTTTTAGTTTCAGTTCAAATTTAAAAATAAATGTAATTTCCTACTCCAAAGTTCCATTCCTCATCACGTCAGAAGTGATCATCTTCCACAGTTTGGATAAATAAGACTGGAAATATCATAGAAAACTCTACCAGGCCATGGATCGATAGTTTTTCCCGTTTGAATACAGGAAGGAAGGCTCACACCCTGCTTTTCGAGACTTCATTCCCAGATTTTATTCTCTGGGATTCTGCAAAACATCAAGGGCAAGAATAAGAGCCAGAAACCCAATGGATGAGCAATGAAGGTAGCCTCGTAGATGATGAGATGGCTAGGTCGAAATATATTTTCACTTATATTTTTTTATGCGAGTAAACCCTATTTTCTGGAAGCGCATTTTGAAGTCCAGATAAATGAGTAAAACTCTAGCTATTCCAGACTCTTATAAAAGATACACGTCCTAACTCGAACTTGAGACCTCCTGTGCAGATCATAAATTCTCTATCATCACGTTATTCTCTTGGGAACCAAAACACAGTTCTCTTGCACAGGAGACGAGATGGCTAGGTCGAAATATATCTTCACTTATATTAGATAGAAGCTTGTGTTCCAAAACACAATTTTCTTATACAAGTAAACCCTATTTTCCGAAAGCGTATTTTGAGGTCCAGATAAATGAGTAAAACTCTGGCTATTCCAGACTCTTACAAAGAATACACATCCTAACTCGAACTTAAAACCTGATGTGCAGATCATAAATTCTCTATTATCACGTTACTCTCTTGGGAACCAAAACACAGTTCTCTTGCACAGGAGACGAGAATTTGCATACCAAATCTTCTGCACATTGATTTTCAAAGCTGCTAAAACAGACATCCTGCGGTGCATGCCCCAGGTCCCTTCTTCAGATGAGTGTAAGGAGGTCCTGAGGAAAGCCCAGGTTGATGTCTGCCATTCTTACAGTAAGAAATTGAGGAAACGAACACCATCCACAGCATTTAATGTCTTTAAAGTTGTGAAATTCCATTACAAGTTACCTCGATATATTTCCTCCAATTCCCAGCAGCCAAATGATTCTTCAACATGATCGAGTAAGTGCTGTAATTGATATCAGCACCTGTTACTATAAATCTTGTATAATAAAATTAGCTCCAACTACTGATATCCACCAAGACTTGGGATATATACTATATAAGATGCTCAACAAGAGCTCAAACAAAGGAATAATCTTGGCAAACACAACTATCATAACATCATCGACATGTGAAAATATTCGAATATCTTCATCATAGACTCAATTTTTCCACTTTTCATCAGAAGATGAGGAAGCAGATTCAGAAGTCCAATTGAAACAGCAGAGAATGAAGGCTCCATTAATTTAATCAAGTCAGTCGTTGCTCTCCAATCTCGTAATCTCACCCAAATTTTCTTGTGCTAGGTATTAAGGAAACATGAGCTCAAATAATTAAAATTTCTAAAAAAGGTTCAAATTACATCTAAAAAAATTAAAACTTCTAGAAAAAAAGGTTCTGGAAATAATTAAACTCAAACACACGCTCATCTAGCTTAGGCCTAGATTTGGGTGTGAGTTATTGTAAAATAATATTTTAAACTTATGATTATTAAAAATCTTTGCCAAAAGCATTTATGACCGTTGTATCCAGATCTAATATATGATTTATAATGGTTAATTAAAGGTTGATAACAATGGAATTTAATTATTCAACATTTTAGCTTCCATAATTTACTATAAGAAATCGGGTGAAGGAAGAGTTTGATACAATGTTTTTTCATATTTTCATACAATCTTTCTTATCTTATTTTTTTTTTATCTCATTGAGATATATGTGAGTCACATAATTTTTTTTGTTCAAATACCTTGTTTAGAAGTGAATATAAACTAAGGTAATGTTGTTGAAATTTTGAGAGGTTTATAGCAAACATCTTTTGCAATAAGATATAAACAATAAAATCTTAAGAACAAATAATTCATCCTTGACAACAACAAATCTTCATCAATTTAAAGTGTTTAAATAAGTATGCATGCTAGAATTGTTTTTCTATCTCTTATGATTCATTCCCTACTCATATTAGTTGTAAACTTTAATTATTAGGGTGTAAAATTACATTGTAAATTACACTCATAAATATTAAAGTATAATACATGCAGTGTTAAAATTTGGGCCTAAAATGATTAGGTTTTCGACCCAATAAGATAGAGATTCTCTCACGAATAGAGATTTACTTCAAGACTTAAAAAAGACCAAAAAATAAAAATCTAGCCTAGAAAAAAACAATCAGACAACTATGCAACTTATCTTAGATAGGATATACTAAGGGTGATGCGTCATCTCCTTGCATAACAAGTTCTTTTATATTGAATCTTGTTGACCATTAGATTTTCTAGTAACCTTAATACTAGATAGCGACTTCTAATAATTATAATCATAATTTTATAATTATAACAAAAAAAAAAAAACTTTTATGCGCACCTCCCCTCATGTGCGAAACAAGAAAAAAGATCGTCGCGACAATACCATAAAATTCAATGATATTTAAGGTGACCACAGAGGTAAGGCTTTAATAAGGCATTATACCTCATCAATGGATTTATTGTACATTATGAGCTGGGATTTGCTTAAATTTAGGAGCCTAAGTTATTTTAGAAATGAATTACTCTAATGTTATGCATATTCAAAAGAAAATGACTTCTTCACCTAGTAATGGAATTATTTGAAATAGTTGGTTGAATTAGTGAGAGGTAAGCCTCAATCTATTGGATAAGCATTTAAATTTTTTTTTATGATTATGATGTTGATTCGAGTTATGATGTAGTTATTTATCACTAATTTCTTTGACTACAACACAAAATGATTTAAGTGTCTTACATATCTCTAATTAAGAGAGGCACTCTTAACTTTAGCACATAAGTTTGCTTAATAATTCCATCTATGTGTAACAAATAAAAGTCCTATTCTCGTGGGCTCTTTAAAATTTAAATGAGAACAAGCTTCTAGGCAATTCACATCCATTGACGTCTAAACTATTCTTTGGCAATACAATAATATGGTTGTTTTTTAAAGATTTTTAAATTTAAAAATATATTAAAATAATATTTTTAAATTAAAAAACTTGTTTTTTATATCATTAAGTTTTTTTTTTTAAAAAAAAAAACACTGTATAGCTGCAAGTACTAAACGCGGTCACGGATCATGAATGGGGTCATTAGTCACCAACCATTACTGTAGTTGGTAGGTGAAAGTGGGAGACTTGAAGCCACGGAGAGCTCTTTCTTTTCTTTTTTTTTCTTTTTTTTTTCAAGGGGGGTGGCTGAACATGTCCTACAATTATATATTCATTGTCCACTTAAGCACTTTCTGAATTTTTTGCATCAAATTTCAAAGTTTTTGAAGTCATATGCTGACTATGACCAATCAATAAAGTTAAATCGTGATTTGAATGTAATAATATGTTTATACTTTGATATACATAAAGTTTATAAATCAAGTGATTCTCATAACTAAATTATGTGATTGATTTTTGTGAAATGACCTAAGAATATAATTAGAATATTCTAATATATTCAAGGAACATGACATTATGATAGAGAGTTTATTATCTGTACAGCAGGTCTCGAGTTCGAGTCAGAACATGTATTTCATGTAAAAGCTTGGAACAACCAGGTTTTACTCATTCATCTAGACTTATACAATATGTTTTTCAGGAGATAGAATTTCTTTGTGCGCACACTCATATATATATATATATATATATATATATATATATATATATATATATATAATCAGAATAATAAATTCCACGTACGTAAATCCAGTCTCATAATGAGCAAGGAACCTTGGGGATCACGTGTATGTTTGTTTCGTGGAAAATTCCACTTGAGATCCACCGTCAAAATATTGTTTCTCTCTTCACAAGCATGGGGACCCTTCATTCAACTCTACGACTTGATTGACCCCAGACGATCTTCACTCGTTAGATCTTGTTTTCTGTTAGGTCAACTTGCATGTCCATACCTCAAATGGATCATATATTAGATTATAAGAGGTTATAATTATTTAAGATTGAGTCTTGCATAAGTTTTAGGTTAAATAATATATACAAAAATTGAAAAATGTTGATGGAATAGATAACAAAATACCATCATCGAGAACTTGATTGTTGGGATTGGAAAGAGTATTATGTCAGCATATACATTTATATTTTCATCGTGGTTGTTTTAAATTCTCAATAAAAAAAAATTGTCAAGGTATGAAACTTATGAGAAAAAAATCTAAAAAAAAATCAACAATAAAAAAAATATTTGAATCAATCAGGGTTAACTCATAAACCTTATGACCATAGAAACAAGATTACGATAACCCATAGAAAGAAAAGTGAGAAAAAAAATTAAACTCTCAAAAAACATTTAGGATAAAATTGAAAAAAAATATGTATATATAATAAACATGTAAAAAAACTAAAGTCAATCAATATTAACCTTTAAAATTCATGACGTTGCCACGCAGCCAAGACTAACCGCGTAGAAAAAAAATGAAAAGCTTATAACAGAGTAAAATTCTCAATAAAAAAAAAATGAGGCCCGAAACTTGAAAAAAAAAATGATAAAAAAAATTCAAATCAACTCAAGTTAATTCATTAACCCCCGCGATCATGGACATAAAATTTGTATAGCCTTATATAAAAACAAGAAAAAAAAACATGAAGACCAGTTCCATCAAATTCAAATATTGAATGTTGAAATTTAAAACAATATATAAAAGACCTAAAATCAGCATTTATTAACCTTTGAAACTCGTGGCTCAATAAAAAATATCAAGTTATAAGATTTAAAAAATGATGCATTAAAATAAAGATCCCAAACAAAATAAACATCAGTAAAAACAATGGGTGTCAAATTCAACCTGAAAAACAAAATCAAATGAAGAGGGATGAAATTGAAATAAAATTTAATTATGCTTAAAAAATAAAAATCTCTGGAAAACCCCTAGATACAAGTTAATGGGTTTTTTTTTCATATAAGGTTAATTAAGTTATTTAACTATTTATAATGGAAGTGAAAAGTCAAGTTTACCTCTAAGCAATTTGCCAAGGAGTAATGTGTCCCTATATTACAGACTGAATTATCCTTTAATTACAAGGTTAATGGATTTTTTTACGGTCAAAATAGGAAAATTAGTTTTTTTTCACAAGTTTTAGTGCATTGTTAATAAATCTCCGAAAAAAATATAACAGAATAAATATAAAATGAAAAATACAATACCTAAGCCAACCGATGAACAGCATAGATAAAAGCATGAGTTATCTGCTTTCACCACTCATAATTGAAGCCATAGAGCTGACCATGCTTTTTCTTCAAGTTGACATTAATTAAAGAAAGGGTTAGGCACGCATTACAAATTAATATTTAAGGAAACAAGAAAGAATATTAAGAGTCAGTAATCTTCCTTAAATAATAAGAGAGAATTATTTTCTTGATCGGGAAGATTTCTTAATTACATTCTCAAAAAAATAAAATATAGAAACAATACATCGAATCGAACAGACAAAATAATCATTAATTAGAAAAAGGGTAAGAACAATTTAAATGGAATTTATTCTTCAAAAGCATTTTTTAAAGAAAAAAAATTATTTTTATTTTTATTTTTATTTTAAATTAATTGTTTTGTTGTTTTTAAATTATTTTCATGATATCAAAAATAATTTTTAAAAATAAAAAAAAATATTATTTTAATAAATTTTTAAATAAAAAATATTTTCAAAAATAACTTTAATTTCAAATATTCAATAGTCACTTAATTGAAACCTTTTGAAGCTCAGGCTGCTTGGAGGATACGATTGACATAAACTTTTATTTAGATACAACATTAGACTAACTAAATAGGTTGAGGGCATTTTCGAGGTTTGCCATTAGAAATTAGCAAAATTAAGAGCTAAAAAGGTGTTAAAAAGCATGTGAGGCAAAGTCATCAAAACCGCACAGAGAGAGGGGGGGGGGGGGGATCAAGAGAGAGAAACGAAAATGGGAATCATGGCGAAGGCCAAAAGCAGCAAAAACAGCAGTGAAAATTGGGGCATGGGCTTACTCCTAGTCTTCTTCCCCGAGGACAACTCCTCCGCCACCACCGCCTCCGACGCCACTGTTCCATTCTGTCCCTCCCCTTCATCAACCTCATCACTGGCTACTGAAAGCCCCAACTGCAACTCGTCAAAAATAATTAAAAGGACCAACTCAAACAACCCCATAATCACGAAGACTCAATCCACCATCTCAATTTGTGCCCTTTTACTCTTCCTCAGTCTCCTTCTCTTCACTCTCTCAACTTTTGAACCCGCAATCCCCAACCCTTCCACCACCATTATCAACAAAACCCCGCGTAGATTGTTTTCTCAAAAGCCTCAAAACAAGCTTAAGCCCACCAATACCAGTTGCTTCTCTCTGTTTTCAAGAACATTTTGGCCAAAAGATGACAAAAGAAGCGAAAAGTTTCGTTCTTTATTTGCTTTACAAGGAATGGGCAAGCTTTACAGGCGTGGGACAAGAGCAATGAGTGATCTTGTTGTTGCTCATGTAATTGAAGAGACTAATGAAGCTGAATTCAGACTCTTTTTAAGAGTCTTGCATCGGTCAGGCCTCACAGCAAGAGCTGATGTTGTCTTCGTCTTTCCTTCCTCTTTATTTGCTACGAAATTTGAATCATTGATTCAAGAAGAGAATGACTCGTTCTGGAAACTTGTTAATTACTACAGACAATTGAATAGAACGAGTCATGACTCAGTGTTGGCGTCGAATTTTGACTTGAATCAGTTTTTGAAGAGTGGGAAAAAGCAGATGGGTGAGCCTCTGTGGGGAAAGAGAATTAGAGTTGACGGCAATGGCAATTCCAGTGAGTCGGGGGAGGGCGAGGGAGAGTTGAATCTGCTGAGTTATGGCTCCGTGGTGGGTTTTGAAGCGAGTGAGCTTGACCCGGAAAATTCACTTGCAGGGTTCTTAGACCATGTGCCAATGAGTTTGAGAAGATGGGCTTGTTATCCAATGTTACTCGGTCGAGTTAGGAGAAACTTCAAGCATGTAATGTTAGTGGACGTGAAAAAAGTGGTTTTTCTCAGAGACCCACTCGGCCGAGTCAGGAACCGGAGTCCAGAGTCGGTGTATATTGGAATAAAACAAGAAAGCTGTTCAAACAAGCATAGCAGGAAAAACTCGGAGAAAACTCAGTCTAATTGTCAAGTTAACTCAGCGATGTTGATGGGTGGAACAAGGGGAATTCGGAGATTGTCTAGCGCAATGTTGACCGAGATTGCTCGAGCTGCCATGCAACACAAGAAGAAGAGCTCAGTTACCGAGTCAGGGATCTTAACTCAACTCGTCGGCAAGGTGCATATGCTGAAGATTATTGACTTGATTACATCGACCGAGTCAATCCCGGGTATGAGTTCACTCACCGTCTCAAACTCGTCTTTGTGGAATAATTTTAGTATAATCCAACTTGGTGGTAATGGTAATGGTAATTATGATATGATTAATTCAATCATTATAAAGCAGATATGTTCATGGGAAGTAGAATCCTCTGTTTATAGAGACTGTTAATTAGCAATTACACAGAAGAAATATATATATATATTTTTTTTATTTCTTAGAAAAGAAATTCCACAATCATCCCTGTGGTTGTGCTTCTCAATCCCCTTGTGGGTTAGCTTATTACGTGTAAATGATATTGTTGAAAATATTATTGAATTTCTGGAATGGGAATGTTAATTGTATATTATATCAGAAGGATGCCAAATTAATCAATCATGATTTTGTCTTGTACAAGCCAAATAACATTAGATAATAAACGTAGAGGGCGATTGATTCCTCTTCATCCTTTCCAATTTGATTACCGTAATCAAGTTTATCCATCATCTTAATCTCTAACCCTACTTTAGTAATTAATTCAAGTTAATCCCTTGAGCTCATGCTTATCCAATCAATCGCAAGTGAATGAAATTCGAGTTTGACCACCTAGAAATCTTGTGAGGAAGATTGGTCAATGGTTAGAATCGTGGGTTTTGATGGGAATTTCATGCCATTCAATATATGGTACGAACAAGCAATTAAGAGCCTATTTGGCACGCCGGTACAACCGGTGTTTTACCAAAATTTAATTTTTTTTTTGTTTTTTTATTTTAAATGAAATTTTTTTAGTATTTTTAGATCATTTTGATGTGCTGATGTCAAAAATAATTTTTAAAAAATAAAAAAAAAATATTATTTTAATGTATTTCTAAACGAAAAGTATTTTCAAAAACAACCGCAACCACACTCTCAAACGGGCCCTAAAAAGTTGATAAACTAGGGTTGGGGAAACCGTAACGTAGCTTTGATTTAATTCATTGTGGTTAAAGTTACTTTACGATGCAATAACTTATATTGGAGGTATAGCTAAGATGACAATTGAGTTTGATTTTTTCAATACTTTACCGCATTCAAATCTCTAAAAAAAAAAAAAAAAAACAACTAAGAGTGGATTCGTGGAGGCAAAATGATATCCATGATCAACCTTATTATATTCCTAATTTTTTATTTAATTACCCGAAAAGGATGCAATAAATAACCCTTAATTGTACGGTAATGTCTCCTCCAAAATTGACCCGTTTGTAAAGAATGGATCTTGGTACCCACAAATGGGGGAAGCGAGGGCTGGACACCAGATTTGTTGCTTATTTCTAGAGAAATAAATTAAAGCTTAAGATAATGTGTGAGAGCGAGAGAGTCACGGAGAGAATGTGAAGCAACTACGCGTTTGGAGATGTGAACACATTGATTAAAATCCCAAGTGCTTGTGATCTTCGGGTGGTTGGGAATGTTTTTAAAAAAAATTAAAAAAAAAATAATTTAGTTTAATTTTTTTGATAATTTTAGATTATTTTAATACGATGATATCAAAAATAATTTAGAAAAATAAAAAAATATTATTTTAATATATCTTTAAACAATTTCAATCACATTTTCAAACTTTCAATATTATTTTTTTCTTCTAAGGCATGAAAAGCATTTAAACGTATCCTTGACTTTCACTTTTGCCAGCTCTTGCCTGACCCCCACAAACCCTAGTGAGATCAAACCCTAGCCAGTAGCTAGCAGGTAAAATGTGCTCACATGGCGTTGAAAGAATTAAATAAGGTTATGAACTCTGGTAGTAGTAAAAAAGTGTGTGCAATATGCTAGACCCAATACTGATCTTTTTCTTTTCCATTTTTAAAGGCTGACATGCTAACGACCTGGCTTCCTTCACTTCCCTTTACTAATTTTATTACTCCAATTTTATATTAATTCCCTTCAAAAGTTTTAATTTAAAGATTTTTTAAGGCCGCAATAATAAAAATAAAAATAAAAATAAAAAAACTACAAATTACAGCTTATGTCTAAGATAACCTAAGTGAAGATCTCTAAGGTTGTCAAGGCCATGCTGTCTAGGTTTCCATGTGCACAAGGGGTGTTTCTTTGCAGCTGTCTGAAGTGCTGTCAGGTTGAGTATTTTAGTTTTTAGGGTTTACAAATTCTATGGTGCCCGAATTATGGAATATTTTACTCGGACTTTTCTTGCTGGATGGCATGGCCGACATGCCCAGATTGTTTGAATAGCCTAATCGTGACATTTTCTTCATAAAAGAAGAGGGTTGTGCAAATTTTATCCCTTAAACTCGAGATTTATTGTACAAATCACAAATCATTTATTATCCCGTTATGTTTTTTTAGAAACTTATTCGTACCATCCCAAGTAGAATTCACTTTTATAAAATGACCAATAAAACAAAGCACCTTTCTTTCCTTAATTGAGTGGAAAGTAAAATTAGCAATCATTGTAGGGTTTAATTTAATTACCAAAAAAACAAAAAAACTTTTATGAGATAAAAAAAATTACGTAATCAAGAGCATTATGGAAAGGGAATTCGTAAGCTGCATATTAATTCAAACTAAGCAAGATTGTTGAAGTCCATAAAGGTGAGCTTGATATAATAAGGTCAATTCTCATTCCATTGGATGCTTCTTTTGTGTTATTTCTCTCACTTTATTCATTTTTATTTAATCTGTCTTTTGAAGAGAAAGAGCACGCTCTATTTTCATGCTTTTTCATTATAAATTGAAATTGAAATTTATAGTTTATTTGGAAATATAGTAGATATTGTTTATTAAAGTATTTTTTTTATTTGAAAATATATTAAAATAATATTATTATTTTTATCTTTTAAAATGTATTGTTAATATCAGATGATTAAAAAATAAATAATTTAAAGCTAAATACAGTTTAATATATATATATATATATATAACTTAAGTGCAAAGTCGAACATGCTCTTAGTAATAAATAAAAAAAGACACAATCTTGTCTTACATGAATGGATAATTCCCATTTGGATTTTTAAAAAGAAGAAGAGTACTTTAATTATAATTTTGGTGATATATATGAAGAAAAAAAACGTGAAAATAGTATTTTTAATTATCTCTCCGATCTTGACATGGGTAATTTAATAGATGAAATTAAGAGAAGAAGATCATCAAAACAATAAAACCAACAGAGACTGCATCTATAAAAGGTTTCCAGAGAGGACCAAATTGGTATTAAAATTCCTGCCCTAGGATGCTTATCATCATCATCTACAAAGCTCAAAGTCCTTGTCAATTCTTATTCACCCATTACAAGGTCACCGACAAACAATAACAATGCCACGTGTCTTCACAGAATTCACACATTGGCATCGCTGTCACCAACCTTTCTTTGATTGGATGCGAGATGGGAATTTTGGTGGACCCAATTGAGGAAATTGCTCAACGGGGGACTTAAAAGCATATGTGTAGTGTGGAAAGAGAGATGCTATAAGTGAATCCCAACAACACCTTCATCGACATGATTTCCAAGAAATCATACGTACATCTCCAAGTAATTTAGTATTCCACTAATTTTTTATTTGTTTGTGTTTTAAATGATTTAAAAAAATATTTTAAATGGAGGATTTAATTTTTTTGATATTTTTAGATTATTTTTATGTGCCAGTATCAAAATTTATTTAAAAAAAATTATTTTAATATATTTTTTAATAAATACTTTCAACAACAACCTTAACCACACTTTCAAACAATCACTGCTCTTTTTTTTTTTTTTTGTTGGGGAAGTAAATTCTGTGGTGTTTCCTAAAAAAATCATCATATTATTTTTCTCTGATTCTCTAATAAAATAGAAGTAATAAATGAATCGTAACGTAGTAGAAAAGGATAAAAAGTCAATGGTGTAAAAATATCTAATTTTGAACTGTTGCAGTTTTGGAGAAGATAAGTAATAAATTAAAAAAAAATGTAAAACTTGCGTCAAGCATTGAAAATGAATGAAGTTTGGACAAAATTATAAATTAAATATAGTAAAATAGTTTTAAAAAAATATTTTTATTATGTAAGTTTGACAAGTAATATCACGAATACTCTTTATTTTAAAATATTTATTTAATAAAATACAATTAATAAACATATTTTATTTCTTCTGTATATCTTCTCGAATCCTTGTGCAAATATCTCTGTGCTTGCATGGCTCCAGTGTGTGTTTAGACAGCTGCACGCGATGTCTTTTGTCGAACAAAACTCAAGACAGAAGATGCTGTAGAAGATGAAGACAAGTGAGCGAAAAATCTTTTTGTAATCTATACTCTTAAATTCTAGACAAATCGGTCCCTCTACTTCGTGTTTTGGGTTCGGAATAAACTTTTGAGGCATTTTAACACTTTCATCTATTAATTGATCAAAATTTTACTTATCAAATTGAAATATATAAGGCTTCCACATATAAGATTATGAATAAAGAATATAAAAAATCAAAAAATAAATTACGATTATTTTTAAGAAAAATGATGGAATAGATATTAAACTTATCCTGCTGGTTAAAAAAAATTAAAAGTTTAATATGGACATGCTTGATTTAAAATTTATGTCAAGAAAATATCTGATTTAAAAATTAAAGTTGTTAGATGAAGTCTTATGATATGATTTATATTATTTTATAACATGTGAATGAATCATTTCATCTAAAAATTTAAATTGTAAGGTGAAATTTTAGAATATAATTTATATTATGAAGATCAACTACCAACATTCTCTAACGACAGAGTGTTCTTAGAAAGAATTCCTTAATTGCTTCTTTTTTTCTACACATTGATACTGGGGTTAAATCAGGGTAGGTTAAACTAATTGTTTTTGTTTAATTTTTTAAAGTAGAGGATAATTTTGATAGCTTTTTTATTAAAAAAAATAATCTATTATTATTGTTTTATTATTTATAATTTTTGGTGTAGAAAGCCGCTGACAATATTGTTAAGTTAAACTAGCAAATCTTTGCGACAAATGGGATGAAGGGATTAGAATGTCTTAAAAGTTTAAGTGAAAGGATTGATGTGAGCAAAAACAATAGAGGGTGAATATGACTTAAACTTATAGGAGCAGGGACACAAGGTGATTTTTATTTTTTTGGGGCCCAAAAGTATTGTGTTATGAGAGGAGGAAATGAACACAAATTCTAAACTTGTAGTTATGACTCACGAATACAAGCAGTTGTCTCAGGCTCCACTTCCTCTTTGACATTGACATGAAAGATTTGAATGCACGATGCATTGCTTAGCTGTGATTTCTTCTTTATCATTTTAAAATTATTTTTGAAAAAAATTAAAAAATATTATTTTATTTTTTATTTTAAATTTTTAGTGTTTTTAAATTATTTTTATATGCTAGGCTAAAATCAAAAATAATTTTTAAAAAATAAAAAAAATATTATTTTAAAATATTTTTAAACAGAAAATACTTTCAAAACCCAATCCAAATGCAGAGTCTCCATAGCTAGAAGGAGTCTATTTTCTGTATTTGGTTAAGGTAGACGATTCATGTAAAAGAAATTCCCTAGATATTTCCCTAATCCATGTCGACCATTGCTTTCTCAATTTGAATTCGACTCCAGCACATGTTTCAGCGACGACTTGAATCTTTTAATCTAGTTTTAAACAAGTCATTTGCAATATTTGTTTCATCTCTTTATTTTTAAAGTTTAAACGTGAAGATACAAACTAATTATAAAAGTAAAAAGAACATATTGAAGATCGAGCCGATTTCAGATAAGGGCTCTTTGAGCAATGATTCAAGACTACTGTTTAGTAAAACATATCTATTTTTTTTAGAGGGAAGGAAACACGATCCTGTAAAGCGTGTTTTATAGGCTCAGGTAAATAAATAAAATCTCAGTTGTCCTAAATTTTTATAAAAGATACACATTCTAACTCGAACTCGAGATCTATTATACAGGTCACAATTTTTTTGTCATCACGTCACAACCCTTAAAAACCAGACTTGTTTAGTAAATTAGCTATAACATGAATATTGCTATCATTTAACTCAAAGAACAAAATGAAAATTATCGAAAACCCTACTTGTCAAATATATATATATAATTTCTCATTAATAATTTTGGGGAAAATACTACATTCAACTTAAGCTGGCTATAGTTAAAGGCTACTTCATTGGAGGGTTTGGTATGAGACTACAAGAGAAGGTTGTTGACTTGTAGCCGGCTCCACAAACAACGTTGTTTGCAATTAATTTAAGACGACTAAAGATGGCCTAGTAGTATGAGCTCAAGAACGTGCTACATTCTTTTTTTTACCCACCACCATTAATCTACTATAAATGTTATCTAGAACATCCCATCATCCATCAGAAAACTTTTTTTCTTACGATTGAAGATTAAATAATCAAACCACAAAAAAAAAACATCTCTATATACTTCATCTATCTACATAAAAATGTGAATCAACCTTGTGTGTGATTGTTTGAGAATTATTTTTTAAAATATTTTTTATTTAGAAATATATCAAAATAATATTTTAGCACATCAAAATAATCTAAAAAACAAAAAATAAACTTAATTTAAAATAAAAAAAATATTAAAACATAGTGTTAACACAGTGGCATAGTTTGACAGAACTTTCCTGGTCTCATAATGCAACATGTGAAACCTAATAAAATTAGCATGATGGGGTACACTTGTAACTGACACCAACCCTTGCTGCTAATCCCAATTAATAGAAAATTATGTTCATAATAATGGGTTTCAATAGAAAAATATTTACATCATTACCCACGATTGTGTAAATTAAATATGGTTATGCTAATTGGTCACACTAGGACCATTGAAGAAAGTTGATGAGAGAAATTCGTGGGGGGGGAGTTTTTAAAGGAGAGATTTCACGCATGTGGACCTGCAAAACTCTTGGTCACATATAAAAGATTAGGCAGAATAATTTATGTGCATATAAATAATCGCACTCCCTCGTCACCTATGGTCCATGTATTAAGTAGAAAACACTAAGAGCCCCCCCTTTTCTTGTCCTCTCTGAATTTCATAAGATCTTTCCAAAGGGTTCGAGAACTAGTTCTTAAAAAAATAATTTTGTGGGAAAACCAGGAGATTAGACAAAGGCCGGTGCAATAATTTAAGAGTATAAGACCATGGAAAAGGTATTATAAAGCTTCCCCACCATGTTAGCAAAACAGGCTATGGATCATCTCATTTTATAATCCTAAGTGTACATGCCGCATCTCTGGTCACGATCATTCCTCTGATGTATAGGGTGACCCATCTGATGTAGAAGGCTTAATTATTTATCCACAGAGCAAAACAATCCAACATTAGCAGGTGATTCAGTGAGAGAGTTTAGGATTAAAAATTTTGTTTATCTGCAGTTTTAAGTTTGATTTTTATAATTATTAATATGATGATGGTCACTAAAAATTTATATGATCGTTAACTCTTAAACCCGTGAAATTAGTTAAGATATATATAAACTCATCCGGACAACAATGTTGGGCTACAACTTACATGGGATAAAGGGTTTCGGAAAGTGGTTTTGGAGTCAGACTCCATGGTTGTAGTGGGGTTTATTAAAGGTGATACTAGCGGGGTTGATAGAAATTATAACCTTATTATGCAAATTAAAGATATATTGGGTAGGGATTGGGAAGTAGAATTATTTCATGTTTATAGGGAGGTCAATTGTGTGGCTGATTGGTTGGCCAATTTTGGGTTATCTAGAGATTTGCTAGACAGGGGGGCAGATGTTATAACTGACCCTCCTTCAAGAATTTACACTTTACTGTATAATGACCTTATTGGGTCTACTATTCCTCGTTTAATTTAGAAGAGCGTAATGCCCCGATCTTTACCAAAAAAAATAAAAAAATAAAAAAACAATCCAACATGTGTAATGCTGCCTATGAAAGATCATTTTATACGAAGTGATGGTTTTTGTCTTCTAAATAATGTTTTCAAATATCACTGTCAGGTAGAACGTCACGCAATCAAAATAATTCATCAGGTTCTATGAATTTCGTAGCTGAGGAGGTAGGGTTAGAGAGGTTTAGGTGGAAATCTAGGTTTTAGAATTTTTACTAATACAGTTCTCCATTCTCCCATAGGCACCACTCATTATGAAACAAACTTTCAACCTTGCAACCATGTACTCTGCTTGTCGGAGCATGGAGACGTTCAATGGATTGATTATCTCACATTTTACCACTTCATGCTTAGCATAATTAATCACTTATATATATATACTTACCAACTTTCTTATTCTTTAAGAATCAGAAAGCTGGTTATTTCCTTAATCTATTAAAAGTTCTTGGAATGAAAGACTACAAATTTTGTTTACAATAAGAAAAAAAAAAATACATGTCGCAAAACCAAAAAAAATAGATTAAAATTTTTAAAAGAAAACAAATAGAATAAAAGTCTCTTTATTTTCATAACTTAAATCATCTGAATTCTTAAAAGTATTTATTTTATTTACCATATAATTTGATAAATTAATTGTTTTGAAAATCACATCGTTTATGGTAATGGGCTAGGTATATCATAAAGCAGAGATACTCAAACTTTGAAACCTTCTAGGTAAACATAAGCTAAGGTCAACGAGCCCATGAGAGTAGAGAGCCTTTCATATGAAATTGCCGTTCCATTTATTAGAGCATGGACAAAGGTGTTATAAAGCTCGTCAAGTCAATTAAATCAAAGGGCAATTGACACACGAGAAGAAAAAAAAAGGAAAAGGAAAATATTTGGAGGTTTAATCGAAAAAACAGAAATAAATACATCTTTGAAACAACTTTAAAATAAATTTAATTATTTTTAAAATAAAACTTACAGGAAAACATGTCTCTATTGTATCAACCAATCTCTCTTTTATCTCAAGACAATAATCAAATGCTAGAAATAGAATAAACAAACAATATAAGAACATCCATACAGTGATGATAGTTTACTGAATAACCCGTTGCACACAACCATACTTACTCCAAACAACAAATTTTCATTCCTGAATATTGGACTTTGAGTACAGGTTCAATACATATACACCCTTTTGTTCTTGACAAATAAAATGATAAAAAAAACAAGAAGAATAAAAAGTCAAAGTAATCACAGATGAGATACATTGTGACCAAATAAAAGAATTTGAGCTGCCAACTGCCAGCGACTACAATCTGGTATTAATAAAAGAGGCAAAAGTAAATTAAAAGGGAAAAAATACATGGGCAAAACTCACTCTTCAGGCATAATCACAACCGATAACGATACTAATCACAGCTACATTCCATCAAGGAGAAAATAGTGAAATGCTAGGTGCAACAAGCCAGGCTTGGTTCACCAATGAAAGCACAGTTTTTCAACAGAGCAATCAAGACCATAATGATGGGGGGAATTTGAGTTAGAGCATAAAAGGGTAGAGAAATAATTCCCTTCAATGGACTTGATTGATCTCTAGAATAAATCAAATTTCTTCTTCTGCATGTCCTGCTTCCATTTTGGCATTTTATAGAATGCTTCTTTTGCAACCCCGAAAATAGTTTGGAACTCCTCACCAGATAGATAAGCCTGAAAAGTCAAAGACAAAAATAAACCCTGAATACCAATCCAGAAAACAAACTCCAGTAACAACAGAATGCAACATCGAGAGTAGGACCGACTTCTCTGCGTTTAAAATCAATTCCTTTTACAGGATTGTCAGAGTGAGCCTTTAGTTGATCATAGCAGAATGTACTTTGACTATTCCCATCATCAATCTCCTCCTGCTCTGTATCTTGCTTTCTTTCTGAATCCTCCCCTCCATTGCTTTCAGATACAGATGCAGTTTCTTCCAATTCCTTTATTTCCACAGCTCCTTCAGAACCCTCTGCTTCAGATAATGTTTCACTTTTCACTTCAGCTACAAGTGTTGAAACTTAAAATGGAGGAGATTGCTCATCTCATAGCCATATGAGATCGAAATTAAATTGAAAGACCTCAACAGAAAAATATACTCTTGCAGAATAAGATACAGACATTTTAAAAGTAACTGTCTTCATATTTAAGATTTAATCAATCAGAAACATGCTAAAAGACATTTTTTTCTCACCAGGAAGGTTAGTTTCTGAGGGAGGACTACGGGAAGGAGAGGTTTCAGGTGTTGACTTCTTTTCAGCAGTAAGAACTGATGAAAGAGCAGCAACAGCAGCTCTTCTTTGTGATCCCTGACCGATTCCAGATGGCTTCGGAGTAGTAGTTTTTGATCCCGGGGATGATTTGAATGCAGAGGATAGGGCAGCTAAAGCAGAAGCTCTCTGTGTTGTTCCTCCTTGATTTGACCCATTGGACCTATCCTGCTCCTCACATCACAAGCACCTCATTAAGCTGGAAGTTGATTCATTAAATGAATTCATAACGCACACATAAATGATACACCAGAAGGTGTATATAAACAGAAGTCAAACAAGCAGAAGATAATGTCAGAACAAGGCATCCAAATACAAATTCTGTGCGAAAACATACAACAATAATCGACAACAGGTGCTTGTAAACCCACAAAAGATGCATAGACAATGCTTTGTGCCAATCAAATTTCCAGCTGGCTCCTTTAAAAGAGAACCAAATGACTTGGAATTATGGCACTTATGAGAGAACAAAGTAGTCAATTACATAGATTTTATTAACTGTAAAATGCAGCCTACATGGTCCTATTAAAAACGTGAAGGACAAAAGGGTCATACTCTTCCTTACAGTTGATTTGGCAGGGAGGTTTGTTTGAAAAATATAAGAATTGTCTATTACAGGGAAAAAAGAAGCAGCGCACTAAATAAAGAAATATGCATACATACAGAACTGCAAAAAGAGATAGAAATTGCACAAATAAAAAGAAAACAAAAATTAGTGAAGATGGATGATACTGATACAGACAAGCAACATGCAGCTAACACTGAAAGAAGAAGAAAGCAGAGACCTACAGAAGTCAAAGAAAAAGGATGAAAGCCAGTTTATCAAACTCTTGTTGCATGAAAAAATTATTTACCAGATGTGATGGCTTCCCCGATGATGGGTTGAATGCAGAAGATAAGGCAGCCAGAGCTGAAGCCCTTTGGGTTGGTCCTCCTTGATTTCCGTTGGACCTTTCCTGCAAACAAATACACATTGTTGTCAACTCCAACACCACATATAAGACCTGATACAACTTCATTTGCACATGCAGGGAGAACAAGAACAGCAAGTAGTTGCTGTCAGTAAAAGATGCATGCCACATAGTTGGGGGTCAGGAATATGGGGAAAAAAGGATATACGTCAATTAATATAGAGAGAATAAGAACGAGAAGAAAGGTAATGAAACAAAAACAGAAGAGCAAAGGACATAATGTGAACATAATTTGTGGGACTGGTGAGAAGTAGCCAGAAGAAGCTACTTACATTACAGAGAAAGCATGGGAGAACAGGAGTACATAAAAGTCTGATCATAGTATTCAGCAATAAAAGATAAAAACATATCATAATAATAGAAAAAATATTAGTTTAAATAAGAAGCATTCAAACAAAATTAGGTGCACAGTTATCAATTATCCATCAACAAGTTATGCACTAACCATTTGTATTAAGCAACGTATTTACCTCCACAACATGATGTCCTAGCCCAAAGAGTAATGCAGCCTTCTTTTGGAATGAGTTTCCTTGAACCTGTAATGCAGGGATGAAATTTTTAAACATACAATCAAATGATATGGTATTGAACATGCCATGTATGTAAACAATGAGAGTTTGTCAATGAAGTATTAACCTTTAGAGGGACCAAACAACGGGTGCTTTTATCTTTACTAGATAAAATATTAGTAGTCCTTTTCCTTTCTTTTCTTTTTCCTATTTCACTTATGAAACATCGAGATGCTGAGCTCCAAAGTCCCAGCAGGACTAAAGTATGTCTTGATTCTATTTCTTTCTAACAAATTGTTCTTGTCTTGGAGAGAGAACAGAAGGTTAAACAATTGGCAATGGGTCAATATTACAGTTTTCCTTTCACTTGTACTCCTCTGTAAATTTAGATGCTACTATGGTATTCTAGATTCTATGCACTAACCAGTATCTATTTCTAAAATATATCAATAAATTCTTCTCATCTTGTTCCCATTGGCATATTTAAAAGACTTGTGATCCTATCCTTGTCTAGGAGACTAAATTCCTACAAGCTTCTACCTGATGCCTCAAGTTCTCACTTCCTCCACCCACACTCGTTCAGTTTTGTGTTTTTTTATGACTTGCCAAGCTTGAATAACTTAGAGTTAAGCTTTAGAGATAACTACATAGGCAATCAATGATCAACTGGTCAATTGAAACAGACCATCTATTTCAACCAAGCTCCTGTCCACACAGGTTGGGATTGACTGCGAGGATCTGCTCCCCCCCTAGTTCCTACCAAGCTAGGCCTTCTGTGAGTAATTCAAACTATATTTTCAATTATTTCCCACCCAATCACAAGATTTATAGGAATTTGTCTGTGGTATGCACAACACCAACCTCAACTCTATAAATTTGCCACTCATGATATTCTGAATTTTCCAATTCCCAGTAACAATTTCTCCATAGTGAGACGATAGATTAATATAACTTGAGAAAAGATAAATAATGCTGATGCAGTACATACAGCAGCTTTTGTGGGATCCCATGAAAAGTATGATGTGAAGAACGATGGTTCATTTCCTTCAGTAACTTTATACAGTGGTACATTTGGAGACAAACCATCCAAAGACACAGCCATCTCAATGTATTTCTGCAAGGAATATATACTGTAAGTACAATTGACAG
Organism: Salix caprea; assembly: GCA_964035475.1. Lineage (NCBI taxonomy): Eukaryota > Viridiplantae > Streptophyta > Magnoliopsida > Malpighiales > Salicaceae > Salix > Salix caprea. Next base: position 26,469,411 of record OZ037743.1, on the reverse strand, counting down.
GAAAAAACTGACAAAAGTGGAACAGGTTAAGCACTACCTGGCCGATGTCAAAAACATTTTGCTTTTCTTTGGGGTCTACAGATTGGCCAACCCAAACAAACACTTCTGCTTGTGTATCAAGTATCAACATATCCTCAGTCAATAAGTCATCTTGAGAGAAGTTGTAAACTTCCTCGACCTGCTCAATTGAACATGAGAAGCCTCTAAGAAGCTGCATAAAAAAAATTTTGAACTGCACTTATAGCCTAGAACTCACCTGAAATTTCCCTGTCAATCCACATAGCAGTGAAAATGATCATAAAAAAACTCAGTTAGAATGTTATCTCAACTACTTCAAAATCTCAGATGCCAGCTTCAATCTGATTTATTTCAATGAAAATTTAATGGAACTTACAGGGTATCAGCCAAGATTCAGAATTAGAAATGTCACCTTTATTAAAGGAGAAAGTGAACAAGTGAGGATCTCTGGCAATTTCGGGAGAAAACTTTTTGCTGGTGTAACTTTGTTTGCCTCCAAGGGCAAACCAAAAGGCTGAGCTTTCAGTTCCTTCTTTAGCATGTTTCAAAGTAACTCCTGGCTGAATTAGTAAGGCAGATGATAGTAAGATAGAGATCAAATAAAAGAAAAATATGGAAGAAGAAAATTTTATCAAATTTGTAGACAAGACCTCAAGCCATTGACATACTTCCTAAGGTGACAGCATGTTTAAACAAAATGAAAAGACTACACTTCCAGAAGGATAATACCTTCAAAAATTCAGCAATTTTTGCAGCTAACTGCTGCTGCTCAAAGGTGCTTTGATTCCCATGCCAGGTGAAAATTGATGAGCCAGATTGCAGAAGGAAGCACTCTGCAGAGTTCAATGATGTTGCCACCTGAAATAGAGTAATGCATAGTGGTATATGAAACTCTTAGCTCTACTCCTTTTCTTTTACCATTGATGGATGCGATTAGATAATAAGATTACATTTGAAAAGCGTTTGAAGAAAATTGAAAAAAGATCTTTCCTTTTCACGTTTTAAAGAAAAACTAGATAAACTTTGAATTATTTAGAAGTGAGAAAGGTCATCGTTTCTAAAACTGTAGCAGACTATGTTGACCATAATGAATAGAATAATTATGATTTCCAAATTACTTACAAAACAAAAGCAACATTGAATACACCTGTGAATACAAGAAGCATGATGCAATAAAATATCTTCATAGTAGACTTTACTATTGACAAAAAAAAAAATCAGCAGAAAAGAACACTCAATGATCAAACCACATACTGCATCCACTTGCACTGCCTTATCATTATGAACTAAAGTTCCAGATATCCGAAAGAGTGCAACAGAATCTGCTGTGTAAGTTTCATCCGGCAATCCTTTCTCTGCTATGCATTTCTTGTAACCAGAGCTCAGACCACCCTGAAGAGGAGTTGAGTCAAAGTAAAATTGTTTACAGCTGTCCAAATGAAAAAATTCATCATGGCAATAATAATTGAGATTGTGACATTAGAATGTAGCTAAAGCTGTGTACCTTGAGGATCACCAAAGGCTGAAAAAGTGCAACGAATTGTGGAGGCTCCTTACCTTGAAAAATACGACCCTGCAAGAAGCAGCTATTATATACAAATCATAGGAGCAATATCCACAATTTAACTTCAGATTATATCATACCTGTACAGGCCTGCCCTTTAATGAGTTGGACATTGTATTAGCCAGCCGAGTAGCCATCTTCTGGTCCTCCTGGTTGGATGACATTGAAACTCAATATTAAACCAACGAAGGCAATATAACATATTAAACCAACAAAAAGATAAATTTAAGGGCATTTTTCTTCTATTGCAGCATCATGACCGGGCAGGGTGACATCAGCAACAAGTCTTCTAGACTGAAGAACCAGCACATATATTACAGAGACATTGTGGTCCAAGTGTCTCACTAATCCTAATTTGGGAAGATAACACAAATTATAGTCATATGCTAATAATATGGATAGTGTTTATTCGGAAATCTCTTCACATCGGAAACTCTGAGGTGCTGATGATAAAAACAGTAACAGCAACAAGAAGACAGATTAAAATTTTCATATGCCAAAAATACTACTAAAAGGAAATGTGTGTAATAAATTGAGCTAGGCAGTCTACTCTGCATCAAATGGACAGCTTAAATGAGGCTAATATGCCAGATTAAGAGTACAAACATTAACAACTATGTCACGAGGGCTCACCCAACTATTAAGAAGATGAGGAAAAGGAATGCCAAAAGCAAAGTGGATCCAGGCAGCAAACACAGAAAATAGATCTCTGACAAACTCATTTCTAGCCAGCTACCTTAGTTTAGGTGATTCAAAAAAGAATTGGAGGTGGTGAACATACAAAAGTCAAATTGCAGTATCAAACACTAGTGGTCCATTACACATCATGCAGAAGTCAGAATTTTTACAATCACATTCAAACTTCAAAGGCAAAAGAATACTGCATCTGTTTCGCATTAATACCAGAACAATGCATGCACGATAAGTGGACATGCATAAGAACCCTCTTCAGACGTTTACACTATTTGCTTGAAGACATCACCATTATTTACTGAATTTTTTCAATTATCCTAAACCCTACTTTAAATAATATATATTACCTCTAAGCTATCATTTCCAAACCAACAGCAGAGAAGGTAGTCTTCTTTCCTATCACCAGAGTGATAAGTATAGAGAATGATGTAGCAATCTCCACTATAAAATTTACCAACATCCTCCTTTGGCAATGCAGTCTTAGAACTGCCATTAATGCACCATACCTGCAACCAAACAGAATTCAATATTCCAAGAGATACTGATTTTAACAAGACTAGGATTCCAAAATTCCCAAAACACAATAAAGGAAGCCAATATAAACCTCCATCTTTCCACCTCCTTCAAGCAAAGGTGGTACTTCCTCATTTACTGGAGCACTTTTTGCCAAACCCTTGAGACCAACACCTTGCTGCTTCAGCAAAGCTACCATTCAAGACACATCAAATTTAATAATGTTACCCAAAAATATGTTGCATAATTTAACTCAAAGCATGTGATCATTACCAGCTACTTTCCCTCTTCCCTCTTCAGTACCAGGAGCTGCAGATCCCGCAGGCCAAGAATCAAAGTTTGACTTGAATGAACGTGTCTCATAACCTTGAATCAGTCGGGTTAATCGGGTAGCTTTCGGCCTGTTTTGGCTGGCAACAAATTCCTGAAAAATAATTTGAAAATGAAGTCCCATATTTTTGTGTAGAAAAGAACTACAAAAAAGGGTTCAAGGTGGGATTTCATATTCTTGTTTAAACAAACAAATACATGCATGTCTCTACCTCAGCAGCCTGACTGGCAGCTTTTCTCTCCTCCACTTGCGTTACACGGCCAACCCAAACAAATATCTCAGCACCACAGTCAAGGAGGTAGCATTTATTGTTTTCTAACAATCCTTTGGACAGCTCGCCTTCTACAATCTTCACCTCCCCATCAGTAATACTGTGTGAAACAACGATTACAAACTAGCATTTAGTATCTTATGAGGATAATACAGAGATCATGTAACATTAGAAGCAGATTAAACAGCCCATGTTTCTTACAAAATAAAGGAGATCAAACTCTGAGGACAATCAAAATGTAAAAAAAAAGGTAAAACTGAACTTTGATTATATGTTGACAGCATGGAAATTAATAGTAACCAGATGAGTCTTGCTTTTACAGCAAAATTCTCAGCACAAGAGAAGCACTGAAATTTTTTATATCTATAAAATTCTACCCATACCACCAAGAGCCAGATAATACATGAAATCACAATAAGAGATGCTTATAAGAAACTAGAGTACAATGATGAGAAATTCATTACATGAAAGCAGAATGTATCCATTTTTCAACAATGATAGTGCACTATGACATCATCAAAATATATGTGACAAATAATGGTATATCAACTAATAGGTCACAGATTACAGAAATCCCAGAGTATTGTAGCATATTAAACATTGATTGGATGCCAACAAGAACATACCAATAACTGCCATGCTGATGGCAAGGAGTGTGTATACAGGAGTTAACCTTGTATTTTTTAAGCTAATACGCAGAATCACAAAGTGCAATGTTTCAGCATGCTTGATAACCAGTTCTGTAGTTCTAAATATATGTGAATGAGGAGGGCAACAAAAACATGACAGCTAAAAGTAATTATATTCTTCATAACCTGATGACGAGCAGAAGTAAACATTTCCATGTATTGGCAATAAAGTGTAAGGAACAGGAAAAACCCTGTATTAATTTTCAATCCTTCAATTTCTACTAGGATGCACAAACAAAATCATATAAGATCATAATACCTATAAAGTTTGGCTGGAGTTGTCTCTAGGATAATGTCATCTTCGTTGGCAACCTTTTTGCCAATTGGAGCAAAACCACCAAACAGGACCCAGAATTCACCAGAGTCTGACTCGGTGTCTAATTTCCCATCATCTAGATCACAAAAGCAATCATGTAGAGATAAGTAGAAGGCAAACAATAATAACAATATAATTGCAGGAAAAAAAATAAAAGATGGCTGGGCAAAGTATGCTTGTTGAAAGTATAGGGACTTGAAAGGAGGAATGCAGCATGAAATTCAAATACAGGTGACTTACCAACAATTGCAATGTCACATGTTCCATCATGATACTTTTCTTTCAAAAACTGAATCACTTCCAAAGCCTTGCCTCTTTCCTGGATATTAGAGTTTGCACCATTGAATTGATAGATCTTTTTCTCAGTATCCAAGATAAACACATCATCATGATTTAATGATGACCGGGCAAAAGGAACCTGCGCAATTAGAACACATAATCATGTGCTCTAAACTCATGGTGGATTTACATTTGAAGAGATTTTATTGTGTATTTGAGAAGTTGATTTTACAAGATCTGATATGGTGATACCTGCTTCATTCTGACAACACGTTTCCCTTTACATACATACAATTGTATTTCAAATGCTTCCTCCTCGACTTTTTTAAATCCAGTTGCAATACCTCCTTCTAACGGTATAATGCAAGGTTTGAAGTATGACAAAAATTTGTCAGATTCATGTCCTTGAAGTTCCCTGTGCTGCACTGCGCGTCCTCCAAGAACTGCATCTAGTTCGACAGTTTTGATAGCTGCTGTTCCAGCTTCATCCTGTGATATGTTCCAATTATGTGAGAATATAAAATTCAATTATTAAATCATATGTGAAGACAAGATATAACAGAACAAGGTCCATAAAGAGGAAGTTTGGAAAGCCAAAAACACACCTGACTAGTATCTTTTCCAATCCAAAAGTGGATATCGTATAGATAAGCACCTCCCTTGCCAGGGGTTGTCTACAAAGAAAAGGAGACATGCAAGCAAAAGATGAAGAAACGAAACAAAAGGAAGTCCCTCAACGGAAAAATAAAATACATAATAATCCATTACATTAAATGCTATCTTCAAGAAAGATATCTACAAGACACCATATATTAATGCAGACATTTTAGCTTACTTCAACAAGCTCTACACCAACAAAGATTTCACCATTCATTCTAGGACAAATTAAAGCAAACACAGGAAACAGATGATAGAATATAAAAAGTGTTTGTGTGTGTGTGTGTGTGTGTGTGTGTGTGTGTGTGTGTGTGTGTGTGTGTGTGAGAGAGAGAGAGAGAGAGAGAGAGAGAGAGAGAGATGGAGAATGTTAATACCTGCAAAACAATGTAAGAATCCCCCATGTAGAATTTTCCATGATCAGATTTTGGCAGTGGAAATGGCTGAAAATTCTCGATTCGCCAAATTTCAGTCCCTCTATAAAATGTTAAGTATAACAGGTGACCTTTAACGAATTTCACCAAGAAAAGTTACACATTTATTACTCTATTCAATAAAACAGAATTTAAGGCACATGCATAAACACAATTCATGAATGAAGTTGCTTGTCAGTAAAGGATACGGTCTCTGGCCCACTCCCTGAAATGCAGGGTCCAAAGCTTTTGTAGAGCTAGACATTGCCTAAAATCCTCCTACTGATTGCTTTTAATGCAAAAAATGAGTGTATGATGTTTGAAACCCAGCTATTTGCTATCCGAAAATTGCACAAGAGCCTTCTGCAAGATTGAAAGATCAGTAATCTGGGAAAATCACATATGCTGCAAGTTTTTGGAGCATTCACAAAAGAAGAAGATAATTTTACTGCAATATAGAACTAACCAATCAGGGAAGTTACATAGCTACCAAATTTCATGGTCAAGAACTTCAAACTGCATAGACACGCAAACTTTTTTCTACTAGTTGGACTCTAATGATAAGAATTCCCACGGAATACTTCCACAAGATCCTAAACTTATCCCATGACATCTGAACAAGATATAGTTAATTGTTTATCGTCATCTATTATTTATTTTTTAGGCACCACAATGGAGTTAGCATTAATTGATTAGCCACTTCAGGGACTCCATTCAAGGAGGTAGGCTGAAATGTTGTTGATATAAGACAATAACAGAGTGGTTATCACCAAAAATTCTATTGTTTCCTGTAATTTTTCAAACACAAATCCAGTCTTTGTAATAGAAATATGCATCTAAACTGGATATCTAAAAGGCATAACTACCATGCAATATGCAATCACAATGTCATATTTATTATATCAGATATGAGGTAACAGAAGTACAATTAAAGGGAGAATCCTCGACAAATATGACATCACATGGCATGTTTCAAAGAACTAAACATCTATATGAATATTTGTTCACTGAGACGTACTCTTTGTTGATATATCAAACTTTTTTTTTTTGTTGAATGACTAAGCAAGCAATCCTATTTTCTAAATTAGATAAAAACTCATGCTAAAGTCTGCACTTTCACATATGATGGAGTTTTTTTAATTTACCAATGGAAAGCTGCCAGTAGCCTACATGTTTCCAGAAGAAAGGCATTGATGACAATCAAAAAGTTAAAATATTGTATGTGCTAAAATATCACAAGGATACAGTTTTCCAAAAGCATCTAACTATAGTTTTTTCTGCACTGCTGGATATCTTGTTAGCACTTCTGATGTTAATCCTTTAGTTTAAAGCTCCAACTTTTTTTTCTTAGAAGGAATCACACTACTCTTCCCCCCTTTTCTTTAGCATCTAGCTTGCAGAGCAAGGCTCAGCATTCATCTAATTCAATCCATAAATCTGGAAGTTATTCTATTAACATAATGCCTTTGCAATAGACCCAGGAACCATTAGATTTCCCACTCTTCATATTTCCCCAGAACAACCAACTTCTACGCTCCACTTCTGGTTGTTTGTTTCGCTCTCTAAGTTTCCAGTGCATATTATCCATTATCCACTAATGCAAGAAGACAAACTATTTTGAAATAATGAGTAATTGGCAATAACTCTCATCTTTTTGACAGGTCCTGCATGTGCAAGATCCCCACATGCCTTGGCTTAAAGCATAAAACCTATCATTCATGTAGCATGAAAATGTTTGCACAAGGAATTACATGAATAGAATCCCCATAGTATAATCCTCATAGTTCCTTAGATTCCCATCAAGAGCTACATTTCCCACTGCCCATCGCAAACAATAGTCATCTACCCACTTTAAATCTTACCAGAAAATATAAGAGAAGCTGTGTGGCTATTGCCCTAGCATCACATTTTATTGACAGTCTCAGACCAGAAATTGTAATGCTCCTTCTAAGGAGTCTGCATAGTTCATGATCTTGTCAATATTCTCAATGCATTAACTGTGAAAAGTTTAAAATAAATTTAAAGTTCCTGGCCAAGCTTCATACCCAGAACATGAAGCTACTACTTCTGTGCAAGGACCACGACTATCAATTCAACTTGGCGATAACCTCAAGTTTTTGCCACAAGAATTTTCAACTTAAAAGTTTAAAACAGACAGCAAAAGTGCTGGGGATCCTCTATCACCCTTGTGGTAAGAGCAATAATCACATCTCTTATATGCCTTTCATCTGCTTTCAGATAGTTCTGCAACTGTTTGATTCTTTAAACTAGACATAGAATGTTTCCATGTATCCACTGAAAATCTACCATGCTTCTGAGTTGCCTGTGTTCTTAAGCAACTGCGATATTCATACGGAATCACGAAAATACTATATGAAGATCCTTGATCAGCAAACATCTCAAAAAGCTGACACCCCCTGAAAGCACTCTCTACAAATCATTATGCCTTTCAAAAAAGCTCTCCCCGTCCAATAAACGATAACTAAAATCCTGCAGTCTGAATCATCATATACTAATCCATATGTGATATATGAACAATGAATGTCGTGAACAAAGTGCAAACCTTATCAATAAATGATCCAGTCATTTTCTATCACAAGCAAACATCATTTAATTAAAAACCCTGGATTTTTCTCGATCAGCCCTCGGTTATGTATTACCAAATATATTTAATTAAGATCGTAATACTCTCAAGCTAATCAAAGCATCTATAACACATTAATTCATGGAACCATGTTGATCATCAACTATCAAACATCAAATGAATCAACATCAATCAATACAGCAAGCAAACAAAATTCAAAGATGACGAAACAAAACAAGCAAAAGTACAACAAACAGACAAAACAAGAAAAAGTACAACTTACAATCAGATCAAAAGTCAGATCATCAAGAGAAACAAAACCCACCAATATCTTGACAAGATCACGAAAACCCGGATCAGAAAACACGAAATAAAATGCGACATCAAAAAGGATCTATCAGAATTCTATCTTTTTAAAAATAAAATAAAATAAGCCAGAGTTAGAGCCTAGCTCTCTGTCAAAGAATATACAGACGTACCCGGAAATCTCTGCGTCAAAAAAGATGGTTGTGCGTCAAGTGGAGACGCGAGAGAGAGAGACTGAGCTCAAATGAGGAAAGAAGAGCTGGCAATAAAGAGAGACGAGAGTGAAAAAGGAGAAATGAAAAGGAAAAGAGAAGTGAATTATTGCTTTGTGTGGGGGTTTGATTTCTTTCTCTCTGACTGTCTTACAACTTTATTACTATTTTTTCTTTTCTTTTTCTTTTTCGGAGATTTCTAAATCTCTTCACAGAGAAATTCAAAGAAAGAAATGATGAGTTTGTGAATTATGAATGGATTGTTTGTTGCAGAGAAGGGGAGAGGGACAGAGACAGGGACAGAGACAGATGGCTATGGAGATAGAGTGAGAGAGAAAGAGAGTCTGTCAGAATTTAAAAGGCTAAAAAGAGACCCGCTAGTGACGATAGCACCGGCCATGTTGGCTTTCTTCTGTTTTTTTTTTCTCATTGCTTAGGTGGATTTTTTATTTTATTTTTTTCAATACAGTTTTAGATTTATTTTTATTTATTTATTCGGTTTTAACTTGTCAGCCAAACAAGCCTCTAACTTTTTAGATTTTTAAGCTATGCTAATTTTATGGATATATTTTTTAAAGAAAAAAGATCTACGTTTTACCTTGCTCATGCTTATTAGGTATTGTTTATTATTACAGTACTGGTTATTTTTAAAGTATTTTATACTTGAAAATATATTAAAATAATTATTTTAATTTTTAAATTCGTGCACCAAAATAATCCAAAAATAGCAAAAATAACTAATTTAAAATATAAAAAAATCATTTAAAAAAAGTCTGATATCACCACAATAATAATAGAAATTGCTATTGTCAATTGGATAATGAAAAATGACTTCCAATTTCGGTTACATTCTATGCCTTTTATTTTCAGTTAATAAGTCACTGTTGACATTGTGTTTTAAAAATATTTTTGAAAAAAATTAAAAATATATATTTTATTTTAAATTTAAAAAATAATATTTGTAGATCATTTTCACATGCTAATTTCAAAAAAAAAATCATTTTTATATGTTTATAAACAAAAATTATTTTCTAAAACAACCTCAGACTCTCAAATTGACATTAAACCCCACATTTTGCAATTTTATTTTGTTTAATTTCATTACACAAAAGTTTGAGATTTTTTTTTTGTTTTCATCTGTTTGAGAATATGGATTATACTTTATTTTAGCTTTCAGGATATCAAATAATTAAGTCTTTTGTTAACGGTAAGGAATTTTAAAAAATACCAGAGTAATTAATTCTATTTATTGCTTATACGGGAAACCGTCAGCAACGTGCGCTGTATTTGCTAGCCTGTAATTCAAGCCCCTCTTTCCCCAAATAAATATTAGAGACGACACTGAGATGAGTTTTGGACAGGTCATTATCTACGCATAGGCAGATAAGGGTTTTTTTTAGTGATTTTGACAGGAAAGAAAATAAATAATTGGACTGCGAAAAAGGATAAGTGAGCTGCTGCCTATATATAAAAATACAAAAAAATAGCATGAATCTAAAAACAGCATACTAGGAATGATAATGAACGTCATGGTGATTCAAAGCTATACACATTTGTATATAATTAAAAAAAAATCTATTAGGTAATCGCCAGTGACAACAGTTTGAAATTAGAAAGTTTGTTTTTTCTTGATTTTAGATTCGGGCTTTGTAATTACTAATATGATGACCAGTAGAAATTTATATAGTCGTTAACTTCAGGACTTGTAGGATTAGTTAAAATACGCACAAACTGACCTGAAAATCCATATTAATAAAAAAATAATTGAAGCTATACCCAAAAACACTTCTTGCTTGTTTATGTTGTTTGTAGATGGTGAAAAAAAAAAAAAAAAAAAAAAAACTTGATCAAACCCTAGTCTTTTTTACCCAGCTTAACCCTTTCATTTCCCCATTCTCAACTTGTTTTTTCTTAACCCAAGGGGTCCTGATGTCAGTGGTGAGGGCGCTCTCATCCCTTAAGAGAGGTCAGGGGTTCAAACCCTCCTCTTGTATGGAGCCGGCCATTTGGGGAGCACTTTCACCCCTTCGGGGCCCACCCGGTGCGAACGTGGATTAGTCTGGGCTAGCGCTTGGGACACCGCGTGGTTTATACCAAAAAAAAAACTTGTTTTTCTTAGCCTAGCGTATAACAAAAGGCAGGGTGAGAGGAAGGGAGAAGCTTTTCTTGCCCACTATGCCAAGACCCTGCTGAAAATATATTTTATCTATAAGAGAAATTATTTTGAAAGTATTTACTTTTTCAAAAAAATAAACAATGGCCCAACCGAACCATACACACCTAGCTTACAATGGTTACTTTCTCGCACAAATAACAACACCTCTCAAATTATCTCAAGTTAACCGGCCATCGCTAAATCCTGACTCGTGTGCTAACATTTTTATTCTGCAATGATCGCATTCTAAACTTGTCTATGACTATTTTATCATAAAAACTTGATAATAAACTCAAGTGATTCATAACTATTAACTTTATATTATTGTATATGGAGTATTAACTAAAGAAAAAAAATTATACGAGAAAACTTCATTTTTTGAAAAGTGTATTTGTAGATTCAGGTGAATGAGTAAAACTCTGATTGTCTCAGATTCTTATATAAGATGCACACCCTGACTTGAAAAGTGCATTTGTCATCACGGCTATAGAGACAAAAAAAAAAAACTAAGTTGTTTGGTGATTTTATTGTTAAACTTGCATTTAATCTCTCACAAATTTTTTTTTTTTTTTGAACCAATTCAAAAATGGATTAAGAAGGGGGGAAAATTACAGATGGGCCCATCATTCTATTACAATGACGGGAAAAAAGGAGAAAGCTGGGAACAGGCTCCCTGCCTAAAAGAAACAAATAAGAGATTAATTTGTAATCTCTCACAAATTACTATCAATTGAAGTAGTCAATTTTCCCTAAGTTTTCAATTTGGTCTTCAATTTGTTTTTTTTTGTACAATTGAGCTTTTCTAAATCCAAATAAATAGCTAATCACATCTTTTTTTTTAAGAATGAGTGAAATCGAAACATAGAGGATCAAAGTGAAAAACATGGAGAAATAGGTGATAGCTTTGAATTTCATCCAAAAAATTAGTTTAGTCCCCCATCATTTTCAGTTAAGAATTGAATGGTCCATTTAGCTGTCAGAAAATCAAATTTAGTACCGAAACTTTATTTTCTTAATTTCTCGGTCCCTTTATTGTGAGAGAAGAGATAATCACTCCATGAAATTCTATAAAATAATATATATATATATATATATATATATATATATATATATATATATATATATTACCTAATATCTAAATGGCGTGGACATTTCACTGTGTCTGGCACTGTGCACTTAGAGTGAATGTACTGTGGATTGTGGCAGTGGCGTGACTGTTCTGCCCTTAATGAATCAGGCTTTGCTGGTTTGTTCCTAGGGGCTTATTAGCCTTTTGGCTTTCTTTATTTCTGCTTTGTTTCTTCATTTCGGGTGCAGAGGTTGAGCGGCGGGTTCCTTTTTGCTTGGTCGGGCAGGCGTGTGGGGGGGGTTCATGGCCTCATTTCGGGTCGATCTGAGCCGGAGTTCGGTTGTCCCGTTGTCTTTGTTCGCTGGTTCGCTTGGTGGTTCCATGAGGTATGTTTTCTACCACTTTCTTGCGTCAATTTGGTGTTTTCTGTTTGTGCTCCGAATGGGTTAATGGGTTCGGTTTCTCTGATTGTTTTTTGCATCTTCTCTCGAGATTCATGCTTTATCTGGGGTGGGTGTTGGGTGGTTGGTTTTGTTGGGTTGGTATTTGTTCAAATTTTTTTGGTTTTTTATGGTGGATGCTGGGCATTTTATTGGGTTGGGTTGGGTTCGGGTGGCTTGGGTTTTCTAATTTGTATGTGTTGGGAAGTGGGTTATTGGTTTAATTGGCTTATGGTGGGATTGGGTTTCCAATTTTCTCTCAATTATGTCTCGGTTTGCTCTGGGTATGGTTTCGGCTCAATGGTTCTTCCTTAACTACTTTCGGGTTTCAGCTTGGGTCAACTGGTTATTGTTTTGTTCTGCATGTCGTTTCATTCCTTCGTTACTGTTGTAGTTTCGTTTAATTAGTTCGTATGAGTTTTACTGTTGCAGTATGGTTTGCTTACTTTAATTAATGGCTTGACGTTATGTCATTTCACATTAATGCATTGATTTGTCTACTTGGCAGGATCACATGCTATTAGTTTGGCTTATTCTGTGTTGGTGGTTCATGCAGTGCACTACGCCGTTATTCTGGAGTCTTCGTGTGTTGAGTTATGTTCCATATATTTGTGCTTTTTTTGGTTTTGGTTCCATTTTATCTGCAATCTTTTGTTCACTCTGGTTTTGGTTTGTTCTTTCTTTTCCTGCCTTCTTTGCTTCTCATTTTTCCTTGCAATCTGTTGAACAATTAGTTTTGATTCCTTCGATTTTGTTTTGTGAAGCTGTTGCCTGCTCTTTATCACCTTTTGCTGTCAAGGCTACGTTTGATCCTTTGTGTTGTTCGTGCAACTTTTGAGGTTAGTTGTTTATGGTCTTCAATAATTGTTTGTTGGTTTGTTGATTGATTTTTGGTGTTAACCTCTCATAATCATCTATGGAAATTGCCATTGCTGTCTAGCTTTCAGTTGATGGCAGTTGATATTGCCAAATAAAGAGCTTTGATTTGCATCGCACTTTGATATATCAGAAATTAACTAGCATTAAAAACTTCATGTATATTTTCATCAAAGTTAACCAAACTTTCATGCTTATGGTGCCTATAAATGGTGGGGGTTGTTTGAGCTCTTCAAAGAGCCAATCTTAGGAAAAACCATGCAGAAATTGCACTTTCTCTTAAGTTATGGTTGATATGCTCAGATAGCACCTTAACTTGAACAAGTCAGATGTTTGTGGAGATGTTTCATTTTGTTGTTTGATAAGTTTGCATATGTGTCTTTTGTTACAATAACTATTTTGTTATCTATGGCATGGCAAGTTTGAGTATTTTTTCATATGATGGAATATAGTAAATTCATATAGTATAACTTAAATAAAGAAAACTATAATCATATATATATTGGGGCATTAGCTAAAGTTGATGTTGTGTTCTTGCTTTTGAATAGAGGGTTTCGGTTTGGGTTGGAAAAATAACAGGATAGAAGTGTTCGGGGGAGGATTAAAATTTTAGTTGGAGTGGAAAAGGAGTGTTTTTTCCACCTTTGATATTTAAATTATGTCCATATTGGGTGTTGAGTGGGGAAAGTGGTTGTAGGAGTCATTTTTTACCTCCAGGATTCATTTACACCTGGCAGGGAGAAGAAATTGGCAGAGTTTCTTTGCAAATTGGGCAAAATACTTTTTCTATTTATTTTCGCTAATTTCCGTAGAACCTTAGTGTTTGTTCCATTGTGAATTTCTTCTCCTCCTTCAATTTCTTTGCTTTTGCATTGCCTGTTTTTCGTATCTAGCTTTTGATTTTGGATAAACTTTGATGTTTTTGTCCTTGACACCCTTTGCTTCTATTTGTTTATTCTTACGTTTCTATGTACATGTTAAAAAATTTTAGCTATTCTTTGGCAACCAGTTATTGTTTGCTTATAAGAGATTGAACTTCCACCTTTTGACTACCTCCCTAGAAACAGAATCTCTTAAACCTTTGAGAGAAAGATGTGGAAACCAATCCAATAATGCTAATCTCTTCATGCACATAGTAAACTTCGCAACCATGATCTAAAAAAAACTAACCTCCTCTATGATATCTGCAAGCCCCGCAGAGAATATGAGAACGAGAATGTCTCTTTCCTGTGAATTGCATACACAAACAAATTTGGTTATATACAACTTGACACGAATACCCCTGTTTAGAAAAGACAAAGCTCAAAACCTTATCTCGAAGTGACAAAATTTTACCTCCAAAAACTCAAAAAGTTCAACCACACCATCCCTGAAAGCAATTGCTGAGCTAGAAACAGACTCCTTGATTGCATCATATGTGAGGCCTCCCTCAATCAGAAGATTATGGGTTTTCCCCCACCTGCATGAGAAAAACTATTGCTTTAGTTTGCCAAACTACAACTAAAATCTCTTCTAAGACATTGACTAAAAGCAAAACATTATAAATCATTTATGTGCTTATAAACCACAAATGCAAATTAGTCAAATCATCTTATTAGTAGCGGTAAGCCAAAATAGGCGGGACATAATAAATAGAGTTACATACCAGTCTTCCATGAGCTTGGTTTTCTCTTAAATTGGAATTATTGGGGAGAATTCTAATGGATGATAGTACTCATACAATGCCTGCCTCTTATCATCATACTTTGTGTTCCCTTGCTTCAAAATTCCGTGTCTGCCTACACATTGTCATCACAAGAAACTCAAAAGTCCAAATTTATTGCAGATTTTCAACTACGCAAACAGAACCATAATTAAGACAGTAGCATACTTTGCCCTTGATGACCATTCACAAAGTGCTTGGTTAATGTTCCATCAAAATCTGCTATCACCTTGCATATATAACATGACATCAACAGCAACAAAAAATCACTAAAAGACTTTGTCACTGCCATCCATTAAGAGACACACATAAGTTATCATCATTATATCACTTAAAAGAAAAAATCTGTTGATTCCAATTACAAAATCAAGAAAAGGAAAAAAAGGGTTCTGTATTAAACTTAAAAATCAATTAAAGAATCCAAAAATTATGATAATCAAAGAAAAGAAATACCTGGAGTTTAGAAGAACCAGCCAAACGAACTGCATCGATTTTCTTTTGGAGTAACTGAGGATCACCAGCCACTGTAACCTTTGAAAGATCATGATGACCTGCCTCCATTTTTTTCACTTGGTAACACAAAACCCTGCAAAAAAAATTTAAATAAAATAAAACCAACGTGTAAAAAAAATGTAAGGACTGAACAAGGTGGACACTTCTTCACATAGCATTTGTAAGAAACAAAACCTGAAATTATTTGATGGGGGAGAGGTAAATAGGAAGTTGCAGGGTTGAGGGCTCTAAGCAATGTTTATGCAAGCAGGGAGCGCGGTGAGGATATTTTGGAGACAATAGCAACTCATTTGAGAGAGCATAAATACCGGGGAAGAGTTATATAGTATCATCAATGTCCTGTGGTCGTACACTACTCCTTCAACAGTGTGAACCAAATTAAAATTTATAGTTTAGATTATCTGAATGGGCTGGTTTACTCTATGTAGACCTCTGAGCCATATTGGGATGGAATGAAATGGCAGATTGAGCCGATAAGAGAAGACATCTCTGTATTTTTCACATGATGTCTTTACTTCATTCGGAATTGGATGGTTTAAGGATTCCTGAATTTTAAGGCAACAACCAGTCTCTTACAAGTTACAACAATAGAGCTTTATGCTTTTTGAACTTGAAATCTAATTTCTTATTATAAAGACAAAAAGAAGATAATCAGTGGGGTTTTTTAGGTATGATAATTTAACCCAAATTTATAATTAATTGAATGCACTTGAAATATTTTTCTTATATTTGTTTCATTAGATATTATATAAATATTATTAAATCTGATTTAAAATTCAATCCAAACACATCTTAATATATATATATATATATTTATATATATATATATATGTATATTATATTAAATCCAATTTAATATATATTTCATACATGTGTGTTTATAATATGAATATATAATTTTTTATATTAATAAGTAATGGCTTAGAATATAAAAATAGTGGAAGGGCTAATATTTTCCCTGAAGAGAAATGTTGATGCTCTTAGGCTGTGGACATGGGCATCATAATTTAGAAATACAGATAAAGCCTAGGAGAATTCAATAAATTATCATGCACTTTTAATGCATTCGTAAAATTTACAAAAAAACTAGAACTCCTGTTTTCATATCCTTTTGCCAAGAGCTTTAGGTGTTAAAGTTAAATTTCTTAGCATCTTCTTTGCAAAAGATTACATGCTTTCCTTTCGCATAAGGGATCTCGGCTTCTTCATTTGAAGTTGTTGCTCATCATTAAACATTTCCTTTATTCGTTAATATGTGTCTAAAATTTTCATGACAAACTCAAGCCTGAGCAAGGTTTTTTTGTTTTTTGGAATTTAGCAATACTCTTATTTCTTTATGGCTAATGTAACACATTTAGTTTGGCTGTTTATTTTTAGATATAATGCTCTCAGTGTTTTGCCTCAATTACGAATTAATCATGATTTTGGTTTTCATCATTCATGTATTCATATGTTTCAGGGGAAATTGTTGTTCCAAGTCTACTTAAAGGATTCATTTGTTGCTTACAACAATTCGAATTTCCTCCCTCATCTTCATCTCCGCAAACCTTGCTACGCTATTAGTCAGGTTCGTCTCTTCAATTTCCTTTTCTCTCTACATTACTCTTATGTCTTCCATTTCCTTATTTTCCAGCTTTGCTGTTTTTTTTCCTTTCATCTAAAGTTAACATCTAATTGTAACCTTTGCACAAGTTCATTATTTCTATTTTTTTTCGCATGCCGGCATTTGCATAGAAAATCATTTTCCATTGAAAGGCTTCATCATGACAACCCGCCGCCAACGTCGACAGCCAAATCATCACATAGGATGTTATGCTTATCCTACAACTGCTTTTGATGATGATTTCTATGTTGTTACGGATGAAAGCTTAGTTGGCGTTTCTAGCTCTTCAAATCTCGGAATTACTCGCGAAAGAAATTTTGCTCCTGATCCACATATTGACTCTCATTTTAGAGATCTCTCCACAGTTGCCTCTTCATCTTCTGCTCCAAGCTTACGATCAGAAATTAATCAAACTGCACAAACAAATATTACGGATCCTTCATCTTCAAACCATTTATCACCTCTAACATCAACCCATCAAGTTGGAGATCATCAACCCATCAAGTTGTTCCTTCAATGATTGATGGCCAATATAATGGCATTGGCCAATCTATTTATCAAAAAAAAAAAAAACATGAGCTCCTTTAACATCCTTGACCATTTATTTTTGCTCATTTTGTCATTTGATTCCTATTATTTGAATACTCTTTTTTAAAATTGTCATTTAACCTCAGGAACCTTGGTGGAGTCCCTCGATTTCGGTGATAAATCATGGAAATGTCAGCACTGCAATGCTCTTTTTTGGTATGCAGAGCGTTTGGTTCGTTCTGGGAAAAAAACCCATCTTTTACATCATGTTGTGTTAATGGCAAAATCAAATTGCCTGCTCCTCCTAGCACACCTCAATTTATAGAAGAGCTTTTGAATCCTGATAATGGTTCATTGTCCACCAAATTTCGAAATAACATTCGTGCTTATAATTCAATGTTTTCTTTCACTTCAATGGGTGCACATATTGATAATACTGTTAATTCCCAGCCAGGTCCATATATATTTAAAATAAATGGGCAATGTCATCATCTAATGGGATCACTCCTACCTATTGATGGTGAATCACCAAGATTTGCACAATTATACATCTATGACATAGATAATGAGATTGCTAATCGACTGCACTCATTTCATAGTGATGGTTGTCAATCATCTTTGGATGAAGATATTGTCAAAAAACTTATTGCCATGCTTGATTCTTCCAATGAGTTAGTAAAATTGTTTCGCCAAGTTAGACATAGACTTGATGGTAATGGATTCCCAGATTTCAAACTTCGTTTGATTGGCAAAAGAGATGGTGAATCAACACAGTACAATGATCCTTCCTCTAATGATGTTTCTGGCTTAATTGTTGGAGATATTGGAGAATCACAATCTGATAGAGATATCATTATTGAAAATTATTCTCGAAATCTCCATAGGATCTCTAAATTACATCCAAAATTTATGTCTCTTCAATATCCACTCCTATTTCCTTATGGTGAAGATGGCTATCATACTAATATTTTGTTCACAAATCAAGAGCATTATGCTCCTTCAAAACGCCAAAAAGTTACAATGAGAGCATATTATGCTTATGTTATTCAAGAAAGATTTGAGGATAATAGTACTCTTACTAAAGGTGGAAGACTTTACCAATAATTTTTGGTAGATGCATTTATGAATGTTTAACAAGAGCGGCTTGATTTCATTCGATCAAACCAAGTGAATCTTAGAACTGAATCTTATCAAGGCATCCAAGAAGTTGTTCTTAGAGGGGATGTTAATGGTTCAAGTGCTGGAAAAATCATTCTCCCATCTTCTTTAACTGGAAGCCCTCGATACATGATAAACAATTATCATGATGCAATGGCTATATGTCGTCATTATGGTAACCCTGACCTTTTTATAACATTCACTTGCAACATCAATTGGCCAGAAATTCGAAGAGAAATAAAAAAATACAAAATTATAAAGCTGAAGATAAATCTGATATTATTGCAAGAGTGTTTCGATACAAACTTAATGATATGATTTCATTCATTAAATTAGGGAAGCCCTTTGGAAAAACAATTGCTGGTATTTTTCTATGCTTAATATGTTCCTTCCTTTGGTGTTCCTTAAAAATAATATTTAATTTTTTTTTCCCCTCGCTTTGTAGATGTCTGTGCTATTGAATTCCAAAAAAGAGGCTTGCCCCATACTCATTTATTGATTTGGCTTGCTTCTGAATACAAATTTCGATCGCCTGAAGATGTTGATTCAATTATTTCAGCTGAACTACCAGACAAAGCAGATGACCCACATTGTTATGGAATTGTTTCCAAATTTATGCTACATGGACCATGCGGGATTGCCAGCCCAAAAGCCCAGTGTATGAAGGGAAATAAATGCTCTAAACATTTTCCTAAAAATTTCAAAGATTCAACAGTTTTTGGTGAGGATGGATTTGTTTTTTACAAGAGACGTAATATTCCCGACTCATTTGTTCTGAAAAACAGCATTGCTCTCTCTAATTGCCTTGTTGTCCCATACAATAGAGAACTTTTGCTCCGTTACAATGCGCATGTTAATGTTGAGATTTGTTGTCAATCAATGCTCATTAAATATCTTTTCAAATATGTTAGCAAAGGATCTGATAGGTGTCGGGTTGTTGTTCAAGGTCAAAAAGACGATGAGGTTCAAGCTTATCTTAATTGCAGATTTATTTGTCCTTATGAAGTTGTATGGCGACTCTTGCAATTTCCCATCCATTCAAGAAACCCAGCAGTTGAAAGACTCCAAATACATTTGCCTCAATAACATTCTGTTGTTTTCTCTGGAAACCAAAAGTTATCCTCTGTTTTGAAAAAAATCGGTCTTAATAAGACAATGCTCACAGGATGGTTTGACCAAAATAAGGAAGATGTTGAAGCAAGACAATTGTATTACTCACAATTTCCGAACAAATATGTTTGGGATGTTGGTCAAAAAGAATGGATTTGCAGAACAAGAGGTTTCTCCCTTAGACGTATAGCATATGTACATCCTACTGCTGGAGAACTGTATTTCTTGAAGATGCTGTTGAATCATGTTAAAGGAGCTACAAGCTTCGAACATCTGCGTTGTATCTCTGGTTTTGTTTATCCAACTTTTCAACTCGCTTGTAAAGCACTTGGTCTCCTTAGAGATGGCAAAGAATGGGCTGAAGCTTTTTCGAAAGCTGTTTTAACTGCTTCCTCCTCGCAGCTTAGGCAACTCTTTGTGAGTATTACTCTATTCTGCGAAATTGCTAGCCCAATAAATTTGCTTGATCAGTTTTGGCATACAATGCATGACGATATTAAAATCCAATCATCATCTTTTTCTCCACATGATCTTCATTTCAGTGATGATGAGCTTAAGAATTATGTTCTTTATGAACTTGAGCAACTTTTTAATGCATCGGCAACATCCCTCAAAGACTATAATCTACTACTGCCAAGTGATCGTCTCATGGCTGAAATTAAAAACAAACTCCTTAGAGAAGAGCTCAATTATGATCTTTCTTAATTACGAGCCACTAATTCAGCATCAGTTTCATTGCTTAACACATGCCAAAAAAAGATCTATGATCATGTTATGGAATCAATTTCTACAAATCAACAAACTCTTATTTTTGTTTACGGACATGGTGGAACAGGGAAAACTTTCTTATGGCATTCACTTATTAATCGTATTAGATCAGAAGGGCTAATTGTTCTTGTTGTTGCATCATCAGGGATTGCATCTATTCTACTGCCTGGTGGCCGTACAACTCACTCAAGATTTAAGATTCCTCTTGCTATAAATGAAAACTCAACATGTGAAATCAAGAAAAATACTCATCTTCCAAGATTAATTGAGATGACAACACTTATTGTGTGGGACGAAGCTCCAATGAATAATCGATACTGTTTTGAAGCATTGGACAGATCATTGCGTGATATATTAGCACAAACTAATAGCTCCAACCATAATCAACCTTTCGGCGGAAAATTGATTTTACTTGGTGGAGATTACCATCAAATTCTCCCTGTTATCCCAGGAGGAACAAAAGAATATATTATTAATGCTTCTTTGAGTAGTTCTCCACTCTGGCCAAAATTCTCTCTGTTATCCCTGGAGGAACAAAATCATGTTGCTTAAACAGAATATGAGATTGTCAATTGATGG
Source organism: Salix caprea (assembly GCA_964035475.1). Classification (NCBI taxonomy): domain Eukaryota; kingdom Viridiplantae; phylum Streptophyta; class Magnoliopsida; order Malpighiales; family Salicaceae; genus Salix; species Salix caprea. The sequence continues at coordinate 26,448,064 of OZ037743.1, read as the reverse complement.
TCTAAATCCTGATGAAATCGAAGAAATTAGCGCTTTTGCTGAATGGATTCTTAAGATTGGTGACGGGGAACTTTCTGATATGCCTTTTTTTGATGACCTTGATGAATCTTTGATTAAAATTCCAAATGGTTTACAACTGCATTCTTCGGGTGACCCAATTGCAGCTATGGTTTCAGCTATTTACCCAAGCATTGAACTGCCTAATCTTAAACCATCTTATTTTAAAAGAAAGGGCTATCGTCACACCAAAGAACATCACCGTCACTGAAATCAATAATTTTATACTTGGAGTTACACATGGTCCTCAACGCATATATCTTAGCAATGATTCTATTGATGCATCTTCCAGTGATGACGATAATATAAACTTATTATATCCATTTGAGTTTATAAACCAGCTTGAGTTTAGTGGTGTTCCTTCGCACATTCTTGCTTTAAAAATTGGGGCACCAATAATGTTGCTTAGGAATCTTAGCCCATTGATTGGCTTATTTAATGGAACACGACTTATCATAATGCAACTTGCTGATAAAGTTATTGAAGCTCAAATAATAACAGGCTCTAAAATTAGTGACCGAGTCTTTCTCCCAAGAATTGTCTTCCCAATTAATGATAAAAAATGCCCATTCACAATCAAACGAAGACAATTCCCGATAAGATTATGTTATGCTATGACAATCAATAAAAGCCAAGGACAATCATTAAAATTCGTTGGTATTTTCTTGAAAGAGCAAGTCTTTACACATGGTCAGTTATATGTTGCACTCTCAAGGGTTACATCCAAAAAAGGTTTGAAAATCATTTCATATGACCAAGAAGGAAAACAACTTGATTACGCTAAAAATATTGTTTACAAAGATGTCCTCAATTCATTACCAAAAGGTCTTCTTCCCATTCACAATTATTTCTTCAGACTTACATTCTAACTTAAATTTTTTCATACGCATCCTTCTTATTTTTTACAAGCTATTTTTTTTTTTATGAAATGTGCATATCATATGCTTTCCATATTGTTATCACCATCCATATCAACTTATTATGCTTTTATTATGCAGCTTGATGGCAATTCCTTTGAAAAATATCAAGAAGTATCTCTTTTATCCATTGATACAAGCAAGGGTTTGCCGCGTTTGGACGCCACTGCATAATGGGCAAACAAGTAGCTTCAATTGTCTCTTAGTTGACCATCAGGTTTTCAAACTTCAATTCTCTCAATAATTTATACCCTTCTATACTTAAATGTCATTAGTCAATTTCAACATCTTATTTACTTTTGCCTTCATATTATTTAGAGCTTAAAGCTATTAATTTATGTGCATGTATATTTCTTTCTTATATTGCGATTTTCCAAAAGATTTAATCTGTCCTCTTAATTTATTTTCATAAATGAATTACATTAAATGCACTACCATTAAATATCATTACATGAGTTATATAGCTATCCATCTTTTATCTTATTAGCATTTGAGCATTTCAACAACATCATCTTCATAATTTTTATATTATTTTCTTTCGCTTTGTACATGATAGGGTGGAGCCATACAAGGTTCATCCAAAGCAAGAGATGCAGTTTTTTTCACTCTTAAGATAATTGAAGGTTGTTATGTTGAAATAAAAGACATCTAACACCTATGAAAATCGAGGTGCTAATATTGTGGTTGATCATGAAGCAATCATCGACTTAAAATCTGATACCAAGATTAAACATCTTGATTCTGTTAATCATGATGTACCACGTTACCATTTCCACCTGATTGACTTTGCACATGTTTTGACCAAAGGCAAGGGATCAAGGGTTCTTACAGGTCTGGTAAAAAAAATCCAAATTATTAGAATTAAACACCTAATACATTATTTAATTAATCTTGCGATTATTTCAGATGTTCTTGGCAGGCTTAAAGCAATCCAACCAATGGAGAAGATATTGGTTCAAGGTCACAGACTTGAGGATAAAAGAGAGTTCATCATTGAAAATATTAGGTAATTCCACTACTGAATCTACATCTCATAGCTATGTTTTCCAATGTTATCTCTAACAAATCCAATATTTAAACAGGGGTGAAGATCTACGGGTTACTTTATGGGGTGACATTGCTCGAAGCTTTGATGATAATATCGTTAATGCACAAGAATCTCCTATTATTGTTGTTTTCGCAGGGTTTCGAGTTACAGAATTTCGGGGTTCGTTGTGTTGTTTTTAATACAATAGTATCATACCATTTTGTCCATTATTATACAATTACTCTTTTTGCTAATTGATATTTTTAACTTCTCTTTCTTTTGCTCACATTCAGGTGCAGCAAATTTGACTGGAACTGCTGCTTCACTCTAGTATTTCAATCCAAATATTCCGGAAGTTTTGCCCTACAAACAATTGTAAATCCTTAATATTCTCAAAATATTTACTTTATGGTTTTTACATAAGCGATCAATTCTTATTATTAACTATATCAACCTTTGTTATATTCAGTTACAATCAAATGCCGCTAGATGTCCATAAACTTCCTCCTTCTTTGAATGCTGTCGTCTCATTAGATCAACAAATAAATGAAAATCGAAAAACAATCAAAGAGATCTTATGCATGGACCCATATCAACATAAGGTTTTATCCCTAATACTTATACATCCTCGTTTAACATTAGTTTTTAACTTCTATTTTAACTTTTCCCTTCATCAATGCAGAATATACGGTTCACCTGCAGAGCATCCATTACTGATTATGATCTCTTTAACGGCTGGTGGTGCAAAACATGCCCAAAATGCACTAAAACACTCTCTGGACCCTCAGACAACCTCAAATGCTTTGAACATGGACCTCCAGACTCTACACCAATTCCATGGTGAAAAAAAATCATCACACACTCTGTTGTTTCATGTCAATTTATTTTACAACAAAATAAATGCAATTATAGTCTTACTCAATTACAAATAACTATTGATCTATTTATGAAGGTTTAAGGTTAACTGCATTGTAACTGATGGCAAAGATGTTACAAGCTTCTTCATATCTGGAAAAACTGCAGACAACTTTTTCAACAGCTCAGCGCATCATTTGGTTTATGACAAAAAATTTACTGATCCTTATGTTGTGCCTCCACAAATGACTGAAGTTTTAAACAAGATGAAAATCTTTCAGCTACGTTTTGGGGCTTATAAATCACTACTCAACAGATGTGACATTTATGTTACAAATGTCTTTGATGAAGGCATACAACAATCTTCAACGGCTCGATCAGAACAATTTGATGTTGGGTCCTCAACCACTCCTGCAACCATGATTATGGAAGACTCATCAATGGTTCAAGCAGACACACTTACTCCAATAACACCACCTGACAACACTCCACCATCTCAACATCAGCAAGCCTTTGTTTTCGATGATACTAATGAAGACATCTACCACCCAAAGGCTAAGAAGGCTTTGGACTTCACTGATCCCAACACAAAAAATCTGTGAGTTTTCTTTTATTGCTTATAGCTTTATATATTCAAAGTTCATACTCTTATTCGTTGCAAAACAATTTCATGCCATTAACTTCCTCGCATCACTTGCACTTCCTGAAGATAAATTTTCTTATACAATAATATTTTCTTTCTCTCTATTCTGCAGTCGTCTCAAGCAAAAAGCAATCATTGTCGACGAAGACGATGAGCCGCCAACAAAAAAAAAAAAGAACACCCTTTCTCCCTCATCAGAGGTTACTTTGAACACCACTTATTTCACAATATTAACCTTCTATTAATATTTTTTTCCTTATATTTTATTTCATTTAATTCATTGCGCTTTTTTTTAATAACACAGGAAGATTAGCAAAAAGCCAAGATTTCGCATTTTGAGGAGGGATTTTCGCATCGTTCTTCACGTCAACATCCCTTTATTTTGCAATAGTACATAAGTTGTATAATTAACGCTCTTTTCTACTCTTTTGTTGCGCACTACATATATTCCAAAAGATGTAACCTATGTTTGCGCAACAAACCCTTTTATGAACTGGACGATAACTTATAAATCCGTACATATTATAAGTTAATCATTATCAATCTAATTATATAGTATTATATACACATAAATGCCCGCGGCACCGCGCGGGCTATGTTGCTAGTATATATATATAGTCTGGAGAGGTAACAGAAAAAGGAAATGGAAAAACTTTTTATGACAATTATTAAAGAACGAATTCGTGCACATAAACTGGTCCACGTCCAGGTTGAACCAGCAGCTAACCCACAAGTTTTCTTTTTTCCTCTTTCAGGATGATGAGGAGAAATTATTGAAGATAACTCATTCAATGGATTTTTTAAGGGGTCCAATCCAATTTTGTTTGTACTAAAAAGCTGAAACTAGTCTGTCAGGTGTCCTCATATAAGCATCTTGATAGTGTTTCTTTTTCTTTCCAGCTAAATTTTCATGTTTTACGTTGGCCTAAGAGTTTTTTCTCTTTTTATATTGCTGTTTAAACTGTATTTTATATTAAAAACAAATAACAGTTGGAAAAACTTCTAAATGATGTTTTTATTTATAAATACATTAAAATGATATTTTTTTTTATTTTTTAAAAATTATTTTTGATATCAACACATCAAATGATCTAAGAACATCAAAAAAAAATTAATTTAAAGTGAGAAATAAAAATTAAAAATTTTCATTTTTTTCAAAAGCGTTTTTCAAACGCATTCCCAAACACCCTCTAGGTGTCTAATTGAGAGAATGGTTTAGGTTGTTTTTAAAAAAAAAATTCATTTAGAAATGTATTAAAATATTTTTTTTATTTTTTAAAAATTATTTTGATATGAACACATGAAAATGATATAAAAACATTAAATTTTACTTTAGAATAAAAAATAAAAATAATTTTTTTAAAAGTTTTATATAAAAAATATTTTAAAAAATAAAAATATAAATTATTTTAATATATTTATATAAATAAAAAATATTTTAAAAAATCCTCACATCTTGCAATCTAGATTGATGATATCTGCTGGCACTGCTTCATATAAGAATTTTCAAGGCGTGAGTATTCTTTCATAGGCTTTCGCTTGTTTTTAAGAAACCTTAAACATGTCTTCTTTTTATCTTTTTATTCTAGGTAGCGGGTGAGTCAGTTTGAATATATTTTTGATATTTTCAAAAAGGTTTATGAAAATCTCAAGGTGGTATGTCATTCGAGGTCCTGTAATAACATTTTTTTATAAAATCATTCTGGTTGTTCTAATTTTAAAAATTAAGTGATTGTGGCTTCATCAGTTATTTTTTTGGATGCGAAGAAATTTTATCTCCCAAAAAATATATTTTATAAGCTCAGATGAGTGAGTAAACTCTCTATTATTTTAAATTCTTACAAAAGGTAAACGTTTGTCATCACACTACACTTCTTGAATATTTTTATCGGTTACTGTTAGACAGCAGTGGTCCTTTTATTTACAATTAACTCGGTTCTTTATAATTTGGACTTTTAAATAAAAGAAAGGAAACATGTTAGATTTTCTTATAATAAGAATTCTGATTTTTATTAAAGTAATTTATTTATTTATTTACCCCTATTTTCTTAGTTTATTTTAAATATCAAAAAATGATAATTAAGATTAAATTGATAAATTATACCTATAAAACTTACACAATTACCGCATCAAATGTTTCTCATCAATAAATCTTTTTTCCTTTTCCTTAATTAAATATTATTAGATCATCTTTTGATTTACATGTCCTATAGTACAAGTTAATCAATTAGTGGGAATATAAATAAGTAAGAAATTAATTAAATAATTTTATTTATATTTTCCTTCCTGAAATAAATAGATAAAATATAGTGTGAAGCTCAAAAAAATATTGTGTGGATAAAAACTCAAAAAAAAGATAAGGGAAATTAGTGGTAAAGAAATGTAAAATAGGAAAATCTTTAATGATTGTTTTATGTTAACCCCCCCAAATTTTTAGTCATTTTTAGATAGTTTTTTTTTTTTTTTTTTACCAAAAACCAATACCACGATGGATTTATATTGTCATTAAACCAATTTTTGGCTTGTAATAATTTTTATTCAAGCAAAATAGGAAACAAGATCCTCTTTAGTTTATCCTCTTTAGTTTAGCCTGCGTTTCAAAAATGTTTTTGAAAAAAATAAAAAAAATATTTTTATTTTAAATTAAATTAAAAAATTCAGTTTTTTTAGATTATTTTCATGTGTTGATGTCAAAAATAATTTTTAAAAAATATAAAAAACTCTATTTTACTGAACAAGGAACCTGGAATGACAGTGATCAAGAATAGGTTTACTTTAACCATATTAAATTAAGAGTATAAATTATTAGTATTGATGGTAAAAAAAAAAAAACATATCTCCATACAAAGCAATTAGCCTCCACTCGCCTGTTCAACGAGTAACGAGAAGGCTTGAACAAGAGGGTTCCCGTGGGTCCAGCCTTCCTCAAAATTGCTGGCTCGGACATGTTGGCATGCAGCATGGTCAAGAATGAGAAGTGGGGGTAACGTTATGGTCAAGTCTTCATTCTTTACATATTAATTAATGAAAGTTAGGTAATTCTATTCAAACAAACTTAATTATTTGCCCAAATATTGTTGGGATTGTACATGAAAGACCTCTTTATGAAGTTAGGGATTTGTTTAAACAAAAAATTTCAACTTGGACTCGTGGAATTTGACTTTGTTGACAGATTTATTAATTTATATGAAATTATGGATATTTTTTTCTATTGAATTTGGCTAAAAGGAGAGACTTCGGTCTTGTTTATTTGGTGGGAATTATTTTTTATTAAAAAAAAATAGTTTTTTCTAGAAAGTAGATTCCTAGAAAATAGATTTTTATATATATATTTGACAGTGTCAAAAAAAATTGAAAAATACTTTTTAGTATTTGGATATTTCATGGAAAATAAGCATGAAAATAAATTTTTAATTTTTTCATGAGGACTAAATGTAATAGTAGCACATAAATGTAGCTTGTAAATCTCATATTGATTTTAGATTAATTGACCAAATAAAACATCAAAATTCATGTTAGCAATTGTTTCTTCAAAGGACAAAAATATTAATGTACATTAGTCGTCACACGATACTTGAAAGAAAGAATATTAGAAAGAAAAAAGTCTAATAACAATAAAATAAAATAAAATAAAATAAAGGTGCAACATACTTGAGAACTTTACAAGGTTTAGATGAAAAGTCCATATCAAACCACCATTAACTTTTCATCTTTGCTTCGCGTAAAGAAAATATTATATATATATATATAGCAAGATGATATAAATATAAGATAGTATGAGTTTGTACAAATTTCAAAATTAAATATAAGGTGTTTTAGAGAATAATATAAATTTTAATTTAGGTTGGATTTCTTATGATATTTTAAAGATAAATAATGTATCATCAAATAATAAATATATTAATAGAAGATGTATAAAAATACTTAATCGTTATTTTTTTGAAAAATCTAATATACTCAGATGAAAAAAAATAAATTTTACGTACTTAATTGAAGTATGTTGGTAATATAATTATCCTTGATTAAGTTATTAAACAATAATAGCAATGTTTATTTAATTTTAGTTTTATTACTATGATTATTTTATCAAATAAATTTATTTTTATTTAGGTTGGGAAAAAATATTTATTTTTTAGGGAAAAATAATTTTTTTTGTAAATAAATATTAAATTAATGAAAAAACTACAAAAACAACATATGAAACTATCATTATAATATAATTAAAGTTGACTAAATAAAAAATTGAAATAGTAAATGAGAAAATGGGCTAGAAAAAAAAAGGCTGAGTCATATATGTCTTAGTGACTATTTGAGAGTATGGTTGAAATTGCTTTTCAAAGTGATTTAATTTTCATTCAGAAATGCATCAAAATGATATTTTTTAAAAAAAAAAATTATTTTTAACATCAACACATTAAAATGATCTATAAACATCAAAAAATTTAATTTAAAACAAAAAAATAAAATAATTTTTTTTCAAAAACACTTTTGAACCCGGTTTAAACACCACATGCACAACTAGTCAATGAAATTATAATAGTTTAAGAATTATATTTTTTTTAAATTATGCCAAAGTGTAAGAGTCTTTTTTCATTGTGCTAATTTGAGGAGAAGAAAAGGAAACACGTGTCAGATCTAGAGTGGCTTAGATAAACAATAACAGCAGTACAGGCTGGTTGGCCGGTGTTAATACCGAAAGCGACCCCCAAACCCATCTTCCCTGAATTGCTGGCATCACCGCTTTTCACAATCACTGTCTTCAATGTCACAAATTCCACGCAACATAAAATCCATGCAATTCCTCCAATATTTAATTATCCAGGGAAATTTTTTATTTCTTCATCAATTATAAATTTATTTCCTATTTGTTTTTGTATCTTTTTAACAAATAATTTTTAATATATTTCTAAACAAAAATTATTTAAAAAAAATATTCACTAGCGAGACAAAATTAAATAAAAATAGACTATTGGAATAAGTGCTTCCCCCCCCCCCCCCCCCCTCTTTTTGTATTTTTATACACTTGAATATATGCACAATAATTGACTAGCTAATCAAATGTTAAAGATTTGGAACAAGTCATTTGCAACGTAAATTAACATAGCTTTTTGGCTTCTACAAATGAAAAGGGAAGGCATTTTTTATTTATTTTATATTTAGAAGCAAAAAGGAAATAATGTAGAAAAATGAAAACCAAAAAAGGAACGAAGGCAGGACACTAACATTAGATGGACAAGCAATACCTTAACAGCATGCCGTCTAATTTTTAGGAGAAAGGGTGGTGCCGCCCATTTGGTGGTGGGTGGCAGGCAAAAGTAGGCCTATGATGATGAGAAGAAAGTGCATATAAATAATATAAGCATACTTTACACACTCATCTACAATTTGAAACTTCTCTTCCCCACATTTGACCTCGAAGTACTTCTTTACTTTTTAGGGGTGTTTGGAAGAGTTTTTGGAAGTACTTTTGATAAAAATTGAAAATTTTTTATTTTAAATTAATTTTTTTTGGAGTTTTTGGATAATTTTGATGTGCTGATGTCAAAAATGATTTTTAAAAAATAAAAAAAAATATTATTTTGATGCATTTCTAAATAAAAAGCACTTTCAAAAGCAACCGCAACCACACTCCCAAACAGACACAGATTATCTTTATAGTCTGGTTAATATTATTTTTAAAAATATTTTTATTTTTTTAAAATGATTTTTTTGACATCAACTATTAAAAATTCTATTACCCATTTGACCATACCGTCAAAGCAATTCATGTGCTATAAAAGTCTTCCTACGTGTAAACTTGACTATTTTTCTGGGCTAGGACTCGGTATAGAAGAAGTCTAGACTTCAATCTAAGTTCAATTTTTTTCTGGGCCTGTGATTGTGTTAGCTGGCTAGCTTACTCATGGGTTGGTCGTACGGTACAGGACTAGCGAGACCCAAAATGGTTATTTTCTTAGAGCCTGTTTGGAGGGTGTTAGGTTGCTTTTGAAAATGTTTTTTATTTAGAAATACATCAAAATGATATTTTTTTAAAAAAAAAATCATTTTTGATATCAGCACATCAAAATAATTTAAAAATATAAAAAAAATCATTTAAAATAAAAAAAAATCATTTTTTTTTTTAAAACAGCAATTAAAATACCGTCCCAAACGGGCACTTAGTGAGTGGTTCGAGAAATTGTCGAATTCAGCTCTATATTGTCCAAGCATGAGGAACAATGAGACTAGCTCATGTTTGTTCTGACACATGAGCCAAGCTTATTTGCAGGAAGTTCTCTAACCAAGCCAGTCTATACGTATAGTCTAGGGAGTTTGAAAATTAAACAGTTAATAAGCTATCTTCTGTTTCTTAGTGACTAATTGGAGGTCTGATTAAAGTTGTTTTTGAAAATATTTTTTTATTTAGAAATGTATCAAAATGATATTTTTTTTATTTTTTTAAAATTATTTTTGACATCAGTACATAAAAATAATTTAAAAACACTTTTTTTTTAATTTAAAATTAAAAATATTTTTTTTCCAAAAACACTTTCCAAATGCATTCTTAAAACACCCCCTTAATGGGCTGGCTCCCCCTTATTAATCTGGACTTGAATCCAGAGGGATGTTAAAGAAAACAAAGGTGCATTTGATTGTACAATTAAAACTTGTTTTTAATTAAAATTAATTTAAATAGAATAATATCAAGAATAATTTTTAAAAACTGAAAAAAAATGTTTTTTTAATATATTTATGAGTAAAAAATATTTTAAAAAACAATTATCATTACTATTCTTTCAAACACTCCTAAAATCTTCACATACACACAAGTTTAGATACCTTGTCTCAACATCGATAAAACAAAAACAAAAAAAAGTCTATTAAAATCAATCTAAAAAGTCAAATAAAAATAAATTAGACAATTATTAGAAGAATTATGCTTCACAAAACTCGACAATTGAGGATAGTAATGAAAACAAACAATATCATTGTTTATTTTTAAAAATAAGTTTGATAATTTTAGCACTTGCTCTTTCCCTTCATTTCCTAAATTCAAACTTTAATATGAGTATTTAGAAAAATCTATTCTTCTGAAATATAAATTATTATATAAAAACATGTTATTAAAATCATTTTTTTATTCACTACTAATTAAGAAGTTGTTTGTTTTTGTGTTTTAAAAAAATAATATTTTTAAGTTATTTTGATATGGTCATATAAAAAACAATATTTTTATAATTAAAAAATATTTTAAAAAGTTACTACAAGTCTACAATTATATATATTGAAATCACGCAAGCAGGTAATCAAGGCCATCGTTCTTGCTATCAGCCCGGATAGATAGATAGCCATAGATAAACTCTCTGTTGAGAAGACAGATACTACGGAATCACTCGCATGGGTACATACAGAACACAATGGAATCAAAACATAACAAGGGTTATTAGTTAAGTTGCAATATATAATTTATATTATTTTTTATTTTTTTTTATGAATTTGAAATTTATATAAATTTTCATTATTTTATACTTGATTTTTATAAAATAGAACGAGGAAGATAAGATTTAAACTTATAATTCTTAATTTAATAAAATTCTAATATTTTATATCAGCTAAAAATTAAAATTATTAAATAAAATTATTAAACATATTTTATATTATTCGTCAGAAAAGAAATAGAAGGAAAGACAGACCGGCACATCACGCGGCTGATTGGGTGCTCTACTTGAGCGTGAGCTGCCACCCTCCTCGTGGACAGATTGAGATCGAAATTAATTTCATTTCACGTGCTTCGATTCTATTTTAATAGGTTAGAGAATAATATAAATTATATTCTGGAATATCAATTTAAATAGCTCTTTTAACTTCGACCTTAGTAAGCAAACCATTTCATTTGATGACAATAAGACGTTTTTTATGTGATTTTATAAAAAAATTACAACTTAAAATCCAGAACCCCACCATGATTCATACAGCTATGAACAGTGAGTTCACCCAAATGCTAATTATTTTTTCTTAGCAGAGCCTTGACATGCTCTAGATCCAATGCCAGTGAATGGCATTCTGGAAAATGCTCTCCTGTCATTTCATTAACCAAAGTAAAAAACCATTTCATCATACAAGTGTAGGACAAGTACAAATACAATCATCTAGAGTAAATGACTGGAGTTCATAGATAGTAGTATAGTTTTGAATTGTTTCTGTTTAAAAAGGGTTAAATAAGCTAACAAGCTTGCAACTCAGCTAGCATCCATGTCCTCTCAAGGTGTTTCTGTGGTAAAAAAAAACAAATACTGAACACCCATTTCACTTTAATAAACTCTTTCTCATGGACAATTACAAACCTATAGAATCTACTCGTGACAATATGGGGTTACCATCAAACTTGAACTCATTAGTGAGTTGGAAACACCCTAACATCATCCAAGATAGGGCCACACATATGACCAAAATCGTTCATCTTGCTGTGGTAGTAAGAGCTGTAAAATGTAATCCTTGTCCTGTCTGAAATTGCCTGGAACCTTAAACTTGCAGTCTTGGATCCACCCTTTCCCTGAGAAACATAGCCTGCCTTGACAGTTTCCTTGGCAGCAAATGCCTCGACCATCATAGATCCATGGCAAGCATTCCTTGCATCTCCAATTGTAAATGTGAGGTTATAGAATCTGTTAGGAACTGTCCTAATTACTTGTGCTACAGCACTCTCTCTTCCTGCTACCATCTCAATCGCGGCAAATCCTGAGGGAACAAAGAAGTGGTTGCTGTCAATGTATTTTACAGGTTTGAGAGATTCAACGATCCAGCCTGGGAGTGGTGAAATCAGATCCTGTTGCTTGGCAGGGATCAAGATTCCAGTTGAGAAGTTCTTGAAGACATGCGGACCAACTTCAAAGCCACCGTTTTTTACCAGGTTGCCTGTATAAAGAGAGAGCATGTATAAAACAACAAATGACTTCAGCAAATTCTAAGAATCCTGAAAAAGCTAGGATCTTACCAGTAGTACGCTTGAGAGGAGGCAGCTCCTTGATTGCAACAGCATCCAACAGAGGTCCGCAGGAGGAATCCTCCTGAACGCCAAGGTTATGAAATGTGAGCTTGACAGCTTTGGAAGTAGCTTTCCAGGCCAAGGAATACGTGTCGCCTCCATCACTGCTATACAAGGTCTGGAGAGGGAGGTCGCTTGACTGGCCAGGGACGGAGACCCTTAGCACTTCATCCTGAGCACAGGTTCTGGTGGCTCCGAACGTGAGTGCATAGACCGAGCCTGGTTTGACAGCAAGAATCTGAGAGAGAGAGGCCTCATTTCCCAGCCTCACTGCATGGACCCCGCGAGGTATGGCCAGGAAGAATCCCCCGGGTTGTGGCCCACCTGAGACATACTCTACCAAGCCATTGATTTCCCATTTTGGGAGGGAGTATTTTCCTATGATCACTGTTTTCTTGAGGTTTGATTTTGCTGGTGCCTCTTCAAAATTCCCATTTTCAACAAGCCCTGCAAAATATTTCCAAATCTCATAAGGTCATGTATGATCATCCAGATCAGATGAGCTGCAAAAATATCTCACATAAACTATAATATTAAAATGGCTTCTGCTTACCATCAAGAGGTGGAGGTGGAATGGCAGCATAAGCTAAGCCATGGCAAAATGAGAAAAGGAGAGCAGAGCAAAGAGAGAGGAACAAAGCCATTGTAAGTATCTTGCTTTTCAGGAAGTACCAAGAAGTGGCTCCCTAAATAGAGAAGGAGAAGCTCTGATGTGGGTCAGAAAAATGCCAAAAATCTACTTATATAATACAAAAAGAAAAAAAAGAATCTGGGATGCTTCGAAGAAGGTAATAATATCAGAAAACAGCCCATGTTAGAGTGGCACCAAATTAGCCGTGCGATGTGTCGGGCTGTCCCTCTATTTTCAAAATCGAGGTCCCAAGTTTCCATGTACCTTCTGGTTCATGTGGTTGGACCCAGTAGGATCCTGCATTGGTTGCCGTGATTTGCTCTCTTTCAGGACTTCTTAGATTCGTTAAATGCTTACACGAGCCGGTGATTATGCAAGTTCGATGCTTGATTTTGTAATAAGATAATTATCCAAAGAAGTACTAGAGTTTCGTACATCTTTAACTTGAATTGATCTTGCATTTGCTCTCAAGCATCTATAATTTGTGTTGGTGGGCATCGTAGTAAAGATGCCTGGCTTGATTATTTCACGGAAACAGAAGGGTATGTGTGAAATTCTGAAGGCACCATTGTCTATTGCATCTCTTGGGATTTGCTCGTTTTCAAAACCTTGTTTTTTTTTTCAAAAACAAAACAATAATAATTGTTTTTATATTGTTTTGATGGGTTGGTATTGATGTTCTTTTTTTAAAAATAAAAAATATATTATTTTAATATAATTTTTATCAAATAAATATTTTAAAAAATAACTGCTATCTCTCAGATCAACATAATTTCTATTATCCACCTAAAATGTTATAAAACCTAGTTTGGCCAAGTGGATCAACTAGGACAACCTTGTTCAAACCAATTGAAAAAGAATATCAATAATTTAGAGTTAACTAGGTTATTCTAGTGATCAACCTGTGACCTTATAATTTATTTATTTATTTAAATTAACTCATCATGATTTTTAGTTATATTGATATTTGTGTAACTCTATAAAAATTTAAAATTATATGAGTAGACGTAGAATTAAATTTAGAATCCAAACCAATTAACTAAAAGTATAACCTTAACTTACACAACTTTCTTAATTGAGACATATATAAAGGGTGTATGTCTGTATGAGAGTGTAGTTGCAGATATTTTTCACTTAGAAATGTATTAAACTAATATATTTTTTAATTTTTTAAAAATCATTTTTAACATCAAAATAATATCAAAATATTAATAAATTTTCATTTAAAACAAAAAAAATCTGTTTTTTTCTTACAACTTTTGAATTGCTTCCCAAATAAACTCGTACAAGAAAACTACATCAAACACTCCTTCCTCCACATGATAATTTGACTTTTTAAAATAAATTATTTTTTAAAAAAATTTAATATTATTTTGAGTTTTTTTTTAATACAAATTAAACTAAGTGAACTCCTATAAAACATCAACCATCCCTGAATCGAGTGCTGTATCTAGTTTAATAACTTTGACCTAAACATTATGTCATGTCCACTCTAGAAATGACTCTGTCATGTCTCAACTCACAAGGGCATCATGCGTGCTCCAGAGATCTGTAATGGATCAGTCTACTACCAATCCTAACTCCCCAGCTGAGGCAGAAAAACAGATTTGGATTTTGTGAATCTTCTTAAAAGTTTTTCTGGGCCATGCTCAGTGTTTCTCTAAACTGGGGGTGGAAGCAAAAGAAAGGATTTAGGAAAGATATTTGTTATGAGAAAACAACTTTTATTTCTTTCATTGGAAAAGAAGATAAGGGAAATGAGAAGAAATAGAAATAAGTTGGATTTTTAGATTTCATTTATATAATTAATCCCTTATAGGTCTCGTGAATTGTTTTTGGAATAATCTCCTTATCTATTAACAAGAATTAATTAAAAATCCCATATGATTTTTAGTTGCTGTCCTCCTTTCTCTCTCCTTTGAACTTCCAGTGAGGGAGCTTCTTTCTTTCTGTCAAAGAGGACAAATTCAAACTTAAACTGCGATCTCGTATTGGTGTGGTTGCGAGATGTCAAAATCTGGGCCCCTTTGTCTAGCTTCCAACGTTGGAGGGGGAAAATTGAGAAAACCCAAGTAAAATCTGTTGTCCGAAAGCAAGTTCTTTCCCTGTCTCATTCACATTTATCACATTTCCTTTCTGGGTTTGCCTTAATTTATGATTTGTTACTGAACTATACAGTGTGAAAATGTAGATATGAGAAGTACTATGTTGGAGGAGATGATGAAGAAAGAAAAGCTAATTACACTGACATGGTAAAGCCTTAAACTTTTTTCTTTTTTTGGCGCTTTTAAAAACTAGTGGCTCTAGTCAATTATGATTTTTTTTCAGGAGTTATTGGTAAATGATTTGTTCAAGGAGAACTTTGTCGCAATGATGATTTTTGCGCTTCACACCCCGCCATCTCATGGGTTGGAGAGACAACGATGCGCGGTGAAAATAGAGGTGTATTTTATAGCTGTAAAGTTACGACTATAATTATAAGGAGTCACCACCTAATATCAAGGTCACTAGGAACCTATTGGTCTGCGAGAGTCTGAATAAGATGACTTGTTGTGCAAGGAAAAGACGCATCACCCCAGTGCACCTTACCTAAGGTAGGCTGCATTGTTACTTGATTGTTTCTCTAAGTTAAAATTTTTACACTGCATTTTTGAAAATCATTTTTTTTTGTCTACTGGTGTGCTTTACAATGTAATTTTACGCCGCAGTTAAAAACTTTTTTGTTAACTACGAATGTACTTTACAATGTAAATTTATATCCTAATAGATAAAACAAAAATAATTCTAATTATTTTTTATATTTTGACCAAATTCCAACGGATAATCGTAAACCAGTTACGATATTCAATTTTCGTTTTAAGACATGAGAA
This sequence comes from Salix caprea, assembly GCA_964035475.1. Lineage (NCBI taxonomy): Eukaryota > Viridiplantae > Streptophyta > Magnoliopsida > Malpighiales > Salicaceae > Salix > Salix caprea. The sequence goes on along the minus strand of OZ037743.1, from coordinate 26,432,039 downwards.
AGATGCAATATATTTTTTTTACAAAAAAATATGATGAAAAAAAACTTGAGATCTGACCGTATGCATGAAAACAATACCTTTTTATGTTTTTGAAATTTTTGTATTTTTATATTTTTTTTCATTTTTTTTAAATAAAAAAAATATGTGGAATGATTGTCCAACCCTGATGGGTCGGACTGACAACCCACTCTGCATGGGCTGAGCCTCTAGTCCAAGCAAAGTTGTTAATTCCGTGCCGTTCCGGCCGGAACATGCCATGCCAGTAAGAAAACCGGGATGAAACGACGTCGTTTTTGCCCTGGTTTTCATTCCGGCCCGTCCCAGAAATTCCGGCCAAATTCTGGCCGGAATGTCCCGGTTCTGTTCCGGGATCAAAATAAAAAAAATCAGAAACAGAAAAGAAAAGAAGAACTCAACCCATAAATTATATATTAGTACAAATAAAAAATCAAAATCAAGAGATAAAGCAGCGTTGTTCAGCGTTGTTCTCTTGACGCAGCGTTGTTTGGGGGGATTTTTTGGTTTATGAAGAAGAAGAACTTTGAAAAAGAGAGAGAGAATGATGGCAGAGTTTTGATGGGGTTATGGGAGTGAAAGGAAAGAGTAGCTGTAGAGGTGATGGTGGCCATTCTTTTGTATTCCAAGAAAGAGAGGTTGGCTGGGTGTGTTTGGTGTGGAGGGGGCGGCGGCGGCCAGAGAAGAAGAAAGGATAATTAGGTTTTTTTTTTTATTGAAATGAAGGGGACAAAGTTTCAAGAGCTGGGCTAGTAGCGTATTTGGCTAGCATTTTGCCACGCATAACCAATTGTTTTGGGACACGCACCCATGGATTCAACAGAAGAATATAATATTGCATGAGAGATTACTTTACAAACTACTTGCATCTACTGAGCATCTCCTTTTAATTTATATGTTTAATCTCTGTAAAAGATTTGAAGATTTTATTTGTTTCATGTTAATATTATTCTAATAAGAGATTGATTTAAATTCATTTTTTATTTTTTATTTAAAAATAATAATTTTATTGTTGGAATTTTAGAGATGTTTCTAATTTTAAGATTATGTTTGTTTGACTTTGTATTTGTATTGTATAATTTAAAGTTAATTTATCTTGAATTTTAATTATACTTGTTAAATTAATATTTTATTTTTTTCATATATATATATATATATATATATATATATATATATATATATATATATATATATGAACAGTACGACACCGAAACGGCACGCCGGAACGCTCCGAAATCGGAACGTTCCGTTCCAGTCGAAAAACCGGAACGGCGACTGGAACAGTATTGACAACTTTGAGTCCAAGTGGGCTGACAGTCCACCTCTTGTTGACTGGGCCTCCAGTCCAAGTGGGTTGGCAGCCCACCTCCCTTATGCATTTGGGCCGGGCACAAAGCCCATCCCGCTCACCCAAACCCGACCCGCATGAACAGTGGGACGCAAATTACATCCCACACATGCATCGGGTTGAAGGAGACGATGAACAGGGGATTTGTCGAATGTAATGAAAGGCACACCTGTTAGTACCGTTGGGTAGAGGAGGTCGAGATGATGATTCCTGTGGTGGTGGCGTTGTAAATGGTGGTAGGAGGAGGCGTTGGAAGCTGTCGGGTTTATGCTGTTGTGGCTGTCATTTGTCGTTGCTTCTTTGCCGGATCTGAGGAGGGAGAGCTGGACCTTCTTTGTTGGTGCTGAGGAGGAGGAGCTTTTGGTATGGGGAGCTGGTCGGAGGAGTGAGAGAGCCGACGATGCAACTGGTTTTAGAGAGAGAAAGGGCTGTCAAGGGTGGCTGATGAAGGGAGAGAAGAGCAGTCGAGCGACTGGAGGCTGGCTGTCGCTGCTGTCAACTGCCATCGTGGGTGCCGAGGGACTGAGCTGCTAGAGCTGCTGAGGGAGACGATGGGCTGTTGTTGCCAGAGATGAGGAAGATGAAGCTCTCTCCACGCGTAAATTTTCCCCTATTCTCTCTACATAAATTCAGCCCTGTTTTTTTTTTTCTGGCTTTATTTTGGTTTCCCCTCGTTCTTCTACGTAAATTCTCCCCCTCTTTATGTATTTTTTTTGTTTTTTCTCTGGTTTTCTCTCTTCTCTTTTGCGTGAAAATTTTGCTTGTTTTTCTCTTCTCTTTCTGCTTTCGTGCATGGTGCTGCTATTTATATACGATTGATTGGGTTGCTTTTGGCGGTTGCATGCCTGCAGTGTGGCTGTCGGCGGTTGTGCAGTTGGGCTGTCAGCAACGGCGTGGTGGTTGGTCAGCGGGCAGTGCAAGTAAAGGCATGCAGCGGGTCTGCAGTGGTGTGCGCTGCAGCGGGACTGCAGGAGGTGGATTTGCAATTTGGTCCTTGACTTCTGATTTATGTGATTCGACCCTTAATTGACCATTATATTCTCGATGTTTTCAATTTGGCCCTTGACTTCGCATAATTGGCTTGGAAAAAATCAATTCGGTCTCTGAAAATTTCAATCTTCTCAATTGAACCCGAATTAAACTCAAGAATTTGATTTTTCATTGATTAAGCCCTTAATAAAATTAATTTGACCAATTTAAAGTATAATTAAGTCCTTGTACTTAATTAAGTCCTTCAATTGGACCCTAAATTAATTCCCAACATAATTACACTTGAAATTGGTCAACGATTAAATCAAATCGACCCATAAAAATATAATTATGCCGCACGATGTAATTTCTACACAGATTTATCCAATGATAAATTATTTTTGCCTTAAATATGTACTTTCCTCTATTTCTAGGCATAAAAGAGGTACGATAGAGTTCTCGAGAACATCCAAAATTTCCACCTTGATTTTTCTGTCAACGCCGACCTCTTTTATTTTATTTTTGGGTAGATTTTTGGGGAATAACCCAGAAATTGGATTATGACATTGGTTTTGATAAATAGTGCAATAATGTCTTGTGGATTTTCAGGTTAACAAGTACTATGATCTTGTACTGACAAGCTCTTATGAATATGGTTAGGGTGAGTCTTTCCATTTTGCTCTTAGATGAGGACCGAGGAATGATTGCCAACGTGGACTTTTTGAATCATCTATTAGGGATGCAAGTATGGATTTTTTATGGGGTTCCCTTGTTGGAGTGATGATAGATGATGTTTTTATTTATGTATTCATAGGTGGAAGTGGGAGTCTCTTCCTGAGAGCATCAATAGACATGAGCACTTTCTTGCTTTGCCATTAGGTTTGAAGAAAGGACAGAAGGTGATTTCTTAGCATCATTTTTTTGTTGTAATGTGACAAGATTTTGGTGAAATTGGACCATTTTTTAAAAGCTTTCTTACCAAACTATCTAATTCAGGTAAATGAAAAAGGATTAGGGAACTCTTCATTCTTAAAGTTTTAGTATCTTCACTCTCCTGGCTATGCATTTATTAAGAGTAGTGGATCAAAACCTTTCTTCTTTGTGGGATATAGGAATTCATCAGAAATAGTTAGAATAGCTCACTACTATTAGAGGATAATATAAATCATATTTTGGGATTTCACTTAAAAGTTTAAGCTTTTAGGTGAGATGATTTCTTAACATGGTATCAGAGAATGATTGACCACGAGTTCAAAACTTATCATCCTCATTCTATTTGATAAAAAAAAATCAAGCACAAAGTAGTGTGAGACTGTGTGCAAGTTTCAAGCCCAATTTTTTTTTCACTTGAGGGGATATGTTAGAGAATAATATAAATTATATTTCGGGAAAGTTTTTAGTTGAGATGGTTCATTAACAACTACTTGGGCTGTACACCGCAACACCATAACTTCTTTGAATAGCTGCTCCAAGCAGCATCACCATGTTTTCATTATTCACGGTATCTTTAACATGTGATAAGAGTTTAATATCATTGATAGTGCTTGACTTTTTTCCTAGATGAGTAATCGCAGTATTTTGTTCTATTATGTTGATTGGAAATGTAGAAAATTCTGGTACTTTATGCTCTTAATTTTTAATTAATTTAATCAATGGCCATGATTTTAATGAGATTTTGCAGTGGAACATTGATAACAAGGGTAAACAACAATGAATACCAAATATCAAGAGGAGAGGTATGTGATTTCACTATGTTATAAAATGCATATTGACATTACTTATTTATGCAAAGTTTCAAAGTTCCGTAATTTTATAGGATTTTCAAATTGGGAGTTCATTTGAACTTTTCCATATCTGCAACCAGAGAAAGTGTCAGATTATATTTTCAACCATATACTCAAATTTTTCGTTCTTTATTAGGAGTTAAATCGCATGGCAGGAGTGGACAGAAATTGCAACTATGTGAAGGTTGGATAAATTGTAACTCATGGGAAAGTCATTCAGTTTCAATAGTTTCAATTGTGAATCTCTTTTGGGCTAAGATGTTATTCTCATCCTTTTTTTTTTGGTTGATAAATGTTGGTCGATACTTCAATTGCTTTATGTCCTCCAAATCTGCTTTTGACTATGTTGGAGCCCTTCATGCCTCATGTTTTATAACAATGCAGGCTGATTTCATGAAAATGCTCCTTTTTTTTTATTCGAAGAAACCTTACCCCCGGAAAACACATTTTATGGGTCCAGGTGAGCGAGTAAAACTCCGGCTGTTCTAGGCTCATATAAGACCTAGGTGCACGTCCTGACTCGAACTCGAGACCTGTTATATGAATCTCAAACCCCTTTGCCATCACACCATGCCATTTGGAAAATGCCATTTTCTGACAACACCTTTGATGCAATATTTGCTATAGAAGCCACTTGCCATGCACCGGATGCAGAATGTCATACTCCAAACTGAAATGAACTCTCAATGTGACAAGTTATGATATATCCTTCATTGCATTTGCTTCACAATCCTTTTAGGTTATATGGGAGAAGGATGTTGCTGTGGCTTCACCTATACCTTGGTATTTGCCTCTCGACAAAAATCAGTTCTCACTAAGCAGTTTCCGAGTAACAGCTGTTGGAAGATTCATCACTAGGAACATGGTACACGTATTCTGGTGCTTCTTTTAAACCAGAAGTTCTTACAATCATATTGGCTGCTACTTTTTTTTGCTGGCTAAAATATGGAGAGAATGAGATGAGATTTAATGTTGTGAAGATGAATAAGAGCAATCAATTTCTTGTATGTTTTCAAAATCAATCAAATGAAGTTCTGTTCCTAACTCCTTACAAAGTAATCCGTAAGTCACATATTAATTGCTCATTTAGGTCAAAACCTTAAGAGTTCTTGCACCTTGCACCAGATGGTAGTCAAAGAGTTCAGGCTTTCTTGGAGAAAGCAGCAGATGCAGCTGTTGAAGTTGGAAGGTAAATCCTCTCCTAATAGTTTAATATTTAATAATTAAAACGAAATAAAAATATTTATATAATCAAAGAATATGGCATAATTCAACTGAAGCTTTCCAGTGAATGGAAGTTAGAACCAATAGAAAAATTTCAATACATCGATCCATCGGTCAAAAATTTCTCTCTTTTTAAATGTTTTACACTACAGAATAGAAGACTAAGTCAGTCGTATCAAAACCCGCAGCCGCCTTGACTCCACAACTGGCCACCCGGGTAGAGCCTTGAGTCGTCGCTTGACTCCCACAGCCGCCGTTGTGGCCATGGTGGTGGTGGTGGTGGTGGTGGTGGAGATCCTCGGAGTTAGAGGGAGGATGGTAGTACATGCGAGCAGTTTGTGGACAGTGAGAGTAAAATCTTCCAGCAATTCTCACCCCAGCATCTAACAATTCCACGTACTTCCCCATGTCTCTGCAAGAAACTCTCTTCCTCCGTTTTCTCGGAGTGAGGGTGAGGGTGAGGGTGAGAACTTGAAAGAGAGACAGAGAGATCGGCTTTTGAAGATTGTGTGAGCCTCTGTACCTAAGATGTTGTTATTAGACTGCATTTCAAGAAAGAGGAGACTCTCCCTTATATAGGGATCTCTCATTTCTTGCTTTTGACTTTCCTAGGTTCCCTCCCTTTCTTGTTTAGTGTTTTGTTTCTGTTGTTAGTCCTTGTGGAAAGTTATATTGTCATTTTACCCCATATTAATTATGCCCCTCTACTTGTTATTTTATTTTCTTCATGCCCTCTCGTAGATAGAAAAAAAATTGATTGTTTAGAAGTGTTTTTGAAGTTTTTTGTAAAAGTATTTTTTGTTCAGAAATACATTAAAATGATATATTTTTTTAAAAAAATATTTTTGATATTATCACATGAAAATGATCTAAAAACACCAAAATATTTTAGTTTAAAGTAAAATAAATAAAAAATATTTTTGAAACACAATGTTAAATACCTTTTAATGTAGCAATGTATCGGATACAAATAAATATATTTTCTTTTTTCATGAATTAAATTGTACAAGTTGGACGATTGCTTGTATTTTACACACAAGTATCGTAGAAGTGCTCTTGTTTTATTGCTAGAACCTAAAGTTCTTCAAAAATCTAACTATCATTAGCATGCTTCAATGTATATTGCATGTCGCTATAGGTAATTAGGTATCATCGATATGCACTTAACCATATGAAACCATTTTTTTCTTAGGAGATTTATTTTCTTTCACATTTATTTATATTTTGATTTGGACATGAATCCTAAGCTAATATGCTTAATCTATCGGTTCCTAAACTAGTGTCCTAATTGTGTTCCCACCTGTTTTTTTAGGATAAAACAAAACTCATTAATAATTCTTATTTATAAATGCTACTCCACTTTAATCCTCGAATATAGTTACATGGTTAAGGTCATGTTTGATATTGTATTTTAAAAATATTTTTAAAAATATTTGATTTTTTTTAAAATTAATTTTTTGATGTATTTTTAAAAAAGTATTTTCAAAAACAACAATACTCACACTATGATACACACACCGAATGTTTTTTTTGTTTTAAAATTAGAAAATTTTAGAGAGTAATAAGAGAAAAGAGATTGGAAGTGAATAATCATTGTACTTTAAGTTTGAAAAGAAACATTTAAATTGAAATTAAGAAAAGAAACATTTAAATTGAAATTAAGAAAATTAAAAAAAAAAGTTATTTGCAGACTTGGGGAGTACAAAAGAGTGGACCCATGAAGCGTAGTCAAATCTGTACTCCTTCAATTTGAGACTCAGCCTCTCTTTAAAAGGTCAAAGAAATCAATGCATAGCTCTTGGGATTTGACTAGTCTTCATCCCATGGGAGGGGACGTATTCAAAGAGGATACAAGTAATAGGGCCTAATATCAAATATGCAAAGTTAAAGGACCTATAAAGGTAAAGGAGCTTAAAGAGCATAATCTCACGTCCTTTCGGTGTTTTTCCCCACCTGCTATGGGTGGTTCAGGCTTCAGAGTACACATTCTTGACCACGTCAAGCTTTGGCGTTACGCGTTGAATATTCGCATTTGCCACGTGGTTTTGACGGAGTTTTCAACTCTTATGGCCTAGTGGAGGTTGTTTAAATTGTTTTTTATTTAGAAATAAATTAAAATATTTTTTTATTTTTTAAAAATTATTTTTTCAGATTACTGAAATATATATAATTTCTTTTTAAAAAAAATCAAATTTTAACATGTTTAGCTCATTGCTCAAACTATGGATAATTTTCTAACCTTGCTTACTTAAATACTCTAAATTGAATTTGTTTTTTTTCCTGACTTAGTTTGGGAACAACCCACAAAGGAAAAAAGGATTATTAGTGCAAACCAAAAGCCCAATAATAAATGCCGAATATATATATATATATATATATAAAATAGTATTTAAATCAAAGTGGTCGGCTATCTCGATCTCATAGTGGAAGAATAATAAATATAAATATGATCACAAGTAGAAAAACCACAAATCTACACTCAATCACGAGCAGGTCCACTCAAACTCTCTCTTTCCATCCCACTTCATTGTCTTCAACCTGTCTCTCTTTTCAATGACGATTTATTTTTTTTCAAATTTAATATCGCAAAACCAACTTTATAATATATGAATAAACTAATAAATTATTTCCATCCTTTAAATTCATTTATTGGCATGTCCAAAATAAATAAAAAAACATAAGTTCTTATAAAGAATATTTCCCCTTGTACCATGATAAATGGCCTTCGTTTATTTCAAAAAATAAATCGAATTTAGCTTCAACGTACTCTTTTATTTATTTATTTAAAAACTATAATGAATCTTTTATTTCATAGCATGTAATGTTCAAGTCTCGCTCTCACTAAAGATTATTTTACCCTTTATGTATTCAAATCGGCCAAGTTAATCTAGCCCATGAAGTTTGAAACTCTTAGGCCCACCTAAATTCTCAGGCCCATATGTTTTTTTCCAACAGTGCTGGGTGTTGAAAATTAAATCATGATTATTTTTAGTGATCTACTCTCTTCTTCTTTTTCTGTTACATTATTTTATTTTATGGTCATTAAATCTTGATTTTTATTTAGATCAATTAATTTATATACAAAAATATGTTTCAAAAACGCTATTTAAATAACGGTTGTGCATATTCTGAAACACGATTATAATTTTAAATATAAAATTAATATTATTTTTAAAATATAATTATATCAAATTATAAAGTTTTTCAAATATTTTTATAAAACTTTTAACCAGCTGTGTTATTTAAAAAAAAATCTGGAAAACCTGAAAATCAGAATCTGCCGTACCCGTACAGACTAATGAGTAATGGCCATAGCCAAACAGGTTGCTTCCCTTGTTGGCAACTACTGCAACAGCACATGTACAACGAAATTAATTAAGGTAATGTTTTTTGAATTTTAAATTAATTAATCTTAGTATCTGATATTCTAATATTAAAAATAAATTTTAAAAAAGAAATGTATTAGTTAAATACATTTCTAAAATAAAGAATATTTTAAAAAATAATTATTACTAAACACAGTTACACTTAATCTGAATTAGATTTTACTTAGCTCAATATCTTGTATTTGAATCAAAATTTCTGAATCGTGAATCTCTTGATCATGCTAAAATAAAATAAAAATAATAGAAATCATGTAAAATCAATCAAGCCAACATGATCAATGGCAGCAGATAACCCGAGCAAAAGAGAGAGAAACATTAAACAAAGACAGTGACACCCCACCCCACTTCAACAAGAGGTAGCAGGTACGTTAACATAACATTGAAGCCTAAGCAACCCCGTACCCAACCCTCTCATTGTCGGCAGCCAGCAACTAACTTCTTTCCTTTCTTTGTTAGCTGCTAACAAGTAGACTTCTGTTTCTTTTTTAGACAGAGAAAGAAAATGATAGGGGACATGTTCTTGTTGCAAGTTACTTCTAGAGAGAGAAACTGAAAAAAAAAAACGAGAGATAGAGAGGGGGGGTGTACTGTGTTGTGTGTAGAAGAGAGGGGAGTGAAACAAGAAAACGTTTCGACAGTGAGAGTCAATGTTATATTGAATAAGAGAGACTGGGAAAGATTGAAGCTCTCAAGTTCAATCAGTAACTCAAGGAAACACAGAGGAGTGAAACTTTGATCTTCAAAATCTCTCGATTTCACAACACAATTGAAGCTCTCAAGTTCAATCAGTAAATCAAAGAAACAGAGGATCGAAACTTTGATCTTCAAAATCTCTCGATTTCACCACACAATTGAAGCTTTGAAGTTCAATCTCTTCGAAAAAACGAAATCAAGAAGTACCCTTTTTGCTTTCACCAATGTTGGTCCAAGACCGAGTACCAGCAAACCCATATCCAAAATCTCCCAAATCCAAAATCAAACCCACCATCAACCACCACCACGAAGACCTCCACCAGCGCTTCTCAGAGTCAAAGTCTTTAGATTTCTCAACATGGGTATCTGAGAATTTCTACAAAATCATCACAGTCACAGTGCTAATAGCCACTGTCGCCGCCATCTTCTTCCTCCGAAGCTCTGGTGACACTGCCGCTTTTCTCTACCTTCAATCACAAGCACAACCTCTAGACAAAGCCCATCACTTCCCTCGCATAAATTGGAACAATATCCCAGCGATCACTGACAAGTCTTCGCCTTATGCGAATTTCCGGTCAGAGAAATGGATTGTTGTTAGTGTCTCTCATTACCCTTCCGATTCTCTAAAAAAGCTTGTTAGAATTAAAGGTTGGCAATTGCTTGCAATTGGGAATTCAAGGACACCAAATGATTGGTCCTTGAAGGGTGCAATCTTCCTGTCTTTAGAGCAACAGGCGAGTTTAGGGTATCGGGTGTCGGGTTATGTACCTTTTGATTCTTATTTACGGAAGAGTGTGGGGTATTTGTTCGCGATCCAACATGGGGCAAAGAAAATTTTTGATTCTGATGATCGTGGAGAGGTTATTGATGATGATTTAGGAAAGCATTTTGATGTGGAGTTAATAGGGGAGGGGGCTAGGCAGGAGACTATATTGCAATATAGTCATGAGGATGAGAATAGGAGTGTGGTGAATCCTTATGTTCATTTTGGTCAAAGGACAGTTTGGCCTAGAGGGTTACCATTAGAGAATGTGGGTGAAATTGGTCATGAAGAGTTTTACACTGAGATTTTTGGTGGGAAACAGTTTATACAACAAGGGATATCGAATGGATTGCCTGATGTTGATTCTGTGTTTTATTATACTAGGAAAACGAGTTTGGAAGCTTTCGATATTAGGTTTGATGAGCGTGCCCCAAAAGTGGCAATGCCTCAAGGGGTTATGGTGCCAGTTAATTCATTTAATACGATCTACCATTCATCGGCCTTTTGGGGTCTGATGCTACCGGTTTCAGTTAGTACTATGGCTTCTGATGTTTTGAGAGGCTACTGGGGGCAAAGGCTTCTATGGGAGATTGGTGGGTATGTTGTGGTTTATCCGCCTACTGTGCATAGATATGATACAGTTGGGGGGTACCCTTTTTCTGAAGAGAAGGATCTTCATGTTAATGTTGGGAGGCTTGTTAAGTTCTTGGTTGCATGGAGGTCGAGTGAGCATATGCTGTTTGAGAAGATTTTAGAGTTGAGTTTTGCTATGGCAGAGGAGGGGTTTTGGAGTGAGCAGGATGTGAAGTTTACTGCAGCTTGGCTTCAGGATTTGCTTGCTGTTGGGTATCGGCAGCCTAGGATAATGTCATTTGAATTGGATCGGCCACGTGCGACTATCGGTCATGGGGATCGAAAGGAGTTTGTTCCTCGGAAGTTTCCGTCTGTGCATCTTGGAGTGGAGGAAACAGGAACTGTGAATTATGAGATTGCCAATTTAATTCGATGGAGGAAGAATTTTGGGAATGTTGTGCTTATTATGTTTTGCAATGGGCCTGTTGAACGAACTGCCTTGGAATGGAGATTGCTTTATGGGAGAATATTCAAAACTGTGATTATCTTGTCCTGGCAGAAGAATGAGGATCTTGCTGTTGAAGCAGGCCATTTGGATCATATGTACAAGTAAGTTATCTACATGATAGAAATATTTTTTTTGCTTGTTTTTTTACCATAATTGAAATCTAGATTCATATGCAAACTATCACCTTGGATATCTGATTTGAATTCATAGGTTAGATAGAAATACAGAGGCAGGGGAGTTGGTGTGATGGGAAGTTGTGGCACTCTTGTAAAATGAAAGAGGTTTTTTATATTTAAGTCTGAGGTTAAAGCTATGGGTAGCAAGGGTGTATGGAGAGAGTTTTCATGGAATTGGCTTTATTACTTCATTCAGTTCAAGATGTTTTTTTTATTATGTGGGATTGATCTCTCGTAGATTGTGGGATCCATTTAACTTGTGCATTTTGACATTAAAGTTGGAATTTGGATGGCTGTTGGAGTTGCATAAAATAAGGCAGTTAATGTAACATATCTTGTTATGTTTCTTGTCATGTTTCATATTTCATCTCCTCTTTCAAAAACATGTTTAGTGTAATATTGAAATCCTGGAGAGCATATGCAATCCTTTTTGTATTGAGATTCTTTTGGTTGGAGATTATGATCTTGGGAAACATCATACTCTTCAACTTACATTGCTGTTTACTTGTGCCATTCATTAGGAATGAGTTTAATCACCAGGTTCGAACTTGATATGTAAGCTCTGGTCTTCAAGTCAGGACAGAGTATGTCAGAAAACATCCATCCAGATTGCTTGTGCTGATCTCCATTTGTGATGTTTTGAAATGTATGCTTTCTGTTGAAGGACTTGTGTGCTGGAGGAAATGATATATAACCTACAATAGTTTAAGCCAGTTCATTTTCAAATTCTTTGGGCATGAGGCATTGGTGCTTGTGGATAAACCCATTCTAGCATTTGCACATGTTAGACCAGAGCTTGAGTTTTCTTGGAGTCTCCAACCTCCATCTATAACTGTCTATTTCTCGAGGAGGCATTGTTTCCTTTTCTTCCCTCCAATTTGGCTTCGGAGCTATGTTAGTTTGTTTTTGTTGAGGAGTCATTTATTGCAGTTTTAGAAGCAACCTCTGGTTGTTATCTAGTCGATATATTGGTTTCTTAGGCATGCATTTGTTATTGATAACAATGGAATTGGTGTGAAGTCAAATTTTAACTGTTTGCCTTGTCAAGTGGATATCCCATACTTTTCATCCTAACTAATGTCACTTTGTTTACTAATAATACTGTCTAATATTGGTTATAGGCATCTGCCCAAGATATTTGATCGATATAGCAGCGCTGAAGGATTTTTATTCCTTCAGGATGATACTATCCTTAATTACTGGAATCTGCTTCAAGCTGACAAGGCTAAACTATGGATTACTGACAAGGTAACTTCTTTTTCTTAGCCCTCTACTTTTCTGGTCATTGCAGACATAAAGTTGCCTTATTTTACCAATTTTGTTTTTCTCTATGCATTAGGATCATGCACATTAGGTTAACATGCTGGGGCTTTGTTTCTTCTTTCTCACACCATTCACAAAAATCAATCTCTCAATGTCTTTTTTAAACTAGCAGTAACGATCTCAATTGTACAAGATGAAGAGACAATACTGCAGTTGGATAAATAGCGTTCATCATATCTATGTCCATATTTATCGTGATGCTTCATGCTTATTGTGAACAACACATGCGGATCCCCTTCCCCATGTTTCTAACACATCTATGGAATTTAGGTATCCAAGTCCTGGACAACTGTGTCAACCAATCGAAACACAGATTGGTATGCAAAGCAAGCAGAAATGGTAAAAAAAGTTGTCGGCTCAATGCCGGTTCACTTCCAAGTCAATTACAAGGGAGCTATGAAAAGTGACCAGAGCCTTGTGATAGGCAGTTCTGATATATTCTACATTCCTCAGCACTTTGTTACTGACTTTGTAGATCTCGTTGGTTTGGTGGGTGATCTAGATATTCATCAAAAGGTTGCCATACCCATGTTCTTTATGTCAATGGATTCACCTCAGAATTTTGACCCAGTTCTTAGCACGATGGTATATAAGAGGAAGCCACCACCTGATAATTCAACTCTTTATTCTGCTCAAGTACCTGCTGTTCATCCATGGAATGTGTCTAGTGAACAAGATTTCATAAAGCTGATAAGAATAATGGCAGAAGGTGACCCGCTCCTAATGGAGCTGGTTTGAAGATAAAAACATCTTTTAATTCTTACAACTCTGTACCTGATATACCAAATTCTGTTTCTATTCTCTTTGTTTTCAATTTTTTTGTTAAGGGGGAGGGCTCTTTATCTTTTTCCTTAAATTTTTGTAATTCTTCTTTTTTAACAACTCTGTAGATTTACCTTGTATCATTCATTTACTGATGGGGATTCCCTTCAATGGAAAAATGTGTCAGATCTTTTTCTTTGGCTGAAAAATACAAGAGAAGAAGACACTCGTTTCAGTTTCTTTTTCTTAATTTCTTGATTAAGTGTAGCAGTTCTCAAAATCAAGAAACATTTTTCAGTTTCTTCTTCTGCTTCTCTTTCAATGTCTGCATTCCTGCCTTTGGTGCTTTGGGATGTGGTTATTTGTCGAGTTTTATATCTTTGTTTGGATCAAAGTTGTCAGTTATGTTTTGTTTTGTTTGAAATAACTGATAGATATTGTCAGGGTTTTAAAAAAGAAAATAAATCAAAATAGATTTTCTTATTTAAAATTTTCATTTGTTTTGTAAATTCATTTAACTTCTAATTGGAACTTGGGTTTTTTTTATTATTAAACTCTTGGTTTTATTTTTTGAGGTATAGTTAATGAGAGAAGATTTTTGTTCTGCTGACAAAACCCTTGAAAGGGATAGAATTGATTTGCGTTTTGAATGTTCCTGGGAGTTACATTCAAGAGAAAGAACTCGGGAAATCAACATTGTTAGCTGATATTTGCATTCTTTCCAGCAGTACATTTACAATTTACCGATCAATACCTTCAATCTTGTCTTCAACTCAGAATACAACTTCTCGATGTTCTCCGGTGAAGTTTCCCAGTACCCACGTCCATTGGCTTCCAAAAAGGTCTGAACCACCTCCCTAAATGAATCCGCCGCTTTTCAATTTCACGAACACCCTCGTATCCGCTAGTCATCATTCCTTCATAACACTTGGGGTTCAACAATCTGGTCCGTGCATCAAGCCGTACAGTCTCAGCTAGAGTACGTACCTGGAAGAGACAAAATTTGATGTTTTTTAGAACTTATTGATTACCAGATTTGACTATTGATTTCAACCCTTTGGGATTAGAAGAGATTGAAATCGCAGTACTCGCCCGATTGCTAACCTGAGCATTAGCTGTTGTTGTTGAAATAGACAATATTGTTATGTATAGAATATTACAGCTGTACAAACATGATAAATGTATTTGTTGCTTTTTATTATTCTCTGCTACAGGTCAGTAACCAATTCCTGACATGTGGGAATCGGTTACTGCCTTTTGTAGCTCATCTCTGTATAAGTATGCACACAATCATCAATGGAAACTATCTCAGCATATTCAATCCTTTATTCATCTCAGCCCTTACAATCAGCTTTTACATGGTATCAGAGCAGGTTTTCATCACTGCCGATTAATCTTCTTTTGCCAAATCTTTCCACTAAAAAAAAATCATCATAGGACCTCACGTCTAGCAGCACACTCTTCTGATCTTTTCATCACAGCAAAGATCATCTTCTTTTCATCACAGAAACTCACATCCAGCAGCACACTTTACTGCTTTTTTCATCCCAGTAAAATCATCTCATTCTCATCACAGTATCTCTTATCCAGCAGTCCTCTTTTTCTGCTATATTCATCATAATCAAATCCTCTCATACTCATCACAATGACCAACACTGAAACCTCATAAATCGGAAGCTCAATCTCTTATAAAACATTTTTTCTGTTATGTTTCCACACAATTTGACACTTCCATTAAAATTTTTCGAAGTGACAATGGTGGTGAATTTATTTCACTTCGTTCTTTTTTCCAAGAACAAGGTGTAATTTTTCAACATTCTTGTGTTTACACGCCTCAACAAAATAGGGTTGTGGAACGCAAACATCGTCACATTTTACAAGTTGCTCGGGCTTTAAAATTTCAGGCCCATTTACCAACTCTTTTTTGGGGTGAATGTGCTTTAACTGCTGTCCATATTATCAACAGACTCCCCTCTACAGTACTCAATTTTAAAACCCCTTTTGAAATCTTATATTCCAAAATACCTTCTTTTTCTCACCTTCGGGTTTTTGGTTGTTTAGCTTATGCTACAAATGTTCATCCCTCTCATAAATTTGATTTTCGTTCAATACCCTCAATTTTTATTGGTTATCCTACTGGTCAAAAAGCATATAAATTATATAATTTATCTACCAAAAATTTTTTTACAAGTCGTGATGTACATTTTCATGAAAACATTTTTCCATATTTCTCTACCAAACCCAGCCCACCCAATGATTCCGGCCCCATTCCCTCTCTTACCCACGATTTATTTTCCAGCCCGCCCACCCAACAAGAACCCAGCCCACTCCTCTCCAGCCCACACGCCCCCTGCCCACACAACCCCAGCCTACACATTCCCAGCCCACAAGACCCCATCCTACACAATCCCAGCCCACCCATCCACAGCCCACACCATCCCGGCCCAAGCACTTCATCTCTCCCGGTCGTTCCTCCCTCTACTGGTTCATCACCACCGGAAGACCACCATCAACAGCCACCATCACCGGCGCCTCATCATACATATCCACCTCCCATACTCCACACCTATACCCGTCGTCCCAAACATACAAATCCAGCCCCTCCATTACTTCCTCCCCATTCCAGCAACCTCCCTAAAATCACACCACCACCAACCGATCCAATCCTTCGTCGCTCCGGCCGCCACACTACACCACCAACAAAGTTCAATGATTATGTTTGCTCCAATGTTTACTCCCACCAATCAACTCCTTGGACACCAGGTTCTACAAAAGGTACCCGTTATCCCTTGAGCAATTTCATTTCTTACCATCGTTACACACCTGCAAATCACTTTTTTGTTGGTCAGATCAGTACTCTCACTGAGCCCAAGAATTTTTCAGAGGCTGTTCTTTACCCAGAATGGCAAGATGCCATGCAATCCGAACTCACAGCTCTGCAAAACAATGGCACTTGGACAGTCACCCAATTACTATTTGGGAAGAAACCAATCGGGTGCAGATGGGTTTACAAGATTAAACTCAATTCGGATGGATCAGTGGAGGGTTACAAAGCGCGTTTGGTTGCACAAGGATTCACGCAGTTGGAAGGAGTGGATTACCACGAGACTTTTTCGCCCACTGCCAAAATCATCTATGTTCGCTGTCTCCTTGCTTTGACAGCAGCCCGTGGTTGGTCCTTGCACCAGATGGATGTGCACAATGGATTTCTTCATGGGGATTTATCTGAAGAAATTTATATGTCTGTGCCACCAGGGCTTCGGCGACAGGGGGAGAACAATCTAGTTTGTCGCCTTCACAAATCACTCTACGGTTTAAAACAGGCATCTCGGCAATGGTTCGCCAAATTTTCTGAAGCTATGCATTCTCCTGGTTTTGTTCAGTCAAGAGCAGATTATTCGTTGTTTACCAGAAAGCAGGGTATGTCTTTCACCATTCTCTTAATATATGTTGATGATATTTTGATCACTGGAAATGACCCCGTAAACATTGCTGCAACTAAACAATTCCTGCATGAACACTTTCATATTAAAGATCTTGGTGATTTAAAGTATTTTCTTGGAATTGAAGTATCTTCTTCAAAGAATAGAATTTTTGTCTCACAACATAAATATGCGTTAGAAGTTATTGAGGATGCTGGGATGGCAGGTGCTGCCCCTATCAATACTCCTATGGAACAGGGATTAAAGTTATCAGATAAAGGTCCCCTTCTCAAAAATGCAAACCAGTATAGAAGATTGGTGGGTCGTTTGATTTATTTGACTGTGTCAAGACCAGATATATTGTATGCTGTGCATGTTTTGAGTCGTTTTATGCAGCAGCCTAGGAAGCTTCACATGGAAGCAGCTCTTAGAGTTGTGCGATATCTAAAAGGGGCACCAGGCCGGGGGTTATTTTTTTCTTCCAAGAATGATTTGAGGTTGAGAGCCTATTGTGACTCAGACTGGGCAGGATGTCCGCTCACTAGAAGATCTACAACAGGCTATTGTGTTTTTCTTGGACCATCATTGATATCCTGGTGATCGAAGCGTCAGAAAATAGTTTCGCTCTCTTCTGCTGAAGCAGAATACAGAGCAATGACAGGAGCGTGCTGTGAGTTGACATGGTTGCGATGTCTTCTAAAAGACTTGGGAATTTCACATCATGAGTCTGCTTTATTGTATTGTGACAATAAAGCTGCGTTGCACATAGCAGCTAATCCAGTGTTTCATGAAAGAACTAGGCACATTGAAATGGATTGCCATTACATCAGAGACAAAATCCAAGATGGCTCCATCACTACGCGATATGTAGACTCTACTCATCAACTTGCAGATATTTTAACCAAGCCATTAGGAAAAGAATTCTTTGTTCCTATGGTTAGCAAGTTGGGAGTGCAAGATATCCACTCTCCAACTTGAGGGGGAGTGTTGAAATAGGCAATATTGTTATGTATAGAATATTATAGCTGTACAAACATGATAAATGTATTTGTTGCTTTTTATTATTCTCTGCTACAGGTCAGTAACCAATTCCTGACATGTGGGAATCGGTTACCGCCTTTTGTAGCTCATCTCTGTATAAGTATGCACACAATCATCAATGGAAACTATCTCAGCATATTCAATCCTTTATTCATCTCAGCCCTTACAATCAGCTTTTACAGTTGTTGTGTCGAAGATCGAACAAAAAGTCAGATGGGTTATTAGCTGCATAATAGCAGACATTGGGTATATTCCCAATGAGACTGTCAGGATAACAAACACCACTCATTCCCACCTGCTTCCCTGGCATGACTCAAGCGAACCATGTGTGCCAAAATGAAGAACTGTGTCAGCTTTGAAAATTTTCTCCACGAAGGAGAAATAAGCTGCAAACCCATGATGTGGGCTATCTGATTTGGAGAACAATAGTCGCATAGGATCACCCTCATAACCGAAAGTGGGATGGACTCCGATGAAGACATTACCGTACTGTTCTCCATACACCAAGAGATTCTCTCCATCAGAATTCAGATTTCCAGGAGGTTTGCCCCAGTTTTCTTCCAAAGCAGTGGCATACGGAGTAAGGCTTTGGTATTCTCGAACACCCAGTTTGTAAGCATTGTTCAGATTTGGGCTGCTAAATTGAGCCTCTTCATCATGGATTATGCCTTCAATCAGGGCTTCTGAAGTCTCCGGAAGGCCCTCAACATTGTAGCCATCTCTTTTTAGTTCTCTCAGAACTGAGAAGATGGATGAGAAGACATTAAGGTAGGCTGTTGTCCCGACATTTCCCTTGTCTGGAGGAAAATTGAAGACAGTGATTGCTAACTTCTTCTCAGTCTGCATGAGGTAAGGCCCTTGTCATTATGTGACGAAAAAATATATTCAAATTGAGTTCAAGTACTGCTCTATATGAGAATATAGACTGGGAAATGAAAATGTGAATCTTCTGTCACAAAGTAGAGAGAGAGAGAGATGAACTAGAAAAATAGCAGAAGTGGACAGCCTATCCTGATCATCCAATCAGCATCATATTTACATTGTAAGAAGTTTTTTTTTAGTAAGAAGCTCACTGCTAATCAATAATTAATGAACATATGCAATGTGATAACAAAAGTTTACATCAGCAAAGATGCCTTCTAATAGTATATAAATAAATGCACCTATCAGACTCTAATCATTTCCATTATCTCTAATTAAATTTGTCAAAAACAGATCATTTTAGTTATTTTTACTATCAAAGAAATTATCGTTTCACTTCTAAGCAAATGAAATGAGGGTGGGAATGATGCGCTGCTTCATCGTGTTTTAAGCACCATGAAGATTACCTAAGCATTACGAGCTTTCATGCTTCATATATTATTTTCTTATTAACTCGAAAATATGACTCAGTGCTTAAGGATTAGAAAGATATGTAGAATGAAGGGGAAAACCTTTGTTTTCCTTTTCAGTTCATCCCATCTGATTGCCCTTGTGCAGAGCTGCTCCACCCTCTTGTGAAGAGCATGTGCAATTAAATTAAAGTATTTTCTTTTATTAATTCCTAAAGAATTTGAGGTCATATGTGCATGGACAAGTACTGCTTTGAAACATGGTAATGACGAAACTGCCTAGTTTCTGAAAGGGTATTTTTAGTATTTGATTTGGTCCACGAGTCCCTAGTCTTCAGGAAGGCATACATGGCCAGGATTAATTTAGGTTTTTAGTTGCTTGTTTTTCGTTATTTCATGTGCCACGTTATTGTAAACGTGAGCTATTGCTTTGCATTATTGTTATTCCTGTAAGGCTATTTATTAGCCATTTTCTATTCAGTAAAGTAATTCATTTCAATTCAATACATTGCATCTTTGTTCTTATTCTTTACAATTGGTATCAGAGCCAATATCTGGCCTGTGACGAAGAAAAGGAAACAAGAGGCAACATAGTTTTGAGTGACTTCAAACACAAGAGTGAATGAGAGATTGAGTGCTTTTTCAAAGTGAGTGAATTTGAGTG
The DNA here is from genome assembly GCA_964035475.1 of Salix caprea. Classification (NCBI taxonomy): domain Eukaryota; kingdom Viridiplantae; phylum Streptophyta; class Magnoliopsida; order Malpighiales; family Salicaceae; genus Salix; species Salix caprea. The sequence continues at coordinate 26,412,057 of OZ037743.1, read as the reverse complement.
ATTAAACACAGAGTGACAGTGAGTGTGAGTAGTGTGAGTGTTCTCAAAAACATTTAAAAAAAAAGAGGAATTCTTGGAGTTCAACGATGGCAGCAGAATCCAGCAATTTTGCATCACCTTGCATCCCCAAATTTGATGGAGACTACGAGCATTAGAACATGCTGATGGAGAATCTCTTACGTTCCAAAGAATATTGGAATGTAATCGAGACAGGATATGTCGAACCTACATCAGGAGAAATTCTGAATAATGCACAGAAAAAGACACTGGACGAACTAAAGCTGAAGGATTTAAAGGTGAAAAATTACCTTTTTCAGTCCATTGACAAGTCCATTCTGAAGACTATCACTCAAAAGGACACAACAAAGCAACTATAGGATTCCATGAAGATCAAATATCAGGGCAATACAAGGGTTCGGCGTGCTCAACTTCAAATCTTTCGCAGGAACTTTGAAGTGCTGGAAATGAAACAAGGAGAAACTGTCACAAGTTATTTTGGGAGAGTCATATTGGTAGCAAATAACATGCGAAATCTGGGAGAAAGCATACCTGATGAGAAGATAGTAGAAAAAATTCTACGCACACTTACTGAAAAGTATAATTACATAGTGTGCTCCATTGAAGAGTTGAAAGATATCAATAATCTTTCGGTTGATGAGCTGCAGAGCTCACTTCTTGTCCATGAACAGAAGTTCAAAAGGCATGACACAGATGATCATGCCCTGAGAACTTATGATGATAGGTTTAGTGGCAGAGGTCGTGGCAGGAGCAATTTCAGAGGCAGAGGCCGCGGGGACAGAACACAAACATTCAATAGAGACATGGTGGAATGTTTCAAGTGTCACAAGCTTGGACACTATCAATACGAGTGTCCAACTATGACCAAAGCAGCAAATTATGTGGAACTAGATGATGAAGATGAGATGCTACTAATGTCCACAGTGGAGCTAAGTGAAAAGGATGAGATGTTGCTAATGTCTTATATAACATTACATAAAACAACAAGAAATGATGCATGGTTCCTGGATTCAGGATGTTCTAATCATATGTGTGGTTATAAGGTATGTTCTCCTACTTAGATGAGAATTTTCAGCATTCAGTCAAACTTGGAAACAATAGCAGAATGGCAGTAGTAGGCAAAGGCAGAATTAAACTACTGATCAATGGAATTAAGCATGCTGTTAATGATGTTTACTATGTTCCGGAGCTTAAAAACAATTTATTGAGCATAGGTCAACTACAAGAAAAGGGCTTAGCAATTTTAATTAAGAATGAGATTTGTAAGATTTACCATTCTGAGAAAGGTTTGATTATTCAAACCAAGATGAGTGCAAATCGGATGTTCATCCTACTTGCACAGACTCAAGCTACAATGCATGCAGAATCTCAGAATGCAGATAATTGTCTACTCACCAGTTCTCAGAACCCCTCAGTACTATGGCACAGAAGGTTCGGTCACTTAAGCTACAAAGGCTTAAGAACCCTACAGTGGAGAAACATGGTTCATGGATTGCCCACGTTCTCGGCCCCAACAATCACCTGCACAGATTGCCTCATTGGCAAGCAACAGAGAGAAATTATGCCTAAACACAGCAATTGGAGAGCAAATCAAAAACTAGAGTTAATTCATGCAGACATTTGCGGTCCTATTTCTCCAGAATCAAACAGTGGCAAAAGGTATATACTGTGTTTCATTGATGATTTCAGCCGAAATTCATGGGCATTTATCTTAGCTACAAAGTCTGAAGCATTCATCTATTTTAAGAAATTCAAAGCTATGGTTGAAAAAGAAACCCTACTGCAATTGAAGTGTCTAAGAACTGACAGAGGGGGAGAATTTACCTCAAGTGAGTTTACTGAGTTCTGCAGTCAACAGGTTATCAAACGACAATTAACCACGGCGTACACTCCACAGCAAAACGGAGTTGCAGAGAGGAAAAATCGAACAGTGATGAACATGGTCCGATCAATCCTCTCTGGTAAAGGAATTCCGAAACCTTTTTGGCCCGAAGCAGTGAACTGGGCATTCTATGTGCTCAACCGGTGTCCAACTTATGCTTTGACAGATTCCACTCCTCATGAGGCTTGGAGTGGAACCAAACCTTCAGTAACTCATTTCAGGGTCTTCGGGTGCTTAGCCCATGTCCACGTTCCAGATGTGAAACGGACAAAACTTGATGATAAGAGTTTTGTGTGTGTGTTGTTGGGCATGAGTGAAGAGTCTAAGGGATACAGGTTGTTTGATCCTTTAAACAAAAGGATTGTGGTTAGCAAAGACGTGGTCTTTAAGGAAGACAAACAGTGGGACTGGGATGTTGCTTATGAAGAACAAATCTTGACAGATTTGGTTTGGGGTGACAAAGAAGAAAGACGTGAAGATTGTGATGGGGTTCACGGGGAAGAAGGTGATGATCTTGAGGTTGAAAATAATGGAGAAGAAGGAGAAGAAGACGACGGACACAACGGACACAGACATGTTGTCTGTGATAATTTTCAAAATTACGAGATGAATGAAGAAGATGCTGAGCTGAGAGTTGATCCAACGGTGTGTATGCTGCCAGTTGGGAGAGTTGGTGTGCAAAGCAATCCGACGGCTGAGACGCGTCCAGGTGGAAGAAAGGAACTGAGAGATGGGTCTTTAATGACTAATCCAACGGTGGGAATTCAATCTGACAGGGTGCGAGATCAGCCGACATGTGGCGTTCATCCAACGGCACACGCAAGCGGTCAGCCGAGCGGGCAGCGGATGAGTGGACAGGTTTTAAGGCAAGTGACATGTGGCACAGAACCAACGGTGCAGATGACGCCAGGTGGAGCAAACAGGGAGCTGACATGTGGACTTAATCCAACGGTGCCAATGCTGCCAGACCGAACAAGTGGGCAGCAAACACGTGGACTCACACCAACGGCACAAAATCTGGTAGACGAAGAGGATGAGCTGATGACAAGTGGAATGAATCCAACGGCTGGGATGCAATCTGATGGGGAGAGTGGTGGTCTGCTGACAAGTGGAAGAAGAGAAAGGGGTCCTCCAGTGTGGATGCAAGATTATATTACAGGGGAGGATTTTTCTGAATTTGAGTCCAATATGGCATTAATTATGTCTTCTGACCCTATTTATTTTGAAGATGCTGTGAAAATTAAACACTGAAGGCTTGCTATGGACAGTGAAATTAATGCCATAGAGAAGAATAATACCTGGACACTCAACGAATTGCCGGAGGGAGCAAAAAAAATTGGAGTCAAATGGGTCTACAAAACAAAGTATAACGAGCATGGGGATGTTGATAAATACAAGGCAAGGCTAGTTGCCAAAGGGTACTCACAACAACAAGGAATTGACTTTACAAAAGTCTTTGCACCAGTGGCAAGGATGGATACAGTCAGGATGATTATTGCTCTCGCTGCTAAAAAAAACTGGATTGTCTATCAGTTGGATGTCAAATCGGCTTTTCTGCATGGGGAATTGCATGAAGATGTTTACGTTGATCAACCTAAAGGGTATGAAAAGAAGGGCAGCGAACATCTAGTTTACAAGCTGCATAAAGCATTGTATGGGCTCAAACAGGCTCCAAGAGCTTGGTTCAGTCGAATCGAGGGTCATTTTATGAATGAAGGCTTTCTACGGTGTGAAAGTGAGCAGACTTTATTCACAAAGAGAAGCAGGGAAGGAAAGATTATCATTGTAAGTGTTTACGTTGATGATCTTATATTTACTAGTGATGATACAAATATGTTGTCTGAATTCAAAAACTCCATGATGAGGGAGTTTGACATGTCAGATTTGGGAAAGATGAGGTATTTCTTGGGGATCGAAGTATTACAGCATTCAGGCGGTACTTACATATGTCAGAAGAAATATGCACTGGAGGTGTTGAAGAGGTTTGGTATGATGGAATGCAATGCAGTGAAAAATCCAATAATTCCCGGATGTAGAGTCAACAAAGATGAAGGTGGAGCTGAAGTAGATGAAACATACTACAAGCAGTTAGTGGGAAGTCTAATGTATCTCACAGCAACAAGACCAGACATGATGTTTGTTACTTGTCTCATTAGCAGATACATGGCCAAGCCTACGGAACTTCATCTGCAAATAGCAAAAAGGGCACTCAGGTATCTGAGAGGAACAATAAATTTTGGAATTTATTACAAAAAAGGACAAAGTGATGAACTACTCTCATTCACGGATAGTGATTATGCTAGAGATATGGAGGATAGAAAGAGTACAAGTGGATATGTTTTTCTGTTAAGTTCAGGAGCAGTGTCATGGAGTTCGAAGAAACAACCAATAGTGACTCTCTCTACAACTGAAGCAGAATTTGTAGCAGCCGCAATGTGTGTATGTCAAGCTCTTTGGATAAAAAGAGTCTTGAAGGAATTGGGGCACTCAAATAACGAGTGCACAGAAGTGAAATGTGATAACAGCTCAACTATCAAATTGTCCAAGAATCCGGTGATGCATGGACGCAGTAAGCATATCGATGTGAGATATCACTTTCTGCGAAATCTTACTAAAGAAGGTACAATTGCACTAGTTCATTGCGGAAGTCATGATCAGCTGGCAGATATAATGACCAAGCCTTTAAAGCTTGATGCTTTTCTGAAATTAAGAACACTGTTGGGAGTTCAAGAAATTACTGATATAAACTAACTGCATACTGCAGTAAGTTTAAGGGAAGGAATGAAAGGGTCTATTTTTAGTATTTGATTTGGTCCACGAGTCCCTGGTCTTCATGAAGGCATACATGGCCAGGATTAATTTAAGGTTTTTAGTTGCTTGTTTTTTGTTATTTCATGTGCCACGTTATTGTAAACGTGAGCTATTGCTTTGCATTATTGTTATTCCTGTAAGGCTATTTATTAGCCATTTTCTATTCAGTAAAGTAATTCATTTCAATTCAATACATTGCATCTTTGTTCTTATTCTTTACAGTTTCAGCTTGTAAAACATAAGCAATGAAAGATGAACTGTTTGAAGTGTAGTTCTTGAAATATTTCTGTCCATTTCGACTAGAGAAATTGGATGATGATAGAGAAATTGGCGAGTAGATTTTTTTCTTGCAGTGTACGAGGGGCTATGAGCCCTGTAATAGATTCTTCATTTTGAGTGTGTTATCAGTGAAAAGAAGTTGATACTTTTGTTTTTTCAACGGAGGAGCAATAAATATATATTCCCTTCCTTCTAACATACCTTTTGTTAATGTTTTATACTAAAATTGTAAATTCTGTTTAAGTTGATGTTTTTTTTTTTTTGTAATTGGAATAAAATATTTTGTTTTGAAATATTTTGACTCTCCATTTTAAATTGTACTATTTATGTGTGTGTGTATATATATTAATTAAAAAAATAGTTTAAATTCAAAAAAAAATTATTTAGAATTATGAAATTTAAATTTCGACCATAAGTAAAAAAAATAAGAGTTGAATTGATATAACTTGATCAATTTGATAAGTTTAAAGATAACATGAAAAAATAATAAAAATATAGTTTAATTAAAAAAATCAAGTTGATATCTTAAAAAAAATATTGAAACAACGATATATTGAATCAAATCGGGTCAACTTATGTTAATTTTTCAAATGTGTGACATCCGTTATAAGACCATGATAACCTTAAATAAGCAAATCAAATTATAAAGTTCAATTCATAATAAACTTGTGGTTGAATAATGAAAATGAGAAAAAAATAATCTAAAAAAAACACAATAAAATAATTTTTTGAACAAAATTATGAACATGTATAATATTACGAGAATGTCATCATTAATCTCGCAAGGTCATTACATTCTCTAGTTGCTCTGAAATTTTAACATAATATATACACACACACACACACACACACACACACACACCAAGAGACTCCTCGTAAAATTGTATTTCAATCTAACTGTCGGATTAAGAAATGTAATTGATAATGTAAAATTATTTATTATTTAAAAAAATATTATTTGATTGAAACAAAATAAAAAAAACGAAACCGAAACATTTCGACTAGAATTACGACAGAATTTCCAAAATATCAGCGGTGAGTAAAGCAGCTTTCGATAAATCATGGGTTTCCACTCCCTCCTCTCGCCCTTTTCATCATTTTATTCTCTCTTTTTTTACATGGTTATCCCAACCTTACAACTAAGCCGTGAATTTAACATATTAATTCAAGTGAGTTTTTTTTATTATTATTATTTTCTTAAAACATTTAACTCTCCCTTGACTTCTGATTTGCAAGTAATTAAACTTATGATTTGTTTTTCTCTTTATGGGGATTATCATGCCCTCTTTCTATTTTTGTTTTGTCGTCAAATGAGATTGTTCAGACCTTTTAAGAATATTTAAAAGATATTTTTTTATAATATTGACAAACATTAGTGTGAACTGCAGGAAAGCATACTCCATTTTAACATACGATTGTATGAACTGCAGGAAAGCATACTTACTCCATTTGGATTCAACAGGATTTCCGGAAATTGATGATGGCGATGTTCCTTTGGCTGCTCGAAGGCGTCAAAAAGAGATACAATGCTATATGACAAGATATAAATAAAATATCAATTGTTTAGCTCTTTTATTTATTTTTTAAATGGCACCCCCTCCATGAGCTGCTATTTGTAGCAGCTCATGAGAGACGAGGTAAAATTTTGGCCCCACCTTGGGGTCACCTCCTTGGATTTTTTTCATTCTTTTTAGCTATGTTAAAGTTTTTAAACGAAGACCACGTGTATTTGCAATTGTTAAATGGGAAAGAACAATTTAATTAAAAATTAAATTAATTAAATATAATAAAAATTGATTTTTTTATATTTAAATATAATTAAAATTTTAATAATTATAATGTTGGATGGTTTTTTAAAAGCATTTATTTAATTATATAACTTACTCTTATTAATTGTATAATTAATTGCATAATTAAACTACATACAAAATAATTATACTATATTTAAAATAATATAAAAATAAATGGCTCTCCAAAATAGCTTTTACCATTGAAGCACACATCAATAAAAAAGCCATATATACACTATTCAAACATTCATTTTAAAGATTTGGCTCTTCAAAATACCTACTCCAATTGGAGATGCTCTAAGGAAACTATTTCGTCAGAGTTGTTCTGTCCCATTTGCAATGGTCCACTCAAGAACCTTGATTTTTCGAGTTTGACCAGTATCATGTTTGTCAAAATCACTAATTAATTCTTAAAATTTTATGATTTCATGAGCTAATATGTATTTATGTACTAAATTGAATTACAACTTGAAAATTAGTAAAATCATATCTAACTCGTGAAAATTGATAAAATCATTTAAATTGGTAAATTCGATCAAATTTTACGAGTTTACTAAATTTGTGATATGAATTAAGTTAATTTTGAATTTGGTCTTAAAATATTTGCTGATGATTTTTTGAGATCAAATATATCTTTCAAATTATATATTGGATCTAGTTAAAATTTTATAGGAAAATATTAGATACATGAAAATATATTTTAGTAAATTGTTAGATTAAACAAAGTTCATAAATATATTAGTTTATAAAGTCAAAATTACTAGATGAATCTTGTCAAATTTGTCAAACTATACATTGATATATTGTCTTGGACACATATGGAGAAATTTATGAGGTTCTTGTGTACTTACTATCATTTAATAATTTGTCTATATTGGAAAATTTGATTTTGAGATACTTTATTTTTTCATGCTATTGATGGCTTGAATTATATTATTTATCTTTTTTATTTATTTAGATCATTAATTCATTATAATATTATTGATTCTTTTTATCAGATTTTAATATAATATAATTTATTAGCCGGAATTATCAATATATAGTTTAAGAACATATTTATGATTTTACAATCTAATTTTACAATTTGATTTTATATTATATTTTTCATGCCATGTCAAAACAACAATTTTAACAACGTTGGTCTCGAGTGTTGCCAAAGTTGGATGTTCAATTGCTGCCTGTTCAGGTTGCCAGTTTCAGATAATTCCAAAAAATCCTTCGTCAATGGAGGATTTCTGCTTTGCTTTTACCTCAGCAAGTGGTTGTCAGGGAAAGGGATGATGATTGTGAACATGATAAGGGGGGAATCCACATTTTTCATCAGCACTATTTACTTATTTAGAAATTAGAGGCACAAGCAAAGCTTCGGAAATATTTTTTTAAAAAAATATTTTCATTTTTATTTTTATTTTTCATATTTTTAAATATTTTTTATATGCTAATATTAAAAATAATATCTTAAAAGTAAAAATTATATATTTCTTTACTTTACCCTTACTCTCCAATCCAATGTATCTTAATTAAAAAATAAATTTTGTCGTTGCAGGCACCCAATTTCAAGATTACTTGCTATTGGACAGTGAAATGAAAAAATAAAAATTGTGGGCCAAACCCACTTCGACGCGTATCCTAAACTCATCCGAGTTTTACTCAATTTAAAATACTAACTTCTACGCGTATCCTCTCGATTCTTGTAGTTTTTTTTTTTTACAGAAAAATCGATCGGGCTCTTGCTTTAATCTGATTGGTTACTTGAAGAAATAACGTAAAAGGGCACGCCTTTTTTTTCGGATTTTCACAGCACAGGTTGAAATTTTAGCTCCGTGCTTATCTACAAATTTTAAAATAAAGTACTAAAAAATACGGAAAATCAAACTTGTCCGTTTCGTATTAGCATTCAGGTGGAGCGGCAAAATAACTATATAATCCCCTCCCTGCGCACAAACTTGTGCTACTCTTCTCTGTACCCTCTAAGAAAAGAAACCTGTTTCAACCATGAAGCAAAACAATGGCCGATCTGGTATGCCTAGCAGCAGCAACAGCAGTGGCAAGAAGATGAAAGTCGCTGGAAGTAACTGTGAAAGCAACAGCAATGACATACAATTTGGCGCGAATATCCTTAACAATGCCAGTTCTTGTATGTTTCCTGATCGGTTTAGTCCGCCCAACAATGCGATGATCGCGCCCTATTCACCTCCTAATTTCGTTAATCGCCTCTACCAACCGCAGCGTGAGTATATTGCTAAATTATATATGATAGTAGTTTTATTCCTGATTTTCTTTGAAATTCAAAGTTCTTCACTTTTACAGCGATCGATTTGTTGATTATTTAATAATATATATGCTACAAATTGGTTCTTGCAGATCGTGTTAATGGAGATGATGGGAACTACATCGATCCATATTTTCATACCTTTTCACCCGGTATGAGGTTTTGCCCTAAGGATGAAGAGCTGGTTGTGTATTACTTGATGAAAAAGATCAGGAATGAGCCACTGCCAAAGAACCGTATTCATGAGGTCAATATTTACGATTACCATCCTAAAACCCTTGCTGGTTAGTATATTGCTTCCTTGCGTATATTATAATATATAGTTAATTAATGCCTGTTTGTGTATAATATAAGGTTCCATGAATAATCTGTCTGGTGGTCTGTGTATGATCAGAAAAGTATAAGCTATTTCAAGAAGATGCGTGGTATTTTTTCACTACTCGACTCAAAAAGTATCCCAAAGGAAAAATACCTGATCGAGGAGTGCCTGGTGGATTTTGGAAGCCTACTGGAAGTCCAGATTCAATCCCTGCAAAACACAGCAACATTGCAATCGAAAGAAGATCACTAGATTTCTATGAAGGGAAAGGAAACACTGGCAGGAGAACAGAATGGAAGATGCATGAGTACTATCCTAAAACTGATAATGTTTCTTCAACTAATACTGAAGGCATGAGGGTATGGATCAGTTATTCTCTACTCTTAAATATGATTAATCTTTGTTTTTATTGGTTTAATTGTTCCTAATTGACATATTATTTTTCTGCAGTTGAATGATTGTGTTCTATGTAGAATATACCTTAAAGGAGGGAAACAACAGGCAGAAGCTGAGACGACTTGTAACAACAAATCAAGAAACGATGGCAACACTGTAAGCCATGGCTCCGCAGATTCAAGAAATGATGATCACACGTCTTCTGATAATATTAACTCTCAGCAACCAGCCAATCATGGTGCTTATGCTAGTGATACAATTGAAGTTTACGACGAAACCCAATCTTTTTATGATTACATCATGTATCAACGTTGGTATGCTGACAGCAGCAACCAGATTCTGGCATCGATGGATCCAGCAATGTATACACTGTCAGATTCAAGAAATGATGATCACACGTCTTCTGATAATATTAACTCTCAGCAGCCAGCCAATCATGGCGCTTCTGCTAGTGATACAATTGAAGTTTACGACGAAACCCAAGCTTTTTATGATTACAGCATGGATCAACGTTGGTATGCTGACAGCAGCAACCAGAATATTCTGGCATCGATGGATCCAGCAATGTATACACTGCCAGATTCAAGAAATGATGATCACACGTCTTCTGATAATATTAACTCTCAGCAGCCAGCCAACCATGGTGCTTCTGCTAGTGATACAATTGAAGTTTACGACGAAACCCAAGCTTTTTATGATTACAGCATGGATCAACGTTGGTATGCTGACAGCAGCAACCAGATTCTGGCATCGATGGATCCAGCAATGTATGCATTTCCTGATGCAATTGAGGGGACTAGCAGAGGATTTTCACAGAGCGTAGCATTTGCTGGACCAAGTTCTTCTACGCCGTTGACAATGAATGTCGCAGGGATGATCAATGGACCCAGCTTTTCCATGCCCCTGACGATGCATGGCGCAGGATTGAATGGAGCCACCTCTTCCATGCCTCTGACGATGCACGTAGCAGGACTGAATGGAGCCACCTCTTCCATGCATGGCGCAGGATTGAATGGAGCCACCTCCTCCATGCCTCTGACTATGCACGTAGCAGGACTGAATGGAGCCACCTCCTCCATGCATGGCGCAGGATTGAATGGAGCCACCTCCTCCATGCCTCTGACTATGCACGTAGCAGGACTGAATGGAGCCACCTCCTCCATGCATGGCGCAGGATTGAATGGAGCCACCTCCTCCATGCCTCTGACTAACGTAGCAGGACTGAATGGAGCCACCTCTTCCATGCATGGCGCGGGATTGAATGGAGCCACCTCTTCGAAGCCGCCAACCACGCTGCCTGGAAATACCATGGATGCCGATGACCATCTTGTGGAGTTCGGTTCCCTTCTAGATGATGCTTTTAATGATGATAATATAGCAAGGATTCTCGAAATGTTCCAGCAGTAGAATACAAGGATAAACCCATCTCTCAAATAAGTTTTATGTTCGTGAAGAAGAGAGAGAAAATCATGTAATCAAACAATTTTGGATGATTAAGTTGTTGTATTAGACACAAATATTGTTTGTGTTTTAATTTCTTGGTTGACGAATTTTAGAGTATCAAAAAACACTTTTATAATGTTTGTGCTTGTATTAAAAATGAAGTAGAATTAAACCTTGCAGGCAGGCAGCAGCGTAGTGCAAGTATGTTGGCTAGGAAATTAACTGGATTGTCTCATGCAAGCATAGATTTTATCGACGCATAAGAGTTTTTGAAAGAAAAAAAATTAATTGAGATTAAATGTTTTGAGGGATTTTAGATTATTTTTATTAGTTGATATCAAAAATAATTTTTATAAAATAAAAAAATATTATTTTGATTTATCTTTGAATAAAAAACACTTTCAAAAATAACAACACACAATTCCAAATAGGCACTTGAGGTAGCATTGTGAAACCTAAATGCATGAAAAAATCTACTTCATATTTCGACTAATAATTATTAATTAGTGATTGTTTTTTAAAGTATTTCTCGCTTAAAATGCATGAAAAATATATTTTTTTATTTTTTAATAATAGAAAATAATTAAAAATATATATTTTCAAATACAAGCTATCAAACACGTTTTCTACTGTAAAAAACGAACAGCTTCTAAGTGAACATTTTAAACATTAGAGTCGCAAAAGGTGAAATATCAAATTTCAGCTTGCCAATGTCCTACATTTCTTTCGAAACTCTGCGTTTAGAAATTGATTTCGCGTTTCATCCAAAGATGGCGAGCTGCATGCCTCGTTCTTTGCAAAAATTTGATATTTGCGTAGCCCATGTAGGTCGAGTGTCGACCCACAAGAAAGCCCACCATGGACCAGTTAGAATGGTCCATGGACCATCACCATCCCGCACCATGATGTGGTGTCATGCCAAGAAGGTTCCAGTGGGAATGGAAAAGGAAAATAACACTAAAATAAAACTCTTTTTTTTTTGGATAATATGGGAATCACATGACCCGGAAAGCACACTTTGTGGGCCCAGAGCATGCGTAAACCCCCGACTGTCCCAGGCTCTTACAGGTTTGGGATAGGACGCTAGGATGGCTCGAACCTCGCTCCCGTGTATGAGAGCGAGGCCTGTTGCCATCAGGCTGCCCCCTGGGGACTCTAAAATAAAACTCGATATGACAAAAAATTAAAAATCCCTATATAGCAAAGTTATAAAAATTACCATCATCACGAGTCATCATGTATTTACATGTTAAATTAAACTGAACTCCAAAACTAGTAAAATTTGATTTAACTCGTGTAAAATCGATAAGATCGGTCATAAAATTCCTATAGAGTAAAGTTATCAAAATCACGAATTTATTCTAAAAAAATTTATAATTTTTTGAGTCAACATATATTTACATGTTAAATAGAATTAAATTCAAAAAAATAGTTTTATAATTTGATTTTACATCATATTTTTAAAAAAGTGATTTTAACAAACTTGGTCCCACAATGGGAGAGGGAACCAATGATGGCCAAGCGGGTGAGACAATCCATGATACAAGGGTCATGATGCATGTCTGGTAAAGAGAGAGCCCAAGAGGTTCTCCAATGAAATCTCATTTGCTTTTTCAGTCCTTTTTCTGTGCTCGCAAGGATGACAAGCACCAGAAGTGGCCCCACCACCCATGCACGTGCCACTGGTAGAGAAGATGGACAGTGGAGCCATGTCTTTTTTTCTTTATTCTTAAGCACATCCCACCTAGGATTTTCTTTTTCAATATATAAATTATATTTTATAACTTAGTTAAGCTATAATAATATATAGTTCACGAGTTTGAATCTTATTATCTTTATTTTATTTTATAAAAATTAATTATAAGATAATATAAATTTGTACAAGTGTTAAGTTCAAAAAAAATTTATTAAAAAATAATATAAATTTTATTTTAGGGTCTCATGTAACTATTTAAATTTTATAATAAAATAATTACTTAACAATTATATCTACGAAGGATCCTGGCCCTGGTTCTTCTGGAAAATCACGAAGGTCACATATTTCCATCATTATGAGGGTCTCGCACATGAAAATTTGCTTTCAGTAGTGGTTTCTGCATGATGGGAATTTTTATGGTCTGGGCATGAAAACTCGTACGGCTGAAGTTCTTTGGCTCGACTTTGATTAGTATAGAGATAAATTAAATAGTAAGTTAAAAAAAATCAAATTCAAAGCCATGCTGAGATCGAGATTATGATTGTTAGTTTGGTTTTGCTTCGGCTAAAATGACCAAAATATTTTGTATTAATTAAAAAAATGATAAAATAGTATCGTTTTTATTTCAGTTTAAATTTCTGTCCATTCAGGATTTTTCGGCCAAATACCAGCCGAAATATTCTGGTTTCGTTTTTATCAAATAGTGTTTTTTTAAATAACAAATAATTTTACAATATCAATCATATATTTTAATCCAACCGTTAGATTGAGATGAAATTTTACGATGAGTCTCCTGACATATTGAGATATTATATTAAAATTTCAAGGCAATCAAATAATATAATGACCTTATAAAATTAATAATAACATTCTCGTAATTATGTTAAAAAAATTATTTTATTGTGTTTTTAGGACAATCAAATAATGTAATACATAATTAATGATGACTTCTCACTTTTGAAAAGAAGTGTATAAACTTGAGTCCTCGATCTTCGTCTTTTGAAGAAAATACATCCTTTTCATCCCATTGATATCTACAAAATCTTTATCATCATATCTTACAAACATAACATGTTTCGTGTTCCGTGCATTATCTTTTCTGTCCGAAATCATGACACGACACCGTAAAATGGAGAGCATCCATGGATTTCTTTATTTATTTATTTCAAAAGGAACATAAAAAAACTAATATCAAACCGGAATATTTGACCTGCAGAATCGATTTGTCTCCAGGTCATTTACATCTTCCTTTTCTTTTGTGACGAAATCATTGGTGCTGCTAATTATAGCTCTAGAAGTTTAGGCCTTCTTTTATAGTTATGGCAAAAGTTGGGAGGGATACCACTCATGATGCTGCCATGAATCCTCGGGACTTTGCTATGGCATCTTTGCCTGCTCAGTTTTGAGACGGGATAGTGAAGATATATTTTTAAATGTTTTTTTTAAATATTATTTTAATATATTTTTAAACTAAATATAGTTTAAAAAGCAAATTCAATTATACTTTTAAACATACCCTTAATCAAAGCATGAAAAAACAAGACATGACATTGGACCTTCCAAGAAAGCTCAAGCATGCATCCAGCAATAGGGATTGGAAACAATTGAAATCATTTACTGGGCTCCAAAACACACACACACACTATAAGAAATTTAATTGACACAGAATTTCAATGGAAAATACCATACTGTTTATTGATCAGTAGAGGACTATATATATACATTGAAAAACAGAGTGTAACGTTGAAAGAATGAATGTACAATAAATTGAATGATTTGTACAGTTAATGGAAAGATTTCCAACGGCTAGTGAATGCTGAATAAGGAAACAATGGCTTGAATGTTGCTGATGAATATTGCTGAGAATGAGTTGAAGATTGTCAAACTGATTTTGTGCAGCTTTCCCCAATACGCCCCCTCAAGATAGGGCTTCCGTCAGTAAGGCCAATCTTGAAACACAAAGCTCCTCCGTCACTGCTTTGCGATAACTTGGGAGCCACTCATCGCAGCTTTCCCCAATACACACACTCTAATCGTGAAATAAATTCTTATACTAAGTTTCTTCAACTATACATAGAACTTTCTTGAAGAACTTCAGGAGACTCCGGCCAGAAATAGAGACAAATTAGAAAATATATTGATATACTTTTTTATTTTAGATTCGAGAAAATCTATTTCTCGTTAAATATTTTTGGTGGGCTCGAGTTAAAAAAGTAAAATCTTAATTGTCTTATATTTTATAATATAAATATATTTTAATTCAAATCTAAAACCTAGAAAACAAATTACAAATTCTTTACTGTCTATCTTATATCATTGTTCGAAGGGAGATAATATAGGGTTAAAAGAAAGTAATGTGATTGAAAATCAGTTGGCCCCTGGATTGCGGTGAAGTGACGCCGCATCGCATGGAAACTTCTCACGTGTCTATCCAAATCCTTGATTCCCGCACAATTCTTGCCTCAATTCAAGGTTCCTAGTTTAGATTTTTATTACGTTCGATTGTGTAGACTGTAGAAAGTTAGTGTAAAACAGCATGCTAGGAGCGTGCATGAGACTCCTTTTGTTTTTATTCTTAATATTTTTTTATTGGTTTTATATAGTTTTGAGGGGTTAATTTTAAAAATAAAATAAAAATTTTAAAAATAAAATAAAAATTTTATTTTAATATATTTTCGAGTTAAAAGCTATTTTTGTAAAAAGTCAATTTTAGGAATCTGCGTGTTCTATGCATTGACCACGGTCATGAGCAAAAGGTTCCAAGGCATCTATTATGTTGTCTTTGCTCTTTTCAAGTAATCTTTGTAAAAGTAGAGATCTCTTAGAAAACTCGTTTTTGTTAATAATATATAATATATGGTTTAGATTATTTATTATTTATTAATGGTAGAGTAGTTTTTTTTTTAATTTTAGTCTGTATATAGTTTTTTATATTTAGATTAAATTAAAAATGTATTTTATATTATTATTGCTATAAAATTCTACCCTTCTTTTGTTAACTCTCTCTCTATATGTTTTGAATTGTTTTAACATTTCTAACTACTGAAATATATGTTTTTTTTTACATTATTGTGTCTTAAAAATACTATTGATTTTTTATTTTATTTTAAATTAGTTTTTTTAGTGTTTTCCCATTATTTATAGTCTAAATAATTTTTAAAAATAAAAATGTATATTATTTTTAAATAAAAAATACTTGGAAAATAATCTTATAATAGACAACCCACAAACGAACGTCACCTTTCAAAGGAATACTTCATTCAATAACTAATGAGTGATAGGTTTGGATTAATGTGCCAATTTATCTTGTATATTTAGTTACTTTTTAAAAAAGGAGAGAGATAATTAGGATTGAACTTGATTCTTGACATGAAATAACGTACTTTTTTTTTTCATATACACGTAATGAATATAAAAATAGGGTAAATACATACAATCATTTTTCATTAAAATATTCTCACATTCATTATTTAAATTAAAATAATGTCGTATTAATTTAAAAAAAAATATTTATGTCATGATTTTTTTAAATAAAATATCATTTATAACTCAAAATATTTTTATAAAAAGAAAGCTAAAATAAAGAAATAACTTTCCTTTTCCCTTCCTAATACCCGAATTAATTAATAAATTTATGAGATTTTACTGTCCCATCCGTTATAATTATTGTTATTGAATTTGGTTTGGTTTAGTAGGTAGACTTGAGACTTGTCTAGCTCGTCTTCTAACCTAGGTATTTTTTTTATTTATTTCTGATTGCCTTTGTTAATTTTTCAATTCCAAACCAGTACTTGTATCAAATGAACCTCCATAATAGATTTAATAGCCATAGTTTTTAATTTTTCAGTTTTAAATTATTTATTTTTATTTTTAGATTGTTTTGATTTGTTGATACTAAAAATAAAAATATATATTATTTTAATATATTTATAAAAAGACACTGTGGATGTGTTATTAAAGATTTTTTTATTTTTTTAGATTGTTTATATTTTTAATATTAAAAATAAGTTTTAGAAAATAAAACAAAATATTAATTTAATATATATATATATATTTAAAAATTACACTTTTTAAAATAATTTCTAACACATTCCCGTACAAGTTCAAGGTATCAAAAGTTCAAAACCCGGAACACAACGACAGTAGCCTTCCCAGACAGGTTATAGAAAATTAGAAACAGAGATAAAAAGAGCGATTTTTCATATATTTTTTTGCAGCTTTCATTCACAGTTCACTGCTCGTCTCTCGTGAAAAACCCTTACGTGAGTGAAGAGAAGAACAGCATTTCTCCTCTCTTTTCAGACCCTTAAATCCCTCTCTTTCTTCTCAGTCTACAACCCAACTGTTACTGTTCTAAGAAAAGAAATAAGAAAATCTAAAACAAGAACTTAGTTCTGTGTACTTTCGTTTCGTTCTCCTCTCACACGTTCCTTTCACTCAGACAGGCCTGGGGTCATTTTCTTGTTGTTTGGTTCTTTGATATATATTGATAAATATGAGTGCATTTGCAGCTCATGTTTTATAGTGCATTCCTAATTTGTTGGGCTCTTCCTTTGTTTCTAAAGCACATTTCTTTGATCACTTCACACTTTGTATTGCTTTGATTCCAAATAAATCTTAAATGGGGCTTTCTTGAATTTTTAAATATTGTTTTGGGGCTTGCATTTCTTGGCCATTTCCGTATGAAACTCCTTTAAATTTTAATCTCCAAGTCCCCATTGAAGGGTTCTTGCTGTGAAGTTTGATTCTTAGATCAAAAGATCAAAACTTTATCATTTATGAGAAATGGGGTTTTAGGATGGTAATGTTCTTGAGGTGGGGGTGACGAAATTTTGAGTTCTTGCATGAACAAGTGTAGCCAAGGAATAAAAGACAAACTCAATAATGACATTTTTATGCTTGGTCTGTCTTTGTCTTGTTGGGTTTTTATCAAAGTCCCAGTTAGTGACTGCTCAGTTGGATGAACAAGCTATACTGTTAGCCATTACCGGAGAGCTTGGAGTCCCTGGGTGGGGTGCCAACAACACAAATTACTGCAACTGGGCTGGCATTAGTTGTGGCTTGAATCATTCGATGGTTGAAGGGCTTGATCTTTCAAGGCTTGGCCTTAGAGGTAACGTGACTCTGATCTCTGAGCTCAAAGCATTGAAGCAGCTTGATCTTTCTAGCAATGGTTTTCATGGTGAAATCCCTTCATCTCTTGGGAATTTGTCTCAGCTTGAATTTCTTGATTTGTCTTTGAACAAGTTTGGAGGTGTGATTCCTATGGAGTTGGGTAGTCTTAGAAACCTCAAGTCATTGAACCTTTCTAACAATATGCTTGTAGGATGGATACCTGATGAGTTTCAGGGTCTAGAAAAGTTGGAGGATTTTCAAATTTCAAGCAATAAGCTGAATGGTTCTATACCATCTTGGATGGGTAATTTGACAAACTTGAGGGTTTTTACCGCATATGAGAATGAATTAGGCGGTGAAATTCCTAATAATCTAGGTTCAGTTTCTGAGTTGAAGGTGTTGAACCTTCATTCGAACATGCTCGAAGGGCCAATACCAAAGAGCATTTTCGCTATGGGGAAGTTGGAAGTCTTGATTCTTACGATGAATCGGTTCAATGGTGAACTTCCTGAATCAGTTGGCAACTGCAGAGGCCTTTCTAATATCCGAATTGGGAACAATTATCTCGTAGGAGCCATCCCTAAGGCAATTGGGAATGTTAGCAGCCTCACGTATTTTGAAGTGGCCAATAACCATATATCTGGTGAGATTGTGTCTGAGTTTGCTCAGTGCTCTAATCTAACCCTCTTAAATTTGGCCTCAAATGGATTTACTGGAGCTATTCCTCCAGAGCTTGGGCAGCTTGTAAATCTGCAGGAATTGATTCTTTCAGGCAACAGTTTGTTTGGAGATATCCCGAAATCAATTCTTGGGTGCAAGAGTCTTAATAAGCTTGATCTTAGCAATAATAGATTCAATGGCACTGTCCCGAATGGTATTTGCAACATGTCAAGATTGCAGTTCTTGCTTCTGGGTCAGAATTCAATCAAAGGTGAGATACCTCACGAGATTGGAAATTGCATGAAGCTTCTTGAGTTGCAAATGGGTAGCAACTACTTGACTGGAAGTATCCCTCCGGAGATTGGTCACATCAGGAATTTACAGATAGCCTTGAATTTGAGCTTCAATCATCTCCGTGGACCGCTCCCCCCTGAATTAGGGAAGCTCGACAAGCTGGTTTCATTGGATGTCTCCAACAATCAACTTTCGGGCACTATCCCACCTTCATTCAAGGGAATGTTAAGTTTGATAGAGGTTGATTTCTCAAACAATCTGTTCAGTGGCCCTGTGCCCCCCTTTGTACCATTTCAAAAGAGTCCAAATTCAAGTTTTTTCGGGAACAAAGGTCTCTGTGGTGAGCCATTGAGTTTGTCATGTGGAAATTCTTATCCTTCTAGTCGGGGGAATTACCATCATAAGGTCTCTTACAGGATTATACTAGCTGTTATTGGTTCTGGTTTGGCGGTATTTTTCTCAGTAACTATAGTTGTTCTGCTGTTTATGCTGAGGGAGAGACAGGAAAAGGCAGCCAAAACTGCTGGAATTGCTGATGACAAAATCAATGACCAGCCAGCAATAATAGCTGGAAATGTCTTTGTTGAAAATCTCAGGCAAGCAATAGATCTTGATGCTGTTGTTAAAGCAACTTTGAAAGATTCAAATAAGCTCAGCAGTGGAACTTTCAGCATGGTATACAAGGCAACTATGCCTTCTGGGATGGTATTGATGGTGAGGAGACTAAAATCCATGGACAGAACCATTATTCATCACCAGAACAAGATGGTAAGGGAGCTTGAAAGACTGAGCAAGCTCTGTCATGATAATCTAGTGCGACCTGTTGGATTTGTAATTTATGAGGACATCGTTCTTTTGCTTCATAATTACTTACCCAATGGGACGTTAGCTCAGCTCCTTCATGAATCAAGCAAGAAATCCGAGTATGAACCTGATTGGCCTACAAGGTTATCCATTGCCATAGGGGCGGCAGAAGGATTGGCTTTTCTCCATCATGTGGCCATAATCCACCTTGACATTTCTTCTTGTAATGTTCTTTTAGATGCTGAGTTTAGGCCCTTGGTTGGGGAAGTGGAGATATCAAAGCTCTTGGATCCATCAAGGGGCACCGCAAGCATCAGTGCAGTTGCAGGGTCTTTTGGTTACATTCCCCCAGGTATGTATGCATGTTTAAACTGAACAATTTGAGGCTTCGTGGCTGCATCAGTGTAATTGGTTTCAGTATTTTCTTATTTCTTTTCTTTATTTTCTTCTCGATGAATGTAAGTTCTCATATCATGTATAAAAACATGGCAGTCTGGCAACCAGTAGCATGCATATAAGAATTCATGGTGAAAAATTATGACAAACAAGAGACGGTGGCTTATTGTAGACAAATTTGTGTCCAAAATATGCAGGAGGTTATTTGCAGTATTCTGAACTGCTTCTCAACCAACCTATGAAATTATTGCTGCAAAAGCACGAAGCATTTATTTTCATACTTGTTTAACAGCCTCTTCAATTGATTTGTTCCTCAACACTCAAAAGTGTATGAGCTCAGCGAACAAGATTTAAATATCCCTTGGTTTCTCACTGTCATTCTACTTTTTCTTTGTTATGCAGAGTATGCATACACAATGCAAGTTACCGCTCCAGGTAATGTTTATAGCTATGGGGTCGTACTGCTTGAAATCCTAACAACTCGGATACCAGTTGACGAGGACTTTGGCGAAGGGGTAGATTTGGTGAAGTGGGTTCATGGTGCTCCAGCTAGGGGAGAGACTCCTGAGCAGATACTTGATGCAAGACTCAGCACTGTTTCCTTTGGTTGGAGGAGAGAGATGCTGGCAGCTCTTAAGGTGGCATTACTCTGCACCGACAGCACACCAGCAAAGCGGCCAAAGATGAAGAAGGTAGTTGAAATGCTTCAAGAAATAAAGCAAGGCTGATGGATCTGCCTTTGGAGCTATCTGATTCTGCATGACCTTTTAAGCAAAGACTGGTTAATGGAACTGTCCACGACACAAAGCTTGTTTTCTGAATATATGATTCGTTTCTGATATGCCTGCCTGGAGGAGAAAGACTCAGATTTTGATATTTCAGTCCCAGCTTGGATTCTGTCCATTTGCTTTTTACCAAATTCAGTTCCAATAATGGCGACCTGTAAACCATACAAGGAGAAAAAAAAAAACAGCTGAAGGGTGTGTGAAAGAGGGTGCTTCATTAAAAAGATCACTGAGTTTTTGTTGCATATTAATCGTACAATTGTGAAATTGAAGTTCTGGTCCTGAAATGTTGGAAATATATGTGAACAGCTTTGATTTTTCTAATGAAATTCCAGCAGAGTTGCAGGTTTCCAAATGTCTCAAGAACATGCACTATCTACCTGAGTTCCCACTCTCCACATCCCTTTCTTCTCTAGACACAAGTCCAACTAAGATAACATTTAGACCTGTACGCGAAATCATAGATTCATTGTAGGATGAAATATCACTAATTTTCAGACAGCCTTTGGCTAATATACAAATATTGTTTCAGCGACAGTGTTGCCACTGAAGCAGAGATAAACAAATAATATGTTACAGTGCCTGAGAACATGCTTCTTATTAAATCATCATGTATCCAAAACAACCATGTGCTCAATAATTTATTAATGGCGAATATTCATCCAGAAAAAGCAACGCATTGGCTTCGAGAAAGTACCAAAGAAAACCACAAACAGTGAAAAAAAAAGCTTGAAGAAAGCAGGGAACTAACGTGCAGCCTCAAGGTAATCTGTGCAAGGAGCTAGCTTCAATGCGACCAGAAAAACACTCACAGCAGGAACCAAAAATATAGATGACAAGGCGTATAGTGAGAAGAAAAAAAGTTACGATCATTTTCATTGATAAGCTCGTTTGAACTGTCTGAACTTTCTCTTCACCTTCATCATGTGATTTGATAAGAATTTGGGATTAAGGAATTTGATTTTTTATATTTTCAGATTCCAGTTCTATGATAATTAATATAATAATCATTAGAGATTAGATGGTCGTTAACTTCAGGATCCGTAAATTTAATTAAGATGCATACAAACTAGCCCGAACAACTCACGTTAATAGAAAATATAAAAAACATATCAGCCTTCTGCGTTAATTAGACCACCTGGCTTATAAACCCAAAAATAGGATGCAAAGCAAACAGAAGGAACAATCCAAGGATATTGATAACAAGTCCAAGGCACTGGAACCAGAAGCCAAAGCAGCACCGAACCACGTAAAGCCAAATAAATCACCACAGGAACAGCGACAAGAACGCACTCATATTCATGCCAAACATTTTTTTGTGTTACTAAATGATAACAATTTTTTATTATAATAAAAATTGAGATGGGAAGTTAAGATAAAATTGTTATTTCTTAGAAGAAAAAAGGTTGAATATTTATTTTAGTTTGAGATTGGGTCCCAGAAATATTAATTATTATGAATCAATAAAATTAAATTTTATTTTTTCAATTTGTTTATTAATTCAACATCAAAACTTATTCTTGTTGGCATGAGTTGTCCATTACAAATATAGAAGAAACTCTTGTCATTATAGGAATATAATCAGTTATGAAAATCGGATCATACATCATACTCTAATATATATATATATATATAAGATTGTTGCCTATTAAGAGTTGTCACTGCCTGTTTTTGAGTTGTAAATATGCCTATATATTTCCTCCAAGAAGGAGAAGAATACAGATAAGAATATACATTCAACATAGTTTGCAGACTCCATTGTTATTCAACAATTCTTAACATTGCAGGAGCTCTATATATAACCAATAAAATAAAAACATCAAACTCAATTTCAAGTTAATTTAACGTTAAATGACTAAATTAAGAATAAAAAGAGTTACGTGACAGAAAAGAAAAGAAAGCATGATATGTGTTATAGCCCATAGTTTTTTTTCTTTCCTCTATTGGATTTATATTTTTTAAAATACTTTTTTCACCTCAAATCGTTTCACATGTTCATAATTTCAAATATTCTTTTACGGTTCATTTAGCATTAATTCTGTGAAGCAGCAATACTACAAACAATCTGTTGATTTGAAAGTAAAAGTATTCAATAAAGAATAAAGAGATCAAACGCTCCATTATAGAATATATAATTTTTGAAGGCTTTTAAGACGTCTTCACATTCAGAAACGAATAAATTCTGAAGAGAGCTGAAGCATCCAACCCCACCTTCTGGCAAAGGCATCGTTATCTCAACATTTAAAAAAGTTCTATAATATTAAATTTAACAGTGTCCATATTATTGCATGAGCTATATATTCAATAACATTTGATTATGCCACTTGAAAATAAAAGTAGACAGATTTCAGTAGAATCCCATTGTTCACCAATCTATACCTAATCCCCTGGTTAGGAAGAGTTTGTCAACATACATTATTACTGTTGCCGAAGCAGCGACATAACTCTGCATTTGAAGTCTTGCCGAGCTCTCTGCGAAAAACAAATAAAGACGGCATTAATAAGACTCGAATCATTCAAACATAAGAGTGCCTGAAGAACAGATGTTTTTATGGTACACCTAGTCAGATAACAAGTGAATTGGAAACAGGTTTCAATCCTCCAAGCATGTTTGCTTGCACATCTTTCAAGAACTTGCGAGATAAAGAATTTCATTAAGCATTTGAAATGGTCCAAAGCACTCACCATCTTCATTTAGCGAATTAAACAGCTGTTCTCTAATAGGAAGGGCATACATCCCTGCAGCAACAGCTTTCCTAATTGTCCACCCATGATGGGGAGCAAGTGCCAGTTCATAAGCCTTCGAAGCAGGGCCTTTCAAAGAACCTCCCCTGACACAGGAATAAAAGGAACTGTTAACCATCTTTTCATCCATGAGCACAGACCATTAATTTCAGATCAAGGCCAATCTGATTAAAATACGCAACTATAGTTTGCTTATTCTGATCAAGAAGTTCAATGGTTGATTGTGTATAAATTAAGGTGGTGAAACGCAGGCATCACCTTCTACACAGTGGAGGTTTATCGAGGCACGCAACTTATAATTAAACCAATCTTGAAGGATCAAAAAGAGTAGACCCTTCAAAATTCTGTCAACTGAAACATAATGCTATATTCTTTGTAAGATTCTAGTGGTACCCTCCTTGATGGAAGTTCAGTTGATTTAAGATCAAATGCTTGTGATAAACTCGCAGAAAAAATCTAAAACTAATCACTGCATACGAGCTAAAGGAAAAATAACAAGAAAAGGAAAATTGACATACAGATATCAGTAAATTAAATTTTTTAAACTACAGTTCCAAAAAGCCAAGACAAACACATCAAAGCCGACAATTATCAAAACTTATAGAAACGCAACAGCCCAAATCGTCAACAATGAGCACAAACCTAATACAACACCTCGCAAGAAATCAAGCATCAAAACAAGTAACTTCTTAACCCAGTTTAACAACTATTATCCTCTAATGAAGACTTGATGATGGCATTCCTTTATTATGCATAAAAAACCGAAGCAGCTCCAAAACCAGAACTTCATCAAGTACTAAAACTTCCGGAAAAATTATCACGTAAACACAACTACTTGAGTTTTAGCCAGTTGGGGATCTTCCGAAACGAGAGGAAAAGGAGTTAAGAAACACCTACTTTGTAACAAGAATCTGCTCAAACAAGATCTTGACCATATCAAGCCCGCGCCTTACTCTCAGAAGATTTCTTGTGTGACTCCCAGATTTTCTCACAGTATTCCCATTTATATCCCTCTCTAACAAACTTTGCAAGGTACCAATCGACTTCGATGCCTCTACAAGATCACGCACCTATTCGATTTTATCATAAAAAAGAGAAGGATCAAGCAATTGTAAATATAGAAAAAAAAAAGAGGAGGGGGTGTCGGTAATGGATACAAATGAATGATTACCTTGGCAACATAATCCAGTTCAGCGAATTTAAAAGCAATGCCTAAGCAACCAAAGAGAGGAGAAACGAGTGAACAAGCATGAGAAAATGATGCCACTTCAACTTCTTGGGCTTGCGAGTTTATTGTAGCTTCTAGTTCTTTAAAGGCTTCTGCGATCTTTCTTAGAGGCTTCTCAGTCTCTAAATCGTCCATTTTCAAGAACCCTTTTCGCCAAGATCTAAAACCTCAAACTTCTCACGACCAATTGATAGGTGAAGTTTGGATTTGTTGATGGTGGTGGTTTGTTCTATTAATTCTGGGCAATGAAGTTCAGGAACGGGAGAATAATATATATAGAAACTATTCAGAAATATACATACCATTTTGATTCCTATAATTTACGCTTTCTCAATACTAATCCTGTACTTATAAAAACGTTTCAATCTGATCCCTATCCGTTAAATAGATAACCGAACCAACATTTTGCTTATTCGGCTTTTGATAGGCCCGGAGACTTGCACTTCCGATCAAATATCCCAAATTATAGGTGGCAAATGCATTGATCACCTTATCTCTTACACCTACATATAAGTTAAAGGTTACATAAAGAGTCATCAACCCTATTATAAGTGTTGACATTTTCTCTACACTACACGTATCTTTTTAAGTTTTTCAAACACGCGTAGCACCACTTTCTAATTTGTCGGAAAAAAAAGGAAGATATTTCTTTGAAAAAATGAGATGTTGACCGACTTGAAAAAATTATGTTTAAACCCACAAAATCTATGATATATAAGATTGCGATAAAATCATAAAACATAAATAAAATAAAAACAAGAATACTATTCTAATGAAAGCAAAGGTATCATGATGTGAAGATATGATGTCTATTAGTTTAATTCAATCAATCAATATATATATATATATATATAAAGCTAAATAAAAAAATGAATGATAATAAAAAAAACATGAGATAACTAGTGTCACTTTTAAATTAGAAATAGATTCTATAGAACACCTAATTCTCCCATGTTTTAGGTGTTATTGCTGATTTAATTCTAGAATAATTAAGTTATCCCTCCACTACTGGCACACGTTGTATCAAGAGGAAGAGTGGTCGGTGATACTTCCAACAAGAACATGATAAAAAGATATTTCTGATTGTAGAAGATATGAAACGCGCTGCTTGAAGTGGACGAACACCTTCCATGCACTGATAACACACGCACCCACAACTTCGATAATTTTTTCCATTTGCCAGCAGGTATTGCCTGGTGGTCAGAAGGCTTTTCTCTTTCTTTTATCTGCCTTGTCAAATATATTTATTTTTTTTATCTCAGGTTCAAGCCCACAGTGCTTTACATGTTCATTAGACTTGTAAGATATTCAATGGATCCGGGAATTTAATTATAGTACGCGCCCGGTTATAATAATAATAATAATAATAATAATAATTTTTTTCCATTTATATCGCGTCGACAATATTTTCTTTACACACTCTAAAATACTAAGCTGCCTCCAAGACCAATGCTATGGTGCAGATGGTAAGATCTTTTCATCAAAACATTAGGTTGAGCCGCCAATTTTGATTTAAGTGATAAGAAGGAATTTCAGTAGATCTTACCCGGAGTCTATCATTTTTTTTTAAATCATATACCTGCATCTAATTAGTTTTATTAGCAAAGAAATCCTTTCTATGCCTGTGTGGATGTATACACATACATTTCTAAGGCGCCATCTTTGATCGTTGCTCCAGTCACCTTCCAGAAATCTTATTCAGACCAAGAATGAAATTGAATTCTGTCACTTAAGTTTTATTTGGATTTAAAAATGACAGCATTGCTGACGAAACCCATGTCCAGGGGAGAAAAAAGAGAGGCACAAAGGCCACTGTCATCAGAACTAAAAATGGCTGTGTTTAGGTATTGGAACATCGCTAAACATTGTCAATGGCCTAAGAACATACCAATGAATTGAAAATGACTTCTCACAAGCTAAAACTGGATTCAGGAATCTTGGAATCTGACAATGAAATTCTGGCGAGTGATGGGATTCATCACCACTGGTGACCCTCCAGTTCGAGGCCATGCTTGAAATTTCCTGTCAGTCTCCTCCCACCATTCCTTGTTTGAAACTGTTCTTGGTGTAGTGCCTGCGTTTAAGGAAAAATGTGGCCTTAAAATCATAGCAATAGAAAGTAACTAAAACTACAAGATGACTAAAAGTTTACCTCCAAATATCTTCTTGTCCGAAACAAGATAGTCACAAATATATGCCACTGCAAATGATCCCACAATAGCAGATACTATGTACGTGGTTGACATGCTCATACTGCAAAGAAAAGAGCTCATTCATATGAGAGGGAAGTCTTAGCACCCCAAATGATACCTCACAATCCATTATTCCAGCTATGAGCCTGGTTCTTATTTTAAGAAAAAATTCAGCCACTAAAATTCAGGCAATTTATAAATCTGCACTTTAGAAAAAGCATCCATGCTGCCTCCAAGGATGGAAGCAGAAAAGGTCACCAATGGACTACTCAAGATATCCCTAACAGAGGTATCTATTCATAATGTGTCCCCATGGCGAGAATAACTGGAAGAAGATTGCAAAAACAATGTTGAGGAATTAGAATAAAAGCACAATTTTCAAGTGTAATATTTCTTTTGAGAATTTTATAGTAAGTCGAAATATCTATACATTTGTGTCCTTGATTCATTTTTATATCTTTTGTTTTTTCAGTAAATTTTTAATATCCTTGACACGAAGTCAACACAGCCCATGAAAAAAAATTCCAGGCTCTGCTGCTGTTTGCTTGTAAACAAACTTGGTCCCATAGAACAAACCTGTCCTATCCATGATTTTGTAGATAGAACAAGCACGTAGCTATTAAAAAATAGAGAGGGGCATGTGTGGCATGACAATTATGTGCTTACTGTAAAAACTAGACTCGTTGGATTCAGTGCAGATCTCACAAATAACACAATACAGTAACACATAGTAGCATCAAGGTTCAATACATCCCTGATGCAAAATCATCTAATGCCAAATGCAGTTCTAACTGTAAAACCAAACTACACTGTAAAACCAAACTACAACCAACCCCATGTCATTGAAAGTGATATCTACAATCCCATAGATAAATGAGAATAACACATCTTGTTGACCATCAACAAATAGGTCAAAAATGTCATCGGTGTAAGACCTACTTTCCTCAGTTCCCATGCAAGGTTGCAGACACCCTATCTATGACTTTTAGCGTTCTTTGGATGCTTAATCTTGCACGTTTCCTTCACCTCTAAGAACCATCATGCCTCTCCAAACCCCACAGAAAAAAAACAAAAGGGAATCCTCTCTCAAACAAAGGGTCACATGGTAATAATGTCAAGAAAAAGAAGCAGCTTATACGGAGCCCAGATGAGGTCCAAATGGAAAGATTGCAATACTAGTTATGTAACAACATCCCATGGGTACATGTTATACCAAGAGAACATAGTATATATAAGTCATACAAAATAACATCATCACACATAATAACACAGCTAGACAGAAATGATTCCAAACATATCAGCTAGTTTAATACTTCCTCATTTTCAATCTAGTTTCTTGACAAAAGAACTAACCAATCCCCTCCATTATCTCCACATCAGAAACATACCATTACAAATACCTACAACAAACGAAAGTAAAACTACCATTTCATGAAGTACAAATCCTCTTTTGCAATTCCTTTTATCCCTTACAGCATTAACATTGAATCTTCAACGCAAAAAAAAATACTAAACTGGAATAAATTCATACATAAGCAAACCTTTTACTTCATTGTAAAAATCAACAAAACCATATCACATATTCTTTAAATCATCCTTCTAAACACATTCTCTCCTATCTTGTCGAGCTAGAATCCAAATCAATAACAGACCCACAATCCAGTTGAATTTTTCGAATTTCACACCAATTCCCTTCCATTTAAGTCCTATTTTCACATAAATTTAACAAATCTCTTCTCGAGCTGACTAAGTACCAGAATGATTTAATTTTTTTACAAGACCCACTTCTTATAAATCTATTTACAGCCAATACAGCAACGATTACAAGACTAAATCAAAACCCAAATGAACCAAGAATCAAACGTTGAGACATTAACCCTTTTTTATGAATAATGGTCCAATTTATTTATTATTTGAATGACCAGCAATGTTATTAGTCATTTCATTTGGAGTCTACAAATAAGTCGCCATTGTTTAAAAGCCACAAAGCAATTGGAAGCGTCTCAGCATGCAATGATTGAAAATTAATGGTGAATGATATCGATGAGCGCATCGTTAGATGCTGCCAATAAGGAGGGAAACTACATTGTCTTGAAAAACATTACCCCAAGTCACCGATACAGTACCTTTAGTTACCAAACAAAGGTTATAATAAAATCAGAGAAATGAAACCCAAAAAGAGAGAGAGAGATAGAGGAACTCACGATGGTGATGGATCTGCCAAAGGCAATTCGGGTCTCCTGTGGTCTGCTTGAAGCTTCTTAAAGAGATGTTGGATGTTTCTTATTTGTTTTTATGTATTTATTGTAAGAGGAAGGGTTTTCTTTTTCTTTTTCAGTTTTTTTCGGAATGGGCTTGGCTTGTATGGGCCATATTAGCAGTTTTATTTTTGTAATTAGTCTGGGCTGGTCTCTACATCGAAATTATTTAAGCCCATCTTACAAATTACTGTTTATCTTCTGTTTTTTTCTTCTACAGTTTATTTAAAACAATAAAAAAGGGATTTCCTATATAGAACAATAGCATACGCACAACAATAAACAGTAATAGAGTTTTTGGTATCTCTATGAATCATAACTGTCAGTTTCACTCAGGTTTACGTTTTGTTTTTTTATTGGTATGCAATATTTTGGTTTTGAAAGTTTTTGGTAAGCCATTTCAAGGTTATAATATTCATATATAATTAATTAATTATATTTTAAAAAAATTAAAAAGCAAAAAAAAAATACAATTTTTATCTTTTATAAAATCAAAGTTAACGCAACAATTTTTATTTTTTATAATATATATTGTTTATTGTTTTGATTTTAGTTCTTATAAGGATAGATTTTTGAATATGGCTCTTGTAATGTCTGCAGCGTTGGAGTTGCTCTAATACCAATACATTTCAGCGCCAAAAAATTCGGAATAAACTGAAATTTAAACCAAAATAAAAATTATCTTAGATTTTTAATTAATACATAACATTTCGACTGAAACGAAACGAAACTAACAACTATGTTATGAATACATCGAAGAACAAGTGTGGGTGATTTCGTTCAATAGGCTCCATATCTCGAAATAGCATACATGATCCCGTGTAGAATTTACTTGCACATCTATCATCATTCAACGATGGACATTTAAGATATTCTACTACCTCCTTAAGAATCCAAGCAGAATCTGAACACTCTTCCAGGACCACTGGAGAAGAAGCAAATGGCAGGCCCCTTCCTCTTACAGTCACTACCAAAAAATATTGAAGTAAAAGAAACAAGAAAGGTAAAGAATGAAAGAATTAAAGGTGACTAAAAGTAACCAGCATGAACCAATCTTGTTCCCATCTCAGACTTGTAAATTTTCTTTAAAAAAATGCGATACACGCGAGCGTGCTGACAAGACATTCTTGCAGCTGTCGGACCTTCGAGCTGATCATCTCTTGATTCTTGACTATACACAGAAAACATGCTTCTCTTACTTCTTTATGATCAACAACCAGCAGCTTTTAGAAAGTTATCAAAGGGGCTTGATGCCGGTAGCCTGAAGAAGTTAGGATGGAGTTGATACTCTGCCCCACACTGCATTTGAACAGTGCCAACTGGTGGTATTTGTGGGCTTGCAGTAATATTTTGTTCAAGGAAAGGATTGCAAACCTGCATAATTTTCAATTCGAAGAGGTGAGGGAATCTCTCAAGCTAATTTGTTCAGCATGCCAACACATTGAAAACTGTTAAGGCTATGCTTTGGAGAAAGTAATGATATTACATTTAGTACAATCATACCATACGCACTTGGATGATACATGCAAATAAATGCATAGGAAAACATAGGAATAAGATATTACCTTCCTTATTTCATCATCATGGTTCTGGAGGGAGACATTCATCAAACTCTCCTGTTTCAACTGGACACTCATCACACGAGACATCTTCTGTTGCTTTCCCATCAGAAGGGTTTCGCAATGATGAGCCATTTCCTTATAAGACACATCAGGTGCAGTTACAGATAATCGTCCAACTTGTTGTGTCGTCTCCAAGACCTGCACACATAAAGCGCCTCTCTGTAATCATGTATTTTTTTTCCTTTACCACATAATTGCAAGAATTCAATGTGTTAGATTGAAGATTAGTCCCAAACCCAAACCATTAGGGCCATGCAAGTTAGGCCTCAAGAGCAGAGTAGACTGGATACTATAAATAACTTGAGATGAGAAACCAATCCGCATTAAAAGAGCTTAAGTTATAGCACCAACAAAAGCCTCCATCAAACTTCTAAAAGCACAACGCACTTAACAAGAGAGAATGGTATAGGTAACATACTAATTCTAGAAGTTGATTGACGCTCAATAAGTCTGCGTCTTGGGAGACAATTTCCGTGGTCTGAGTGGTTTGACCTTCCAATGAATCTAGAAAAACATCATCTAATGTAAAAAATGGAGTGTCCTGCAAAAACAAAAATAAGATGACGCAAGTACCAAGAACTCTCTCTCTCTTTTTGAGAATGCATGTCCCAAGTATTAATAAAAGAGAGAAAATAGTGAAAGGCATTTACCTCCATAGGAGTGTTATCTTTGGAATCAATCTGATCTGTTTGCTTTGGAGTATCCATGAATAGCTGGGCTCCCAAAGGACACACATCATCGGGTAAGAATTCGCTGAGGAGTTTCTCCTGTATAGTGGATACTTCGATCTGTAGAGAACAAGTCACTGTTTAATGCAGTGCTATCACACAGTGAAACCGTCTAGAGTAAAATCATCAAATGACAGACCAAAGGACTGAAATAAATCTGATAAATGCTTTACATTTTCCAAATTTCCCAAGCTTTTAGCAATCTCAGCAGCAAAGAATTCCCTGCTTTGGTTCCCAGTAACATCTATCTCTGAAAGGGATTTTAAAGCTGAACTATCATCCTCCTTAGATCCATAAACAATTGCAGGGTGGCCAGATTCAGTACTAACAGCCTGTAACTTGCGATCCTCAACTAAGTGCAAAAACGGATCAATCTGATACAAGCATCAAACCCCATAAAAAAACATAAGGTTTATGGTTATATACCACAATGCTCGTGAAAGTAGCCAGAAAAGATCATTTGCTTGATATATAGCTTGATATAAAAGCATCAAACCCCATAAAAAAATATGAAGTTTATGGTTATATATCACAAATAACATGAAAGTATCCAGAAACAATCATTAGCTTAAAACAGTATAAAGCATAATCCCCACATAATATATACCCTTCAACAAGCTACGGACCAATGTTTACAATTGTAAACCAATGCAAGTACAACTTAATCAGCACTGATACACATACCATTTTTTCTGTAAGCACCACCTTGGTACAATAAATAAGTGGAATAATATTGTACGCTTTTGATGTAAAAAGAATCATTGAAGTTGCCAAGGCAAAGAGAGATCTGCGACGTGATGGTGAGAGTGGCTCTGCAATAGCAGCGAGATTATGGCTTCAATGATATCCAAATGCAAAAATTTAACATGTCCATTCCCTGCTTGACATGCTTATTAGCATGAAAGTAGTTGGAAAATACCAAGATAAACAAAATGAGGTTGAATTTAATTGTACCCCAACCACTTATTCAAAGGTACTTTACAACTCAAGATGCGGTACATACTTATCAGCGATACATAATTGGACTCAATTTTCAACCTGTATGCGCTAGTAAAATTCATCCACCACCTAACCTTCAACCCTATAATTTTCAGTAATCAAATTTGAAAGTTACGGCACAACTCAATTTTGCTTTCCATTGTAGTAATAATGAGGTTAAAAATCTTCTTGGATGACCTACAAAGCAGATTTATTAATTTGGTAAAATAATTCAGATCAAGGCAGCCACGTTTAATGAAAGCTTCATCCGTGCTCCTAAGAACCCATCAACCTTTCTTGGTGCTTAGTTAGCCATTATTATTGTCACTAATACCCTTCATCATTAAAAATATTCAACTATTTTAATGAACAACTCTAATTGGCATTGGCTCCTTTATGAAAAATAGAAAATAGTATATATGCCCTAATTTGTGAATGAGATAATACTCCAGAAACCAGAACTCCTTTACCATGTCATGCATCTCAACTTAAAGCCTAATATTATCTAGGACAAATTCATTTTTAAATTCAAAAATTTAATTTAAGTTTCCTCTACTTATTTTCAATTCATTTATGCAACTTCGTAGATCATGAATATGCATAATACGCAAAGCAAGCCATCTTCTAGTTTTGATAGAAAACTCAGCCCTGGTTCATTAACAGGAAACAGCTTTACATGCAGTATTAACTTTGAGATCTTACCTTCTTGCTTAAGAGCAATGTTTCTCAAAGAAAATGCAAGCTGAAAACTTCTAATCAAAGTCTTGTCACTGCAATTCTGTGAAAGAAGATAAAATGTAATAGAACTAATAAACTAACCAGAAACAATAGGAGGGGAAAAAAGACAAGATAGAGCATTTGTAGAGATAGCCAACAGAAATATTCTGTACAACCATTCAGGATCAATGAGACATAATTGGTGAATAGATTTGCATCACTTCACTTCTCACAGAGCCTATAAATGACTAAAGTTTGTGGATGTTGTATCTTCTAAACTAAATACAAGAGAAGCAGTTGTAATTAGAGTTCATTGCAAGGCAGATAAAATACTTTAGGAATTTTTTCAGATGCAGTTATAGAAATGAAAAGCTTAAACAATGATGAGAGACACAAATAGAGATACCAAAATGGATTAGCCATAGGTCAATACTGTTATTACCACCGGTGCCTGTTCAAAAGCTACTGTCAATTACATAGCTGAGAAATTACCTTGGTTCGAGAGAACAACAATACCAAGCTATATGTATGAGCAATTGCTTCATAATTTTGAGGTGTATTTGCAGGAGAAATGGACTGTGTCCAAATTGATGAGAGCAAAAGAGCAATCTGACGGCTACTCAGCCTTAGAGAACCAGCCTCCTGAGGTTCAACCAATGCAGAAGTTTCAGATACAATGATAGACTAAATTAAGACAATTTTCAATAACTAATTGAAGAGTTCATTACTTTTGGTATTCAAGCTAGTGATTATATATAGAGTACAGGCTGCAATTTCCTGCTTCGGAAAGCAACTTTTTGTATCAGCCATAATACACATGTATAAAGCTAAGTCCCACTTTTTGCGCAAGGTGTATCTAAAGATTATGTCCATGCATGTCCAGAATACAGTATTATATTGAATTGACCCATATTCCATAGGGTAACATTTTAAGCATCTCCAGCAGACCCTTACACTCCTTTGTTGATGCTGTCTTGATGTCTCGGATGAATATATTAGCATATTTTAGAAGAAAAATGCATAAATGGGAACTCTTCTGCACAAGCAGCAAGTGTTGTGCAGAATTCCTTGTGCATAGTTAGGATCTCAGTTAGAAGATCAGACTATAATGGCTACTTAAGGAAGAGAATAATAACAGATGCAACCCCACTGAAGTTAAGCGGGTACTATCAGAATTTAACCCAGATGTACAACTACAATTTAGATGATAAGAAGTTGATATTGCCAGAACTTACAGTTTCCTTATTAAAGTTGTTTACAGGATTCTCATCTGATGTTGAAGGTACAAGAGAATTTCTCATGCTGTATACTCGACTGGTAGATGACTTCAATCTAGCAAGCATCCCATTACTGATTTGTTCACCTTCATGAGCATTATTTTTGCTGTCTTGACAGGCATTTTCCCTGGTGGGAGTTTTATCCCTCCGTAGCTTGTCAAAAAGGGCAGCTGAAGAAGAAAAGACAGAGACAGTTCTTGAGAGAGTCCGTGAAAGATCAGCGCCGTTATTAGTTGAGGATGGGCAAGGTGAAACCGAAGATGGCACAAGAACAACAGAAAAGATGCGGTGAGCTCCAACTCTTGTTTCATGATCAGGATGGACCATTGCTGGAAGTAACTGATGAAATAGAGCTTCGGGGAACACCTGCAAGAAAGAAGAAATGTATGTAGATTAACTAAGGATAGCAGGTAGTCAACAACCTTAACATTGGAAAAGACCACAAGTTTGTCCTTGCCTTGTTTTGATATGACAAATTTGGTAATGAGGCGACAATTTGAGCTGTACGATAAACAGCAGAAATCGTAGTTCTGGCTATAACAGTAATATTTGAGATGTTCTCCAGCATCACAGCCATTATGTCAAGGATCGGGCCAGCATCTCCAACCTGTTCACCAATAGCAACCAGTTTTTATCTCTTTAAAAATCCTGAAATAATTTATCATAACATATAAAACATTTAAAGCACACATTAAACAGAATTGGATTACTTAAAATAGGAACACTGTTTTAAAACCCAAAGAAGCATTGCACCAAGTTAAGTTAATAGAGATGAGTGTCACCTTATACACTAACTCAGTAAGGCATTCATCCACCACTTCTCTGAAGTTTTTGTTCCAATTTTTTATTTCAGCACCCAGATTTGCATCATCAAGTGAGCAGTGTATGCTTTTCCGCAAATGACGCATGGCATCACTAACAGCACCAATTATTGCCACAGAAGGGTTGACCTTTGCATGCTGAGCAAGGGCAGTGGTAACCCCAACAATATCGAGCTGCATGCTGGGTTCTTTAAGGACATTTTTGTGATCAAGATGCTTAATCAATATAGAAAGCAAAACATGTGTATTTTGCCCTAGAACATGTTGAAAAAAATAAAAAGCACCATCAGTCTCCCATCAAACCACAATTAAAATTGGAAGAGCACAAAAATAGCATGCTTCATAAAATTAAAAGACATGGAATAAAATAATGCTTTAGCAATACCAATTGAATAGGTAAAAGAATTGCTTGTATACCAGAATTATCCATTAAAAACTGCATATCCTTTAAAACTGGGAAGGCAAGACCATTTTCAAGAGACCATAAATTTCCATTATCAAAGTATCGGAACAAGGATTCCAGAACACGCCGAGTTGTTGTAGCCTCCTTCCCTAACTTGGCCATGTTATGCAAGCAAACCCTGGACCAAAAGCAGGGGTTCTGGGAGTCTTCTCTGTCAAACCAGAAGAATGATAGATATCTAATAGTTGATAATTGAAATACAATAAACTATGTCTTCACCAATAAAATCATGTGCCAAGAGATTACTCTGTCATATTTACTTCGCCTCTCTCATTTACAACTGTCCTCCAAGAAGGAACCCCTGTAATGACCTCTGGTGAAGGTGTGACATGCCCCTCATTTTTCAGCACTTCTTGCACCCACCGACTCTGAGGACCTTGCTTGTCAGTATCAAGGTTCTCTGAACCCTTCTTAGGACCACCATAACTTTCCAAGACTGCTGAAACTACCTGTTTAATTGCATGGAAAGTATTTTAGAAAAAAAAGAAAGAAGGTAAGCAACTATTTATCTTTGTACTAAAAAAAAGAATAATGAATGAATGTTTGATTGAATGAGCAGAAATGTAGGTTATATTCTTTAAATAGTAGCCAGGAAAAAGGGAAAAATAAAGCATGCAGATTAATGAGCTTTTTTTAAAACGCTCCACTGCAGGGACTGCCATGAATAGCTCCCACAGTAAACTGTGTCCATGTGAATGTACCTATAGGTGTTGTTACATTGCATAAATGGTAAAAAAAATTGTTCTTCTAAGAACAAGCACGCATGTTAATGTCTACTTGAGGGCAGTCACTTGAAACAAAGATGTTGAACGCAGATCTCTCTAGTGAAATAGGAAAGTTCATGCATGGATTTGAACTGCGTTAGTTACCGCATTACTTTTTTATTTTTTAATTTCTTATGTGCATATATGTCCATATATATCTAACTAACAAAATATTGGTCAGTTAAGCAAACTAACGGCCAACGGACTAAACAACTTGGTCATGTTCGAAAATTATGGACAAGTTGCAAAACACATTTGGATATGATTAATTATTTTTCAATTCTCAAGTAGAAATATGAAGAGGATGGTAAGTAGTATCAAAATCTGTCATGCACAGCTGAACTTGCAATGTGATCCAAGACAGTCTGAAAATATGCTTACATTGTCAAACTCCTCTGAAATATGAGAATATTGACCCATAAACCAGACCTACAAATACAGAAGGGAAAAAAAGAACCACTTGGAATAAGAATGATTGAAATGAAATTAATAATACTAGAGAGTTTCTATTTATATGGAAAACAAAAAATAATAATTTCCCTCAGATCATTGGCACTTGTTCTCAGAACAATTTGGAACAGGAAAGACTCACAAAGGGATCAGGCAAGATGCATTTAGAAGTAAAGTAATCACATTTGCTTGCTACAGTAAGATTCAAGATAGGTCTACTTGATTTATTCCCATTGTTAACAACCAATTTCAGAAGAAACATCGTTTCAAATTTTGAAGAAAAATAGGATAAATGGGTACCATTGAAGAAAGGGCTTGCAGCCCGGCTGCACGTAGACTTTTTTCCCTTTCATCCTCCCCCTCTTCTTGGGCAAACTGACAGAGTTTTGGAATAAATCCTTCTAAGTTAAACATGTATGTTCCATCCTTCTGCAAAATTCAGCTATGAGAGAGAGTTTGAAGGTTACTCTGTGCAGAAACCTGGGAGCTCAACAACAAATTACCCCTGAAGATATGTAAACAATAGCACATACCTGATTATTTATAAAGCCAAACAGAGTCTCGCATCCTATAACTTGGATGTCAACCTGCCGTGTTTGATCCAATAGAGTATTAATGATGCTCAGTAAGCTACTCGCAAACAAAGGCCTGTGAAATGATCCCCAATCATAAATACACCACATAGAGGAGATGAAAGCAAAGAAAGCAAATACAGATGCTACACTATTTACTGAAGGTGGAGGGGACGAAATAGCAAGTGGAGAGAAATGAAAACTGGCCTAGCTCATGAGCATACAAGTATGGTTAAAAATACTTGGATTCTCAATAAGGAATGATGTCCCTTGTTTCTACAATTGTGATCTACGAAAGCTTAAATGCGTGTTATTGGTGGTGTATATAGCACAGCAGAAAGCATGAAAGAGACCATAATCTTACACTATAAACAATGGGAACAACAATTAGATTTTAGAAATGCAAATATTGTACAAGCCACAAAAGAAATCATCATAGAAGAAGAATAAACTCACATTTGCTCCTTACAGGTGACCAGCAATTTCCTGTAAATGCACATCACAATTTTTGCAGATTGAAAGTTCTCAATTCTCAGTTCCTTGTAACACCTTTGCTCAAGAGAACATGTGATCTGATTACCAAATTTGCAGCTTCCATCAATCACAAAACAATCATAATGCTTGGGGGGAGTGGGGTTGAAGAGAATCGGATTTTCAACCAATAAAATAGTCTAACTTGAACAGCATTGAAAACCCAATCTCGTTCCAGCAAAAGAAAAGGGGAATGGAGGTGAATGAGGTTAAATAAGGCCAAAAAGTTTCCTATCTATTTAATCTGGGTGTACTTCATGTGTACTGATAGGAAATACAATCATATATGTGTGTGTACTGTTTGGCATGTTTTATCTCTTGCAAATAATAATTTAATCAAAGAAACTAACAAAAGAAGGGAGCAAGAAGATGCACAAACTCTCACAAATATTAGGTCCATAATAAACAAACAAAAGAAACTTGGCTGACGTATGTTGTCTGATTTCTTGATTTCCCAGAGAGATAACACTTGGACAACAATTTTAGCACATATTAATTCCGAGAGGTTTTTTCAACCATACAGGGAGAATAAAGGCCAATATCAGCCAAATCTCACCCTATTTCATTCAATAAATAAATATATACATGACACATTGGAACTTTCCAAAATATCAGACCTGTATCACACACCTACTGCGTTAATTTGAGGTTTTATATGAAACAAACTATACCCTTGGGATACGGAGAGGATTTTTAGCAGCATATTCACATAGTTTTCCAATCTTCCGG
Organism: Salix caprea; assembly: GCA_964035475.1. Classification (NCBI taxonomy): domain Eukaryota; kingdom Viridiplantae; phylum Streptophyta; class Magnoliopsida; order Malpighiales; family Salicaceae; genus Salix; species Salix caprea. Next base: position 26,373,022 of record OZ037743.1, on the reverse strand, counting down.
TCATTTGGTCCTTCCTCCTGTCATTGAATATTCCATTAACACAAAATTTCAATGAAATGAACTGGACATCAAATCACTTCACCATTGAACAGAATGTGCTTGATTAAACCATATTTTCAAAGAGGAGTCGGAACCCTGGTGGCTTAAAATTCATCATTTTCATGCAGGAATAGCTAGATAGGGAAAACAGATGGTGTGGGATTGAAAAATTCAAAAATAGAACAAAAGAATGGCATAAGACCAAAAACAAAGAACAAGGTTTTCTATACCAGACTTGTGGTCGCAAGAAAAAAAACAGGAAGTTGAGTCCTAAACAGTGCCTTACAAGCTATTTAGGGATTCAATAGAGTCCCAAGTCACAAAATTGCTCCAGGATCAATTGATACAAGATCTTAATGAAATTCTCTTTGTTCATGCATAATGGCACTCGTTTCTAATACCTAAAGAGAACACAGACCATCTAGGAGTTGAAAGGTAAAACCTCACTCTCATATTCCAAGTTTTTGTACAATCTATTTCTATGTTAAGATTTATCAAGCAATGATACATCATTTGCAACCCCAGTGACATAATACAAGGTCAATGTTCATCTTTCATACGCTGTCTGTTTTTCATTACATGGGACCATGTGCTGGCAGTGGCAACATTGACATCATATGTTTTCAGTCAGTAAGTACAATATAACTACCTCAAGATGAACATTTTCTGTCACTGGCAAAAACAATCAGCTAAAAAAGGGGGAAAAGAATTTGTGTACTCCAAATTGGATTGCCACATTGTAAAGCATGAACTATAGCTTATTTTCATGAAATTGCTTTCCTTTAAATCCGCCTTCACATAAATTAACCAACAAATGCATAAACAAGAAATTATTAACTTATTGTTATGAATACCAAATGTGATAAAAAAAAAAAAAAAAAAAACATGTTAAAAGATAGGAATTTAAAGAGAGCTAACCTGGTTTCGAGGAAAAATATCTGCAATGAGCTTCTTATACCTCTTGACAGGCTGTCTGGACCTTGCCCTCATTGCAGGGCAAAAGAAACAAAGGCTACCACATGCAGGCATTACTTGCCTTGAAATTACACCAGAAATCGCGCTCATTTTGGATTCCAAATATATTTCCCTCAAAAGTTTTTGCTTTCTTTCCCCTCTATACCGAGCAGAAACTCAAGACTTCGGCAACAAGAAGGGAAAGAAAGACTCAAAACTCAACTGGGCACCCTCAAATTTAATGGCCAGCCTGTATTGAAAAATTACAAATTTTACAAAAGGATTCTTGAAGGGGGGGGAACTCAAAATTCATCAACCATACAGAACAATGTCAAGACAATGTGGAATTAAAAATCAAGAAAAGGGGTTATGGGGACAGGAAAAATGAATCAAAATCATATAACTAATCACAAAATTGTGAAGAAGTATCACAATTCTTAAAGATAAATATAACTAACAAAAGGGGTTATAAGAAAAAAAAAATTAAAAATATATATATATATACATATCAATAACCAAAGCATGAAAATACGATGTATTTTACCCCGGATCAGAGCCAAGAAACAGCTGGCCAGAGGCTGCAAATCTCTCCAAACCGAGTAAAAAAGGAGCCGAATTTCCAGCATTGTCCAGACCGCTCAATTTAATGCCTGTCCTGTAACCCCACCCTCCGTCTCTTTCTCTCTCTAAAGCCTGTACTAACTACCAAAGAAAAAAAAAAATTGCAATATGAGCGGGCGCCATGTCAAATTAAAATTAAAAAAATGATTGGAAAGTTCAAAAATTAAATTAAAAACATGCGGACCCCATCGCATCACTGAATAATACCAACAGATAAGAGTAAATTATAACTTAGTCCTTAAACTCTTATAAACTACTAATCTAATCCGTATAGCTCAGAAAATTTTATGTTAAACCCTTGATCAACGTTGACCTACAGTGTATTTCTACTCCCTGTGGACAGTACAATTTTTTTTTTTTTAGTACATCGTATAGCTCAGAAAATAAGTTGCCATGCTTGCAGAATCGCTAAGTGCATGAGAGGTTGTATTAAGTTCCATCGTAACTAAATGAGTAGACTCCAATTAAAGAGCTTATAAAAATAATAATAAAAAGTTGTTTGATATTTAGAAAATTCAATATATTTTTCATCCTTTTACTAGATTGTTTATTTTTTTCAATTCCATCATTCAATTAAATATAAAGTTCATTTTGTATTTTAACTTTAATCTCTATTCTTTTAATTTCTACTTTTTAATTCTTTTATATAATTTTGTTTTTTCATTTTCATCATTTAATATCTTTCTAGATTGGATGCTTCGAGTTTAATGACCCGTTCAAGGATTTGAAAAGTTAACATGATATTTAAAAAAAAAACAAATATTATAACTCTCTTTATTGTTTTTTACTAGATTATTTCAATCATATAATATGCGCCACAAGATCTTAAAATTTAACTTGGAAGTTGATCTAGAATAAGACAGAATTATTTTATCATATCTAACTCGTGTTGAGTGAATCATGTGTTAATTTAGATTTTTTACTTGATTAAGTCAAGTAAATTGTTTTTTAACACGAACTAATCTAGATCCTGGGCTAGCTGGGTCTCAAATTGACCTATTAGCCCGGTCTATACTTTATAACAACAAACATATTAGGTTACATAAAAAAATCAATGAATTGTTCTTTCAACAAATCATTATATATCTTAACATACCAATATTACACAGCATCAAAAGATCATGAATCTCTTAAAGTCAATAACAATATTGTTATCGTGGAATTATTTTGAATAATTTTGAATGCTTGTTTAAAAAAAAGTTAAATTATTTTTTATTATTATTATTGACCAAGGAGTGCAATAGATGACATGTCCTTTTTTTTCAATTGGTAATATAGCATCTCGATAAGAATATATAATTAGTGGAAGGATAAAAGTATAAGAGATTTTGAAAAATATAATATCTGGAGGGACTAACTTATTTAGGTGTTAAAAATACAAAGACCAAGTTATCATTGACCGAAACATATAATTCTTTACCTTTGTTTTTGTTTTTTGTTTTAGCGAATTACTAAAAGAAAGAGTTGCTTGACATATGAAACTTGAAATTACCGGGTTTTTTTATTAACATGTTGTCCGATCCAGTTTGTGCGTATTTCAATTAATCTTATAGGCCCTGAAGTTAACGACCATGTAAGCCTTTAGTGACCATCATATTAGCAACCACAAGACTCAAACTTGAGACCACAAGGGGAACAAACCTCTTGGTACCAAGCTCTTACCATTGATCCACCTATTAGATGGTTTGAAATTACCGATTTTTGTTTGTTCTATTGGTGTCATTTAGCTCACCCTTGCATACCTTACAATTATTGGTCGTTTATGTCTTTTTTAATTTAAATTATTTTTTTATATATAGTTTTAAATTATTTAAATGGGCTAATATTAATAATAAAATTTATAAAAAAAAAAACATTTTAATAAATTTTTAAATCTCTACCATACTTCCATATAAACTTCTACACTCCTTTTATTATCTTTAATTTCTAACCTTGGATAATGACAACCAAATCTTATATATAAGATTAGTAAAAGAGTTGGGATCCTTAATTTATATGGTGTTAATTTAGATTTTGCAATACAGGTTGTTATTAATAAGTAAGTTAATACCAATTTATTTTGAAAGGTAAGAAAAATAAAATTATATTTGAGCACCAAGGCGGTAAACTAAACTAGCAAAGCTATGCTTAGAGAGATCTTGTTATTGGTCATCTAATTTAATTCATTTTATTTAATTAAATGAGGGAGGTGGATTTAGTTTGGATACACAAAAAGTTGGATGTAACATTACTATTCTCCATAAAAAAAGGGCAAAAAAGTTAATCGACATTATTTCATGGAGGTTCCGCAAGATTGTCTCCTGAGTAGAGATTATGTTAAAAAGGCTTATTACTTTGAATTAATATCTTCTTAAAATGTTCAAAAAATGAGTGTATATGTAACCAGCCAACACCTCGTTATGGCAGAAAAAGGTTAGCAGATGGTTATGATCACTTCTTTCTGTATTCAAAGAAAACCTAAAAGAGGGGTGAGATTAATTGAGATTCGTGAGTAAAGCAATGTGAGCGCCAATAATGGTTTTTTTTCCTTTTTTAGTCTAGACAATTTCTTTGCTAACAAGGCTAATATCATCTTTTTCAAAGAATCTAAAAGTTATTTATAAATTGATTATGACAATTTTGTAGGTTCACTTTTTTTTACAATAGAATAATATTTTTTCCCTTCCAATGAAAAATAATTAATATTTTTTTCGGGTCCTATATTGTATTTTTCATGTCTGTTTGCTCAATGAAATGAAGTAGGTTAAGAAAATATTGTCTTATAAAAAAAGTTTTTTGTATTTTTCATGTTTTGCATATAATTAAGTGACATAGTTACCTTGGATTTCAAAACTCAAAGGCTAACCTAAGATGGTGTTTTCTTCTTGAAAGAGTGATTTTTTTTGTTATATTTAGATGCTTTTAGGGGTTGTTTGGTAATTTATAATATTAAAATATTAATGTCAATAAAAAAAGTTGACACATGATGGTCCCCTGTGGTTGATGGCAAAACGCATGTCATCATATTTGAGGCGATTCGACGATGATGAGGTTTTTTTCTTCTCCTCCTCTTTTATGGCACTTGGGCTTTGGTATTCGTGCCAAGCCTGTATAAATTCAATGGTATCATCTAGTTTATATTTATGTCAAGTTTGATCCTCATTAGTTTAATTTTTGATCCTCATTAGTTTAATTTCTATTTGATTTGGTTTTCACGCATTTTGAAATTTACATTTTTCAATATTATCTCTCAACATTTTATTTCATTTGATTTTTATATCCAATTTGGTTCTCATTCTTTTTATTGTTGTTTTATTTTCCTTTACTAGATTTGTTTCCAATTTTTTCCTTCAACATTTTTTTGTATATATATATATATTTCTAGTTTGGGTCCTCATTATTTATTTATTTTTTACTCTTTTCCTCATTTATTTTGTTTCTCAATTTGATCTGTAATTATTTTATTTTAATTATTTTTGTACAAGATTTAGTCCTTATTATTTTGATTTTTGGTTTTATGATTAAGAATTTTGTTTTGTTATTTTTTCTTTTTGCCATCCACGTGATAATCCTAGTCTCATAACCCAATCTACGGATTTTAAAGATTAACTCGTTTTAAGTTCATTATTTATTTAAGTTATTTTTTAATTTATTTGTTATTTTTAAAATTTCTTATCATTCAACATTGAGTTATTCGGGCTGGAACTTTCATCATCTGTTTTTTATGAGGTTATTCTTATCTAATATATCAGTTTATGAGTTAGTTGAGTTAATCCAGGTTAATTTATATCTTGATGTGATACGTGATTTTTTTCTTCTTCCCTGGACCTATAATTTAAGACAAACCTAACATATCTTCACATTAACTGAAATTGAACTAACTTACAAAACTTGAACTCTTATCTGATTGCCTCTATCAAGCATCTCTGAAGTACAACATAAATCAATCAAGTTCAAGTAATGCTTAAAATTAACTATAGAGATAAGCCTTGTTAACATATTTGTAGTCATTTCTTCACTAACACACCCCCTTGCGACACGATAACTAGAATATACCTCAACATTTGGAAAACCAACCACACTATCCGCACAAACCATCACCATGAGAACCACAAGCAATCGATCACTTGGGATTCATTCGGGCCACAGTTTAAATAGCCACAAAATTGCAAAGCATCGGGGAGAAAGGAAGGGCAAATCATCCATGGACTGGCTCTTTACGAACACGAGCGATTTTCTCGTTCAAGGGTCAAAGCAAGCTGTGCTAAGGGTAATGGCTAGAATTTATTACAGACAGAAACAATCCAGACTTTATCCAGAGCCAAAGCTAGTAACATAGTTACTTCAATCTAAAATCCATGATTAGCTCATGCTGTCATCCAGTCCGAGATTAGCACCATGTTCAGAAGGTTGCTCACCTATGTGCTAGGCTGGGGAGCAGCGCGTCAACAAATAATGATTCAAGCAAGTATTAAAACATGCATAATATTGCAAATCCATCCAAAATAACATTTGAAAATCCGAATCAAAACTTGGAAAGGAATCCAGAACAAACATGGCTATCCTCGGGGAATACAATAAACATCTTTTGACTACAGCCTATACTAAAGAAAAACATTGACTTTCAATAATCTCCATGGGATCCCAGGCAGCAGAGAATCAATCTTCATGAACCTCGGTGATGAGAACCTTGCTAGTAGGTTTTGCCAGCAGATCTGTGTACTCTTGGAATGGTGATCGTATAAAGCGAGTCTCCTTCCAGAAGTCAGGTGTAAGGAACCCGTAAGTCTTCAGCAAGCAGTCAAATGTGGCCTGCAGATGAACATAGGCTTTAGACATCCGCAATGATATGAATCATTCATTTTTCACATATTCACACTCAACACCACAGTAGCACAAGAACAAGAAATTAAGTACGGAAGTGTGGAAGTTACATCAATTCTTAATGGATAGAAGCTGCATCACTAATTATAAACTGTTTTTCTACCAATATAGGAAAAATGAACCAGAAGAGAGAATTTACAACAGCATAATTCGGCACAAAAAGGAGTTCTAAACAAGAAAATCATTAGCAATTAGTGCAGATTACATTTACTTCCCCATTTCATATTCCATAAAAGCACCATTCAGTAATGAGAAACATAACATAAAATTGGATCAAAAACCAGAACCACCAATTCATGATACATAATGCCCCACAATTTTATCAAACAAACAAATCAAACCACCATTCCTAAAAGTAAAAGAAGCTATGTACGTGGGCAAAATATATTCATCGAGAAAAAAATCTCCAGATCAACTCATAACCAAATATTTAACAAACTATACATTGCAGCCCATCACAACAATCAATCACTTCAAATTTCAAAAAATTAAAAGCAATCATAAGCACGAAATAATAAACATGTCGAAAACGAACCTTAACAAAGTTTCCAAGAGTCTTTGTAGATCCTCTGGAAGATGTAAAAACATCCTCAATTCCAGCAAACTGAAGCACCTTCTTAGGAACCCTGGCAGCAACAATCCCAGCACCACGAGGGGCAGGAACCATTCTCACAGTCACACTGCCACACTTTCCTGTAACCTTACAAGGAACAGTATGTGGCTTTCCAATCTTGTTACCCCAGTATCCTCTCCTCACCGGAATAATCGAGAGTTTTGCCAGGATAATAGACCCACGAATGGCAGTGGCCACTTCTTTAGCACACTTCACACCCAAACCAACATGTCCATTCCCATCACCAACAACAACAAAGGCCTTGAACCTGGTTCGCTGACCGGCTCTGGTTTGTTTCTGAACTGGGGTGATTTTCATCACCTCATCTTTCAAGATAGGACCAATAAGGGTGTCAATGATTTGGTACTCTTTGATGGGTAGCGAGTGGAGGTAGATTTGCTCTACGGAGGAGATTTTGCCATCTTTTACAAGGCGCCCTAGTTTTGTCACTGGCACCCATTTTTCTTCCTCCTCTTTGCGGCCAGAGCGGCGGCGGCCTCGTCCACCGCGATCCCCACGCCCACCTCGGCCTCCGCGGTCTCCACGTCCACCAAAACCACGACCGAAGGATCCACGCTCTGCAGGGGGGCGCTCTTCCATGGCTGCTGGTATTGTTGCAATGGGAGAGATTAGGGTTTTGAGAGAGAGAGGCGCAGATGTAGAAGGACTGCTGAGAAGGAGGGATTTATAAGAGGAGTAGAGAGCTAGGGTTCGTGTATGGGGTTAAGGTCTTGAGTAGTCGCTAGGGAGTTTCATTTTGTCCACTTTGGTACCTAAACTTTATTTGCGTTTAATCAGATTCTTAAACTTATAAGCTTTCAATTTGGTGGTTTTAGTTAAAAAAAAACATTTTATAAAGTCGATTTTTCAATTACTATGATTAATAAAGATTATTTTAATTGAAATTTTCATCTTAAGCAGCTATAAATCCATGTTAAAAATATAGAGAATTGATTTGATTAAATTTATTAAAAATAAAATTTATTTACATTATATTATTTTTTAATTCAAATAACTTTGTTTGTGTACTTATATTATTTTTTTAATCATTTTATTTTTATTTTCTTTATTTATTTAATGAAGCTGTCTTACTTTCATAATTATTTTTCCACATTACTCTTAATTTTCTTACAAAATTATTCTTTTTCTTTACATGTCTCTACAAAATCATCAATGGAATTATTGTTTTATTAGTTCTTGAAAAACACTCAATTTTATCTTAATTGTATTTAAAGCAGTTAAAAATATAAAAAATTTATGATCACATAGAAATCCATTGACTAGACCAGGAAAAGAAAATTCGGCTTCACCTCTTATTTCTACAACACAATAATCACATCACTTTTTCTTAGATTTGGAAATGGGGAATTTAAATCAAATCTAATATGAAATTGTTTCACATCACGTTTGTATTGTTCAATTAAGTCCCTATAGTACTACCTAAGAGGCTATTTCTCTTCAGTAGTCTGAGACTAAAGTAATCAAATTCCGGGTCCTCTCACAGCTACTCTTTGGGCTTATCCTGGCTGGGAGGTGCTTATAGTGGGCCTATAAATCGGAGCCCATTCAGGCCCTTCGGTAGGTTTCAAGTATTTTTTTTTATCTATAAAAGCATCCGTGATGCAATTAAAAATCAGTTCTGGGTTGTTTCCTCTGTCCTTTCCAAATCCAATAGTTATTTTTTTATTATTGTATTTTCATTTTTGTCAATTACCCAGAAAGATATATGCACCTCAAAATAATTTAAAAATACAAAAAATAAAATTGAATCAAGAAAAAATACATTTATTTTTTAATTTCTTCAAAAATATTTTTAAAAATAAAAAACAGCACAGGCTCTAAAACGATTGATTGAGTAACTAAATGGTATTACTCGGGAACCCTCAAACCCACGTGTCCAGATTCACAAGAATAATAAAAAAAAAATCACAAGAAAGAAATAATATATATTAAAAAAAACATATTTTTTTAACCCTCATATTAAGTTATTTTATTATTTTCTAATCATATCTTATAAGAAGCTTGATGATGGTACATCTTTCATAGGATAGACAAACAATAAAAAATATACATATAAATTACAAGGAAAACAAATCTTAAAAAATATTTTAAACATAATTTTGAGAATATTTTAGATACAATAATATAGCAAGAGATCATTGACCGATGAAGTGGCCAATTACTTTGGGATTGGGATTGCTAACTTATGAGGTGAATCGACTCAAGAACTCGTCGGAAAAATGAAGGGGGGAAACTAAAAAATGTAAAGAATAACACAGAAATGAACTATAATAGTTTCTGGTCCGAATACTTTGAAGGTGATGATGATTTCCGATCGAGGATATCTGGTTCCGACCATGTTCTGTTTCTCTAGCAGTTAATGCCGCACTGCGTGACGTCTGGCCCCGTCACCTTGGTTGTAAAAGGATCAACTCGCACCCACAGTAAGGAGAAGATGGAAGCAAGGAGAACTGCCCACACCACAACAATGGTGGGTGTTCGGTTTTGGCGTCCCATCAGCCCCTTGAGGAAAGGATAGAGATGAATGATCACCCAGAAAGCGAAGAAAAGCTTGCCGAAGAGAGGACCCCATGATTGATAACCGCTGTTTATGGCGTAGGAGATTCCTGCAACCACTCCGACCAGATTGATTATGAGGAGAGTGGTTGGTGGGATGAGTAGAGTGGTCCACTTGAACATGTATAGCTCGGTAAAATCACCATCTTCATCAGATGCTTTTGAGGTGACAGTGAAATTTGTATCTATTCCGGCGAGGACTTTCAGCAGGCCTTGGAAGACAGCAAAGAGATGAGCTGACACACCTCCGATGACCCAGAACTGTTCGTTCCTCCACCATTCATCGATCCCAACACCACTCCATCTCATTTCCAAAATACCAGTCGCAAAGATCGAAAGAAAGAGGGATATGAACCAGATACTGGCGATGTTACTGATCTGCAATACCACAAAACACATATTAGGCATGTAAACGCCACCAAATAGTACTTTTTTCAAGAGAAATCACCAAAGTTGTTTGCACTTTAATTTGGGTTGAAGAAAAAGGAGGAGAAAACTACATTTCTATTTAGTAGACAGCAACGAAAATATTATTCTCGGGTCAGGATTCTGTTGTTCCATAATTTCAAAACTTTCATACTGCAATCTAAAGCGGATACAGCAAGTGCAAATATATTCACCTGTGGAATGATAAACTTTCCGGTAAGAAGGCACACGGCAGGCAGCGTACAATAGGCAAGAAGAGGAATGGCTGTGATCGGATAAATGGTGGTGTTGATATAAGCAAATCTCTCAAGCCATTTCAGCCTCCCACTATAGCCATACCATATGGGGCAGTGACGACTGAGAAGAATTTCAACCGAACCTAAGGCCCACCGGAGCACTTGATTTAGACGATCGGAAAGATTAATGGGAGCAGATCCTTTGAAGGCGGGACGCTTCGGCATGCAATAGATTGATCTCCAACCACGAGCATGCATCTTGAATCCTGTAAGGATATCTTCTGTCACAGAACCATATATCCATCCTATCTGAAGAAAGAAACAACAAAATGTTTATCAGAAATACAGAATTAATGTGTCAACATGAGCCACAGGCAGGGATGCTAAAAAAAACTGGGAAGATAATTGCACCGGCATTAGAGAAAAGTAGAGGTCAACTCACTTCATTTCCCCAGTCTGTCTTATCTTCATACCCACAGCTGATGACATGAATAGCTTCTTTGAGAAGAGACTCTGGGGTGGCGGACTCAGGAACACCGCCGTTCTCCATAAGGGTGGAAGCAACAAACACGGTTGATTGGCCAAATCTTTTCTCAAGAGTCATTTGAGACATGAGCAATGACTTCTCATCATCAAATCCAGTACCTTTTGAAGAAAGTTGCAGAAATATCAGAGCATTGCAAGCACAAAGGAGAGGTAATTAACCAATAAGTATCCACAGGACAAGAGACTATCATCTATTTAGCACCACTAAACACCTATCTGAAGTAACTTGTTTGTGTTTCAATAGTATTTTTAAACTCTATCCTGAAGACAAGTTCCACCAAGATCACCCTCACTTAGAAAATGGATGTGTGTACAAAAATTTCAAGCTATTTTATATGAAGTTTGAATCATTAAAGATAGAGGACCCATGTCTTATTTGACTTGTCACAAGCTTATGTAATTAGATATCCATGTCTGCAGAATGAAGATGTGATTGATCAGCAGCTAAGGAAAAAGAAAAGTCCATGCTTACCTTCAACCCCTTCTTCTATATCTTCTAAATTGAATACCGGCAAAGTAGGGTCTGCATGCTTGCTCGATTTTTTCTTACTATCCTTTCCACCTGATCTAGAACTCTTCTTTCGCGATCCACCAAAGCATGAAGACAGAAACCCTGGTTTCTTATGCTTAGGCTTGAGAGGAGGCTCATAGCCATACAAGGCTGTTCTATTGAAAACACACCCTGTACCCACGTATACAGGGCCTTGGATTCCATCCAATCCTCTTAAGTTTATCTAGCATTGCATAAGCATCAACAAAATATTAACATGGAAAAATGTATGAATTTTAGCTTTTTGTAAAATGTAAATGAATATTTCTGCATTGCAAAGATACCATGAAACTACAAGGGGATAAATTCGCGATAAAGATTGCTGTTAGCACTTACATCGAAGAAAACAGTGTTACGGTTGGCATATCGATCGTTTCTATCAATCCCATCAAATCTCTGAGGAAACTGGACATAACAAACTGTTCTTCCAAGATTAGGATCCATTAGAAAACACATAGCTTCTCTCAATGCCTTGCTGTTGTTTATGTAATGATCACAATCAAGATTTAACAAGAAGGGGCCATTGGTGAGGACTGCTGAAACACGAACCTGCACGCCCCATAATAGTTTTTAGTAATAAAACCTTAATACGCTCCAATAATTTCGATAATACTGAAAACTTACAAGTGAATTCATAGCACCAGCTTTCTTATGATGCTGAAAACCAGGACGCTTCTCACGGGACACGTACACTAGCCGTGGAAGCTCATTACCCTCAGTGTCAAGTCCTCCACTGTGACCCAAGAAAACCTGCAAATTATGATGTAAATAGGATGAGACACCATGACATGTGTTAATCTTAGCAAGAGAGAATGATCCAAGAGAAGTATTGATTAAAAAAAAAAGGTTGCTTAAAACAGTAGTTTATGTGCTGTGAAGCCAAATAACAATCAGCAAATAGAATAAACAGGTTAAGAAACAGAAGGGTAAACATAATTATTCGATTGCAAGCTGAAAATTATAGATTGCAAAAGGAAAAGCCAAAAGCCATTTACAGGAGTGCAGTAAACAAAAAAATATCAGCGTTGTGAATTTTGTGGGGGTTGTAATTATCCTAAGAAGGCATTTCTGACTGAGGAAAATCCTAGTTTAGTTTGAAAATGGACAAACCTGGATCATTCCTGGATGATCTCTGATGTTATTTCCAGGCCAAGGTGTACCATCTTGCATGACCCATCCTTCATCAGGAACCTTTTGTGCCTTCGCAACAAGTCCATTGACACGAATTTTAAATTCTTCATATTCTCTCTGCAAGGAAGTTATTTGGAGTAAGAAAAGTAATAAACACACTAAGTTTATGAGCATCAAAATCATTCACTAGAACCTCAATTTCCTACCTTCATAGCTCTGCGTTCTTTGACAAATGATGGATGAACCTTGTCTTTTAAGTAGTCAATCTTCTGTGAAAAGTACCATTCTGGAGCTCGTGGCTCAATATCATATCTCTTGCAGAAAGGAACCCATTTTCTTGCAAATTCAGATGTTTCAGACATAGTTTCGAATGTCAACATAGCAGCTCCATCATCTGAAACATAACAAGAGACTTTGTCGACTGGGTAATCAACGGCAAGAATAGATAGTACTGTATTGGCTGTGACCAAGGGGGGTTCTTTTAAAGGGTCGACTGTACTGACAAAAATGTCAACAGCAGCCAACTGAGACGGCTCTCCTTCTTTCTCATATCTGCGAGGCACTCAAAAATCCAGAAGTTAATTCTGTTAAGGATTTTAGAAAAAATTAACAACATTACAAGATTATAGGAAAAAGGAAAAACTACCTGAGAGATAGCCTGTCAAGATATGTCTCACGGTTCACAGGAAGCCATTTAGGGAACTGATCCAATATCCATGATATTGCAAACCATATCTCACAGATAACAGATATTAGCCACAAAGCATAAGCATTCTTCACTGGATTCGTTAGACGGTAGTGTAAGAAAATGCAAAGGACAACAAGCCGCAAAACTATGACCATCCTGTAAGGGTTGATCCTAGAGGAAGGAATGGAAACCTTCCTTGAGAGAGGCTGGCGGGCTTCATCATTTCTGCATCACAACAATGGGATAAGTGCGAGGAAAAAACAAACAAATATGATCTCAATTAAAGCTATGGATTTGCAAAGCCAAAAAGAGACACCGAGAGAGAAAAAACAGGAGGAGGACAGGGAGGAAAAGTCACAGTTTCATATTGGTAATACCTACTAATGCAGTTAGGCAGATGATAAAGAGACTGTGCATAAAATAACCAGTTTCAACACTGTGCTTCAGGCACTTACAGTAAAGAATCATCCAAGAGTACATCAGTGCTGGCATCAAAATCTCCGCCACCCCTGCCTTCAGATGGTGCATTACTGACACTCATCGGAGCAGTATTCTTCTCTGGCTTCATCTTCCAACCATCAATCCGCTCTCTCCAGGCTACATTGCCAAACCCCAATGAGCCAGAATCTCTTGTTGGATCCACCACCCTTGTATTAGCTGCAGAAAGTCCAATACTCACGTTAAAATCTGACCCAGTGATATTTTACTGGTACACACATTCATACCTCTGATGCCACTTTCAGGAGAAGCCATGGAGTAACGTTCAGGAGATGCAGCTGAAAGATCCCCGGAAACCTGAAATATAAATATTATCAACAACTATTGTTGATATTAAAGAGAGGTGAGAAACTAGAAGCAATGAATTGTTGCATCACCTACCGAACGTCTACCGGCCAGGTAAGGAATATGGTTCAGAGAACCATCTTTGTCATAGTTTGTGGTTGCAAGGTGCTCTTTCCGACCAGAACTCGAATCCCAACCCAGCATACGTTCTATCTTTTGTTTCTCATCTTGAACGCCTGATAGGCGATTGTTTGACTTGTTTCCTGCATCTTCAGAATCAGCATCTTCCATTTCTTCCCCTTGAATTGGAGGGCTTCCTGATGACGAAGAACAAAATGTATCTCAGACACTTTATCTACCCAAGCAAGCATAAATTGTAAGAGCAGCGACAATGGTGTTGGACTAACCTTTATGCCTCTTGTATTTGGTCTTGCATTGAGGACAAGAATGGTTACCATCTTTCCTCTCATACTCATAACATGGACGGCAAACTGGAAATGCACATACATGGCAAGCAACAAAGGGCTCTCCATCTATAGTCTTGCCAATATCATCACTACAGATCTGGCAGACCTGGGTGTTTTTTGGCTGAACAACGAGCAAGACACCCAGAGTTAGAAGTAAATTCACAGATAAAAAGCACCCAGGAACAGATTTTATAACTGCTCCCGCAAAACACAAAAACACCAGAATTTCCAAGCAGTTCAAATATATTAGATTAAAAAGAGAGGAACTATCCTCCTTGATTATAAATGCAGCAAACCAACAAAGTTTCCATAGGAATAAAAGAGAGAAATTAAGAAACACTAACAATCAAGCAGACATATTTAGATTATTACACAAGCAAACGTTTCAGATGTTTGCATCTAAAATATAGCATCAAGATCTACACTCAACCAAAGAGCTATACATTAAATCTCATTTGGATCTGTAGACTGAATATAAAATTCATTGAAATAGATTGATCTGCAATCATTAATTAGAGGAAACAAGAACAGCAACAAAACCTCACTTGCAGTTTTCCTCTCTCTATTCTTTCCAGAATCCAACCATGGCATAAAGAACAAAAATTTCTACCAATTGGATCACATTAAGCAATTCACGAAAAGGTAATGAAAGTAGCAATGCATGTTTACAAACTCAACACCCTTCATACATCGCAATCCAACCAATCGAGTATACTCTCTACCTATCAATCCCAGTAACACTAAGCAAAGCAACTAAAATGTGACTAACCCCAGCAGCGTCGTCTCCTTCTAAATCCATCGCTGCCCCTTTAAGCAATCAAGCAAAACGCTCTATCCCCAGCTCACAAAATCATGAAAACAGCTATTTTTAAAGGCAGCCCTCCATTGATGACCAATGGAGTTCTGATGATGCCACACACAAATAAATAAAGCCTAGTAGACTATAAAAAAAAAAACTTTAATTCACACACCGACACTTTGCGAGAGACACGACAAGGACCGACACAGATCCAAACTGTCCGTCTCCCTCCATTTCTACCCTCTCTTTTTTACTTTTTTATAAATTATTTAGAGAAGAATAAAAAAAGCTGTCAAAAAAGAAAAATGTGTAGCTGGAATTTCTGTAAATGAAGGTGGAACTTGCTGAAGTGCAAGTTTGGAGATATCAATGTCACAGTTCCTGCTTCTTTCAGATCTTGCCACGTAAGCTTGAAGTGTCGGTCTTTCTGACGTGGGAGAGCATGATTGGATGTTTATCATGTAGTTCCATCAAGTAACAAATGGAGTAAAGTCTTGTGAATTCAAGAAATAATTAATGTACTGTCGTGTCTAGGTGACGTTGGATGTGTGCATTTACTGATATGCCACGAGTTTGGACGGGAAATTGAGAGATCGAGAGTGATGGTCTTAAAGTAAACGCTTGGAACTGTGTAAAAATGGTGGGGGTTTGACTAGAGAATGATGAGCTGGCAGACAACTGTGATTTATTTTTTTACTATGAGGAAGTGAGTGAAGGAGTGACGTTCACAAGGGGGTCAAAATGGGCAGTTAAAAACTTTAAAATGACCTTGAATTTCACGAAAACATTAAAAAAAAAAAGAGATTCTCTAATTGTACACTGTAATGACCGGTGTGCCCTTGAAATACAAAAAAATCTACCCTTGATGCAGGGGTGAATTCATCTTTTCAAAACATATATATTTTAACCAGGGTTTAGATGCTTGTTCGTCCTTTTTTTTGTTTTTTTATATATAATTATTACGTGAAGATGGAGATATCTTTTGTCTCTTGCTTTGAAAATAAATAATAAATGTACTTGGTTGGCTACCATTGAATAAAATAAATAAATTAAACCATGCTGTAAGGGTTTATTAGTCTTTTCATTACAGCCTTTTTCATTACAGCCTTTTTAAAACAATAGGGTGAAGACAAATTTTTCTTTATATTATTATTAAACTCAATACAATTATTAAAGTTTGAGAAATCTGACCTAACTTATTTTTTTAACTCAAAGTTTTAAATTAACTCATAACATGACTTTGTTCCTTGGTAGGTCTAAGAAAAAAAAAAGGTCATGTTTATCCTAGTAAACCCACAAAACTTGTAATCTGGATTATAAATTATTTAGGTTGAATTAATTTTTTATCTTACAATATGATAGAAAAATACAAAAACTGATTTACAATAAATTTATAATTGAATGATAAAATTGACTAAAAACCCAACATTAAATAATGTGAATGAAAAAAAAAAGCAAAAAAAACCCTCAAATCAGGTCATGAACTCTATTGATTTAAATTAATTTTTTATTTTATAATATGATAAAAATATAAAAATAATTCACAATTCATCCAACACTTAACGATAAGATTTTTTTTAAATCTAATATTAAAAAATATTTTTTTTTTTTTTTTTTGCATAAGCTATTCTAGTAATTAAAAAAGCCTAATCACATTAGTTTAGAGAGAAGAAGACGCTGCTTGTATTTTTTTTCTTTGCTTATTTGTCCCTCTTATATATCCCTAAGTTTTGAACTTGCGACCTCGATGTTACTTCTACGTGTTAATTATTGAGCTATAACACAAAATTATTAACCATTTTTTTTATAAAAAAAAAATGAATCTGGCTAATTGTTCACATAAATAATTAATCTGAATCCATACAATTTAGTTGTTTTAGTAATTTATGGATCACTTCACCAAGTAAATGAGGTATTTTCAAAAGAATTTCTACAAAAAATATGATTAATAAAATTTTCTACAAATCCTTGTTATTAACAATCAACTTTTCTAACATACATACATGTGTGTGTACACACAATAAATTATTTGTTTCTGCATTAACTGATCAATGATTGGCTACCTATTCTGTATAATAATAAACAATCCATGGAGTCCAATTGAAACCTGAGAAAATTAAAACAAAAGAAATGTTAATACAAGGTAAGCATTTGAAAAGGTTCAATTCTCTACTCACTTTAATATAAAGATGATGCACTAGGAAATCTTTCCATACCTTGTTCTAACTCTCTCTTGAATTAATTTATTTATTTTTCCATCAAGGACATTTGGGAGAAACAACTCCCAACTCAGCTAATTTAACATTTTTGCACAAAGCTTTCGCCGTTCTATCTCCTTCTCTATGGAGATTAACATTTTGTAGCAGAATCCCTTGACATGGGTAAGTCTTGCTGCAATCAAATTTCACAGCCACTTCGGAAGCACTAGTCCCCTTTATGTTCTTGTACACCACGTTTTTCACTTGAACTGCTGACTTCTGCGTGCCACAATCAAGAAAACATTTTAAGATCTAAATTAAGGGTAATGGGCAATGCTAATTAGTTGTGAAGATCCTGTAGGATAGAGTTCTTCACCTTTTCTTTGCATGGTTTATCTTGGTCGCAGTAGTTTTGATCTATTATAATGGGGTTGGTGACCTTGTTCATTTCAATATTCTGAAACTTGATGTTGCTTACATTTCCAGACCCTCCCTGCATATTGATTGCGATCACAGCTGAGCTTAAATTTTGATTAAATGGCAACATTCATATCAACAATGGTTGATGTGTTATGGAATCATCTCACCTAAAAGTTTAAGCTACTAGGTGAGGTCCAAGAATATGATTTATATTATTTTCTAGCACACACCCTCAAGTGAAAACCTTTTGGACTTGAAAGTTGCACAGACCCACATCACCTTGTGTTTGATTTTTATCAAATAGAATGGGGATAATGAGATTCGAACTCGTGACCGCTAGGTCAACAAGATTCTGATACCATGTTAAGGATCCATCTCACCTAAAAACTTAATCACAGGATATGATTTATATTATTCTTTAACATGACAAATGAAATAAGGATAGTAAATATTACCTGCCATGTTTTGATCCTGACACCATTTGTGGTGCCAGAAAACTTGGCACCATTGACAGTAACTCCTGAAACATAGTCTTTCGAACCATGGTGTCCTAAGCTTCCAATACTATTGATAGAAGGAAATCGACAGAGAAATATTAGTTAATACTTTCAGAAGCACACACATTGATATTAGCTAAGGAAATAAATAATATATCAGAAATAAAACTATCAGTCCATGGAAGGTGGAAGCTAGGTGTTTAATTAATCATTCAGACCTGATTCCATGACCTGGTCCACAAGTTATGTTCGTGGCTTGCACATTCTTTGATCCACTTACAATTGATATACAATCATCACCTTCATTAAACCATAAACGAGCACACAGAACAGTCAAGAAAAATGCGATGAAGGAATGGATCTGAGAAGAGGGAGAGGGGGGGTGTTAACAGCGTACCTGTTCCGATGACTGAATCAGTAATCTGGATGTTTTGAGTGTCTGTGACATGGATCCCGTCGGTGTTGGGGCTCTCTTCCGGTGAAGTTACTGTGAGGTTGGATACTTGAACATGATTGCTTTTCTTAAAAGTAACATGATTTTGCTGTGCATTTTGGATTTTGAGGTTCTTCACAGCCAAATTCTTGCATTCACAGAAGGTGACAGCCTGCATGCAAAGCATTCATATAGTTTCCCAAATGACAATATTAATTTCTCAGGTTCATCCTCTTGCTGGATTCTAAGAGCTTAATTTAGGGGAAAATACAGTGTTTTTGATTGAATCCACACACACCACCATAAGATAAAAGCCAGAAAAAAAATGCAAAACTACAGAGACGAGGAACATACCGTCGGTGCCTCTTTGCAAGGCTGCAGGTAATGAAAGAAAAAGGAAGAGATTCAGTTGCTACTGATGAGGAGAAAATTGAGAAGATGAAAGAATTAATTACTCCTAAAATTAACATTTAGAAAAATTGATGGCTTACAAGAGATTTATTGACTTTGCATGAGTTTTCCCACCATATCTTCCCATTTCCATCAATAACTCCACCGCCGTCAACCACTAAATTCTCAACTCTGTCAAAGACAAGCCAATGTTTGCCATCCTTTTTGTAGTCCGATTGATTCCCAGATGCCTCAATGGTTCCATGTACCTGGCATCAATTTCTCAGAAAGTGTCAATTATTCGTCTCACGGATGAAGCATCTTCCAAAAATTTATACATTTATATCGATATATGTAGTTAAACTCACCTGAAATGAAATATTAGACTTGCAAGGACCCTGGAATATGATCGGCTTAAGGCGGTAATTACACTGGGGCACAACAATAGTAGCACCTTCAGGGGAAGAACAGGCTTCGTCCCAAACCGTTTCAAATAGCTGAGAGAATTCAAGTTTACATATTAATACTTGCAGGAAATATAAATAGAAGGTATGCTATATTCCAACAAAGCAAGTAAAAGAGAATATACCAAGCGTTCTTCGGAAAAGAAAATAATAATAATTAAGGTCTTGGAAAAGGAACGGTAGGAGACAGAGCTAGGAAAGTGCGGAGAAATTAGGTTTGTCTCACATCGGGTCCAGTTCTTGCCACCAAATTAAAGATTTAAAAGTAGAATAATTAATGTCTCTAAAAATGTTTATCTCGAGATTAGAAAACATATATTGCATGAATTCCCCGTGCATGCATTTGCACAATGAGAAGCAAAGTTATTCGAAATCTTAATTAATGTAAGACAAATGGTCACACGCGTATAATTAATAAAATATGAATATATATACATG
This sequence comes from Salix caprea, assembly GCA_964035475.1. Taxonomy (NCBI): domain Eukaryota; kingdom Viridiplantae; phylum Streptophyta; class Magnoliopsida; order Malpighiales; family Salicaceae; genus Salix; species Salix caprea. Next base: position 26,352,889 of record OZ037743.1, on the reverse strand, counting down.
CATGCTATAATAATATAAACGGATTCATGTTATTTAATTTGTGGTATATGTAGAGCTAGCTTGACTATATACAAAAAAAAAAAAAAATACGTACCTCTGTATCATCTTCTTCTCCAGAATCGTTCACATCAATTGTTTTAACTGGAATTGATTTGCTACCTCCTTCGCTAAGCGTCTGCAAACCTAAAACATCACTTTGTAGCTTAATTAATCCCTCAAACTCGCCATCCCCAACGTACGAAGGATAAGCTTGAGAATCATAGCCAGATGCTTGTTCTTCGAGGTGATTATGATCAAGTGGGTCCTCTTGCGAGCAATTATAGGAAGAAATAATGGAGATTATGAAGAATGAGTAAAGAAGTGCCCTTTGCAAGTCCATCATAGCCATATTTCCTCTTTTGCAAGAAACAGGATTGATCATAATCAGAAGAAAATATATATGAAGTATCAGAGGCATGGGAGTGAAGAAAATGTCATGGTGTTTTTCGTATATTTATAGAGAAAAGAAAGAGAGATGATGCTTCGGACGACATGGCTTATGATTCGAGAGGCTGAGACGACAGGATCTCTCGGCATAATCTACATGCATTCTTATCTAAGTTATCCATGGATTAAAATCAACAGCAAATTATATTCTGATCAACACAATAAAAATTCATATTCTTTATTTGATGGGTTTCGATGCCCAACTTCACTAACTATATACAGCCATCCCTTATCTTTCCTTTCTGTATGTCTGTTCCTGTGTAGAATCAATGTCATTTCATTTGTGCTTGTAATTTGCATGAGAAAATTAAATGAGGTTGGTAATCATGGAACTAATCCTCAATCATGCATGGCTAGACATGTTGCTAAGATCAAGTTTGTTAATTTCGTTCTATCTTTCTTTTTAAATGACTAATATATCTTATTCTAGTTTAAAAAATAAAACAAACCAGAATATATTTCATTTCTTTCAGAATCTAGATCAATTCTAGAAATTCTGTCTAAATTCTAGTCGGAACATTTCAATTCTATTTCGCCCGTTATGTTATGACCAAATAGTGTTTTTTTATAAATAATATCTAGTTTTACAATATCAATCACATCTTTTAATCCGACCGTTGAATTGCATTAAAATTTTATGAAAAGACTATTGATATATATATAGTCTTTTATATATATATATATTAAAATTGTAGAGCAATTATAGATTAGATAGGTCTTGGAAGGTTGTTGATGGCATTCTTATAATTTTGTCTAAATTCATATTTTGTCCAAAAAAGTTATTTTATTGTGTTTTTTAGATTAATTTTTTCTCAATTTTATGCTTCAACAATAAGTTTGTTGGGGATTGAGTTTCATAATATTATTTCAATATTATTTTTTTAAAATATAATTTTTATTTTTTTAATCAAATTATATTTTTATTATTCATCATATTATCTTTGTACTTTATCGAGTCCATTGTCATGTGAACTCAACTCTCACTTTTATATTTACATTTAAAATTTAGAGCAATGCCCATAATTTATTTCTCCTTTTTCTTTCTGCTCGAAGACACATGGGAATCATGGTAGTCGATACCTTGCGTGATTGCACACACAAAAGCGATAATTATAATATAACATAATTATATTTCGTGTGTGGGTGTACAATATCAACCCGATATGATTCTAGCTAGGGTTTGAACCGGGAGTAAATAATTATCTCTTGCATGTGTTTTTAAAGGATGGGTACGTGTCAAATTTCGATATGGCTGTCGTCTGGCCTTGAAATGTGTGTGAAAATGGCAAACTCAATGCTTTCGCTCTATATTTGTCTAGAGTGGAAGATGGGAATAACTTTGGTGTACAGAATGACCCAACTTTCCAAGGCATTAGTCTCCATGGAATCATGAAATGAAAGACTTTCACGAGCGCCCATGTCGAGTTCTTATTACCAATAATGACCAAACAAATTACGGGAATAATGGTTACAAAATAATATAAATTATGTTCTGGATTTTATTTAATAATTTAAGTTATTAGGTGTGATGGTTTTTTAATATAATATCAGAGTCTTATTGATCTAGCAGTCACGAGTTCGAATCTCACCACCCTTATTTTATTTGATAAAAATCAAGTACAATATGATATGAACTCATGTAAATATCAAGTCTAAAGGTTTTCACTTAAGAGTATATGTTAAATAATAATATAATAGAGTCTCATCTAACAACGGAAGATTTTAAATGAGATAATTCTATTTCCTGATAAACACAACTTGGCATTCCCATCTATGATTCCCTGCTGTGTTAGTGGGTCCTCGGGTCCAATCGTATGACGATTTGGATCAGCCGATCGAGGATGGTTTTTCATACAAGTCTTCCAGCAAATACACAGTTGGGAGCTTGAACAAGGTAAGGCACTCGTCGAGAAACTGTATGATGATTATACTTTGGAGTTTTATCAATCAAGAGCATAATTGTCAACTTTTATCGATCACTAAGCAATCCACATGATGGAAAAAACAAAAACACAGATGGAGAGAGGGGTGATTGTTTATTAATTTGCAGGAGAAATTAAGTGGGGGGGGATTAAATCGATTGCAATGCAGTTTCCTTACATCATCCACAACTTATATCATCATTGGATTTAGTTTCAACGTCAATGAAACTTTCACTGCTAAAAATTAAATAAGAAAAAGAAAGCTTGTCGAATTTAACAACCATTTAAACGTACTTACGAAACTATACAAGTTGTGGGGTATAAATACAAAAAAATGTATCAGCATTGATTAATCATTCATAATTTAGAAAAAAATAGTTTGATCAAGTAAAAAATCCATCTATTTACAAGAAAAAAGAAGAAGAAGAGGCACGAGAGCATATCAAAACGAGAAAGATAAAAGATAAATAAAAATGAATCAAGTATCGGAAGAAAAAGAAGAGAGTGATTTGCAGAGGCACCTTCCTAGCAAGTGTTTTTTTTTTTTTTTTAAAAAAAGGGGAGCTGAGAAACGTTGATGAGGATGGAGAAATATATAAAGGTTTTGTTTGTACTTCATGTTATAGAGTCCTCGAGGACGTAAATGGGTTGGCCAGCCTGTGTTCAGCCTGTAAGCCTTTCTTTTCTAGGAATATTCTTTGTATAACACTTTAACAAATACCTAAAATAAAACGGAAAACACTGTTCAAACACTGTGCACACACTCACAATTCACTGTGGACGCGAGCTTTTTCATCCGTGTGTCGCGCGAGTTCGTCCATCCTTTTTTTTTTTTTGTTTTTTCCGCCTATGAACAGTGTAGTAACGATTTTAGCCCCGGTAATAAGACAAAATAGCGTTTTCGGCTGAGGGTTAAGGGCGTAATTGTGCGCGTCCGTACCGGTCCGGTTCGGTCCGGTCCGCCGCATGGGTTTTTTTTTTTAATGGCTAAATACGGTTATAGCCCCTAATAAGACAAAAGTTATTAATTAGGGACAGGGCTATAACGGTAACTGACCATTATTATTTATTTATTTTTCGAAATTCTGTCAGGCGCGTGCCGTTCAATCGACGCACGGTATTCCCCCTAACGCCCCTTTAAAGTGGCGCGTGCGGTGTGATACGGTGGCCGAAAATGAGCTACCAGCGCCTAATCCGGTTCGCCTCCTCTTGGTATTCCTCCCGGTGCGGCGCGTTTTTCAACACGGTGTCCGTGGACGCGGCGGTGGCCGGTTAAAGCCGGTTGCACCGTTTCTCTCTCTCCTGCACGTCAAAGTGCAGAAGAGCCCCCCGAGTTTTGTATACTTTCACTTCGGTCCCTTGACTTTTAATTGTGTTATATACTGTGCAGTTTGGCTTGATTTCAGTTATATAAGTTTTGATTTCCTTCAATTGGGTCCTTCAATTGCAATTAATGAAATGTGAATGTTTCACTTCGGTCCTCCTTCTTTTAATTTCCGGATTGGGTTGAAAAGGTTTAAATATATTCGGTACAGTAGTTTTGATTTTTGCAAATTTGTCCTTTAATTGAAAATATTAATAAATCTGATTTTCATTTCAGCCCTTAAACTTTTAATTTTTGATTTTAATCCCTTTATATTTTATTTTCATTTCAGCCCTTATACTTTTATTTTTTTTTAATTTCTAATATAACCCCTACTTTTGTCCATGTATATATAAGTGTGTTTAGCACAATAATAATAATAATAATAATTTAATTGTTTTTCTTGCTTCCTCTTTTGTTAATGTTTTTTTTTCCTTCGTATAATTTAATAATTTTTATTGTTTTGACAGTAATAGCAATGATATTTTTTTTTCCTTTTGTTAAAGTTTCTAAAATATTTTTAGTCTTTCATTAATTATATGTTCTAATATTTATTGAATATTATCTCATAGGAATATATATAGGGCGAAGAAAACATGACCTAAAATTTTTTGAATAAAAAAAATTAATATCGGTATTCTTAAATACATGTAATATAATCATATAATGATAAATCGGATAAAATAAAAAAAAATATTGTCTTCGAATTTTAATTTTGTACTTAACACAATAATAATAATAATAATAATAATAATAATAATAATAATAATAATAATAATAATTTAATTATTTTTCTTGCTTCCTCTTTTGTTAATGTTTTTTTTTCCTTAGTATAATTTAATAATTTTTATTGTTTTGACAGTAATGACAATGATATTTTTTTTTTCCTTTTGTTAAAGTTTGTAAAATAATTTTAGTCTTTCATTAATTATATGTTCTAATATTTATTGAATATTATCTCATAGGAATATATATAGGGCGAAGAAAACATGACCTAAATTTTTTTGAATAAAAAAAATTAATATCAGTATTCTTAAATACATGTAATATAATCATATAATGATAAATCGGATAAAATAAAATAAAAATTGTCTTTGAATTTTAATTTTGTACTTAACACAATAATAATAATAGTAATAATAATAATAATAATAATAATAATAATAATAATAATAATAATAATAATAATTTAATTGTTTTTCTTGCTTCCTCTTTTGTTAATGTTTTTTTTTCCTTCGTATAATTTAATAATTTTTATTGTTTTGACAGTAATGGAAATGATATTTTTTTTTCCTTTTGTTAAAGTTTCTAAAATATTTTTAGTCTTTCATTAATTATATGTTCTAATATTTATTGAATATTATTTCATAGGAATATATATAGGGCGAAGAAAACATGACCTAAATTTTTTTGAATAAAAAAAATTAATATCAGTATTCTTAAATACATGTAATATAATCATATAATGATAAATCGGATAAAATAAAAAAAAATTGTCTTCGAGTTTTAATTTTGTACTTAACACAATAATAATAATAATAATAATAATAATAATAATAATAATAATAATAATAATAATTTAATTGTTTTTCTTGCTTACTCTTTTGTTAATGTTTTTTTTTTCTCTGTATAATTTAATAATTTTTAATCTTTTGGCAGTAATGGCAATGATATTTTTTTTTTCCTTTTGTTAAAGTTTGTAAAATAATTTTAGTCTTTCATAATAATAAAAATAATAATATAATTATATTCAGCTTAATAATAATAATAATAATAATAATAACAATTATTTCAATAATAATAATAATAACAATAATAATAACAATAATAAGAATAATAATAACAATAATAATAATAACAATAATAATAACAATAATAACAATAATAATAATAATAACAATAATAATAATAACAATTATTTTTGTTAGTAACTCTTTTGTTAATATTTTTTTTTTCTCTTCATAATTTAATAATTTCTATTGTTTTGACAGTAATGGTGTTAATTTTTTTTATATATATTTTTAGTCTTTCACCTAAGAATATATATAGGGAAAAAAAAAACATGACCTAGGATTTTTTTAATATAAAAAATTAATATAAGTATTCTGAGATACATTTAATATAGTTATATAATAGTAGATGATCGGCCACACAATTACAAATAACCGATTAAAACACATTCACAAATTGAATTTTTTTTATTTATAGAATTATGTCTACTTTTGTCCATGTATATATAAGTGTACTTAACACAATAATAATAATAATAATAACAATAATAATAATAATAATAATAACAATAATAACAACAACAACAATAATAATAATAATAATAATAACAATTATTTCAATAATAATAATAATAACAATAACAATAATAACAATAATAATAACAATAATAATAATAACAATAATAATACCAATAATAATAATAATAACAATAATAATAATAATAATAATAATAATAACAATAATAATAACAATAATAATAATAACAATAATAATAATAATAATAACAATTATTTTTGTTAGTAACTCTTTTGTTAATATTTTTTTTTGCTCTTCATAATTTAATAATTTCTATTATTTTGACAGTAATGGTGTTAATTTTTTTTATATATATTTTTATTCTTTCGCCTAAGAATATATATAGGGAAAAGAAAACATGACCTAGGATTTTTTTAATATAAAAAATTAATATAAGTATTCTGAGATACATTTAATATAGTTATATAATAGTAGATGATCGGCCACACAATTACAAATAACCAATTAAAACACATTCACAAATTGATCAATAAACTACAACAAAAAAATATCACACCAAGCAATCAAATAATTCACCATACAAATGGATACAAAAAATATTTTCATAACCAGTAAACACAACTGAATAAAGAAAAATTAGATGATCGGCCACACAATTACAACAAAACCAATCACCAACAAATTCCCAATTGACTACAGCAAACAAAAATCTCTAATCAATATAATCTATTACATTTTTTCAACCAACTGATTATATAATTATCAATCCAATTAAAACACACCAGATAATCAAAACATTGCAATTTTGCAATCTATGAGTTAATTAAATCAACACACAATTCAAATCCAAACTGTGACTAAATTATTCTCCAAGCCAGTAAAATAATGTCAACAACCAACCAGATCAATGCAAACAAAAAATAATCTATCTTTAATAGATTTCAGCGATTACAATATTGCTATCAACCAGTTAAATGCTTAGTAACTGTTAAAAAATATTTAACCATCAACACATTCAGTTCAAGACAACAAAAAATCATCTTTCATTCATTTTATTGATTACAGATTTACATCAACCAATTAAATAACCATCAAAACAATTAATACATACTAAACAATTAATCAATTATGGTCTTGCAATACTCAAATTACAATTCGCTGATCTTTCATAAATTTTATCGCTTATAATTTTTAAATTTCGAAATTGAATTATTATCTGAGTATTTAAGCTTATAACAATAATCAACTAATTCAATACATAAAAAAAAAATTATAGCATAATTTAAAATTTACAATTATCTATTTATCAACTAAAAAATTCTTTGCTTACTACATAAATAATCAGTTTGCTATATATAAAAAGCCCGGCGCAACGCGCAGGCTAACCAGCCCGTGTTATCTAAATCTTAACAAGTTTGATTTCTTTTGTAATATAAAAAATTCTATAACTCGAGTTATAAACCATAATGCTAAAAAATGAAGATGAAAAGGAACTGGAAAAAAAAAACTCCAAACCAATCCAAGTTAGCATAACAATCTTGTGATCAAAATCATAATATTGAGACATCCTTATAGAAAACGTATAGAAGAAATAAAAAAAAAAAAACTAAACTTTTTTTTTTTTTTGGATTCGAGGAAACCTCACTCCCCGGAAAGCGCACTTTGTGGGCCCAGGTGAGCGAGTAAAACCCCGGCTATCCCAGGCTCTTACAGGAAAGTGTGCGCGCCCCGACTCGAACCTTGCTCTTGAAACATCAAGAGCAATGCCGTTGCCGCCACGCTACCCCTCCTGGGGACAAACTAAATATTTAATAAACTCAAAGTCAAAGATTGAAATAGAGAGAGAAATTGGTGTAGAGAAAAATAAAATAAAAAAAAGTTTAATGTCAATTTGGACTAATATCACATAGTTGTGATAGTGGTGATGAGATGTGGCCGACCACATCGAATAACATAACGAAGTTCAATCCTCAATAATCTTGTTGCTACCCAAATTTTGACCTACTTATTTTTGTGTTTCGGAAGAAAAAAAGAAAAAAATAGAAAAAAACAAAAAAATCCAAAAATATCTTGTTACAGGGGCAAAATTGAATAAATTGAGAGTTTAATGGGCGATTGAGGCTTAAATCGCAAAAATCAGAAACCAAAGACCAGAATAAAAAGGGCCGCGCAAAGCTAGGGTTGATATTGAAGTTCTGACAGGGTATAATTGCACAAAATCATAAATTCAGATCAAATGGAGGTTCAATTAGAGAAAAATTATAAATTGAGGGACCAAAACACACTTTGACCTCTCAAGGCAGCAGACATAGCTGCCGACCAGCCGCTGCATGTAGCCACCGGCAAGCCTGTCACAGCAGAAAAAGAAAAGAAAAAGAGAAGCTTACCGTTGCTTGCAACGGTAACTTCTGCAATGCCTATAAAATGGCGAGAACAAAAGAGAAAGAGAGGAAAAAAATGGAATAAAAGAGGGGGGAGAACTGGAGAGCCAAGTTTGACGCAAAATAGAAACAGAAGGGAGAGAGCGAGATTAAGAAACAGAGAAGAAGATTGAAAAAGCAGAGGGAAGATAATCGGGAGATTTATGAGCAAGACACAGAAAGAATAGAGAGATTGCAGAGCCAAATCCACATACAAGGATTGATTTAATCTTCGTCCATTTGTCCCTCTCGGTCTGCTCTTTGTTCCCTCTCGGTCTGCTCTCTCTCTCACTAAAACCAGCAAGCTCTCTCTCCTTAAACTCTCTCTCTCTCTCTCTCGGCCGGCCAACTGGGGGCACCGTCGACCACCCATATCCCTCCTCAGCACCACCGTCGTCTCCTCCATCAAAAACAGTATCTCAGCCATCTTCTCCGACGAAGAGAACAGAGCAGCCCCGACGCCAGCAAGTGCAGCCCGTCACCGTCCAACACGTTTTCCGGCCGCCACAGGCGACCATTTCCGACGAAACCACGACTGGAAGAATCACCTCGACGTCCTCTACCCAAAGGTGTTAACAGGTATACATTCATCACACTCCAAAATTTACTGTGCATCGTCCCTGTCATCCCTGCATGCACCAGCGAGAGTGAATTCGTTCACTCTCGCTGGGCCGTTCGGGCCGGGCTTTATGCCCGGCCTGCTTCTAGAAATGGGCTTCCAGCCCACTGAGCTGGAAGCCCGAATCGAGAGGAGATGGGTTCGGGCCTGTTTAGGCTGTAGCCCGGTCCAGGTGCTACCGGGCTGGCAGTCCAGCCCGAGACAGGCTGGGCTGGCAGCCCAGATTCCCATTTCCTCCAGTCCAGTCCGAGACAGGCTGGGCTGGCAGTCCAGTCCGAGACAGGCTGGGCTGGCAGCCCAGATTCCCATTTCCTCTGGGCTGACAGCCCAGCCCGAGACAGTCTGGGCTGGCAGCCCAGATTTCCAAGGGGTGGGCTGGCAAGCCCAGCCCACCCGTAAATAATAATATAGTAATAAAAATAATAATATAATAATAATAATATAATAATAATAAAATATAAAAAATAAAAATAAAAATATTTTATTTTATATACAAAAATCTAAAAAATGTGTTGTTTTTCTTGCATAAGGCCAATACACTAGCATATTTTTAAAAGTTGTGGTTCTTTTGAAAAAAATATATTATCATGGGTTTTGAAGAGAAAATGAGTTTTAGCATGGATTTTGCAAAGAAAAATCATTTCTTGCATTTTGAGATTTTACAACATGTTTGTAAAATCCAAAGGGTATTGGCCAATATTCAAAAAAATATAAAAAAACTTTTTCGGTGATTCATATTATTCACTATCGGTGTTTGGGTAGATAAATTCTATTCAAAATATTCGGCGGGAATAATATGCTATTATTCACTATCGGTGTTTGGGTAGATAAATCCTAAAAGGGTTGCTATCCAAAATATTCGGCGGGAATAATATGCTATTATTCACTATCGGTGTTTGGGTAGATAAATCCTAAAGGGTTGCTATCCAAAATATTTGGTAGGAATAATATGCTATTATTCACTATCGATGTTTGGATAGATAAATCCTAAAGCGTTGCTATCCAAAATATTCGGCAGGAATAATATGCTATTCACTATCGGTGTTTGGAAAGATAAATCATAAAGGGTTGATATCCAAAATATTCGGCAGGGATAATATATCATCAACATTTAAATATATATTATATATATCCGTATCCTAGCAATCATAAGACAAACAAAAACGTCAAGCAGCTTACCTTAGGTAGGGCGTACTAGGGGTGCTAAAACCTTCCCTTTACGCAACCAGTCCCTTACCCTAGAATCTCTGAAAGACCAGTTTAGGTTTCCTAGTAACCATAATACTAGGTGGCGACTCCCTTTTTACGAAAATAGATAATACCCCCGACATTTAATCTCCCCGCTCACGGGGACAAGTTGCCACGACGCCGCATACAACCATTTTTGGGGTGCGACAGAATGGCGACTCCACTGGGGACTTTTGGACTAGGCTTGATAATTTTGTTTGTTTATGATATGTTAATTATTGGTGTGTTTATTTGTTCATTTATTCTCATGTTGCCATGAATTATTTATTTGTTTAAAAGCTTTAGCATGCATCTTTTCATCCTGTCATCATAATATGCCTCGTCATGCATCACTTTTTATTATTTTGAAAGCACACACTAAACCTTAAGTTAGGTGGGGGACTAGCAGCTTACCTATGACTTGAGTCAAGGTTGAAGTTTGTGTAAACCCCAACTCTTTGCTGAGAGCTTAGATGATAGTGATTGGTATACGTACCATCCCATTATCTGCTAAGACCCCATATTGCCTTTACGAAGGTGATCACTGGGACAGCGAGAGACCCTTTTTAGAGCCCAAGTAGTAAACCTACCCTATGTCTCACGTAAAGGAACTAGAACCTATCGTTAAGGTGTATGCTCCATAATATCTTTCTTACATAAAAAAAAAAAACTATAAAACGCATTTTTTATCACAATCACGCATCATATCATACATTTTCTCATACATTTTTGCACGCATCATCAATCGAGAAACATAGGTCTCTCTTTTGGGACCCACGATACTCGACTAAGAAAAAAGGATGAAAGGTCCTAGAAGTTGCTACCAGTACCTTCGATTGGAAGCTAGTCGGAAGTGATAAGTTCTAAAGTTGGGAAACCCAAAAAAAAAAAAAAGAGAAGCTCCATTGATGCTCAAAATGTAATCAACAATACTTGTTAGATTGTGATGTTTTCTATGTGATTTGTCATTTTGTTTTGTTTTTATTGACAATCATGACTTAAGATATCAATAGGATCTTATCTTTGTTTTCAAGCCAAAATTTTTCTTTTAATGAGATCATGCATTTTCAAAATTTTTCTTTTACTGTGCATTTACATCGCAAAAAAAAAAAAAGAAAAAAGAAAAAAGAAAAGAGAAAAAAATATCTTTCACAATAACATCTGCACTTTACACTAAGAATGAATGATCGAATTTTAAAATACATAACAGATGTAGAGGAGGAACAAGTGGATGAATATAATATTAGAGAATTCATAAAATTAATAAAAGAACATAAACAAGTTTGGAAACCCACTAAAGAGGAACTTGAGACCATAAATATGGATAATGAAGAAAGCCATAGAGAGCCCAGGATAAGAACTCTAAAGGAAACAGAAGACTTGATTATACTGTTTAGAGATTAGGTAAATGTTTTTGCTTGGTCTTACAAGGATATGCCTGAATTGAATATGGATAGCGTACAAGGTACCGCTGGAAGAAGGATGCAGGCCGATTAACCAAAAAACTAAGAAGCCCCCATCATGAAGTTTTGATCAAAGTAAGGGCAGAAATTGGAAAAACAATGGAACGCTGGTTTTTTTTTTTTTAAAAGCAATCAAATATCCACAATGAGTTATCAATTACATTCCTCAATTTCGTTTTTGGGGTTCCCGTAATTAGCTGAAGCCATTCTCACTCTCAAAATTCGAGCTGTTAATTAGTACTATTGATTTAAACAGTGAGATGCTTAAAGCTGACAAGAGGAACTCTAGCATGCATTATCCTTGGTGTCTTGTCTAATTTTGAAACCTAGATAGCAGAAAAAGAGATCTTTCATTAACTGAAGCTAAAAACAGGTCTGGAATGAAAAGAAGCAGGAGATCCTTCAACTGAAATGCACTTTATAGTAAACCAACAATGTGTATACGGACAAAAATCACAAACCAAGACTACAACGCCCTGCACATTTAGAAGCTAACCGAATGGAAACAATATCTTAGTCACGGATAGTTGCTGTCAATGAAATGACAACGATTAAAGTTATAGATAAAGGGCAAATCAGATCGTCAATTTTACACGATAACATATCATAGCTTATTTGACAATGACCAATGATCAAAACCCAAATCCAAGATGTATGGAAAGCAAGAAAGAACATATCTTTAAAACCCATAATCAGATGTAGAAAAGGAAGCAATCCTTTACTTAGCCGGGTTGTTAAAGAAACTTGAATAGATAATTCGACTAAGGACCTAATGCATCAAAATTTATAAAAGTTATCAAGAAATGAAAGTGATTAACTGATGCATATAGCTAGAATCATCAGAATGGAAGCCTTAAGAAAAAGAATACAAGAAATCTAAAAGCCCCAAGAAATTGGAGTATGTGTGGACTTTAGGGAATTAAATCGTGCTAGCTCTAAAGATAATGTTCCCTACATATAAACATGGTGGTTGATAATGCAGCTCGTAGTTCCACATATTCCTTTATGGATGGGTAAAAAATAAAAAAATTACCAAAATTACCTATCTAAACTAGCTGAAGTATATGGGGAAATAGAGTTCATGCATCTAGGAAGGAAAGCAAATCAGTTTGTGGATGTTTTGGTCACACTAGCTTCTATGGTTAGAATAGACTTAAGACAAAACTTGCAGTCGATACACATTGATATCAGAAATAACCCAACTCACTGTTGCTCAGTTAAAGGAGAAATAGATGAAAACCCTTGATACTATGATATCAAGAATTTCATCCGAAACCAAGCCCATCCCTTGGGGGCATCCAAAATCAAAATGAAAACCTTGAGGAGTTTGACAATGGATTTTTATCTTGATAAGGGAAGTTTTGTATAAGAAATCATCTTACGGGACTTTGCTAAGATACCTAGAAGAACCTGAAGCCAAAGACGCGTTACAGGAAATCTATAAAAGGATGTCAGTGGACATATGATGGCTAGAAAAATACAAAGAACTGGTTATTTTAGGATAACATTAGATAAGGATTGCATTGACTATGTCCGCAAGTATCAGGTCTACGGTGACAAAATCAATGCCCTTTCGGCTCCTTTATTTAACTCGATATATCCATGGCCTTTTGTGATGTGAGGAATTGGTGTGATTGAGCCTATCAACCCAAAAGCCAACAATGGTCATAGGTTTATTATTGTGGCTATCGGCTACTTCACAAGATAGGTAGGATCCGTGTCATTTGCTCATGTGATGCAAAAAAAAAAAAAAAAAAAAAAATGGTGAAGAAATTCGTTGAAAGATATTTGATAGGTCGATACGAGCCACCAGAAAAGATTATAATTGATAATGCACAGAATTTCAAGGAAAAAATAATAATAGAACTCTGCGCTAAATTAAAAAATCAAGCATTCCATTTCCTCGCCGTATAGACCAAAGATGAATGGTTCGGTAGAAGCTGCTTATTAAAATGCTAAGAAGAGTATTCAAAAGATGGTAGTCACCTACAAGGATTAGCATGAGATGCTGCCTTTCATGTGTACCGTAGTTCGGATCTCAACAGGAGTCACCCCGTATAGGTTGGTGTATGGAATGGAGGTGGTAATACCTTTAAAGTGGAAATCCCATCATTAAGAGTATTGATAGACTCTGAACTAGAAGAAGCAGAATGGACAAAAGTTAGATATGAACAATTGAATTTGATCAGCGAAAAGAGGTTAGCTGCAATCTGTCATCATCAATTATACCAAAGAAGGATGACCAAATCATATGACAAGAAAGTCCGACCTCGAAAATTCCAAGAAGGAAATCTGGTACTGAAGAAGATATTGCTTGTACTGGGACAAGATCAGGGTAAATGGACCCCAAACTAGGAAGGCCCTTATGTGGTAAAAAAATCATTCTTAGGAGGAGCCTTGCTATTATCTAGAATGGATGAATAGGATCTAGTTAGGCCTGTGAATTTTTGACTCTGTAAAGAAATATTATGACTGATATTTTGTAGCCTCTCAATCAATAAGATAAAATTCGGTCATGAATTCTCGTTACAAGAAACTTTTTCTTCACAAAGCGTATGATCTCATAACAATTATTTTTATTATGTGAGCTTGACATGTTGTGTACACCACACTGGGGGCAAAAAAAAAAAAATCTACAATAGTTGTTTAAAAATGGTGATTTGCATTAAAAGCGTCAATTTGCATAAACAAAACCATATCTTGAGTTATTCTTTTGTCTTCATGAAAAGGGTATCGAAAAGTATAATAAAAGAAAAACTTCAATGGAGCAAGAAAGGGCCCCATGTGAAACCAAAAATCCCTTCACCGAGCGTGAAAATATAGTACGGGGAGCATATTTTATCAGTCAAACAAAAGATCAAGAAAGGCTACAATGAACAAGGGACCTATGTTTCTAAAGAGGTAATAAGCATGCATGTTATATTTTCATGACACTAACTTGACAAGAAAGATGTGGTGAAAGTTGATGTGATTCCAAGTTTTGGAGAATATGGAGAAACAGAATCTCAGGTCGATAAAATCAAGGAAGATGAATTGAAGATCAGCGTTGCTTCGTTCCTCGAGATGGGCAGGTCATCTAGTATAATGAAACCATCCTTACCCTCTTCATTTTTCATCTGGGTAGGTTACCCATAATAATGAGACCCTCTCTATTTTCCATCCGGGTCGGTCACCCATAAAAATGAGACCATGATAGCCGGGTCGGTCACCCATAAAAATGAGACCATGCTATCCGGGTCGGTCACCCATAAAAATGAGACCATGATAGCCGGGTCGGTCACCCATAAAAATGAGACCATGCTATCCGGGACGGTCACCCATAAAAATGAGACCATGCTATCCGGGTCGGTCACCCATAAAAATGAGACCATGATAGCCGGGTCGGTCACCCATAAAAATGAGACCATGCTATCCGGGACGGTCACCCATAAAAATGAGACCATGCTATCCGGGTCGGTCACCCATAAAAATGAGACCATGATAGCCGGGTCGGTCACCCATAAAAATGAGACCATGCTATCCGGGTCGGTCACCCATAAAAATGAGACCATGCTATCCGGGTCGGTCACCCATAAAAATGAGACCATGGTAGCCGGGTCGGTCACCCATAAAAATGAGACCATGATATCCGGGTCGGTCACCCAGAAAAATGAGACCACGCTAACCGGGTCGGTCACCCATAAAAATGAGACCATGATAGCCGGGTCGGTCACCCATAAAAATGAGACCATGCTAACTTGGGTAGGTCACCCAGAAAAATGAGACCACGCTAACCGGGTAGGTCACCCATAAAAATGAGACCATGATATCCGGGTCGGTCACCCATAAAAATGAGACCATGATATCCGGGTCGGTCACCCAGAAAAATGAGACCACGCTAACCGGGTCGGTCACCCATAAAAATGAGACCATGATAGCCGGGTCGGTCACCCATAAAAATGAGACCATGCTAACTTGGGTAGGTCACCCAGAAAAATGAGACCACGCTAACCGGGTAGGTCACCCAGAAAAATGAGACCACGCTAACCGGGTAGGTCACCCAGAAAAATGAGACCGTACTAACTTGGGTAGGTCACCCAGAAAAATGAGACCACGCTAACCGGGTAGGTCACCCAGAAAAATGAGACCATTCTAACCGGGTAGGTCACCCAGAAAAATGAGACCATACTAACTTGGGTAGGTCACCCAGAAAAATGAGACCATTCTAACCGGGTAGGTCACCCAGAAAAATGAGACCATACTAACTTGGGTAGGTCACCCAGAAAAATGAGACCACGCTAACCGGGTAGGTCACCCAGAAAAATGAGACCGTTATAATTATTCTAACCCGGGCAGGTCACCCGTCATAATCAGACCCGGGTAAGTCATCCGTCACTATCGAGACTCTACTAACTTGGGTAGGTCACCCAGAATAATGAGACCCATATCCATCATTCTATTTTTCTTTACAACACTTACTATTTAAAGTCTTTTACAAGACTTTAGTCGTAAGCATTGTAAAGAGGGGGCATCTGTTGCTACCCAAATTTTGACCTACTTATTTTTGTGTTTCGGAAGAAAAAAAGAAAAAAATAGAAAAAAACAAAAAAATCCAAAAATATCTTGTTACAGGGGCAAAATTGAATAAATTGAGAGTTTAATGGGCGATTGAGGCTTAAATCGCAAAAATCAGAAACCAAAGACCAGAATAAAAAGGGCCGCGCAAAGCTAGGGTTGATATTGAAGTTCTGACAGGGTATAATTGCACAAAATCATAAATTCAGATCAAATGGAGGTTCAATTAGAGAAAAATTATAAATTGAGGGACCAAAACACACTTTGACCTCTCAAGGCAGCAGACATAGCTGCCGACCAGCCGCTGCATGTAGCCACCGGCAAGCCTGTCACAGCAGAAAAAGAAAAGAAAAAGAGAAGCTTACCGTTGCTTGCAACGGTAACTTCTGCAATGCCTATAAAATGGCGAGAACAAAAGAGAAAGAGAGGAAAAAAATGGAATAAAAGAGGGGGGAGAACTGGAGAGCCAAGTTTGACGCAAAATAGAAACAGAAGGGAGAGAGCGAGATTAAGAAACAGAGAAGAAGATTGAAAAAGCAGAGGGAAGATAATCGGGAGATTTATGAGCAAGACACAGAAAGAATAGAGAGATTGCAGAGCCAAATCCACATACAAGGATTGATTTAATCTTCGTCCATTTGTCCCTCTCGGTCTGCTCTTTGTTCCCTCTCGGTCTGCTCTCTCTCTCACTAAAACCAGCAAGCTCTCTCTCCTTAAACTCTCTCTCTCTCTCTCTCGGCCGGCCAACTGGGGGCACCGTCGACCACCCATATCCCTCCTCAGCACCACCGTCGTCTCCTCCATCAAAAACAGTATCTCAGCCATCTTCTCCGACGAAGAGAACAGAGCAGCCCCGACGCCAGCAAGTGCAGCCCGTCACCGTCCAACACGTTTTCCGGCCGCCACAGGCGACCATTTCCGACGAAACCACGACTGGAAGAATCACCTCGACGTCCTCTACCCAAAGGTGTTAACAGGTATACCATTCATCACACTCCAAAATTTACTGTGCATCGTCCCTGTCATCCCTGCATGCACCAGCGAGAGTGAATTCGTTCACTCTCGCTGGGCCGTTCGGGCCGGGCTTTACGCCCGGCCTGCTTCTAGAAATGGGCTTCCAGCCCACTGAGCTGGAAGCCCGAATCGAGAGGAGATGGGTTCGGGCCTGTTTAGGCCGTAGCCCGGTCCAGGTGCTACCGGGCTGGCAGTCCAGCCCGAGACAGGCTGGGCTGGCAGCCCAGATTCCCATTTCCTCCGGGCTGGCAGTCCAGTCCGAGACAGGCTGGGCTGGCAGCCCAGATTCCCATTTCCTCTGGGCTGACAGCCCAGCCCGAGACAGTCTGGGCTGGCAGCCCAGATTTCCAAGGGGTGGGCTGGCAAGCCCAGCCCACCCGTAAATAATAATATAGTAATAAAAATAATAATAATATAATAATAATATAATAATAATATAATAATAATAAAATATAAAAAATAAAAATAAAAATATTTTATTTTATATACAAAAATCTAAAAAATGTGTTGTTTTTCTTGCATAAGGCCAATACACTAGCATATTTTTAAAAGTTGTGGTTCTTTTGAAAAAAATATATTATCATGGGTTTTGAAGAGAAAATGAGTTTTAGCATGGATTTTGCAAAGAAAAATCATTTCTTGCATTTTGAGATTTTACAACATGTTTGTAAAATCCAAAGGGTATTGGCCAATATTCAAAAAAATATAAAAAAACTTTTTCAGTGATTCATATTATTCACTATCGGTGTTTGGGTAGATAAATTCTATTCAAAATATTCGGCGGGAATAATATGCTATTATTCACTATCGGTGTTTGGGTAGATAAATCCTAAAAGGGTTGCTATCCAAAATATTCGGCGGGAATAATATGCTATTATTCACTATCGGTGTTTGGGTAGATAAATCCTAAAGGGTTGCTATCCAAAATATTTGGTAGGAATAATATGCTATTATTCACTATCGATGTTTGGATAGATAAATCCTAAAGCGTTGCTATCCAAAATATTCGGCAGGAATAATATGCTATTCACTATCGGTGTTTGGAAAGATAAATCATAAAGGGTTGATATCCAAAATATTCGGCAGGGATAATATATCATCAACATTTAAATATATATTATATATATCCGTATCCTAGCAATCATAAGACAAACAAAAACGTCAAGCAGCTTACCTTAGGTAGGGCGTACTAGGGGTGCTAAAACCTTCCCTTTACGCAACCAGTCCCTTACCCTAGAATCTCTGAAAGACCAGTTTAGGTTTCCTAGTAACCATAATACTAGGTGGCGACTCCCTTTTTACGAAAATAGATAATACCCCCGACATTTAATCTCCCCGCTCACGGGGACAAGTTGCCACGACGCCGCATACAACCATTTTTGGGGTGCGACAAATCTAATATTGAAAGATGAATATATTTTTAAAAAAATTTATAAAATAAATTAAAATAATAGGGAATAGATATGACATAAGAAAATACACGATGTAAATGCCTCAAGTCAATCCAAGCTAGTATGATAAATATGTGACCTAAACAGTGAGGCCAAGTTATCATCATCGAAATTAAAACAAAAAACAATAAATATTCTTATTTTTTTATAAACTCATTGTTGAATTTTAAAATTGAAAAAAAATTAGTGAAATAAAAACATAAAAAAATATCAAAATCGATTTGGGGTTAAGATTTTATAATGATGACCCAAATGTTTAGATCAGGATTACCACATCGAAAAAATGAACAAAACTCAATTCTAAACAAATAAAATATTGAATGATAAAATTGAAAAAAGAAAACCATGAAAAAAATAAATTAAAAAAATAAGTGTTCAACCTGACATAAAAATTAAATTAAATCAAATGATAAGAGATGTAATTAATTTTTTTTTAAAAGAATAACAATAAAAAAAATGAGGATGAGATTTAATATAAATACCAAATAGGATAAACTATTAAGGGATAAAATTAAAAAAAATTAAAAATATTTAAATCAAATTAAAAACAGTCAAAAGAATAAGAGACACAATTGGAATAAGAAAAAAAAGAGGACAACCTTTATTTTTGTAGGCTAACATATTTTCCGAGAGAGAGAGAGAGAAAAAAGACTCATTTGCTGCTTAACAACCACAAGAAGCTTTACACGTGCCACCCTTGTGGATGTATCTCATTATAAACTATCGACATAAATGACTATTGCCTATTTTTATCGATGATAGGCGTCGCACGCGCCGTTCCAAGAGCATAGATACCTTACATGTATATATATCAACTTTTTTTATATATATTAAAATACCAAAATACTCCTAACCCTATATGATTTTAACATAAAAACCATAACAAAATGAACAAAAAAACTCTTGAACTAAGCTATAGTTTTTTTTTTATTCTAAAGGTACCATAGTAATTACATTGCTCTAAGAAAGTTTAAAAACCAAAAATGTTTTTATCCAAAGAGTTAACAAAATCTAAATTTTAAGGGTATTTTATACCTATACAATATAAAGGCTAAAAAATCATTCTACCCCTGTTAAACCTAGTAATGATAGACGAGTCTCATGAAAAAAAAAATCATCCCTTAAAGCTAATTATATTGTGGAGGGCAAAATATAATAAATTTATAGTGTAGATCATAGTAAACTATGAGTGTGCATAGTATATTCCTATATCTTTTTAACTTCTGTTTTAATTAATGACCGTGACCGTGAATAAATTAATAAAAATATAGTCCATGTATCACAATATATAATGAACTAAGCATGCTTTGAACTTATTATAAAGGTGTAAGATCCTAAGTGGATGGAATTTGTTGAGAACTTAGGGCCTGTTTGGTATAGCGGTTGCGGTTGTGGTTGTGGTTGAAAAAATGGAGTTTTAAAAATAGAGTTTTCAACTGTGGTTCAAAAAAAACAGTTAAGTGTTTGGTTAAAACTGTGGTTGAGTTGAAGGTTGAAGAAAAATTAGTTTTGGTGTTTGGTTTCCAAACTTTACAAACTGCTTTTAACTTGTAAAATTACTTAAAAGGGCATGGAAATATACACATTTTAATAATAATAATTTTACACACACATTTATATATATATATATATATATATATATATATATATATATATATATATATATATAATCATAATTTTAATAATAATAATAATAATATAATATTATTTTATTATTTTAATATTAAAATATTAATATTTTATATTATTATATTATTTTAATATTAAAAAATATTAATAGCTTAATATTATAATCTTTTGCTGCTGCCGACACTAATACTATAAAATGTATTTTAACACATTTGCTTCCCATTTGCTTCCCATTATTATCCTTTGAAAACGAGTGATGTGCAGGAAAAGGGAGAAGATGACGAGGAGAAGACTGTGCAGTGAAGAGAGTGCAGAGAGTTTTCAAAGGAAGAAGAAGAAAAGGAAAGGCCAGAGAGTTTTCAGAACGGGAAGATGGGTGCAGGCGTTTTCAGAATCTTCGATCGGTTTTGAGAAGATGGTGAGGGTGTTTTGAGAAGATGGTGAGGGTGTTTTGAGAAGATGTTAGATGGGTTCGATCGGTTTTGAGAAGATGACCGAGGGTGTTTTGAGAAGATGTTCAGATGGGTCAGGGACGCCGTTCAAGTCGGCGTTTGAAAAACACCTCCAAGGTGCTTTTCAAAAAACGCCGTTTGGGCGTTAATTTTGGTGGGTCCCACCAAAAAAAAATGGGGTTTGGTGTTTACCAAACACCACAACACCATCCCGTTTGGCAAACGCGGAACGCACCGCGTTGCCAAACGGGTGCTTAAAAGGCTAGTATTACAGTATTATAGGTATCGTGACAACACTAATTTTAATAACTAAAATCATTGATTTTAGTATTAACGAGTTTCATTCGATAAGAAAAGTTTGATGGAGATTATTTTAAACTTTAATATTGCCAAAAAAAAAAAAAAGTTGAGAAAGAAAAATATCACTCAATTTATTTTTGTATTTTAAATGATTTTTTAAGTTGATAAATTGATTTTTTAATGTTCTACTAGTGTTTATTGTTGCTTTAGTGGAAAACGAGTTCTTAAAAGAAAAGAAAAATTCAATTTCCAACTAATATTGTGGTGACCAAATTCAATACAAACAAATAACATGTTGTCTTGTATAGTAAACAATATTTTTTTTTAAAATGTTTGGCACTTATGACCACTCAAGTCAATCTCATGCTTTTTTTTGTTATTTTTTGTAAATCGTGAAAACTTCACTTTTCAGGATGCATATTTTGTAGGTCTAAAAAATAGAGTAAAATCTCTGTCCTTTTATATTCTTATAAAATATACACGTTTTAACTCAAACTTA
Source organism: Salix caprea (assembly GCA_964035475.1). Lineage (NCBI taxonomy): Eukaryota > Viridiplantae > Streptophyta > Magnoliopsida > Malpighiales > Salicaceae > Salix > Salix caprea. The sequence continues at coordinate 26,331,222 of OZ037743.1, read as the reverse complement.
AAATTTATTGTACAAATCATAAATCCCCTGTCATAACGCCCCTTTGGGGACAATTTTTTTATTTTATTTTTAAGAAAAGTGATATTCCATTAGATATTAATAATATGTCATTACTTAAATCTGCTTAAACCTGTATCTCCACAGGCCATCTGTACATTTCCTCTCCTGGTACAGGGAGAGTCAGTGTCAGTAGCCCGGTGGCAGAGTCATAATCGAAGTCAGTGCCGGCATTGCCCACAGTGCATTTTAGAGGGCGCTTGGAAGAGTAAGCGCCAAACCGTCCGCAGCCCCTGACTCTCAGAGCAATGGTTGCAGTCGGAGACCGGTTCTCACCGAGAGAAGTGACCAGCTCCGATGAGACTTCACCATCACAGTGCTCTGCCGCCTCGTCGGAAGTCATATGGATTTCAACCTGCTCCATAGCACCGCCGGCGTTGAACATATCAAGCAAGCCTATTGGTGCAAATGAAATGTCGGAAGCGATATCCTGCATAATTGATAGTATGATCATTCAGTGAATCAAAAACCAGCGACAGCAAAGAAAAAAAAATCACTTTGAGAAAGACTCACATCGATAGGACAGAAATGGAAGAGTTCATATTCAAGAACTTTTAATGTCACCGGCACTGAAGCACCTTTAGGCAACCGAACCAGCTCCCCTGCAATCCAAAAGGCATCGGACCACGTTAACATGATTTAAACCCGGAAGTTCCATAGGCATTGTTTACCAACTCCGAAGAACATTGAGCCTTACAGAAAACGAAGATAACCCCTTCCTGTCATGTTCTGATACGATTTCATTCAACTTTAGGAGCTCACAATTTGTTTTCATATAGAGAGAGGCAAGGCTAGCATATTAAACTCTTTAGGAGTCAATTCATATTAGTAATTACCTGATTTGTAGGCATATACCATGGTTTCCCCATTCCATTTTGCACCAGCAACTTGAGCAATGCAATCAACATCACTGGCACAGACAGAACCCGTGAGGGTACCTGGAGTTTGATCATGAATGCGGGTCTTCTTCTCAATCTTGCACCAGCCCGCACCTTGGCAGTTGAAGACACCCACTACACCGGTGCATTTGTTCACATTCCAGATCTTGAGTAAGCTGCAAAAATGATGTCCAGGATGAGGGTTTTAAATGAAGGAGCGTGTAAGAAACAGAGATGGCCAACGTGCAAAGAAGAAATAACACACCTAGTTCCATCTCTTGCTGGGTCAGCAAAGAGGCTGTCGTGTGTTGGCCGGCCTGGAAGTTGGGCACGGAGGACAGATCCATCAGGGAGGACCAGCTTCTTTAGCAGGTCAAAGTTGTGGTTCCCTGGTTTATCACTGCACAGATCGCGTGATAGTACATTTCCATGTCAGAATTTTGTGATATGTTTCATATTTTCATATGATAGGCAACATTTTAACAGCAAAAAGAATACCTGACATAGATTGCACATCCACCAATAGCACGAGCAGCCCCATGATACTCCGCAGCTGGGTGTAAGCTCTGCAAACCATGGATTCCATGTTACAAAGATGGAAACTAAGAGTTATATATAAAATAACCAGGACAGAAATTGATGAGCTCACAGGAACAGAATTGATTCATTTTCACTTACATGGAACATATCCCAGTCTGGTTGCATAAATTCTCCGAGGAAAAGAGTGTTGTAGGCCACAGAGGAGATATGGATGGTGTGGGAAGCAGGGTCCCGAGGATAGAAATCATCAGAAGCTCTCACAACAGCAGTCTGCTTGGCACTATAGATTCCATCAGTGTTATGACACATGCAGGCAATACATCCATTGTCAGGGAAGTTTCTTGCAACTGAGGCCTCAAGAGCTTGGTTATAGCTACGGGTGAGAGACACTCTTCCACCATGGCCAGCACCAAGGGTTTCAATAATGTTTTGAACGTCAACTTTTACTCCATCAACTCCACAAGAGGCCAAATAGGCATGGAGCTCATTGTAGAAGTTGAAAACCTTCTTTGGATGAACTAAACCAAGGCCATGAACTGATAGGCTGTCCATAGCAACGTCAGGTTGGTTGCCTATAACACCAGGTGACTGAACCGGATAAGCCAGTGCAGTATCATAATGCTCCATACCAGTAGCTGCTGGTTTAACTCCACCCCAGTAACCAGCCAAAGCATGCCAAACATAAACATACCTGTAACAGGAAAAAAAAAAAAAAAAAAGCAAGATGAGAATTAAAAAAAAGAAGCAAGATGCTAATTAAAAAAAATTAATGAGAGTGCACAGAAATAGAACTAAGATCACTCACTTCACACCGTGGCATTGCTTAGCATCATCCACAACATGCTTCAGTCCAATGGCCTGCTCATTCTTTTCACCATTCTTCTGGAATTTTGAATTCTCCTTTATTCCAGTAAGCCTACTTGCAAATCTTCAACAAAGAAAATTGCAAGAACTCAAGTGATTAGATATTATCAGCAAAATCACGATAACATCAAAATGGATAAACATCATTCTAGAAAAGTTTCATAGCTAATGCGCATAATGTCTAAGAGCATCTCCCAGCATCTCTAATGGGAGATGCTATTTAGAAAAGTCAAAATGGAAATATCGTTTTTTTTTTTGCATACGTGCACTCTAATCGTAAAAAAGCATTTAGAAGAGTTAATTATGCTTTAATATATTTGATACACAACTATTTTAATAATATGATATGACTTGGTTGACTTGATATACCTAAACATAACTCGACGAGTCAATATCAAATGATAAAATTGAGAAAAATCAATTAAAAAAAACTTAAGTCAACCCAGATAAACTCGTCAAACTTATGATATAAATTATAAGACCAAAATAATTTCATAAAAAAACAAACCAAAAAACATAAAGTTAATTTTAAAAAATCATAGGAAGAAAAAACTAGTGAAAAGAAACACTATTGCATACCAAGATAATTTCATTAAAAAGCAAGCCAAACATGGATTTAAAAAAAAAAATCAAAGGAAGAAAAACAGTAAAACACTAGTGAAAAAACACTATTACAATGAATAGAATTTTAGCATTTTACACGATTGTCAAAATAATATTTTTGGAAAAATAAAATAATATTTTGTTTAGCACTCTCTTTAAAACAACTAATATATATATATAGCTTCTTATTTGGATATACTCTAAAATAATTATTGAAAAGCTAAAATGATAATATTATTATTAATTGTTTTTGCATTTAGCATCTCCCGGACACTTAGGCCATCTCCATGCGTGTGTGCGCCTGTGTGAGAGAGAAATATAGAGTCCATACTGTGCTCCTTCTTGTACAACAACATTGGCCTCCTTTGCTTTAGTTTCGATCTGTTGCCAGCCATCATCAATGATCAAAAATCGCGGGGGAGTCCCTCCTTCTGACAGACTGCAGCCACAATAGGAACCAATTTAGTCCTTCAATCTCAGTTTTGAGGATCGAATTCAATCTCCCATATTATTTCTGAATTACCTCTCAAGGCCTTCCTCAACACCCTCAGCAGTGACATCCGTGTAAAAGGCATCCCATGTACACCAGCCAAACCAGTCAAGAAAAGAGGGCAACTTCACAAGATCAGCAGAAAACAGCATAAGATTGAAATGATGCACTCGCAACTGAACTTATTGATTAAAAATTGAGTTAACATACTAAAAACTGAAATCAAAGAATCACTTACCTTTTTCTTTTCCCGATGAAGAAAAGTTTGCAAATATTTTTCCACATCCCTGATTTTATAGAAGTTGTCAGGGAAATGGTAGTTACAAACTAGCACTGAAACTTAATGCAGGTTTGGATTAAGGTAAAGTCAAGAGCTCACTTGACAGCCTGGTTTATGACTTCAAAGGGGTTAGTCCCAGCATGCATGTAGACCAGTTTAAGTCCTTGGTTGGTTTCAACAGCACTATCCCCTGCAAAACCAAACCAATCCACGAAAAAAAATGTTGTTTCGGCTCTTACGAACACGATCCTTTCTATATATTTCCTCCAATTGAAATGTACTCCGTAAAATTGATTAATTTGGATGGTGGGTAATTGATTGACTCTCCAGCCGGATCGTGTTCGTATCATTGAGCTCCAACCCAGAATTTCAGAAATAAGTCTGCTTCGCTAATAGCCAACAGGATGGGACTGAATTGACAGTAGTTTTTTCCATATGAAATAAGGTGATGTGGTCTCATTCACTACCAGCCGATGGAACGGGACTAAATTAATAAGAGATTATGCTCATGAGCAGGTGGATATTTGCCCACACCAGACACTTTTAATCTACTCACCACTCTCAAGGCAAATCTCCATCTCATTCCTGTCGTTGCCTTGCAGTACAGCACGGAACTGGCCTTCAAGTAGGGGAAGGAAGACGGTGTAGATTGTCTGTGCATCATCTTGATCAACTCCTTCATCACCTTTCCTGCTTTCCACTAGCATGAATTGAGTTTCCAGAGGAATGTCTTTCCCACACTTCCCCATCCTCTGAGTCATCCACCATAACTTGAATCGGAAACAGCACACAAAACGAAGACCCCTGCCACCAAAATTGAAAGTGAGCGTCTCAAGGAATTCAAAAACCATCCACATATCCATCATCAAACTATTTACTTAGTCTTAGCCCACATTCCTAAAACTAGGTATAAACTAAAACAAACCATCCGCAGGCATCAAGCTATTATGTCTTATATTCACCCAGCAAAGAATTAACTAGACACAAGATGTGTTTTTATAACTTCTAGTTTATTGCAGGATTTTTGAAGTAAAAAAATATATGGATTATTCTACATCATGAATGAAATGAAATGCTTAAGAATTTCTTACTCTAAAACCCCAACAGGAAAAACATGGAGACTTTTGCTATGAGAAGCGGTGGCACCAATAAAAGCACCAGCAAGAAGTCCAGCACCAGAGCCAGGATTCAAAACAATGTTATCAGGAACTCCAGTTAAAATTGTCTTCCCATGAACCACAAGGTTCCCATCATTGATTGAAATCTTTGGTGTCACCGTCATTGTTGCTGTCTTGCACTTAGTTACTGCACACCCAAAAAACAAAATAGTAAGAAGAAACCAAACAAGCTTGCATGACCAAAAAATTCTAAGGGGTATAAAATGGTTGCCTACAAAATATGATCCTAAAGGGGTTGTGTGATTTTTGGATTGAAAGGTAATGCGAGGAAAAGGGTAAAATTTCTAAGGATGCTAATTTAAGCATTTCGATGGTTTCTGCGACAGTTGTCGCAACTCTTTCCACCCCCACTTACACAAAGGTTTCCACTTCAGTTGTTGTAGGATTCTTGCAATCCTCATCAGTTCTGTGTTTCCTTCCTTCTCTCACTTACCATAAAATATATACAAACTAGAAACCAATTTCCAATTTCTGGTCAAATCTAATGGGATGTTTGAGTATCTAAAAAAAAAAGACGTTAAATCAGTATTAGGAAAAAAGGGAAAAAAAAAAAACTAAGCGAATGAATGGATATTATAGTGTTTACTTCCAGGTTCAGATTATAGTGAATGAATGGATATTATACTGTTTACTTCCTGGTTCAGATTATAGGGATGACAGAGAAATAAATCCAAGTTTTTGGAGTTTTGGGTTAGTCAGGGTTTTAGCCTTACAGGTTTCGTGTACCTGTGAAAAAGAGCAAAAGTACACCTCTCAGATTTCTTAGTAGTGCAGTGAAAATACACAATAAATAAAGGACTTGGAAAGCAAATTTAAACTAAAGGAAAGGGTGGCTTTGTGGGGAGAAGAAAAGACAAAGGAATGGTTTCATACTTCCATTTTTGTTCACTTTAGCTGTAAAGCCTTTTTGCCTGTAGATTCAAAACAGAATTTTTTTTGAAAATTTAACATCCAAAGGCCGAAACAAAACTCTTATATGTAGAAAAAAAAAAACAAAAAGAAAAGGAAAAAAACGAAGTTGATTATAATTAGAGAGCAAAAGGAGCCCAAAGAAAGCTTCAAGATGGCAGTATTGAGGCAGGAAAGGAAAAGAAGGTAGAAAGTTAATTAATTAAATTACTTCAATTAACAAACTCTTAAACAAATTTATTTTGGCAGGAAAGGGAAAAAAGAAAGAAAAAGAAGGTAGAGAGCTAATTAAATAAACAAATTCAATTAACAAACGCTTAAACAGATTAAAGAATCGCAGTGATTCTTGATTTCTGATTCTTGAATGTCTTAAGTTTGAGATGACGTCCATTTTTGTTCCAATTTGATCACCAACACCAAATTAAGCAGACATGGATGACAAATTAAGAGAACTTCGTTCTTCCAATAACAGAGCACCATGAAAACTAACTTGCCTATTATGATAGAAGCAGACCGCATAGTTTCTCCGAGAGCAAATGAAGTAAAAGAAGTTCCCATCAAGAAATTCACAAAAACTCACCAATAATAACAATTATGAATGCTCTCTTGCTGCTAGCCGAGAAGGAAACTCTGCTTTCAAGCTCTGAAGACCTAAAGGGCTTAGCAAGTAGGGTTTTCCTTTTCTTTTCTCGGGAACTCAGAAGAAGAATTCGAGGAGGAACGCTTTGTTCTCGCTGAGTGATGGAGATTATAGCTGATTATCAAGAGATGGAGAGAGGGTAAGAGAGGGAGAGGAGGTGTGGTTTTATACCCTGGTAAGTGTTATAGGTCGAACAAGTTTGGTGTCCTATATGGTTCAGGATCTTGACAAGTGGGGAATCCATTGTCGGGGTGGAATTAAAAGAATTGGGATATTTTTCATTCATGCATGATAACAAAAGTTGGGAGTCTCGAGTAATTTAATTCCAGGGAGAATGATAGACAAGACAGGACCGTTAATTTCGTTTTGTTTTTGTTTTTTTTTTTTTATTTGAAATGGCTGAAATGTTTTGTATAAAAAAACAAGAAAAAAAGTATAAATTTTGCTTTATTTAAAATTTTGATACATTTCAGAAATTCTGTATAAATTTTGGTCAGAACGTTTCAATAAGTTTTATCTAGTTTTGTTTCGGCTATATAGTGTTTTTAATTAATAAATAATTTTATAATATCAATCATATCTCTTAATCCTACCTTTATATTAAGATGAAATTTTATGAAAAGTCTCTTGATATATTTATATATTATGTTAAAATTTCAAAACAATTAAAGAATATAATGATATTGCGATATTGATAATAACATTTTTGTAATATTACATATGTTCATAATTTTATACAGAAAAATTATTTTATTGTGTCTTTTTTATATTAAATTACATAATTATAAATAATTTTATTTTTGATTTGAATTTTTTTAATTAATATATGTAATTATATATATATATATATATATAAACAATATAATTCTAAAATAACATTATAAAACATTCTAAAATCAAAATATTTCATTCAAAAAAACAAATTAATTAATATATGTAATTATATATATATATATATAATTTTATTTTTTATTTGAATTTTTTTAATTAATATATGTAATTATATATATATATATATATATAAACAATATAATTCTAAAATAACATTATAAAACATTCTAAAATCAAAATATTTCATTCAAAAAAACAAATTACCAACCACAGCCAAAACAGAATTGACCACCGGTGCTGTACTGGTTGCTACAGTGGCTTGTAAATTTGCAAGAACTATGACCTCACTCTGACAGAAACTCATTCTCTTTATCCTAATAAAGTATTTGACAATTACTCAAAATCTCATCATAATCAATTCTTAGGCAAGTGTCAGTTGGATAATGGTTAAAGGTTCCTCCAGGACAAAAAAATTCGAAAACATATTTAAAATATAATAAGATCTGTCCCGAGTGCATGTCTATGTTTTCAAGGCAAAATGTGATTTAACGGGCATGAAGACGAGGGGAATGATAGCTGTAATTATTTAAGCTGTTTTATTATGCTGTCCAAAGGGGGTATGTAGAGCAGGGTTGCTAATATTATTTTGTTTCAGTTGGAATCGTTGCAATGTTTTGTGTTGTTAAAAAAATTGAGATAAAATGACATCGTTTTCATCTCGATTTTCATTTTGGTCCGTTCCAGAAATACCAGTTAAATTACAGCCAGAATATCTCGGTATTGTTCTGGGTGTGCCGTTCCTGCCTTAAAATCCTTCTTATTTTAATTAATTTGTGATTGTGTTTCTAATTTTGAGGTTATGTTTGTTTGACTTTGTGTTTATATTGTATAATTTAAAGTTAATTTATCTTGAATTTTAATTATGCTTGTTAAATTAATATTTTAATTTTTTTCATATATATATATATATATAATTAATTATATATGAATAGTACAACCCCGAAACGGCATGCCGAAATACTCCGAAACCAAAATGTTCCGTACCAATAAAAAAACCAGAACGGTATTGACAACCTTAATGTGGAGTGGTAAAGAGATTGATATCAAGTTCGAATCAAGATATATATTTTTTGTAAAAGTTTATAATAACCAAAATTTTACTCACCCACTTGGATCCATAAAATATACTTTTTGAAGAGTGTATTTCCTCAAATCCAAAAAAAAAATGATAATGCCCATGTGCTAAATTTTCTAGAGATGCTATTTCGTCACTAATTTTTTGTTTGTTTGTGGGAAAATTGCAATTAAAAATTATAAAAATACTTAAACTAGACGGTATAAAAATCTTAACTTCTATCAATATCCCACCGTTTAATAGAAAATTGATATATATGTGTGCGTGTGTGCCTACGAGGGATGTCATTGGCCTGATTATCTTGACAAAGTGATTGAAGAAATCCATGCATTTTAATCGTGCGTTCTGCAAGGGATGAGACCGTGTTAATTTTAAAAAAATTAATTAATTAATTTTTTTCAAAAAAAATATTTTTTATAAGAAAGCGAAACACCCCCTCAATCTGAATCAAATATAATTTGCTGCCGTCTTCTTTTTTTATTGCATTGATTTACGTGTTGTACTAGTAGTGAGAGGTGCATGTTACCGGCTACATTGTGACAACATAAAACCAAAAAATAACATAAAACACTATTCTAAGAAGATCATGCTATAAAGTGACTGGGTAGGGCTGAAGGCACCAAAATCCTAAGATATTTTGCTTATTGCAGCCCTCATCCCCCCTTTTGCTTCCCCTTGTTATGTAATTAATAAAAATTGCTTCACTCTTTGGTTATTTGTTTGATTTATTATGGTTCGCTATGTTTTAATGGGATGTGAGAATTATTTATTTCTTCTTTTATAATTAATAAATGTTGTTTTGCATGAAGGTTGCTAATGATCATGCATAATAGGTCTTGAGTTCGAGTTATGACATCTCTTGTAAGAACTTGAGACAATCAAAGTTTTACTCGCTCATCTGGATCCATAAAATGTACTTTTCAGAAACCGAGGTTTTCTCGCATAAAAAAAAAGATTTGTCATTTTGAGGAGTCAAAGAAGACCGGAAAGATGAGTTATGTGATCAAATTTAATGGATAGATAATATTTATTCATTTATTCTGTAGATATTTAACAAACAAAATACTTCTAAATCTTAAACAATTATGTTCTGAGTTCGAAGGTCTTTTCAAGCCTAATGCATATATATTCACTTAATTCTCTCAAATATCTCAATATAAAATAGAAATATCAAAAGCAAAAAAAACTTTATTTTAAAACATTTCTAATTAAAAAAATACTTTCACCTGCACCACCATATAAAAAAACACAAAACTACAAGAGTTGGTGGTGAGTTTTTTTTTTTTTAAAAAAAAAAAAAAAAAACTCATGATTTTCTATTTTATCATTCAAAACTCATTTTTTATAGTTAATTATTGGTGATTTTTACAGTTACCTTTATTTATTGTCAATATTTTTTTAATTATTTTATTAAATTAACAGAATTTATTAAACTCGGTCATTTCAGTAACCCAAGTCTCATATTTTTCTTTCTTCATGAAGAACACAAGCACCACTTGAAGCAAAATCACCATCTTTCATATACCAAGTGCCAGCGTTCCTTGGATCTCTTACCACCTCTTGTTATGATTTTTTAAAACTTGAAGACAAATCAATATGAAAGAATGGGCTGAGAGAATTGAGCTGCGATTTGCAGAGAAAGAACATATCTACCATGGTGATGGTATGCACAGAGAATAGAGTTCCAATTTGCAGAGAAAGAATGGAAATAAAAATTCACACCCACCAATTGCTGGATGATGAATTTGATAATGGTATTAACAGTAACAGTATTTACAACCCAGCTCCTTCGACCTCTCACACAACAAACAAATAAAACATGGCAACACCAAAAAAACATAACTTGGGCACAAGTCCTAGTTGAATATAAAGATTTTTAAGAATAATAAAATAAGATATGGTGAAAGAACACAGATTATACAGTTTAATGATTGTTGAGTCATCTACCCTCGTCGGCCAGTTTCAATGATCCATCCCTCATTAGTTTCAGGCTCAGATTGTTGAACCGCTCTCGCGAATACTGCCTTGATGCTTTCCGCCAATCTGTGCCGGCCTTCATCATCGCGGCAAACTCCTCGTAACTTATTTTGCCATCCTGCAAGTTCAAAGAAAGGGGCTCAGGTTAGATTCCATGCACGCTATGGGAAGCACTGCCAATTCACGCAGACATTTTCGGGTATAATTAGGAACTTTCAAGAAAGGAACACGTTGTATCTTTGCTTACAGGCATGATACAAGTTTTCTTTTTTTATAAAAGAAAGTTGACATCCAGGTGAATGCAGATGAATCGATTTCCATCAAATGTAATACATGCATGCCGTTTATGGATCCAGAGAAAAAAAATGAAAGAAAAAAGACTGACCTTATCTGTGTCCACATCTTGAATTATAGCATTAATAACTTCTTCATTACTTCCATCAACTTCATCGGCCAAGGCATCTCTTAGCTCATCGATTTCTATGTGCCCACTTTGGTTTTTATCAAAGAATTCAAAGGCTTTGCGAAGGTGGTCGTCATTCCCCATCTTTCTCAGGTGAACTGTAATAGCCACAAACTCTCCGTAGTCAAGATAGCCATCTCGATCTACATCACCCTGTTCAAGAACACTTGTTAGCTTCATGGCACAAAATGGCAGTTGATGGTTCAGAGGTTCGTTTTTCATATTCAAGATCAATGTGTAAACAAAGTAGAATACCTAAATTTTGATGACTTACCACTTCCATTAAAATTTGAAGATCAGTTTCAGGGACCTGTTGGCCAAGTTTTTGCAATCCAACTCTTAGCTCATCAATGTTAATCTTGCCCTTGTTGCCAGTATCCATCAGTTGGAATCCTTCCTTTATGCCAGCAGCTTCCTCCACTGACAAATGCTCAGCTATTACCTGTTAGTTTGACATTGCAAAGAGTGGGAGACAGAATGTAAGAGAGACAGGATTTGAAGTAAAATAAATACCAAATCCAAATAACATCAAGATGCAAAACCAAGCTTTCTTGAACTGTAAGGAAAAAATAATCACTAGATTACTTATTCTATCCAGCAAATGCTGAAGACTTTACCCTCAGAGCTCTTTTCTTGAGTTTGTTCATAAAAGAGAATTGCTTGAGCCTTGATCTTACTGTTTCACCTAAAGAAACGTTAGGAGCCTTCTTTGCATTCTGCAACCAAGGGTGATCTGCATTTCAAGAACAAGCAACTTAGAAGACCTGTGTTTCCAAGAATTTCATTTTGGGAATTTCCCAAGCAATGTCATCCAATTATCCAAATAATAAAAGATCCAAAAGCATAAGACAACAATTTCATTGATTAGTAATGAACATTACCTAGCACTTGCTGTGCTGTAAGCCGGCGCTTTGGATCAGGATCGAGCATCTTTCTAACAAGGTCTTTGGCAGTTTCAGAAACTTTGGGCCATGGATCCCTCTTAAAGTTAATAACTGACCTGATAATTGCTTGTGCAACTCCCTGTTCAGTTTCTGCAGTGGAGGAGGCAGAGTTTTTGTCAGCGGAAACTACCTATACTGGCATATCGTGCATGTATAACTAGGAATTGTCCCTGAGAACACTAATTATGCTTAAAATTGGATTTTCTTTAACCAAAACAAAATACCAACCTGCCCAGAAGGGTGGAACACCACAAAGTAAGATATAAAGTATCACACCAGCACTCCAGACATCTACTTCCGGGCCATAATTCCTCTTTAGCACTTCAGGAGCCATGTAGTATGGACTTCCGACTATCTCATTAAATCTTTCACCTGAAGAAAGTAAACACTCAGCCAATGTACATAGAAGGATGAAAGCTAAGAAGCAGAAATGCAAAATGAAATGGGTTGCACTAGGTGAAAGGTAACAATAAGACAATACCAGGTTTGAAAAACACTGACAATCCAAAATCAATTGCCTTCAAAGGTGCATTCTCCTTCTTGTTTCCGAACAAAAAGTTCTCGGGTTTTAGATCCCTATGCATCACCCCATGTTTGTGGCATATCTGCAACATGACAAAACATATCTCAAAAACATTATAATACTGCTAGCTGAGTATAACGTGTGCAAGCTGGGAGGGATAGTGACAGAGTTTAGGAATATTATGCTGTATGATAAAAAGGAAGGGAACACCTACAAGCCTTTCCAAACTGATAAAACCAAGAGGAAATCGAACATTGAGGTACTAACTTCATAGTTACTCACGAAGCTAATGACAAGTGTGTCAGGGGAGGAATCAAGATATGATGAACCCCAGAGGAGGTTACTCAAAGTAAGCAGCAGTAATCACAAGAAGCCAGGGCAAAAGGGAGTAAACCAACAGAGACAATAAAATAAAAATAAAATTTTCAGATCAGCCACATCTACTCGTCAAGAAAAACTATCCCATAATTCTTTCAGACAGTATTCACTAATCACTCCCATGAGATTAGCTTTTTACCAACAACCTACGGGTCCTAGTCTCCCATAAACCAAATATAAAACCATATTTCCTCAGCACTCAAATATTACCAAGCACCATTTCAAGATCCAAAAGAAAAATTCACGTTTCTTACCTGAACAACCTCCACAATGGTCTTCGTAACAGCAGCAGCAGCCCTCTCAGTGTAGTGTCCTCTAGCCACGATCCTATCAAACAACTCTCCTCCTTCACACAACTCCATCACTAAATGAACTGCATTATCATCCTCGTAAGTATCCTTCAAGGTCACAAGATTAGGATGCTGAGGCATATGTTTCATGATCTCCACTTCTCTCCTCACATCTTCTATATCAATAGCTGTCCTTAACTTCTTTTTAGAGATCGATTTGCATGCAAGATTCTCATCGGTCTCCTTATCAATACACAAGTATGTGATTCCAAATTCACCCCTGCCTAGTTCTCTGCCAAGTTCATATCTTTGCTCAATTTCTGTTCCGGTAGGGTCTCTTAACACAACCAGCTTGTGATTCTGGGCTCCATTATGGTGCCCATAATCTAAGGAAAATGGGTTTTGTTTCTTCTTGTGCTTCTTTTTCTCATGATCAGGGACTCCTTGTGGTGTTAGACAACAATTACCCATGATTCAAAAAAAGAATAGAAAAATAATAAAGAGGATGTTTCTTCTGTCCCTTTGTGGGGTACTTGAATTACAAGAAGAAGAAGAAAAATTCGGAATTGGATGATTAGATCAATCGAAATCTGATCTTTAGACGAAATCAGGAAGGGTTATTTGAAATTAGCTTGAAAGACACAAACTTCTGCTACAAATGATCAAATCTCTCAACAGAATTTGAACCAAAAAACAAAGGACAAAGCTCCATTCATGAATAAAATTTTGATTTGCAGACAAGTCGTTGCCTTTCAAGGAAAAATAGATCAAGAAGGGAAATTTATAAGGATTTCAAGACAAGAAATGAAAGGTGAAAGAAAGGAGTGAGATTTATGGGATGGAAGGGGAAGGTAAAGCGGTTGATAAAAGGAATCTACAAGGCAACTACCACTATTGTTTCTTTATAGATGCATATAATCTAAGAATTCATTCAACAAAACAACACGGGATTGGATTGGATTGGTTCAAAGAGAAGATATAAAAAAGTCAAACCTCTTTCCAATCTCATGTACAACTACACTTCCCTTCCCATCTCTTTCCTTTCTCCCTCTTCGCAATTTTTATTACTTCAACTCTCCGAGAGAGATGGAAGGCTACCCTGTTGTTTTCCCAAAATACCCAAAGCAAAAACTCATCCTTTTTTTCTTTTCTTTTTTTAAACACTCTTTTTTTCTTCCTTTTATCAGATAATTTATTATTATTATTATTATTATTATTTGATGGTGTAAGAGGACCCAAATTTTGAAACTTGATGATAGGGTTCACGTCTATCAAATTTTGAAATTATATACGCTTCAATATATTAATTTTTTTCCATTTTATTATATAAGATAAAATGAATGAAAATTGATTGAATTCTCCTGGAAATATATTTCTATTCTTGAAACCACATTAAAAAATCTACGGTGAAAACGAGTAATGGCGCGGCGCCGCGCATATATTCATCGTCCACGGTGGTCTTCAAGAATCAAAAACACCGCCACCATCAACCTTGCAAGTATCATTCCACTCACTGTGGTCACCTAGCTCGTTCATCATGAATCCCATGAGCAAAACTACTCAAATAAGATACAGAACGTGAAATCACATATCATTCCTTTCCATGTGATTCTCCAGGGTGGGTGCCATTAAAAAACAACTAGCTAGCTACTGTCTTCTAGCTATTTTCGATCTGCTTTCCATGCATGGATCCTTCATGGCATGATGATCTTCTAGAGGCCAGCCAAAAAGTTCGCCAATTTCTCTTGTATATCATATTTCCAAAAATAACTCCTAATTTATTATCGATTTATCGTAATGTATTATTCAAATAAATTTAAAGTCTTAATTCAATCACATAATTAATTTCTCTTCAAGCTATACAATATATTCTTCTCACATAAAACCCTAGTTGAATTTATACTCCATTGATAAATATGCAGTTTGATTATGAAATTTAAGTGACTGTTTGAAAGTATAATTCATGTTGTTTTTTAAAGTATTTTTCATTTAAAAATATATCAAAATATTTTTTTTTATTTTAAAACTTATTTTTAACATAAAAATGATCTAAAAACACCAAAAATATTTAATTTAAAATAAAAATATTTTTAAAACACAATGTCAAATAATATATTCACACCTGTAATTTTGACTCCACATCATTTCATTTCCATTAAGTTAATATGCTTCATAAAAAAATCTCTATGATAGGATAGTTTGAACATTAAAAGTCCAAGGAAAAAAAGATGTTAATTTAGAATTCTAACTAATTGTAACCTGAAACTAATTTTTATTTATTTAATCAAGATCAAAAATAAAAAATTATTAAAATCAACCAGGAAAGTAGGTTTTTAAGATTAAAAAAAAATATAGGGCCTACTTATTTTCTTAAATGACATCATTGCCCTTTTTTAATCCTTGCTGGCACTGTAGCTAATGCAAAAACAGATGGGTTGAGTGTTAATTTTTGTCACTTTGCTGGGGTTTTCTGGGTAAGGGAAAAATGAAAAGCATCACCTGACCTGTTTCGTCTAATTGGCGTGCTGCAAAAGGGTACTTTCGTCATCGAAAAGGATAGCAGAAGGGCATTTTTGCCATATCAAGATAAAAAACCTATAGAATATGGATATCCTCATTCGCGTTGCACTTTCATCAGTTCATGCGTTGAAAAGAAGTACGGTATAAATAAATAAATAAGATATACAGCAAAGACTTAAGTAATTAGCCGCATGATTACCATGTTTAAATATATAACTAGTTTTCAGGGGTGCAGGATAAGTGATTGCTTTTTAAAATATTTATTTATTTATTTTTAAATCAAAATAATTTTTTAAATCTTATTTTTGATATATTCAAAATGATAAAAATAATTAATTAAAAAAATCATTTTTTGAAACACTCCAATTAAAACACGAAATGCCTTTTAGTCCTGGGTAGTCTTGGAATATGGTTGAGCAATACTTTTCAAACTTATTTTTGAAAACATATTACGCTTATTTTTCAAAAACTCTAGAACCCCCCTCTCCCCTCCCCTGCAAAATAAAAAAATGTAATTGAAACTATTTTGAAAAAAATATAATTGAAACTATTTTGAAACCTCGACAAGGTTGCCAACAATAATTAGCAACCAATTTGGTGGTTGCTTTTAGAAAATATTTGACGGGCAATTAGTTATTTTAAAAAGTATTTTTTATTTTAAAATATTGTTTTATTTTTTATATTAACCTATCAAGATGATTTAAGAATAAAAAAATAGAATATTGTTTTTAATATTGAAACAATATCATATAAATCAATATAGCTTTGCAGTTTAACTCATAAAACCTAAAATCCGGTTTATGTACTTTACTAGATTAAAAAAATATTTTTTATTTAAGGATTTGATAATAAATATAAATGTCTATAAAAAATAAACATAAATTAAATATTGAGATATTTATTTGAGATCGTGATAATCTCATAAACAAATTAAAAATAAATTATGATAATAAATTTAAAATTAATAAAATACTAAAAGATAAAATTATGTTTCAAGTGTGATTAAAAGCTATAAAAATCATAAATGTGATAAAAAAAAATCATAAATGTTTCAAGTTTTGTTTTTCAGGTTTACAATGTAAGATATTTTATCGGTGTCCTACAAAATTACAATGATGAAACGTTGCATGCAAACACTTATGATCCCTGCCCTCTTGAGTTGCTGTTTCTTGGAAGACAATTCTCGGACATCCTTTCTACGACCAGCGCCAGTAACATCATTCTTGTCGGGGTGCCTTCTAAATTTGTTTGTAATTGGGTTTCAAAATATTTATTTGAAAAAATTGAATTGAATTAATTTTTATTTTAAATTTAAATTTATTTTTTTGATATTTTTATATTATTTTTATATATTAATGTCAAAAATAACTTTTTAAAAATAAAAAAAATATTATTTTAATTTATTTTTAAACAAAAAAATATTTTTAAAAATAATCTTAACCATTCAACAATATTCTACACGAAAAAAACTCAGTCAGAGGCGGTAAAAAGGGCTGAAGTAACTGGCATTATGCCAGTGTACACCAACTTTTGAATTCTGGTCGGGATGCCAAGGAACAAGGGTGGATTCAGTGTGAAAGGAGATATTATAAGGGAAGAAAATTAGCCCTAATTTTATATAAATGAGATTGTTGGCTTTCACATTATCATTTAATTTAATTAATGGTATTTGAGAATTAACCAGACTTTGTAAATATATTAAAAAAGAAAAAATATTGAAGAAATTTAAAGTCGGTCAAAGATGATGATGATACATACAGTTCTACATGCTTTTAAGTAATTGTTCTACATGCTTTTAAGTAATTATTTGAGAGTGTGATTATGGTTATGGTTGCTTTTGAAAATATTTTTCATTTAAAAATACATAAAAATAATATTTTTTTATAAAAAATTATTTTTGACATCAACACATCAAAATGATCTATAAACACAAAGAAAAATTAATTTAAAATATATTTAAAAAAAAAAAAAAAAAACCTTTCTAAAAGCACTAACAAACACCTCCTAAGTTTTAGAGAGGGAAATCAAAAGATTTTATTTTAGAAACAGGAAATTTTATCTTTTAAAAAGTATATTTTATAAATTTAAATGAACAAATAAATTTTTTTATTATTCTAAATTCTATATAAAAAAAAATATTTTGCCTTAAACTTGAGAGCCAAAATTTAAATCATGATCCTTCTGATATCACGATATACTCTTGTTCCCTGAAACCAAAGATGAAACTTCTTAGAGTGTGCTCATGTTTTTAACTCGCAATTTATTATTTCCGGTCAAACATTCTACTTGGAGTACACGGTAGGAACAGAACCTTCCTTTCGCCGATTTGACGCTACGATTATTTCTCAAACATGCATGTTTGACTATATATTATCTATACAGCTAAACCAAAACGAGATTTTCAACCGTGATGGAAACTGTTCACACAGACTCATTCACACTATTTATGTGCGGTTTACCCCGGTGCTTCGCGGGTGTATGTCCTCCTGTTTTTTTTTTCTGTTTGGAACAGTGTATGCACGAAATTAGCACCCGAAAAAGACAAAAAACACCGTCTTTTTCAGGGGCTGGACGGTCATTGACCATTCCGGCCCGGTTCGGCCGGCCGGTTTTTTTATTTTTTTAATATTAGATTGAACAGTGCATCGACGATTTCACCCCCCGAAAAGGACAAAAATCATGCCTGGGGTGAGGGGCGTTCCGGTAATTAGCCAATTTTTTCTTCTTTTTTTCGCTGACAACTGTTGGCGCATCGCGGGACGCGCCGTTCGTTTCAACGCTGACGCGTTTTTCGGACGGCGCGTGCGGCTTCATAAGGCGTCGGAAAACGCCCAACCGGCGTCTAGAATGCTTTTCAGGAGTGTTCTCTTCCACATGGAGCGGCGCGTGTGGTACTATGGTGTCAATGGTCGTTTGAATTTCCCCCCCTTCCCAATTTCTCTCTCCTGCCTGCGCCAGCTGACGTCAGCTAAGCTGTTTTTTGTCAAAGTTTATTTCAGTCCCTGAACATTTGAATTTGTTATTTTAGTCCTTAATGCTATTATATAGGTTTTCATTTCTTTCAATTTCGTCCCTCAATTGAAATTGATTATATATTAAAGTTCCAGTTCGGTCCTCATGCTTTTAATTTTGCGGCTTGGGCTGGAATTCTAAATATTTTTGGTATCAAACTTTTGATTAATTTCAATTTCATCCTTCCATGCAAATTTATTATAAATCCTTAATATTTTAGGTATCAAAAGTTTGATTTCTTTCAATTCTATCCTTCTATGCAAGTTAATTATGGATTTCAGTTTCATTTCAGTCCCAGTTCTTTTAATTTCCGGTTTTGTTTTGAATTATTTGATTTCAATGTTTGGGTTTACTTCAATTTTGTCTTTTAAATTAAAGATATTATTGAAAGTATATCAAATTAATTATATAATTGTGTATTTATGTCAAATTAAAGTATGTAAAACTAATATTATGTTCAAATATTTATTGAATATTATCGCCTAAAAATATATAGAGGGAGAGGAAAAATGACCTAGGATTTTTTTAATGACAGAAATTCATATCACTATTCTTAAATACATTTAATATAATAATACGATGAATAAATCTTATAAAATTAAAAAAATATTGGCTTCAAAATTAAATTTTGTGCTCTTTTATTTAAGTTTATTTCTTGAAATAAATTTGCAGTGTTTTGACTTTTTAATTATATATTTATGTATTTATGTCAAATTAAAATATGTGAAACCAATTATATGTTCTAATATTTATTAAATATGATCGCCTAAGAATATATAGAGAGAGAACAAAATAGCCTAAGATTATCCTTTAAATTAAATATATTATTGAAATTATGTCAAATTAATTATATATTTGTATATTTATGTCAAATTAAAATATATAAAACTAATTATATGTTTGAATATTTATTGAATATTATCGTCTAAAAATATATTGAGAGAGAGGAAAAATGACCTAAGATTTTTTGAAGGACAGAAGTTCATATCATGTTTTCTTAAATATATTTAATATAATAATATGATTAATAAATCTTATATAAAAAAAATATTGGCTTCAAAATTTAATTTTGTGCTCTTTTATTTAAGTTTATTTCTTTACAAGAATTTCCAATGTTTTCATTTTTAATATTTTAGATCTAATATTACTGGAAAAAAAAATCTCAAAAAGAAATTATTAACAAATTTACCTGCATTATCTACAGGTCAAATTAAAAAATATACAAGTCACTTCCCGTTTCCATTAGACTGTTCTTTTTAGACAGCAAATAAATAATTATAGCACAAAAAAAAATTAAGTTTATGTTTTAAAAATAAATTCCAATATTTTTATTTCTAATATGTCTGATATTTATTGAATATTATCGCCTAAAAATATTGAGAGAGAGGAAAAATGACTTTGGATTTTTTGAAGAACAAAAATTCATATCAGTATTCTTAAATATAATTATACTAACTAAATATTACAATAATAAAATACAATACTTATAAAAACAATCAATTTTCTACATAAATAAAAAATACCCGCCACATCGCGCGAGTATACCGCCAACAGTTGCCAGTGAAAAAAAATATTAAATAATTGGCTAATTATCAATAGTATGAACAATAATAATTAGAATATGAATTATTTTTAATAATATTTATAATAACAGCTACAATAATTGTGACAATTTAACAATCATGATAATAACAATGAGAATAATAATCAAAATAATTCATCAGTTGATGTTATTTTTCTTAGAAGTTGACTTCTGCGGCTTTTTTATATATGATATTTCATATCTAATATCACATAAATAAAAAAATATACGAAGTAACTTGTAGACGAAACAGTTGGCAAAATTTGGGCAATTTATCTAATATTACATGAATAGAAAATATACGAAACTGCAAATAGAAAAAATAGGTGAAATGTTTTTCTCAAATTATCTACAAATAATAAATATATGAGTCCCTTGCCTACGCTTCGCCGCAGCCAAAAACAAATTTTATAACATGTCAAAAAATGTTAATGGTTCTTTATTTTTTAATAATGCTTACATTAGAGCGAAACAATCAATCTACAAGACTTTCAATTATTTAGCTCTTTAATATATGTAATTTATTATAAAGAATGCATTTAAAATAATGAGAAAAAAAAATTAAAGGTTTTTTCTGTTACAAATAATTATATATTTTTATATTTGTTTAATATTAACGCCTTAAAAAATATAACAAATAACTAACAACTAAAGATTAACTATACATGCATAAGAAAGGGTTTTACGTTCATTTCACACCACCAAAGGTTAACTTACTCTGTTTTTTAACCAAAGTTACATTTAATACAAAGATAAATTCTAATAAAAATTAAAAGTCAAAACTAAGAGTATAGATACATAAATACAAACAAATTATTTAGGATGATACCATAATCACTGAAAAAATATATGAGTCACTTCCCCTGCATTTCGATTACAATGTTACTTTTAGGTGAAAAAAATATTAGTTTTTAACAGATTTAATCTATTATAATTTTACTAATTAAATATTAAGATAACCAATTACAACATGCATAAAAATCATTCAGTTCTCTATAAAAAAAACCCGCCGCATCGCCAATTATTTAGTTAATTATAGATGATAGGAGTAAATATTTTTTCTCAGGTTGCTGGAGTTCGAGTCCCCCTGCCACCTAAAATGATTTTTGAGTAAAGAACAGTGTTTTCTATTGTTCATAAGTGTTTGACTTGTTTTTTTTCTTAGTCATTTTTTTATAACTGTGGTGTCCGAGTCAGCTTATGCGCATCACAATAAATCTCTGAACTTCATTTTTTTCTACAATTTTCACTGTTTATTAATGTTTGAAAATGTGTTTTCCTCTTCTTTTTTTCAGGCTTCTTTTTTTTTGGTTTTTTTTATACTCGCGGTGTCTGGGTCAGTTTACACGCACCATAATTTTTTCCTCACATATATATATTTTTTTATAACTGGGGTAGGTTACACGTGTCATGAATAATCCTTGGACATTGTTTTTTTAATTTTTTTTCAACTTATAAATTTTTTTTATAATTAGAATGTCCAAGCTAGCTTACGTGCACCATGACTATTATTTTGTACATAGCCAAAGGAGATCGCAATTTCAAACAATAATAAACAGTGATATGAAATGTGGTTTTTGTTGTTCATTACTATTTTAAAAAGTGGATTGAACTATGATTCTGGTGAGAGATGACAGGAGTATTTGGTAATGCATTTGAAAATCGCTTTTGAACAAATTTTAATTTTTTTTAATTTTAAATTAAAAAAAGTGTTTCTATATGATTTTGATGTGCTAATGTCAAAAATAATTTTTTAAAAATTAAAAAAAAAATTATAACACGTTAAAAATCAATTATTTTTCTACATAGAAAAAAGCCAAGCGCAACGCGCGGGCAAATCAGCTCGTATATACTAGACAATGCCCCCGCGCTTCGCCGCGGGCGGCACAATATTTTTTCAATGTAAAATATATTAATTGTGTGTATTTTTTTTATTATAATATAAATTTAGCTAAAATAATAAATCTGTGCAGAATTCATGTCAAGCGCAAGTTTTCTATAAAATATATGAATTTAAAATCGATATAAATTTATCTGTTTAGTTGTTTCAAATGAAATAACCAACATAAATTTATCATCATCATTAAAAAAGCAAGAAAACTCGGATATTTGAATTATTCAGTTCATTGTATTAAGATTAGTTCATTTTATAATTCAATTTAAATAACACAAAAATAAAATATAAATTGTGAAAATACCCACACTAATAAAATTTTAAAAAATAAGTTGTTAATTTTCTATCAATAAAAAGACGAAAACATAGATTGAAAATTCATCCTGATGTTATTGCCATTATCATTGCTATAAAAGCTAAAATTATTACTAACATTATTGTCAAAACAATTGAAATAATTAAATTGCCTTGAAAAATTTTAAAAAAAAGAAAAAGATTTTTATAAAGAAAACAATAAAAAAATCATAACTAAAATTATCATTATTATTGTATAAATAATAAAATCATAAAAATCATATAATCTAAAGAACAAATAAAGAAATAGAAAACAAAAAAACAAACGAATTAAGGGAAAAATAGAGTAATATTACTTTTAAAATGATCACCGATATAAATTAAAATTTTAGGAAAATCTTAAAAAAAAAATCAAAAGATTTTTATAAAACAATAATCACTAAAATTATCATTATTATTGCGCAAAAAAAGTAACAAAGAGAAAGAAGGAGCAATATTAAAAAAAAAAAAAAGGAATTCAAATAATTAAATTGTCCTGGAAAATTATTACAAAAAAAGAAAAATATTTATATAAAAAACAATTATTAAAAGAAAATAATTATTATAAAAAACAATTATTAATATTTAAAAAATTAATTAATAAAAAATAAACATTATTAAAAGAAAATGAATTCATAAAAAATAAAAAATTAAAAGAATAAGGACCGAAATGAAAAATAACATATATAAAATTAATTCCAATTGAAGGATAAAATGAAAGGAAAAATAAATTGGAGGACCAAAAAGAAATAATGATAATTACTGTCATTTTTAAAAAAATCAGAAGAAGAGGGACTGAAATCAAACTTTGCATATATTAGCAATTTCAATTGGAGGACCAAATTAAAGAAACCAAAACATCCGTACGGGATAAATTTAAGGAATAAAAAATAAATACAAAATCAAAAGTATAAGGACTGAAATAAAACTTTCTTATATAATCAGTTTTAATTGAAGGGCACAATTGAAAATAATAAAACTTTAATTTGAATAAATCAGTAATAAAAACGAAATCAAAACCTCAGGGACCAAATTGAACTTCACACCAACATTAGGGACCGTAGCTGAATTTGGAGGCGGAAAGAGAGAGAAAGGCGACGTCGGAGAGAAAACCGTCCGCCGCGGCTTAACCGGACATCGGTGAAGTAAACGCGCCACGACGGAGGATAGAGGACCTCCCGTCGCATCTTCTGTCAAGGCGGAAGTAAATTTTTGACGCCGTGAAGCCACCGCACGCGCCGCCACAGAGGAGCGTCAGCGTGGAACGCTGCTGGCGCGCCCGTGCTACGCGCCAGCCGACCGTGCGAGAAAAGAATAAAATAATGGTGTAATTACCAAGACGCCCCTGCCCCCACCTATAATTACGAAAATACCGAAGGGGAAAGGACGCCCCTGCCCCCGTAAACTGTTAGCTATTTTGTCGTTTTCTGGGCCCTTTTTCGTCTGCGCACTGGGCCAAAAAAGATGGAAAAACCGAGAGAGACCCTGCCACCTTGTGCACTGTTTTGTCTTTTTTGGAGGTTATAATCGGTAATACACTGTTCACAGGCGGAAAAGACAAAAAAAAAAGGTAGACATACACACGCGAAGCATTGGGACAAATTGCGAGTCCACAGTGCACATGAGTCACGCGCTACAGTGAACTCGTCCAAAGTAAATGTGCGACGCCTTTTATATATATATATATATATATATATATATATATATATATTGTTTCAAAATATATTAAAATATTATTGTTGTTGTTGTTAGCATCAGTACTTAAAAAGAATTAAAAAAAAAACATAAATATAATATTAAAAAAAGGTCACAACACTCAAACACTTTCCAAATTTTTTTTTTATAGAATTTAAAATAGACCATTCATATAGACCTGTAAAAAATAGTTTATATACTTTCATGTCAACACATGTAGGATCCATTTAAGTTTTAAATAACTCATCTATTAAATATGCCTTTTTTAATATGTCAACACATGACCTGACCGAGTTCCAAATTGTTATATTTTACCACAATAACACTATTTGAGTTAAATAAAAATAGATTAATTTATCAATTTAATTTGTGTATGGACTCGACCAACCCGTGATTTGACCACTAGATCAATTTCTAAACCGACTTTTCTAACTATAATTAGTAGTAGGGATACCAATGGGTCCTCGTGGATCAAATATATTAATATCCATACCCTACTTATTACTTATCAAGTTCAAAGTTTAAATATCCATAAACTATCCATTAGATTTCAGATATTTAATGAGTATTTATTATTTATCATTATATATTAATCAATAATGGTAAACTATTCAATATATATGATGTATATTTATGTATATTAAATGATAATTATTATTTATTTATGTTTTTTATATCAATATTATTAAGTTATGTATATATTATATTGTAATAAAAAATCTAAATTCTACAAATATATTCATATAATATAAATATATATATTTCATCTTAATTTCAGGTAAATTCCGGGTCAGATTTAACAATATCCATACCCTACTTTTTATTCATAGAGTTTAAAGAACTTATACTCACTCAGATCAAGTTAATATTCATCGAGTTTAGATTAAATAATTGTTATTAGTTAGAATATAAAAATTAAAAAGTCTCATGGACTACTTTTTTATAAAAATAAACACACAAATCCCCTCAATTTATTATGTTTGTTCTTCGCATAATGCCCGGCAGAAAGCAGGGCTGAGGAATGATGCCAGATGCAGGATTCATGTGTTCCATGCTGTCAATGATGTTATCACACCCAACATTGCATACATATTCATTTTTATACAAACAAAAGAGAAGGCATGAACAAGAATTATTTTAGCCCCTAAGCTGAATCCGCTTTCTGTGGGCTTAATTGTGATTGTTTTTTAAAGTACATGAAAATAATATAAAAAAATAAAAAAATAATTAAAAATGAAATAAATTGATTTTTTTAAAAAATTACTTTTGAAATGAATTCACAAACGGTTGTTACCACTCACCAAGTGCTCATTATTTTAATCAAACCCCTAATAAACGAGTCTCTTTGACCCTGCTGGCTTTACATTATCACCAGGTCAACAATGGTATGTGAAGAATCTTCCACTTGTTTTTTCTTTGCTAGCTAGCTGGCTACGTGGCACAAAACCGGGACTACTTTGGACCCAATTCAAGACAAATACCGTCCAAGAGAATGGAGGTCAGCAATATTGTAGAGGTCAACAAAAGTATGTCAGTGGTATTAAAAAAAACACCGTAATGGAAGAGGACTAGAAAGGGTGATGGAGAAGAAAAGGTCCCATGCTTGCCTTTGACGAGGGCAATTGACTGTGGATACCACCAAGAAAAAACTTCTAATTATCGTGCCAAACTAACTAACCATCATCGTGAATCATAGGAGAAACTTCTTTTATACTTTTGACAAAGCAAATCTTGGATTGAAACTGGATGGGTCAGGTTCGTAGGGGAAAAAGATGCTTGAATGGGTCAAAATGAAAGCTGCATGCTGTCAGTAGCCATACTGGAAATAACCAGAAGAGAAAAAGATATCGTAAACAATCTGAATTACAATGTCGACGTCAACCTTCACTTGCTCATTTCCTTGCAGTATAACTTGCATCAATAAATCTTCAAGACTAGAATAATGGGATGGCCCGTGTAGTTTATTTTCGATCATGTTTGAGGAAACAAGTTTTCTATAAAAACGCTTACGTGGAGAGAGCTTTAAATACTTTCACGCGATCGAGGGTGCATAAAAAAGGGCATCAGATGTAAGAGAAATGGGATGAACTTAACTATGGAAGCGTTCGGCTCTCCTGACAGATCCACTCGATCGGTGTAAGTTTATACTGTTCAGCTTGTCTTTTTTGCAAGTTTTGGATTTTTACACATTTGAATTCTTGAGGGAGGAACCTCCACTAGTTCATCTTCTTGGACGTACTCAATGGATTCATCCAGATTATAGTCCAAGGAGTCCAAAAAGAAATAGGATCTCTTTCCACAGTATCTCATCTGATGATCAGCCCAGTAAAGAATCCATTTCCTGGAGAAAATATGACAATATTGCTACCTTCAATATACTGTTGGAATGGAAAATGGGGGATTTGTAAAACTGCTATATATGAACTGAACCTTCTACTTGCAATGTGCAATCATTTACTTGCAATGTGCATTGGTAGCAGCCTTCTAATTTCTTGCACGCATCAAGCGACAAGTTCCCAGGTCGTCGATGGATACCAACTATTTCACCTTTATAAGCTTCTGCTCCAGATCCAATGAACATTTTCCCTCTCTCTTGTACGTAAGACGTACATGTTCCATCCGCAACCTGAAAATCAATTTCTTGCCATTTTTTGTAAATGAAAATATATAGACACATAAATACATGCGTAACCAAACGCAGGCATTTGTGGTTGAGCTGAACATTACTTTCGTTTATACTGAGATTTCTTACATAGGTTATCAATCGTTTCTTTTTTAACCACTGTTGTTTCTGCCGATCGAGCATCCAATTCATCAAAACACATGCTCATGTGAAATACACACACAAACAAGTAATTTATATTCAAAAGTCAGTGATCGATCTCTATGAAATTCCTGAAAGTTTGTACTATCCAATGAACCCTGATCTCGTACGTGTTATCATATCCGAACCAGCCCAAGGTCCGTACTATCAGCTATTGTGTTGAGAATGGCAGTGCCACGAGAAGCTGTCAAAATGGCATTTCGCAACCAGAAGACCACGGGTGAGAATCTTATATTTAAGCAGGGTTGTTCCCTCGGATCTAGTGAACAAAACAAGTCCAAAAATCAACGTCAGATAATCAAAGTGATAAAATTATTGAAAAACAAAAACTGACCTTTCTACATTGGCAATGCAAGAGAAAAAATTTTCTGCAATGAACAAGAAGCATTTGACTTCTTGGATTGCCCGGCTACACAGGAATGGCTACGTTTAAAAGGCGTTGATGGTTTTCTGGGCGTGGCTTTGGTGTTGAATGTGATTCTGGTTTGTCAGATGGC
Source organism: Salix caprea (assembly GCA_964035475.1). Lineage (NCBI taxonomy): Eukaryota > Viridiplantae > Streptophyta > Magnoliopsida > Malpighiales > Salicaceae > Salix > Salix caprea. Next base: position 26,303,885 of record OZ037743.1, on the reverse strand, counting down.
TGCTCATAATGCAAAGATTTGGAATCGGGTATTCAAATTCATGGATTAGTGATCATGCTTGGTATTGATACTTTGAGTGCGCATTGATAAATTTACATGCCAAACGCAATAACTTGAAATTTTAAAGAACAGTTTTTGTCTTTCCCCAAACAGTTTTCAATGCCAATCTAGTGGGATTTATTGAGAATGATAACAATGAAGATCCCAAGGTTTTTCATAGTCAGCCGAGATTAGCTGGTATTAAACCAGACTCGGTGAGTTTCTCACAGCTTCTTCGTTTTTCTGCCTTCTTTAGTAAGATCCATGCATATTCTATTAAAACAGGATTTGATGGTGATAATTCTGTAGCCAATGCTATGTATTCAAAATGTGGAATAGTTGTGGATGACTATCAAACATTTATAATGCAAAAAATGCCCATGATTGCCGTCATTTTTTATTTTTTTATTCTCCGAGAAAATTTTATCCTGGAAAGTGTAATTTATCGATCTAGGTGAGCAAGTAAAATTTCAATTATCTCAGGTTCTTACAAAAGGTGCATGCTCGCCCATGATTGCAGTCATCTTTTTTTTTTTATTCGAGAAAACTCCTGAAAAGCATACTTTATAGGTCTAAGTGAGTGAGCAAGTAAAATGTCGGTTGTCCTAGGCTTATAAAAAAGTGCACGCCTACCCTGACTCGAACTAGAGACCTGCTATACAAATCTCAAGTTTTTTGTCATCACGCCACGTCCCTTTGGGACTTTTTTCTTCGAGGAAACCCCACCCTCAGAAAACATATTTTGTGGGTCCAGATGAGTAAGTAAAATTCTGGTTGTCCCAAACTTTTACAAGAGATGCACGTCCTGATTCGAACTCAAAACCTACTAGATTTCAAATTTTTTATTATTTTAAATTTTTTATCATCACGGTACACCTATTGGGTAAAAGATTGCCGTCATCTTTGCTAATGATCTTCATGGTCAAGGTCAAAAATAAGCTTGCAGTACGCATTGGCTATTTAAAATAATTGAGCCAGAATGTAGAATTTAGCCGTTGAGCACTATGCTTATATGCTTTATGTTTTGGGCCGGGCTGGCTATTTATCCAATTGAGCACAAGCCATGGATTTTATTAACCGCAGTCCATTTCCAGAGATAACTTTGCATTGGTCAATGTTTGTAAGTTGCGAAGGGATCCCAATTTTGGCAGGTTAGATTCGAAACATCTGCTTGATTTGGCGCCCGACGAGTCATGATCTTATGTTACTTGTTTCTGATATGTATGCCGGTGAATGAAAGATAGATGAGGCACAACTATGAATGACTTTGTGCTTGTTCGGGAGTATGGTTGTAGTTGTTCTGAAAGTGTTTTTTTATTCAGAAAATAATGTTTTTTTATTTTTTAAAAATTATTTTGATATCAGCATATGAAAATGATCTAAAAACATTAATTTTTTTAATTTAAAAAAAAATTCTATATTTTTAAAAATACTTTCAAAACGCAATGCGAAACACCCCTTGAAGTTGAACAACGAAGCAGGCAGAAGCTGGATTGAGATTGACAACAAGTTCCATCATTGTGTGATTAGTGGCACGGACCATTCAGAAAGTGTAGAAATCTATACAAGATTGGATCTATTAAGAAACTAAATGAGAGGACCATATGATAATAGTGCTAATTAATCTCCATCTAATTTTAAAACTCATAATCGTATGACTGGGAAAAGAAAAGAAATCTGATTTGCTGGGTTCTGCACCTTCAATTACTACATTGAATACATAGAGCAGTCACAGAACGCTGCACCTGTAAATCAACCGTTCAGATTGTGGATAAATTAGACAAGGAGCCGTTGAATGTCGTCTGATCACCATTGATAACCTTTCTTGGTGTCATTGAGTTCGTCAGATCTTTTATATTTTAATATATAAATTACTTGATTGCTATTAAAAGCAAAATAAAATAATTAACTATGGTCTAAGAACTTTTTAGATATTCACTATTTAAAGTATAATGTCATGATTACTGTCTTTAAAATCAAAATTCTTAAATCTTTACTACATGGGCTTATTTGTTGTTTTACAATGGTTTTTTCATGATAGTTATTTGATTCAAATGTGGTATTTTGATAAAGAAAATGCTTTCAGACGGTGCATACAACTAACTCTGATGGTCGAGACCTATGTTCTACAATCTCATTCAATTCAAGTTATCTCTAGATAACTTGTGTAGTCAACAAATATTTGTTTCAGCACTTACAATCTATCCCCCTTCTTTTATCTTTCATACTAAAAATCCACATTTGACCCTCTAAATTTGCAAATCAACCCTTTAAGTTTTTCTTCTTTGGATTTGGCCCCATCTTTTTTTTATTCCAGTTAGTTTTATTTTAATTAATTTCTAAAATAACCTTTTTTTTCTCATTTTTATCCTCCGTTTTTTTGCCTATCGAATCTGGTCCATTTTCTTTTTATTTTTTTAGATAGTTTTTCATTTCCTAATTTCACCCTCCATTTTTTTCAGATTTGATACCCATTTTTTTATTGCTATTTTTATTCTCTCATAAATGTTTTAGATTATTTTTTATTTATTTCACAAACATTAAATTGGTTTAAATTGAACATCTTAATTGAACTAAAGTCTACTTGTAAATTTGAAAGATTTACCAAGGTTTAAAAAATTCACTCGAGATAGTTTGGTTTTTTCATATTATTAAATCAAGATTGACTTTTTTCTATTATTAAATTAAACAAATATTTTTACTTGATAAAAATTTAGCCCAACCTTCAATATATTTTTTTGCATTATAAATTAAGCTTGCTAATTTGTTTCAATAAGATTCTATTACTATCCCATACCCCATGTTACAGATTTCATAAGTTAATCATGGTTGACCCCAGCGAAAATAATCCAATGTTTTTTTAATATATTTTTTTAATATACTAATATTTAAATATTCTAAAGTGTTTCAACGGGCTTGCATTGAGTTTTTTTATTTCCTGTGTATTTACCGGTTTTTTTTATTAAAAAAAATCGGCAGCGGATTATCACACGGGTAAAAGTAAAACAGTCTAGTCAATACTGTACCACTGCAAATTAGTCGAGGTGATTTGGAGCTTGGACAAATGCCAGCATATATGATCACTGTTCTTTGTTCCAACGCAGGTTGATCGAAAACCACAGAACTATCTGTTGGCTAAATGTTTTCGATACCTTCCTCTCTAAAACATTGTGTATGGTTGGATTCCTGTTCAAGACTCCATAATCTGGGCTAGAGCTCATCACACTCATGTTCTTGATGAGCCATCTTGGACAGCAGCTACCAGGATTTTTAGCGATACTTGTCGGTTAAATGAACCCAAAAAACACAACTCTTTACTATCGAGGTCGCAGGTCTAGTCAGGTAGTTGGCCAGAAAGAAACTTGCGAGATATATATGGACAAATGCAATTGAGGTCTTTCGTCAAATCATATCCATTGTCCTGCTATCAAGACCTAAAATACAAAGCACTCGCTGCTAAACTCTTAAGAATGCTCGTCAACAGTGGCCATATAGACTTTGTGCACCAGACAAAGCAGTGTCAAATCGCGTATTATCATAGCTTAAGGTGTTTGTCATTTTGCAATTTTGTGTGTGTACAGCTTCATGATCAGAGTGGCTTGTTTTTCCAAGCAACCTCATCTACATTTTAGACATGGAGCAACTTCTTTTTATTTCTTGAACATGACCAGCTTTAAATTCTTCCTGCGCATCGAGAAATGCAAAAAAAAACAAAAAAGAATTCAGTTTCTTGCTAATACAGTTTCGACTTCTAATCATTCTTTTCTGGGTAAAAACAGTCAAATTGTCAAGAAATTATCTCATTTAAAAGCTTAAATTATCAGATGAGATCCTAGAATATGATTTATATTATTCTCTAACACACACTCTCAAGTGAAAACTCTTTGGGTTTGAAACTTACATAAACTCACACTACCTTGTGCTTGATTTTTATCAAATAGAATGGGGTGATGAGTTTCGAACTCGTGATCACTAGGTCAACAAAGCTCTAATACCATGTCAAGGAACCTTCTCGCCTAAAATTTTAAGGTATTAAATGAGTTTCTAAAATATAATTTATATTATTCTCTAACGTAAACTATGTTTTCGATTTCACACCCACATGCAGACAGAGAGGAATGTACTAGTTCTATCACTGCTCAATTTTAATTCTCGAGATTAATTAGGCACGTTCTTACTACAGAATAATGCTTCATGTTCTTTCAATAAGGACAGTGCTTCGTTACATGTAGTAGATTCGTTTGAGTGGCAAGGCTTTCAGTACCTGGACCCAGCTTTTCTTGCAAATGGAGACATGGATAACGCAAATCACGGTTTGTAAGCACCGATAAATATCTTTTCATTTGTTTCTTCAATGGTTTTCATGCTTGTATATACCTTTAATCAAGATGATGACGTTAGATATTAAAAAAAAAAGTGTTTTCATACTTGTAAAGATATCAATTATGTTAAATAAATCAAGATCATGCTCCAGGAATTTAATTGTTTTTCCTGGAGATGAATGGAAGTCTCAATACTATTCCTCTACACAAATTCCAAGACTTTCGTCTGCACATTGCTGAATAAAGCAATTACGGGAGAGATGATTCAATATATTTTTTACGCTTTTGTGAAAATGCCTAATTACTTGTCTAAAAACTACAATAACAAGGTGATAATTTAATTCATTGACAGGTGGATCAGTCTTGTGTACATGCTCAATATTTTTAGGCTTGATTGCATACCAGTCCAAATAACACAGATTTGCTCGCTTTAGACCCAATATTCTTAGATTTGATCTAGTGTCGAGCCAAAGTGATTGTCAATTTGGTGTTTTAGCCGTATATCAAGCCTGAGTAAACATAAATTTGATAAGTTGTTATACCCCATATATGAAAGTTTGACAATGTGACACGCCTAAGTGAAAGTAAATTTATTGAGTTATCAGATTTAATATACCTAGTTTCGGCTAAATGTTGAATCTAAGTGGATATAAATCTAGAAATGTTATATCCAATATATGAGGGTTTGGTCATGTGTTGAGACTAAATAGACGTGAGTCTAATGAGTTGACAAACTCAACATATCTAGGTGCGGTTACATGTTGAGTCCAAGTGGATATAAATCTAGCGAGCTGTCATGCCCAATATATGATGGTTTGGTCATATGTTAAACCTAAGTGGATGTTAGTCTAATAAGTTGTCAAACTCAACATATCTAGGTTCCGTTACATGCTCAACCCAAATAAATATGAGTTTGAAGAGTTGTTGGACTCAACTTCCTTGAGTTCAGTCATGTGCCGAGCCCAAATGAATATAATTTTAAAAAGTTATCAAAATTAATTTTCTTGAGTTTGGCCATATATTGAACCTAAACAAACATGAGTCTAGCAATTTGCCAACTCAACATCCTTGGATTCGATCATGTGCTAAAACCAAGTGGACATAGGTCTAGTGAGCTGTCAAACTCACCATTTTTAGGCTTGGTTATGCACCAAACTCAATTAATTCAGAGGTTTTTCATGTTAAGGTCATAAGACTCTTTTTATTTATTCTTAAAACTTTTAACATGAAATGTTAATGGTAGGGATATTTGCCCCCCTACACCACCAGGTATATTCAAAATTTCTAAAAGATCTATCATATTTTCATTAATATTAATATTGCGTAAGAGATATTTATCTTTTATTAATATTATGTAGTAAATATTTACCGCTCATCAAAGATTTAAGGAGAAAATAATACTCCAACCTCTCCATTCAAGCAACTTAAAAGGTTTAGGTGTTATATACACGTCTTGATCTATCCAGGTAAAAAAAATTAATTTCTCTCTACATTCTAAGGATTTATATTTTAATTTTCAAAGCATTTATCATACAAATACATGAACAAATATTTGTTATCTTGAAATTTTAAATTCATTCTCTCAATTATTGCAATTTCTAACTAAAAAGTCATTAATTTTATTATATGAGGATCCTAAAACCTGCAAAAAATTATTATTTTACAGGTAATTTGTTTTTTTTTTTTCGCTAACCATCTATTTTTGATTTAGTCATTTAAATAACCACTATTTAAATACTAAATAACATACATGTTAAAATTTAAAACATTATGAAGAGACCTGTCATAGAAGTCAAGGAAAAGAGCATAATTATTGAAAGTACCCGGTGTGACAGGCCAAGGTTTGAGAAACACTTGATGTTTTGAGAACTGAAAGTTTGATTTTTCTAGGTATTGTTTTCTCTCTCGAAGAGTGTTTAAAATTTCTTATACTTGGTTTTGCTGAAACTGTTCCTTGAAGATTAAAAAAGATAAATCTTAATTTACCTCAGCAAGATGTAAGAAGCAATACAACTGTAGATCTTACTTGTACCAAACTAAAACTTAAAATCATGTTTGTACAAATATAGCTATCGATTAAGCGCCAATTTTCTGCTAATAGCAAGAAGCAATACAACTGTAAAATACAAAATGGCTGTTCCACCACCATCACCAGCAAGCCCTTCATCAAAATTCTTAACACACTCACAGAGTTCAAACACGGCAACAGTTGAATCAATATTTGTATTTTGGTGATGTTCTTAGGAGTAATATTATATGGAAGATTAATTAAGGCTCAAAAGAAGGATCGTTTGGCAGGAGCTCTGCCAACAGCTCTCATCAAATTGGCCACATCAAGAACTCTAGCAACTTTTGTCCCTCTCTTGGCTTCGGCTGATGCTCTTCTCTCCTCTGCCTTTCTGTGTGCCTTTGCTACCTCATTCTGCATCTTCTCTAAGGCTCTTGCTCTTTTCTCCTCTAATTTCCTCTACACAAATTGAAGATTTGTTGTCAAATTATGAAAATGATAAATACATACATATATATATATATATATATATATATTGATTAATGTCTTACATCACCTATTTTCCTATACAAGATCAACCCCGTAATGGAATCAACAAAGATTTGACAGGAAATCAACCCCATAATTGAATAGCCAATTATGACTAATTGGATCCATGATCTCTTAAATTAAAGATCAATTAGTGTTAAGTGTGATCATAAGCATGATCACAGCAAGAATACTGAACTACCTTTCTTCTTGAAAACATAAAACAGTAATTATAACTGGGAAATTAAAGACAAAACGACCGTGTAAATAATCTCAAATCAACAATTATAAGATACGCACGTACCTCTACTTTCTTCATCCAAGAAGTTGACTTCTGCACCTGCTCACTCTCCCATCCATTAATTATAGCATCTTCTCTCTTGAACCGATTATTGATCTTTGCAATCTTTGCATTCTGCCATGCAGTTATCTTAGTCTCAACCTCCTCCTTCTTCACTCTTTGCACCGACACTTCACCACCGGCATCACCGCCGTCGCTGCCATCCACAAGAGCGGAGCGGAGCATTCTCGAGCTTGGCTCGGGGTCCAAAGGGTGGTTATCAGGTACAATAGCCAAAGGGTTAGTTTCTTCCGGCACGTCATCATCCTCTCCAATCCTAGACAACAAGGTGGTGCTTCCAATATCATTGAATTCATTATGACCAGAGCTGCTATTGTTGGCAGTATTACTAGTTCCTATTGCAGACCCTGCAATCACAAGAGCATTAAACTCTCTGCTCATGGTTGTGAAGTTTTCAGTCGAAGCACCGTCACTACTCATAGAGTATGATCCATGATGATTTCGCGGCGGTGGATGGGGTGGGGTTAGAGCGTGGATGTCACGGACTTGTTCACTGTCGACAGGGTCATGATTGGTTTCTTCATTGGTTGTGGTGCTTGAGGAGGGTCTTTGAGCACTTAACATTGAGAGATTTTTTTTAGTTTTTTTTTTTTTAGTTTGTGTGTGTTAAGGAGGAATAGGTGAAATAAAGAGTACTTCAGGTTGTAGTGGTATTACAATTGTTGCTGTTTTCGAAGGCTTTAAACAACATGAACCACACACATAATGGAAGGAAGATTCTAAGTATATGTTCGAGAACTAATATATATCATATATAATTCGAGAACTAATTTATATCGCTATGTAATTTTAGATTTCATGAAATTAGTTGAAAAGTTAGCTTAAATATATCATATGTAATTTTAAATTATGTGGAATTAGTTAAAAAAAACTAGCTTAGATATTCACGTTAATAAATAAATAAAAATTATGGTTTTAATTTTTTTATTTTTTAACAATATTTTATTTTAAATTAATTTTTTAAATATTTTTAAATCATTTTGATATATTCATATAAAAATTAATTTTTTTCTAATAAAAATTATTTTAATATATTTCTAATAAAAATTATTTTAATAAACAATCTCGATAATACTCTCCGCCTCGCTATTTAGAACTCGTATACATCCCAGTATAGCATAAAAGAACACGAGGGATTGCGGGAGATACGGTGGTGCTAATTCTTTTGATTTTTCTGAATAAATTTTCAAACTGCAAATATTCCTATCCCCCAAGTTTTGTTAATTAGCTCCAACCCCATATATATGTTTTCATTGTATTATTTGGTCCCTATAGTAGTAATATGTGAAAAGAGCGACAAACAATATCATAGATTGCCTAAATGTATTAGACTATGAATTATTTGTTCATTCATCATCAAAATGTGATAGATCATACAAGTAATGCACACGTATTGCATGAGTGGTAAATTAAGTTTTTGAATAGGACATTTTCTAGGGGTTAAAAGCTGAAAATTGTTATTTTTAGCGAAGAGATGTAATAAGTAAAACAAGAGGGCCTCATAAGCAAAAACGCTCTATAATTAACTTTTCTATTTGCTAATTCAAGTGTCGGCCAGAAGATTTTGGAGTTGACCCCACCACGGCAACTTAGTGGTGGTGAGGCAGTCCCACAAATACACACGCGTCACAAAACTCCGTCATAAGTCCTGTAAATAGGCAGCACGTGGCGCAAAAACTCCGGCAAGCCCCCATCACTGAAGCTACGTATGTTTCTTCATACGTTCCTTCCATGCAAGGGCTAGTGTAGCTCCACCAGATTTCCGCCACGTGTATGGTGCCACTTTTGTAACTCACGGTTTTCAAGATTCCCACGTCTCACGTGATAAATTAATGTTATCCTAATATGTCAATTAATCAAACTATTAACCCTTAACAATTGTTTGTCTTCTGAGAGGGTGTGTGGCATTTTATTTCTTTTTTAAAAAAATTAATAATTTTTTATTTTTATTTCTTATTTTAAATTAAATATTTATATTATTTTAATATACGGATATCAAAAATAATTTTTAAATAATAATAAAAGTGTTATTTTAATATATTTTTAAATAAAAAATAATTTAAAAAGCAACATCAACCAATTATTTGAGATGCTATTCATCCCTTGTAACGGAGTCAACACGGTATTAGATTGACATGATTTTTTATACACAGTGAAATAAAAAAATAAAAAAAAAACCTCAAATTTTATTTCAATTACATAATGCGATGGGTACAACATGTGTTTGGTGATTTTTTAAATGATTAGAGTGTGAATAATCCAATGAAGAAAGCACATTTGGGTTATTTTCAATTTCGGAGCTATCATGTGATGTAATGGGAGTGTGTAATAAAATAGTGGGAATGTAACATGTGTCCACTTGAGATCAAGTGACAGGTTAAGCAACAGCTGTTTGAGACTCCACTGGGTGACCCTCTATTTTGATTAGTATTGATAAGAGTTTGATTAGGGTTTGGTGATAAAATAAATGCTAGCGTAACATTTTCAGGGTCCTTTTAAGCCAATCCTGTGCGGAAACTTCTTTGGGAAGGATTCGAGTGTATCATCAAAAATTGATCAAGATTTTTAATGTTTGCACCTTTCAATTACACGTTTGGTGTAATAACATTGTTATAAAATAATATATATCATATCATGGTACTTCATCTAATAACTTAAATTTTTAGATAAGTTTATTTTTCGATTTGATATCATAGTTTTATTGATCTAACGGTCACGAGTTCGAATCTCACGATCTTCATTCTATTTGATAAAAGTTAAGCACAAAGTAGTGTTGACTTATATGCAAATTTCAAATCCAAAAGACTTTTACTTGAAAGAATATATTATAAATGATATATTATAAATTCACCTAATAACTTAAATTTTTAAATAATAAGGTTTCTTGACAAACACAACAACGACCAAAGCTGGAAACTATGGAACATCCTCAAGGGGCGTGGCGTGACGGTATAGGACTTCAAATCTGCACAACAGATCTCGAGTTTGAGTTAGGACATGCATCTCTTGTAAAAGTCTGGGACAGTCCGGGTTTTATTTACTTTTTTAGGCCCACAAAATACATTTTTCGAGTAATGAAGTTTCCATGAATTCAAAAAAAAAAAAACTATGGAACCTAAGAGTACGAATATGCTTCTCTGTGTATGTATTTATATAGCACATTGTCATAAGTTCATCAAATTATCTTAATATTTTCTTTAAAATAGAAATTATTTTATTTATTATTTATTTATTTATTCTCTTCTTCTCTTTTGTGAAATGGAGTGGTGCTTAATAAAGAGTCGGTGCTCCACATATTGAAAGTCTGAAATTAATCAAAAGACTTTTCAAAGAAAATGAAGATTGGTAATTGAATTATCGGATCAAAGGAACTTGAAAAAACTAATCAGCAGCCAAGAGGGGGAAGGGCAGAAGCAGCTATAATCATGAATTTACTTACTTCCGAACACCACTTTTTATCTCAAACTTATCATCTAGCCCATGTCAAGCTCTTTCATCCCATCCAGTGTGAAATATTATATCCACTAATAAGCATACACGTGAGCATTTCATTACTCAAAATCCAATTATACTAAAAACACCACTAATTAATTCTTGCACTACCTCACTGCTATTCTCAAAAAACAAATATTCTGTGACCTCTCCCCAAAATGGTCACAGCATATACATGATAATGATACACGTCTCCAAGGGCCATGGTGTAATAGTAGAGAGTTTATGATATGAATTACATGTTTCAAGTTCGAGTCAGATGTGATGGCAAAAAACTTGTGATCTGCACAGCATGTCTCGAGTTCAAGTCAAAACGTGCACCCCTTATAAAATATGAAACAACCAAGGTTTTATTCGTTCACTTGGATCCACAAAATATACTTTTCAAAAAATGGATTTCCTCTCCTCAAATAAAATAATAATGATCCACACACATACATTTATACATATATATACCGAGCATATATGTCGGTCTGCCAAATCCAGCTCAACTAAGAAAAATACAAGCCAAGTCTAGGACTAATTAGTTCCAGCCAGGATGTCAATCTCATTCTGTTTCGACTGAAACGACCGAAATATTTCGTTCCAGTTAAAAAAATGAGACAAAACAATATCATTTTTACCTTAAGTTATATGTTGGTCCATTCTGGATTTTTCGACCAAATTCTAGCTGAAACGCGCCGGAATCATTTTGCCAGTGCCATTTCGGTCAAATAACATTTTTTTTAAATGAATAATTTTACAATATCAATCATATCTCTTAATCTGACCGTTAGATTGAGATGAAATTTTACAAGAAGACTCTTGACATATTTATATATATTATGTTAAAATTTTAGAGCAATCAGAGAATATAATGACCTTGCAAGATTGATGATGATATTCTCGTAATATTATACACGTTCATAATTTTGTTTAGAAAAATCATTTTATTGTGTCTTTTTTAGATTAAATTGCATAGTTCTAAATAATTTAATTTTGGATTTGAACTATTTTTTTGAATTAATATATTTAATTATACATATATATACATAAATAGTACAACCCCGAAACAGCGTGCCAAGACGCTCCAAAACCGAAACATTCTGCTCCTATTAAAAAAACAAAGCACCAGCCAAAATAGAATTGACAACCTTGATTCCGGCACAGGACATGCTTGAATGTTGAGGCGTGCCATCAACTCTTCTAAATGAATTTTTCTTCCTCCAGACTCTAAATCGTCCTGTGATTTTTCACAAAGCGGTTGCATATGAGAAATTAAGACAGATGATCCTTTGACAACAATAATATAAATAACAGCAACTTAAACTTCAATTATGGAACCCTGCGATCATAAGAAGAGCAGTTATAGTGTGATCGTGTAGCCTTGGCCACACAGTCGCATGATTGTGGCGACTAACTTGTGAAATTATAAAGGAAAAGTGGGCTGGGCTGGGATGGGATGGGCTGGGCTTGCCCACTTGCCTTCGGCCGCAACTTCCATCCAATCCAAACCTGCCTGCAGCCTGGTTCGGGGGGGGGGGGGGGGGGGGGGGGGGGATAATTGTTGGTTTATGATTTTAATATCAATATTAAGTATTAATTAAATGAAAAGATATATAATTATTTTTTATCGAATACTAATAATTTTGGATAGCATTGGGGCCCCGTTGATTAAATGTGATCATTAAGTGGGCTTGACCTCTCTTTCGTGGAAACTGGAATGAAAGTTCCTGGACGAGGAAAATGCTGTCCTTCACTGACACTCTCTTTATTTTATTTATGACCGTGACCTCAGACAGACAGCGATTAATGAGTCTGACAAGGAGCGGAGTTACCCTCCCAGAAAGGTTTTATAAATCTTCATTTTTCCTTAGAAGATTTATATTTATCGTTTTGGGATAGATTGTTTTTTAAAAAAATATATATATATATATTAAAATAATATATTTTATTTTTAAAAAATTAATATTTAATTTTTTAAAATATTTTTAGATATTTAAGTTAAAATAAAAAATCATTATTTTTCAGAGTCAAAGTATCAAATACCCCCTTAATTTCTCCATTTCAATATTTTTCCTCTAAGAAATTCATATCTTCTCCTCAATCCTTTTAACTTTTCTAATTTTAAAATTCATTATACTGAGTTTTTTATTCGGCGTCTTTAAAAAAATCATTATTTCATGCCGTAGTTGTTAATAAAATTCTGGTAATTATTTTATCTTTTGTATATCTGCCATTGTTTTTATCTCTGATCTCGTTTTTCCTGCGCTCTCTCTACCTTCTATGGAAAAAGGCAACCGGCCCTGTAAATATATACCGTTTCTTTTCTCTCTCGGCAAGTTTTATCTTTTTTTTCGTTCAAGCCTCTGGCTCAACTTCTGTTAAGAAACTGAAAATGTAAACCCTACGACGACGAATGAACAACAATATAATACAAGCATGCTTGAGGAGGATTTCGAAGGATCGATGAAAGCTTGCTGGAAGGGGCATGGAAGTCAGAGGAACGCATTTAAGACTCCAAATTTTCCACACCTAAGTAACGTGGAGAATCTCTTTAGAAAGAGACGACAGGAAATGATGCTATCAAAGTCTTAGAATTTCTAACAATTTAATCTTACTTTTACAAATTAAGCATCGACGAGTCTCTTTGAGCTGACTAGAATCCACTAGATCTTTGAGGATTAATAAATCTAGAAAATAGGCTCCATCAGTCAATATAACAAATTCCCTGGATATTGATTTGCTTATATTTCGATAAATTAGTCATATATAAAAATAATCTAAAAATAATTAAAAAATTTAATTTAAAATAAATAAAAAATTAAAATTACTTTTGAAACTCAGGGGCAAACACTCCATGTAGGGTATTCAAACTTCAAACTAAATAAGGACTTTTTAACCACAAAGTACTTCTAAGTTCAGTGAGGACTTTTTATTTTATTTTTTGCAAGAAATTCAAACGTGAATGCATTAAGCTTTTATTTTGGAGAGGAAGCTTCATTGTCTAATCGAAGTGAAATAATTAAATTATTTGACTTAGCCTCATTCTTTGACTTTCACTCGGCCCATATTTTTCTTGCTTGCAAGGGACCATTAGGGATAGCCTTGGGATGCAACTAATCAACTGAAATTCCATGTATTCACACCCTCATCCAATTATCTTTAGGTGGAAAGTAGAAAACAATTCATGGTGCCTCCTTGTCTTTCAATTCTTTAGAGTGAGTTGCCGTTTATTTTTTATACTTGATATTGTGTTTTAAAAATATATTTAATTTAAAAAATATTAAATTAATAGTATATTTTTTTTTACTTTTAATGTACTAGTACTAAAAATATACATATAAATATTTTAATATCTTTTTAAACAAAAAATATTATTAAAAAAACAGTTAGAGGAAGGCTAATTTCACCTTTCTTGAGTTCTCTCTTACTTTTTAATTAAAATATTTTTTTAATTCTTTTAAAATGTCGTTGAAAATGTTATAATTAATTTTTTTTCAAAGTGTTTTTCGCTCGAAAATATATTAAAATGGTATTTTTTATTTTTTAAAATTTATTTTTAACATTAACATATCAAAACATTATAAAAATATTAACAAAAAACAAGTCGAATCTTAATTTGAAGGAGCACTTCATTGTTTGTTTATGAACAAAAATAATAATTAAAAGCATTAAACAATTTAAATGTTAAGTGTCTATTTAAAAGTCTGATTGGGGTTATTTTTTAAAATATTTTTTGTTCAAAAATACATTAAAATAATATTTTTTTAATTTTAAAAATTTTATTTTTTATATCAGCATGTCAAAATAAATAAAGTCACCAAAAAAAATTATTTTAAAATAAAAAATAATATTTTTTCTAAGAAACATTTCCACATAGGCCTAGAAATATGTGTAATAATGATTGTGATCGGTTAGGCAAGGATAGGACGAGTAATTCTTGGATTTTCAAACCCAGTTATATAAGTCTTGCTGATTTGACAAAATAGCAGGCATAGTCCTTCCCCTTGAGCAAGAAAAACGTTGGTGCTTATTAAGGGATGAGTTCAAAGAAATCCCACAGTATAACAAGTTTTTCTTCTTCTCTTTTTGAGAAATCTCAAGTTAATATACTTAATTATGGTTCATGATTTTGGAATTTTTTAAATATTAAATTTCTGAGGGGTTTTCTTATTTATGATTCTTATAAAAATAAAATTATAAGAGAGTGCGGGGAATTAATGTTATTTGTTTTTGCTATAATAGTTATTGGGGGATATTATCAATTATCATAAAGAGTCATATTAATGATATATATTAATAATAATTATCCATAATCAATGCCTGGTTATAAAGACAAGCATAATAATGGCATACTCTGTACAAACTCATTACAGCTTAAAACTATTTGAAATTAAATGGAAGAAATCAGTGTATAGAGATCATAGTTATTGATCCCGTCCCGGTCCCGGTTCCGGATTTGTGTTTGGAACGGGACGTCCCGGTTTCGGTACCGTTCCGGGTACCGTTCCGGTTTTGTACTGTTCATTTTTATTTAATTATATATATGAAAAAAATAAAATATTAATTTAACAAGTATAATTTAAATTCAAGATAAATGAAATTTAAATTATACAATACAAACATAATCTCAAAATTAGAAACATCTTTGAAATTCCAAAATATTATGAAAGTAAAATGTTCTAAAATAAAAGAAAAATACATCAAACATCCTCTACTACATCATTAATATAAAAGTAAGGATCTTGATCTGGCTGTGGAACATAAGGACAGTCGTCAGCAAAACATTCCAATAGCTGGTCATCTCCACCAAGCTCATTCTCCTCATTTACACATGTCTCGTCATCATCCAAATTTAAAGTAGCGAAAGGTGCTTCGATACTCTCCCAACTTATGTCATCTCCATCAAGAAGACCGGGTTCTTCACAAATCCATTCATTCAATAGATCAATGTTGTCAAGGCTAATGGGATCTAAAGCATCTCTTGTTCTGCTCATATTCCTACAAAGAATAAACACGAAAGAAATTAAAAAATTAATAGCAATGTAATAGAAAATAATTACTAATATAATAATATTGATATTTTACTTACCTCTGTTTAATCTTTAGATTATAGCGAACAAATACTAAATCGTTTAATCTCTTGTGCTCAAGCCTATTTCGCTTTTTTGAATGAATGAATTCAAATACACTCCAATTTCTTTCGCACCCAGTTGCACTACAGCATTGACTAAGAACTCGAACTGCAAACTTTTGAATTTCTGGAGTATCAATGCCGAATTGCTCCCACCATGAAACTAGATAACAAATTTTGAATAAATCAAATATTATAGATAAAAAAAAAAGACATTGTATTGTAAAAAATAAAAGTTATTACCTGGATTTAACTTTTCTCTATTACGAATAGCCATGGTTACACCAAAAAGACCAGTTGCTCTCTTATACTCCTCAATTTGGGCAATGATGTTATCTTGAGTATCACAATCAGGAACCAATCTCATAATTGTGGTAAGCAAACCTCGAGTTACCTCCCTTTGTTTTGAAAAAGAAGGCCTAAAATATATTCCAGGATTAAGAAAACATCCTGCTGCATGTAATGGACTATGAAGTTGCTTATCCCATCTAGCATCAATTACCCGAATATATGGTCCATATTGAGACATTCTATTTTTCAACCTTATTTTGATGGCTTCTTTTGCTTTATCCATTGCCTCATATAAATAGCCCATTGATGGTTTTTCTTCACTGTCTGCTAACCTTAGAACTCGTACTAAAGGCTCGCTGACGTTGACAATATGTGCACATCTCGGCCAAAAGTCGTTATCTTGTAAAATTATAGCAGCAATTTCGTTTCCAACCCGACTTTTGCCATGACTTGATTCAACCCATTTTGTGCAAGTAAACATCTGTCGAAGCTCCTTCTTAAACTTCAGTAAACATTGGAGGCTTAAGAAATGGGTTGCAAACCTTGTTATGCCAGGACGACATAAATCATGTCCATTTGTGAATTCTTTCCTCATCAAAGCTAGAACCCATGCATGATTATATATAAACTTGGTTATATTTCTTGCCTTTTTAATGGTTTCATCAATCATTGGAAAATATCTCGGATCACATATATTTTCTAGCATTAAATCAATGCAATGGGCAGCACAAGGAGACCAAAAAAAGGTGCCATACCTTTGCTGCAAAGCTTTCCCAGCAGCCTTAAATGAAGCCTCATTATCACTAACAAATTGGACAATATTCTCTTGTCCAACTTCTTTGACAACTTCATCAAACATCTCCAGCAATGTCTCTTTATCTTTTCGAAGTCCTGAAGTGTCAACAGACTTCAAGAATACGGTGCCTCTCGGAGAATAGGCAAGGAAATTCACAATTGGTGCATTCTTCCTATTTGTCCACCCGTCAGCCATAATTGAACATCCATAAACTCTCCAATCAGCCTTGATACTTAAAATGTATTCATGGACATTATGAACTACATCCTTCAAAAGTGGTCCTCTTAAATCATGAAATGATGGGCCTTTAAACCCAGGTCCTATGGATGCTACGGCATCTAGCATTGGCTGATAATAATACGAATTAGCACTGTTAAACGCTATATTAGCATCATACCACCATGTTGCTACGGCTATTCTTGCATTGTGTTCCATCTCTTTAGTAGCCATTGCACTTCTAATACTAGGCTGGGAACCCGGGGTAGTTCGTGGAGCAAATAAAGGAATCCTTCTTCCAGATGTACTTGTTCCTTGCACTGTCGTTCTTCTACTTGTTTGTGAACGTATATCACCCTCTGCTATTTCTTCATCATTGGAAGCTGATTGAGAATTTCCAATATCGGTTCTAATTCTTTTTCTTCTCTCTTTCTCCGTTGTCATCTCATCTACCATTTGTTTCATTTGCCACTTAACCTCCGGAGGGACCTTTTTACAAGCTTCAACTTCACCTTTAATACCAGCAAGGTGGTACTTCAACCGAGTAACACCACCACCATTGATCCGTTTATTACAATAAATGCATATACTTGCGGCCTTTACACCAGGAACCACCTGTCCATGAGCCCATGCTGGATCATCTGATCTTGTTGGAGCTGAATACATGGAAGTCCCACCACTAGATGAGTTTTCAGCCATGTAATTTAATCTGTTGTAAAAAGATAACACAAGTTAGGCATGTAAAAAGATAACACCATGCACGAAAACGAAAAGCATTTCCATTATCAAGCATCAACAACATCAAGCATTCATTATAATTTTTCATGAATTTGTTCATGAACTTTATCTAATCATCCTGAACATTTAATATTTGTAATCCTATATTCCAACACTTCCATTATTTCATGAATTTGTTCATCCATTTGGGATTTGTTATCTCATTTCACTCTTATCATCACATCAATTTGTTAACTTGTCTTCCACGACAAACTATTTAGCTTCATCAATCAAGCAAAGTTGATCACCATGGACATTAAAATAAACCGATTAATAGAGCAGTATAGCAAGTGATGCTGTTGATATTACCTAACAGCAGTCAAAATAGTGGCAGAGGTGTGAGATGGTGGTGTTTATAGTTGTATTAGCTACATGATGAAGGTCATTTCGTGAAACATGGAGTTTTTGCTCTTCTCAACAATATATTCATGTATTCATTTCCACATCAAGAATGTAGTTAAATTTCATTGTTCCTCTCACATATGCACATGGCGCGCCCCCATACTCTATGGCAATGTTGACAGCAAAAGATGAACAAATTCAAGCTACTTTTTGTTAGGCAAGTTCTGGAGAAACTTGGCAACAAGAAACTTAGATTTTTGTAAAGCATATATAAAACCATGGATTACATTCAATCAAGAGTATAAAGCCTGTATAAAGAAGATTGATGTTTAACATGCTCGCCTGTTATCAATACTCGGGCTAGCACACTGGATTACATCTAATCACAAGCACAAAATTTTCATTGTGCACATTCGGCAATATCATAAAAGTTCATTGTGCACATTCGGCAATATCATATAATTTTCTCAAAGGTATCAACGAAGGATAGCAGAAAGAACACATCAAAGGATTCATTATCAAGCATCAACAACATCAATCCCACATTCACATTCATGCATTTTCGACAGTTTCAATTTTTCAATAAATTAAAGCATTTGGTTCCTCAAATGTGTACCTTTAACTGGAGATATGGGGAAGAAGAACTACTGAAGATTTTGTGCCGCCGTGTGGAAGAAATTGCGCCGCCGTGTGGAAGAAATTATGCCGCCGTGATTTTGATTTTTGATTTAGGGTTTCAGAAATTGAGCTGATTTAGGGGTTGAGGATAACAAATTGAGCTTTTCAAGTGTGGGATTTCTGGATTATGAATCGAAAACAAGGGATTTCTGGATTAATTTGAGAGAAGAGAACTCGGGAGTAGATTGGGGGAAATTGGGGGAAAATCGGTCGTCTGGTCTGGGAGAGTGGGAGCGGGAAGAAGAAAGGGATTTCTGGATTAAACGACGTCGTTTGTTGCTTATCAAAACGACGTCGTTTTGATCCGTACCGGAACGGAACGCCCGGTACGGAACCGGGGCGTTCCGGCCGGAATTCGCCCGGTTTTTCCGGGACAGGCCGGGATCCTACCCGGGACAAAAACGTCGCCGTTTTGTCCCGGGTTTTGCAACGGGACGGGGCGTCCCGCCCGTTCCGGCCGGAACGGGACGGGATCAATAACTCTGTATAGAGTATACAAGAGGAATAGACTATATTCAATATTATTATTAATAATATTGGTATTACTTGAAAACTTAATGCAAAGCTAATATAAAACACAAAAAGATAAAAAAAATCAAGATACTAAAGACTATCAGCCATATATAGAATTGATTTTGAAAAAAAAATCATTTAATTTGGTTGCAAAAATATTTATTATTGGAAGAAAACTTAGGCAACTGTCTAAGAACAAAATAAAAGTGCTTTTTTAAAAAAAAAAAATTTATTAATAAAGCCTAAAAAAGGTAAATAAAAAAGTTTGGAACAAGAAGGGATTGAGATTTCACCATATGATTTAGGAGTGTTTGGCATTGCATTTCAAAAGTATTTTTTTTTAAATATTTTTATTTTTTACTTTAAATAAAAACAAATTGATGTTTTTAGATCATCTTCATGTGTTGATGTCAAAAATGATTCTTAAAAAATAAAAATAAAATATTATTTTGATACATTTCTGAACGAAAAACACTTTTATTAACAACTGAAACTACACTCTCAAACAAACACTTAAATTCAAGCATTTGAATGAAATATAGATCTCATTTCATGACTTCTTTCAAAAAAAAAATGAGGAGATTACTCATCCTCGTTCAATTATGAATTTAACTCTCAAATGTCAATCATGGTCATCGATGCATTATTTTCTAAATATCATGTTTATCAAATATCTTTGAAAATGAAGATTCTGAAAAGAAAGAAAAATATGCTCAATCAACATGAATAACAAAACCCACGTACTAAAAACTCCTAAATGATTAAAGATCAATATAGGAATAAAGATGATCAAAATCTTTTAGAAAACCAAGATATTTCTTAAAAACAACTAAAAAAACAGCAACATAATCTAACAACAATGCAAAATACCAGTAGAGATACTATTGGATCATTATTAGGCTCACTCATTTTCTAACATCTTATTATTGATACTATTTATGCTTAAAAAGAAGATACTCCTAAAAAAAAAATGTATGCACAAAGTCATATATAGCGGGGGTGTTTGGGAGTGCTTTTCAAAAGCGCTTTTGAAAAAAATTAAAAAAAAATTATTTTTATTTTTAAGTTTAAATTAATAAATTTTAGTTCGCTTTTGAAAAAAATTAAAAAAAATTATTTTTATTTTTAAGTTTAAATTAATAAAATTTGGTTTTTTTAGATCATTTTGATGTGCTGATGTCAAAAATAATTTTTAAAAAATAAAAAAATATATAATTTTAATATATTTTTAAATGAAAAACACTTTAAAAATATAACTATAACTACCCTCCCAAACAGATACAATATATGAACAAAATTGGCATGTCATTAACTATCAACCTCCAAACCTACGCTGACATTTATTTATTTGATAATTGACTACTTGCATTTAGTTATTAATTTTTTTAAAAATATATATTATTTTAATATATTTTTAAATAATAATTACTTTCAAAACCACTGACAATTATTCTTGAAAGGACGTTTGCTTCTTTTGTTCTTACGTGTCCTTAGTTAAATACACTTATCCTCTATTTCCACAACAATTAAAGGGGTATTTTACACGCGCGCGAGTAACAGTAATTAAGTCTTTGGAAGCAACTTCATTGATGGGTCCCCGAGCTGGTGGCCTAGAGGCTGGCGCTTGGGTTCTGCTTCGGCAGACTTGGGTTCGAGCCCGGAAAACAATCTCTCCTCGTAAGAGCCTAGGACAGCCGGAAGTTTACGCATGTCCTGGGCCCACAAAGTGCGCTTTCCGGGTCATTTGATTCCCCCGTTCCTATATGGATATCCAAAAAAACAAAAAAACTTCATTGATGGATGAATATTTTACGTGTCACTTGCTATAATTTTCCGATGGTAATTGATTCAAAGAGCTAAGAGCAAGTCCAATCACAAAAATATTTTGGAGAATCAAATTTCTAAAATGATTTTTTGAATAGTATATATATGAATTTTTTTATATGTGCTATAATGGTAAAACCCATCTTGGAAAACTATTTTTTATATTATTTAAAAATATAATGCAATTATTTTGTATATAGTTTAA
This sequence comes from Salix caprea, assembly GCA_964035475.1. Classification (NCBI taxonomy): domain Eukaryota; kingdom Viridiplantae; phylum Streptophyta; class Magnoliopsida; order Malpighiales; family Salicaceae; genus Salix; species Salix caprea. Next base: position 26,282,377 of record OZ037743.1, on the reverse strand, counting down.
TTATGCAATTAATTATACAATTAATGGGAGTAAGTTATATAATTAAATAATTGCTTTTAAAAAACTCTCAAACAATAAAATTATTTTTGTTAACATCATTATCAATATATAAATTACTAATAAATGCACAGTAGCTCTAAACACAAAATATAAACAGTTTAAAAATTTAACAGTAAATTTAAAGCTTGTAATTAAGCTAATTGACAAAATAAATTCTAATTTACCAATTTTGTATAATTATTTTTTATGCTAACTATTATTATTATAATTAATAATAACCCCCCCCCCCCCCCCCCCCCCCCCCCCCCATCAAACACACCTGCGCCCCCTATTAACTCCCCTCCCCTTTGCCATCTCTCTCTACTGTGCCGCCTCCAGTCTACCCTCCTCGTGCCTGTTCTGATGAAGGTATTTGATGTGTTGAGTTCTGTAAAAATAGAATCTATTGTGTTGTTTTTTCTTGTTCTGATTGTCTGGCAAGAGAAGAAACAAGTTGCAAATGTTGCTGTGTTTTTTCAATTAAATGATTGGTTCAGAATTTTTTTTTTATTATCTATGTTTTTTTGAATTGATTCAACTGTGGTTCTCGTTGATGTTGTTGTGTTTTAATCTGTATTTCTCGTTGATGTTGTTGTGTTTTAATCTGTATTTCTCGTTGATATTGTTGTGTTTTAAACTGTGTTTCAATGAATTTCAACTCCTATATAATTTTTGGCTTTGCAGCGCAAAATATGTGGGAATGACTATTCGATTAAAGAAAAGGTATTTTGCCTATCAAGATTGAGCATGAAATTGAGCAAAAGAAGCTAAAAAATCAAAAATATAGCTTTGCTTCTCGGGATGCCTCTCCCGTTAGACTTGCTCTAATAGGAGTTGTGCACTTCTCAAGACAAAAGGCATAAATGGAGCTATAATATTAACCGGTATGCTAAATGAGGAGTCAAAATTATTTTTAGCAATTTTATACACTTTTTATTTCTTCAATCCAATAGCTAAAATGATATTTTGTTCTTTGAGATGCTATTTATATATGTTCTTGTAGAAGAGGGAAAATTTAAAAAAACAATATAATATTAGGCAAAATTTTAAAAAACAATATAATATTATTTGAGACCAGGAGAAATAGTTGTATTATATTTTTTGAGCCGAAAATTATATGTTCTTGTATAATATTCTATTTATTTATATTTAAGAATTCATGAGTTGTTTTCAATAAGATATATATTTTTTAAAATTTATTTAAAAAAAACTATAATTAAAAATTATATAATATTGTCAGGTATTATTTTAAATAATATAAAAAAACAATAAAAAATATAATATTGTTTATTTCTATAAAATTTGTTTTATATTATTGGTTGATATATATTAAAATATATTTGGCTATTCTAAATGGTTTTTATCATTATAATACATATAAATAGAAAAGTTATATTTGCACTATTCAATAAGCTATTTTATTAATTTGTCTTTTCAAAATAGCATTTTGCATTGGAATTGCTCTAAATAATATCAAGCTCATGCATGAGTTGTCCATTAAATATATATTAATTTTTTAATTTACTGAAATTCAAATTCAAATTGAGAGAATTCTAAAAAAATAAAACTCAAGTAGAAAGATTCTACTATCTAGATGGACCATTTGGCTTTCAACTATTCTTGTCTCGTAAAAGAAGATAAAACCTTGAAAGCATCACCTCTTGTCTTTTGAGGCTGATTAGGGTCGCAATGTAACCCGCTTTTCATGGTTTTTTTTTTATTATTATTTAAAGTTAGTTTTTTTAATATTTTTTGTATAGATATTAAAAATATTTTAAAAAAAAATTATTGTGATGTATTTATAAATTAAAAAAAATAAAAATAATCTCAACCATATTTTCAATACCCTCTTATTAAATTAATTATTGTGGTACACAATCCGCTTGATTAAATTTTTACTATTGTAAAAAAAAAAACACAAATAATTAAGCAATGTAAGTGTTTTAAAAAAAATAAAAAAAATTGAGACTCATACATTAGATCAATTGAGTTTAATAAATTTGATTAATATATCATACGGTTAAAAAATCAGGTACCAAAATTAAATAAACCAAATCAAATAAATCTTTTTTGACAATGATTAATTTGAAAAATAAGCAATTACCAGTATTATGGAAAGACATACTCCTGATATTTTTAAAATATTTTCATGTTCTTATTCGGTAACAAATAAAAAACAAATGAGAATGCAATAATCCCAGGTAAATTAAAATAAAAAATTAAAACTAAATTATCTACAAATAAAAAATATTGAAAAGCAAGATAAAAAATAATTAAATTTTAGAAAAAGTAAAAGAAAAAAATCTAGTTATAAGATCAAATAACCCATAAAAATCAAATAAAATAAAATATAAAAGTGGTATGTTTTTAAAATAAAATAATGATTTTGAGACCATCTTTACTGATTTTGAGGCCAGCACTGATATGGCCAAATCTTTTGATGAGGATTACTGATTTTGACGATTTAGTAGGAGTGATGGTCTTATCAAATGAAGGTTAATCGAAGATGATTCCGCATCTCAAGTTCCATCATGGTGAATTGCCCATTCAAAATATATGGATGCTATAAAAAAAAAACATATTAAAAAGGGAGGAAATTAAAACAGTAGCTTTAGTGTACTATTAAATAAAATTTACTGTGAAGTACAATAGTAAAATAAATATTTTTACCTTTAATTATATAATATTTGTCTAGGTTGATAGAGTGATTAAGTCTTATTTTTTAATGAAAAGTAAAAATACTAAGATATCTCTCGAGATAAAAACAACAATAACAACAACAATAATAATATAGCTTGTATGTAGGGGTAGTTTTGATTTTTTAATTTTGGATAAACAACATGATTACTTAAATGCCTTTAGAGTTAAAAATAAAAATTCCTTGATTAAGTGTTATTTTTGGCTTTTCAAGATGTTTTTTTTATTGTTGTTGTCGAGGGTATTGTAATATTTTCATTCAAATTAATTAATATTTATGTCAAAAAATATTAGAGCGATGACTTCCCATCATTTTGATCAACACATCTTGTGTTGTCTATGTTAGAATCGTGAGAAGATTGAAGAAACTCAAATAATATTGAAGAATAAACAGAGCTATGCTCTGAACCGAGAGAGAAAGAGGGAAAATGAATATTCAAATGCTTTACTGTTTTAGTTTTCTAACTTCACACTTTTGCCGTGTGTGCTCACCAGCTTATATAACAAACTTAATAAGCCAAAACCCTCTATTATGTATATTCTAGAATACACATATATTATTCTAGAATATACTCTAACATCCCCCCTCAATCTCATGCTTTTATACACCAAGCATGAGATTGTTACAATGCATTTGAAAAAGAGAAGTACTGAGCCCTTTGGTGAGTATGTCTGCAAATTGTTCCTTGGAAGAAACAAATTGAACCGCAAGTTGATTGCTAGCTACCCTTTCCCTGACAAAGTGCACATCAATTTCAATGTGTTTAGTGCGTTGGTGCTGCACAGGATTGAAAGCCAGAGCTATTGCCGAAATGTTGTCACAGAAGATAGCAGGAGGCTGAATAAGATCAATACGCATGAAGTTGAGGAGTTGTTTCAGCCAATCAATTTCAGCAGCAGTGGATGATAATGCCCTATATTCTGCCTCAGTAGAAGATAGGAGGCAGTGTGTATAGCATAAGTCCAAAAAGAAGGGGGCAATTTAGCATGTTGAAGGAGAGTTATTGTGGTTTCAACAAGGTGTCTATGCTTGCGTTCAGCCAACCCATTCTGTTCAGGGGTATAAGGGCAGGATTTTTGATGTATGATACCCTTACTATCAAGGAAATTTTTCAATGGTTTATTAACATACTCCCCTCCCCCATCACTTTGAAGAATTTGAATGCATGTAGAGAATTGATTCTGAACATAATGAACAAATTTGATGAAAACTGAACACACATCACTTTTATTAATAAGTGGGAATAACCAACAGTACCGAGTGTAATCATCAACAAAGATTACATAGAATTTAAAACCATCAACAGAGATATTTGGAGAGGGACCCCACAAGTCACTATGAATTATATGGAAAGGTTTTACAGACTTATGAAAACTAGACTGAAAGGGAAGCTTAGACATCTTGCCCTTTAAACAACTAACACAAACATCAAGTTCAGTGTCTGAAGAGCAGTGAATATTTGCCTTGTGCAACATTAACTTGACAATTTTATTGGATGGATGGCCTAATCTGTGATGCCAAGTGGAAGACAACACTAACCGACCAATGTAGGCTTGAAAGGAAGAGTGGACTGGAAAACAGGCAGGAGGTGTAAGTGGGAGAGGATAGAGGCCATTACTGCACTGTCCTTTGTACAAGATCCTCCGTGTGATTTTGTCCTGAATCCAGAAAGAAAAAGCATCAAAAATCAGATAACAATTGTTGTCCAAACACACCCGATGAACTGATAATAAATTCTGTGTAAGTTTTGGAACACATAAAACTGAATTTAACTTGATTGGCTGCGGTTTAGTGGGGATGAGAGCAGAACCAATGTGTGAAACTAACAGACCTTCCCCATTAGCAGTCTGGACAGTGTCATTAGCAGGATAAGATGAGCTTAGTGATAGATTGGACAAGTCTGCAGTCATATGGTTGGTTGCCCCTGAGTCTGTAATCCAGACTTGTTGTGGAGCTGAAGGATGCTGTGAAGATGAGCATATATTGTGCATAGCATTTAAAGCTTGATGCTGAGAGTGCTGTGGGGATGATGAGCCACCTGCAGTGGTGCCAGCAAAGTTGGGACCATGTTCATTGTAGTAACAGAACCAGGTTGTGTGGTTGGGCTTGCCACAAATACTGCATTGGAACCTTTCATAGTTTCGGAGGCCACACATTGGAGCAGTGTGTCCCTCTCTGTTACACAGCTGACAAAGAGGAACATTAGAGAAACCAGGAGAGGAATTTTGCATTGCAGGGGCCTTACCATGCACTGGTGGTCTCGGAAAGAAATTGCGTTGACCTGAAGAGGGGAACCTGCCCCTACCTCGATTCCTATTAAAGGATCGATAGCTGCCATTGTCATAAGAATTGACACCAGATTGACCACGATTTGTTGGTCTAAAGGAAGACCCAGGGGGTTTATAATTACCCGTAGAAACGGTGTGCATTGCAGATAGATATGACGAATTCTCTGGAACAATGTTTTCCACAATGCGTTCTTCAGCAAGAAGCTGAGAACGAAATTCCTTGAGAGGGATCACACTCTCTCTTCCCCTAACTACACACCTAAATGTATTATATTCAGATGGTAAACCATTTAAGGCTAGGATGACAATATCCTCATCAGCAAAGTGAACCCCAGCAGCCATCAAATAATCTCTCGCCTCTTTTATTTTCAACAAATATTGGCTGATATTGTCTGATCCTTTCCTAATATTTTGTAAATTGGATTTCAATTGGAAAATGCTTGTTTTAGACACGGTAGAGAATTGCTCTTTCAATCTCATCCACAAATCTCTAGAGCTAGTACTACCTATTGCACAAGATAATGCTATAGGAGACAAGGTGGCTGTAATGAGCTGCATTACAGCCCTATCATGTATTGTCCAAATCATCAAATCATCAGAATCAATAACAGAGGAAGAACTAGGATCACCTGAACCAGAGGGAGGAGAAGGGCACGGGTGAGAGCCATCCACAAACCCAAAAATGCCATTGCTCTCAAGCAACAATTGAATTTGAAAATTCCAGTTGAGATAATTAGAATCGTCAAGCTTCACGTTCACAGACGTTGAAACGGTGGAAATAAGATGGGTGATTGGGGATTGAACGATTTGTAATTGAGCAGCTGTCACCATTGTTGATAGATAACAGAGTATTCTGGAGAGGATTTATGAAGAAAGATTGGGTTTAATTTGACACTGAGCTGGGAGTGTTTTTGAATTGAAAAATTTGAACAGAAACGAAAAATTTTTGGTTATTTGGTGAAGGACAGTAAAGTGACAATCTCAAGATTATTTTTCTTGGATTTGTTTGCGGAAGCAATATGAGTAGCCTGCTTTAATTTGACTGCGTGAGCATTGATAGCTCTGATACCATGTTAGAATCGTGAGAAGATTGAAGAAACTCAAATAATATTGAAGAATAAACAGAGCTATGCTCTGAACCGAGAGAGAAAGAGGGAAAATGAATATTCAAATGCTTTACTGTTTTAGTTTTCTAACTTCACACTTTTGCCGTGTGTGCTCACCAGCTTATATAACAAACTTAATAAGCCAAAACCCTCTATTATGTATATTCTAGAATACACATATATTATTCTAGAATATACTCTAACAGTCTAGTGGTATAACCTACCTTTCTATCATTTATTTGGATGTGTCGCTTTGTTTTCTTCTTGTTAGAGTGACGATGAAATGAAAACACAGATGGTTTTGTTGTGGATTAATTCTCTCTCTCTCTCTCTCTCTCTCTCTCTCTCTCTCTCTTTCTCCTTCACGGTATATTACACATTGGTTTTTTAGTTTTCTATTTATACTTCACTAAATACTTCACCCCCTTATCTTTTAATTTTTTATTTTTATTCTTGATCGTTTTATAAAACTTTTATTTCTTTTCAACTTGGACATTCAATTCAAATTTATATATATTATATTTTTAATTTTGGTTCGTATTCTTTTTTTTGTTAGCCCTTTTATAAAAGTTTTATTTGTTTTCAATTTTACCCTTCAATCCAAGTTTATATTGTGTTATTATATTTAGTTTTGTCCCTATTAAGTTTTTCTTTTTGTTGGGGTTATTTTTCTCTTAAATTTAACCCTTGGATAACAAACTCGTGTCCCTTTTCTTTTAACTTCTTGGTTTTATCTTTGACCTTTTAATAAAAGTTTTATTTTATTTCAATTTAGTCTTTCAACTATAACTTGTTATGTATTTTTTTTTTTAATCCTTATTCTTTTAGTTTTTATTTTTTTTCCTTATCCCTTCTATTAAAGTTTTATTAGTTTTCAATTTTGTCATTCAATCCAAGTTTATAGTGTGTATTATTTTTTTAATTTGATACTCATTCATTTATTATTGTTATTTTGTTGGAATTATTTTTTTTCTCTCCAATCAAAAACTTTGAATTGCCCTCTAAATAATTTTTTTCAACCCTTATTCTTTTAATTTTTAATTTTTTTTAGATTCTTTTCTACTGTTAATTCCCCCCTGTTTCATTCATTGACGTTCAATTTACTAGGAATTATGCTTCACTATTTCTTCATGTAAGATGCTTCCAATTTAATATCTCGAGGCACGAGTTTGAAAAGTTTGTGCTAGTTTTTTCTTACTTACTTTTTTTTTAATTTCACTATTTAATATTATTTTGTAAAAAAAAACATTGTGATTTTCTTTAATTTTCTTATATTAGATTATCTACATCTTATGACAATGAATATGAGCTTTATGGGTTATCACTGGGTGACTAATTTCTTATTATGTAAATTACATATTTATCGTTCTCTTTCGAGTATATATATATATATATATATATATATATATATATATATATATATATATATATATATATATATCTAATTTTGTGTCATAATGAATTTTTCTCATTGGTTCATTAGTTTTTATTTTTATTTTTTTTTGTCATTGTTGCCTATTATTTATTATTTAATTAAAATCTAATAAACTTATTAAACTTGAGTTTTTTTTTTTTTTAAATAAACATATTTGTGATACTAATATTATTTTTACAGGGGAAAAATATAGTTCCTTGTGATACTAGATTAGAAGAAAAGCTAAATGAGTTCGGAGAAACACTATACACGCAGACTAAAATCATTGTGGATTGGAACAATAAAATGACTGTTTTACCCCTCGGTGCACCTCAGCTTTGGCCTTGGAATCGGGGGTAATATCGATTTTTTACATTTTGCACATTGAAATAGCCATTATACCCCCCAATAAGACAAAAAAACACATTTTGCTTACAGGGGTATGACAGTCCTTACACATTTTCAGTGAACAGTGCATGTAATGGGTAAATACTGAACTGCCCCCATAAACAACAAAAACATCAAATTTGCGATAAGGGTTATTCGGTAATATCCATGTTTTCAAATAATAGTTTAATCCGGGATGAAAAGTGCAACGAGTGTCTTAATATTGATATACCCCCATAAAAGACAAAACGCAAGATTTGGTTGTAGGGGTGATTCGGTAAATGACTATTTTTAAAATAATATTTCTTGCTAACTGCAGGGACGCAGCTGCGGTTTTTGGGCTCACGCCTCCTTCGGGAGGCACATGTGGGCTACTCTGGTGGTGAAAATTGTTCGTCCGGCATGCCACCTGTTACGCCTCCATGTCCTCCATCGTATGGTCGAGCGTGTTGCGTCCAATGGTGGCCAGGAACGTTCTAGGTGGTGATCGAACGTTTGCTTCTTCTTTTCTCTCACCTGCCAGTGACAGTGCTCAGCAGTTGCCGCTGTTGTTGCCTTTTTCATTTCCATCCCTTATCTTTTGATTGTGTTTTATGGTCCTGATTTGTATTATAGAAGTTTTGATGTTTCAATTTTGTCCTTCTATGGAAATTGATTATATATTGGAGTTTCATTTCGGCCCTCAGTCTTTTAATTCCCAGATTGGTCTAAAATTGTTAATATATTCGTTATCAAAATTTTGATTTCTTTCAATTTTATCATTCAATGGAAATTGATTATATATTTTAGTTTCATATCGATTGTCATGACCCAATTTCTGGGTTATTCCGTAAAGTATACCAAAAAATAAAAAAATAATAAAATAAAAGGGGTTGGTGTCGGCAGAAAAATGAAGGTGAAAATTTTGGACATTATCGAGAGCACGGTCGTACCTCTTTTTTGCTCGGAAATGAAAGAAAATATGGATTCAAGGCTAAATCAATTTATTACTGGATAAATCTGGGTAAAATTTAAGTTGAAAGGCGTAATTATATTTTAATGGGCCAATTTGATTTAATCGTTGACCAATTGAAAGTGTAATTATGTTTACGGATCAATTGAGAGCCCAATTGAAGGATTTAATTAAGCGTCAGGGCTTAATTATACTTTAAATGGGTCAAATTAATTTTATTAAGGGTTAAATTGAGAAGATCATAATTTTCGATGACGAAACTTTTGGGTGAAATTGGAAGCCAAAATTGAAGATAAAAACATCGTTCTTCTCGTCGAAAAAACTCTTTTTGAAACAACCCATTTTTTCTAGTCTATTTTATATTTACAAAAAAAACTAGATTGACTGGATAGTGGTGTTGCCGACAACCATACCTATGACATGCCGCCAACCATACCTGCAACCTACCCACTGAGCACACCATGTTTTGGAAATCAATCACATACCTGCAAGTTGCACATTGAGCCTATAAATAAAGGGAAATTGCAGGAGAAAGACAAGGGGGGACGAGGGAAAATGCTGAGACAGTCATGGGGAGAAGACTAAAAGCAGGGAGACGATTGTTACCTGCACACAGTCATGAGAATTAGTAGAAAAACAAGGAGAGGAAGAGGAAGACACAGCTGTAGCCCATCATCATCATCAACTCCGGCGACAACTCTCTCTTTCTCTCTACCCACCTGCTGCACTCCTCTCTCTATATTTGACAGCACCAACGAACCTCTCTCTCTCCTCAAGCATCAACCAGCCGATCACCAAGGACCATCCCATCATCACCGGTAAAGCTCTCCATGAACCCCACGCCAGCAAATCCCTTGCCTAGACTCTCAGAGACCACTAAGTTCCTAGTGACCTTAATACTAGGTGGCGACTCCAGATAATTGTAGTCGTAATTTTTACGGCTATAAAACACCGTTTCACTGCGCGCCATTGTCTTCCCAATCCAGGGATAGCGGGGCACGAAGCGCGAAAATATCGTCATAGCGACATCGGTCCTCAGGCTTTTAATTTTCGATTTAGTTTTAAATTCTTTAATTTTTTGGGTATTAGATTTTAGATTTGTTTTAATTTTGTCCTTGGAATGAAATTTTTTATACATTTGATTTTCATTTCGGCCCTTATACTTTTAATCTTTGATTTTATTTTAATTCCTTTATTTGTTTATATATATTTCTGAAATACTTGCTTTTTTTTGTCCATGCTTATATGTACATGCTCTTTGTTTTTGTTTTTAATTTTTATAATTTCCTAAGTTATTATGGGTTTTGTTTATTTAATGTTGTATTTTAAATTTGTGTTGCTAATCATTTGAAAATTGATATTTATTATCTCTTTCTCTTTTTCATATTTTTACTTATTCTTCAGGTCAAATAATTTTTTAAATATGATTTTTTTTTTTGGTTTGGTCATTTTTTATTGCTCTTATGTTAATATGTTTAGGTACTAAAATTTCTAATTATTATAGGTAAGACATTCAAAATAATGATAATGATTATTTGTAAGTTTTTTTTCTTATAAATATATGAGACTAATTATATATTTTGATATTTGTTTAATATTAACACCTTAATATATATATATATATATATATATATATATATATATATATATATATAACCTATTTGTATTTTTTAAAATAATAATTTACTATCATTTTTCTAAAATACTCTTAATATAATAATATGAGGAATAAATCTTAAAAAATAAAAATAAAATAATTTCTTGTTTCTCAAGAATTATGGTGTCATTGATAGTATGACCAATAATAATTTGAATATTGATTATATATAATAATATTTATAATTACAACTATAATAATTGTGACAAAAAACATTGATCAATGTTATTTTTGTTAACTTTTGCGTCTTTTTTATGTATGATATTTCAGATCTTATATCATGTAAAAAAAACATATGAAATCACATGTAGACAAGACATGTAGAAAAATTGTGCCAAATTATCTACAATAATTAAATAAAAATTACCTTGCGTTTTGCCACAGTCAATACCAATTTTTTTTAACATATAACAAAATTATTAATGGTCCTAATTATTTTTCAAAATACTATACATCTGGGCTAAATAATCAACTTCAAAATTTTAAATTTATGAAGTTCTATATATATTTATTTTACTATATATAAGACATTTAGAATAATGATAAAAATTATTTTTAGGACTTTTTTAACAAAAAATAGGTGAGACTAATTATATGTTGTGATATCTTTTGATATAATATCTTAAAATATATAAAGAAGTGAATTGACTTTTCTTTATAAATCTCATTTTCAAATAGTTTTATCGATTCTAATTGTACAATCTATTGAATAAATAATTATCAAAATAGTTTTAACAATAATAATAATCAATCACTATTAAGTGGAAAATAAATTTTATTTCTAATAAATTTTATCAATTACAATTTTACCAATTAAATATTAAAATAATCAATTACAATACATATTAAATTAATTAATTTTCTGCCTGAAAAAAACTCAGCACATAACGTGTTGAAGTTTCATCTTATCTTACTATTTTTCTTTAGATTCGTAGACCCAAATAACTTTTTGAAGGCAAAAGTGTAAAATAATAATAATAAAAATATATATAAAAAAGCTTCACAGGGACCTTACATCATTACATTAAAAAAAAAAAAAATAGTCAAGAAAATAAGAACAGGTCTTGTAGTGTCGTGAATGAACGCGACCCATAAGCCACCACCTTCTCTCTTTTTCTCTCTACCCCCCTCCCCCCTCTCTCTAACCACCTACAGATATGAACATCAGCCTCTTCAAATGCGATTTTTCTTCCAGCTTCTTCTTGTATCCTAAGTTCGTTCTTCTTTGACAAGGAAAAAATATAGAAACCTATCTCATATCCTTCATAAAGAACAGAACTTGAACTCCCTTGACAAATATCACCAACTTGACATTCAAAGATTGTTTCTTTCTTAATCTTTTTTGCTTATATACTCGGGTATGATCATGGGTCTCAATCTCTTTTTCTCTTTGTCTTAGACTGATTTGCTTTTTTGCTTCGTTGGTTTGTTTTAGTCCTTATCAATGGCTTCAACACCAGGACTTTGCCATCATGAGGTTTTTTTTTTGTAAAGTTTTGTTGTTGCTGACACATTTTCTTTGATAATTGTTCGCAGCTGTTTTTGTTTTTAATTTAGATATGGGGTTTTAGTGGATTTTTTTTCTTTTTATACAGAAAACCAATATAGATGATTTAATATTGCATGTATATGGGGTTTTTAACCTTTTTTTGCATCTGGGTTTTGATTTTTGGAGTAAGTCTTGTTCTGTTATTGTCAAGACTTTATGCTCTATCTTTTGCTGCTTGCTTATCTCGAGTTTGTTATTTTATTTGGCTTGAAGTTTACTTCTCATGCTAGACCAAGAAATACGGATCGTTTTTTTATTCAATCACTCATCTTTCCATGTTGATTGATCAGGAGGATCTTGCATTGGAGACATAGTTGCTCCATGGTGAGCTTTCACATATTTAATTTTTATGTTATATTGGGTTAGAATTGGTCAAATAAGGCGTGAAACAACCTGAGACAATGCTATTATTCAGTAGCCTGGAAATGTGGATTCATTAGGTTGCTGTCTTGTGTCTAATTCTTGAATTCGGGTTTGTTCTTTAGGGAGAAGATACAGCTTTCATCGTGAATGATCTGCAGAATCAGATTGGGTTTGAAAATGGATTTAGCTCAAAATTCAAAGGCTGCAAAACTACCACAACTATCGGGGATAAAACTGTAAGTGAGCTTGTTGCACTGATTTGACTCTCTTCTTAAACAACCTCATTCCCTCTTTTGGTTAATCAGGTCAATGATCTAGCTAATTGATATTCTTTTTGGGTAGTATGTCATTGGTGGCGGCAATGATGAGTCAACATTATCTGTTGAAGTTCGAATTTTTTACCAAGCTACTGGCAATTGGTGAGCTGATATTTCTGCCTAAGAGAGTGTTCCTTCACTGGGGTTCTTGTTCAGAGCTGAGATTGCTTATGGAATTTTCTATTTTTTCAGGGTAACTCCTATCGTGCTGGGATCAAAACCTAACGCATGTAAAGGTTTCTCGGCCATATCATTGAATGATGATCGTATTTTGATAGTTAAGAAGGGCCGCACCCCAGATGACTGCATTTTGTTTCTTGAGGTTGGTATTTCAGAAACTGCTGGAGATTTAATAAGGGAAATGTTAAGATTCTATTCTATTTCCAACGATATCTGAAATGAAAAAAAATGTGGTACCAAAATGATAACCACGACCTTCATAACATTTTCATCACTCAAAAAATGTGAATAAGTGTTCTCAAATTCCATTTGCAATATGATTTGCATGTTTGGTGAACCTGAATGGATTAACATTGCCAATACATTGAATGTGACGTTTAAATGATTCCCTAATTGTCTGCTTAAGATAATTAATTTGATTTAATTTTGGCAGGTGGACACTTGGTTTGTAAGGGAGCAGAAAAAAACTCGGGGGACTGAGGTTGTTGCCTGGAGTAAGGGGGTAATGGGCGATGCTGAGAAACCAGTTGTCATTAGTGGTCCTTCTGGAGTGGGCAAGGGAACATTAATATCCATGCTTATGAAGGAATTCCCATCTATGTTTGGGTTTTCTGTTAGCCACACAACCCGTGCACCAAGAGGCATGGAGAAGGATGGGGTTCATTACCATTTCACCGAGCAAAGTATTATGGATAAAGAGATAAAAGATGGGAAATTCGTTGAGTATGCTTCTGTTCATGGAAATCTGTATGGGACCAGTATCGAAGCTGTTGAGGTGGTAACTGATGCTGGGAAGGTGAATATTTATGCTCCTCCTTTTCTTGCTCAATCTGTATTTACTTTGTAACAGGCAATTGTGAATACCTATTGTATTTGCATTGTAAGGTATTCATGGCAATGCAATGGTATTTAGGTACTGGATCAATCAAGAAATGATAATGAATTTGGATTTCTTTTGATGAATGTCTTCAGAAACCATATAAAGAATCTTTTCTAAAAGGAAAGACCTCAACTAGATCAAAATACTTGCATCTGCAAGCTCAGTGTTTTTCCAAGAAGCTTAATGATTTTATTTTTCTATTTCATTTGGGCTTGCAGAGATGCATTCTTGACATTGATGTTCAAGGGGCAAGATCTGTGAGGGCTAGTTCTCTGGAAGCTATCCTCATCTTTATTTGCCCCCCCTCAATGAAGGAGCTTGAGACACGCCTCCGTTCAAGGTAAGTAAGAAGTTTATACAAATTCTTAATCATTCTTGTATCTTCCAGCACTTGTTCCAACTTGAATCTGATCAACAGAGGTACTGAGACAGAGGAGCAAATCCTTAAGCGACTCCGAAATGCAGAGGTGGAGATGGAGCAAGGAAAATCATCAGGCATTTTTGATCATATCTTGTATAACGATAATCTGGACGACTGTTATGAGAGTCTTAAGGTAATACTGTGCTGCTTGACATTTCATCCATACTGAGTTTATTTTCAAATGCTTTATATTGAGGCAGCACTCTCTGATTTGCTGCAGAAACTTCTTGGGATAGATGGAGCTGCCACAGCTACCCAGATACCAGGTAAGATATCCGTCACCAATATAAGTCTTCAACGTGTAAGAAAATGTAGTTAATATGATGCTCTGTCAATCCAGCACATCAAGGGATTGATCTGCCAGAAGACCATTCGGTTTCGAAAATGGATAACAAAATTATCATAAACTGTGGAACTTCAGAACTAGAGAAAGCACCAGAGAGCTTGTTAGTTCCACTATCTTTCTTCAAGAATCTTAAATTCAACATCATGATCTATTGTAAGTTATTTGAATGGTGTGATTATTGACTTACAACTACCATGATGATGTGGGTTGAGCAGGATAGTATTGGATGTATCCTCACTCAAGGGAGGGGCTCCTGGACGGACAAGAGGGCTTGACGTGTATGCCATTGACTCATTTTGAGATGGCTTGAATGGGATCAATCAACCAAGCTAACGACTCCAGCCTCATAGATACTAACATGCTTTCACGAAGTTCAAAATCTTCCAGTCGTCTTTGCTTTATATTTTTAAGAAAGTGAACTGTGACAAAGCTTGAAACATGAATTTTTTTTATTAATCCCTTGTCTTGTTATCATCTCCATTTTTTTTCATTATTTACCTGTTTTGGAAAGGAGACGACCTGGATTATTGTTTGAACAGTCAGTCAATTACTTTCCCGTCACTATTTTAAGCAAACAAATTAGAGGAGGTAATAGTCGTGGCAGTGCTTTATATTTGTCTACGTGCTTCAACTCCTCATTGGTTGAAAGAACATTTGTTCTCATGTCAGTGGTCAGTTTGCTTTATTAGATCTGCAGTCGTGATTTGTGGGAATAGCAGTTGAAAGATTTGCCTTTTCAAAAGCATAATAAAAAAAGGGTTATATCTTTCATGGGGCCTTCTCAAGATTGCGTTTGCATGAAGATGGAAGGGTTGGAAGATGCTTATAAATTCAATCATCATGAAGGGATGCGCTATACAAGCTGGCCAGCAATGTGCATCCTGTGATTGGCTCGGAGGCTATGCCACTTATCATCACTTGTGTCATTTTCAAAAAAAAATCTAATATATTTTCTCATACACTGCAAATTTTGCCCAACAAACTAGCACAGATAAAGAAAATATTCCACAGATTAATTACATCTGAGCGAGGCTCAGCTAGGTTTTGTGACTCGGGTATTATGTATCTGCAACATTTTGCGCTCGTGAGCATGTAGCCACGAAAGATAATGGAGGAGAGAGAAGAAGATCAAGAAAAGACAAGGCTACACAGAAAGATAATAGAAGAGAGAGAGAGAGAAAAGAAGTTATGAGAAAAAGAATGACGCGGAAGATGAGAGCAGAGAAAAGAGAAGAATGAGAGGTTAAAAACACGTCGGAGTTTCAATATTGTCGAGAAAAATCTCAATAAATTACTGTTTGAATTCAAATTCATCTGTCAGTCAATTGAATTGAAAACATGATAGGTCTATATCACCACAAAACTCAAACACACACAGAGAAAGAAAAAACAGAAAATTTTGTAGGGTTGTGTTGTTCCACGCCTGGGGTCCATAAATATGCCGAAGTTTCGTGGGATGAGAAGTCTTCCATTTATTACAAGGACTGTACGGGGAGCTGCTTTAACTGAGCTTTTCCAAGGTGGTCATTCTGTCTTAACCTCGTCGTGGGGGGGGCCAAACTCAGAGCACGGTGGTGATAATCTGTTGGTCGTCTTTTCAATTTCATTCTGGCCGGCGCTCCTTTCAGGACAGATTCTACTGCGCTTTCCAATTGTACGGTCTGCAGACATTGATAGGCCTTCAGAGGCTTCGATGAGAGGCCCGGGATAATGCATTAGAAATATACTATCTTCCTTCCCTTCGGCTTCACTCCTTTCGTCTTCTTCTTCTTCTTCTTCTTCTCTACATGCGATCCATTAATCTATTCTTAAATCCTATTTTTATTTAATTTTGTAGTTATTAAAATAAACTCTTTACAGATTTCAATAATCCTGATTTTAATTTTCGAGTAAAACATATATTTTTTTCAAACAAAATTGATTTTCTTTATTTATCAAAATTCTTTTTTTTTTTATTTTGGGTTGCTAAATAAAAAATTGAGATAAATATTCATAAAAAATAAAATGATTTAGATTCACTAAAAACATTTTTTAGACAGAATATCTCTCTTATTCTTCTACTCCTTTTTTTTTTCTATGAAAATATGTCCCCCCCCCCCCCCCCCCCCTTAAAATATATATAAAAACTTATAATGATTTGTAAAGTGTTTTTCAAACAAGAAATAAAAACAACGTTTCAATTATTTTTATGTGTTTGTATATATGAGTAATTATTTGAGAAAACTATATAGAAATTTACAAGCTGGGTAGCCCGCGCGTTGCGCCGGGCTTTTTATATGTAGCAAACTGATTATTTATGTGGTAAGCAAAGAATTTTTTAGTTGATAGATAGAGAATTGTAAATTTTAAATCATGCTA
Source organism: Salix caprea (assembly GCA_964035475.1). Lineage (NCBI taxonomy): Eukaryota > Viridiplantae > Streptophyta > Magnoliopsida > Malpighiales > Salicaceae > Salix > Salix caprea. Next base: position 26,265,422 of record OZ037743.1, on the reverse strand, counting down.
TAATATTTTTTTATGTATTGACTTAGTTGATTATTGCTATAAGCTTAAATACTCAGATAATAATTCAATTGCGAAATTTAAAAATTATTAGCGATAAAATTTATGAAAGATCAACGAATTGTAATTTGAGTATTGCAATACCATAATTGATTAATTGTTTAGTATGTACTAATTGTTTTGATGGTTATTTAATTGGTTGATGTAAATCTGTAATCAATAAAATGAATGAAAGATGATTTTTTGTTGTCTTGAACTGAATGTGTTGATGGTTAAATATTTTAACAGTTACTAAGCATTTAACTGGTTGATAGCAATATTGGAATCGCTGAAATCTATTAAAGATAGATTATTTTTTGTTTGCATTGATTTGGTTGGTTGTTAACAATATTATATAAAATGTATTTAAGAATACTTATATTAATTTTTTTTATTCAAAAAATGCTAGGTCATGTTTTCTTCTCCCTATATTCCTATGCGATAATATTCAATAAATATTAGAACATATAATTAATGATAGAGTAAAAATATTTAAGAAACTTTAACAAAAGATAAAACAAAAAATAAAATAAAAATAAAAATTAGCATTGCTATTACTGTCAAAACAATAAAAAAATTTAAATTATCCGGAGGGGAAAAAATATTAACAGAAGAGTAAGCAAGAAAAACAATTAAATTATTATTATTATTATAATATTAATTATTATTAAATTTATTATTATATTATTATTATTATTATTATTATTGTGTTAAATACAAAATTAAAATGAGAAGACAATTTTTTTTTATGTTATCCAATTTATTCATTATATGATTATATTAAATGTATTTAAGAATACTGATATTAATTTTTTTCATTCAAAAACTCCTAGGTCATGTTTTCTTCTCCCTATATATATTCCTATGAGATAATATTCAATAAATATTAGAACATATAATTAATGAAAGACTAAAGATACCCTAAAATTTTTAAAAACAAATAAAAATAAATATCATTGCCATTACTGTAAAAACAGTAAAAATTACTAAATTATATGGAGAAAAAAAAACATTAACAAAAGAGTAAGCAAGAAAAACAATTAAATTATTATTATTATTATTATTATTATTATTATTATTATTATTGTGCTAAGTACAAAATTACAATTCGAAAACAAATTTATTTTATGTTATCCGATTTATTCATTATATGATTATATTATTATTATTATTATTATTATTATTATTATTATTATTAAAAAACATTAACAAAAGAGTAAGCAGGAAAAACAATTAAATAATTATTATTATTATTGTGTTAAGTACAAAATTAAAATTCGAAGGCAATTTGTTTTTTTATGTCATCCGATTTATTCATTATATGATTATATTAAATGTATTTAAGAATACTGATATTAAATTTTTTTTATTCAAAAAATCCTAGGTCATGTTTTCTTCTCCCTATATATATTCCTATGAGATAATATTCAATAAATATTAGAACATATAATGAAAGACTAAAAATATCATAGAAACTTTAACAAAAGAAAAATAAATAAATATCATTGTCATTACTGTCAAAACAATAAAAATTATTAAATTATACGGAGAAAAAAAAAACATTAACAAAATAGCAAGCAAGAAAAATAATTAAATTATTATTATTATTATTATTATTATTATTATTATTATTGTTGTTCTTGTTGTTGTTGTTGTGTTAAATACAAAATTAAAATTCGAAGACAAATTTTTTTTATGTTATCCGATTTATTCATTATATGATTATATTAAATGCATTTAAGAATACTGATATTAATTTTTTTTATTCAAAAAATCCTAGGTCATGTTTTCTTCTCCCTATATATATTCCTATGAGATAATATTCAATAAATATTAGAACATATAATTAATGAAAGACTAAAAATACCCTAAAAATTAAAAAAAAAATAAAAAAAATATCATTGCCATTACTGTAAAAACAATAAAAATGACTAAATTATATGGAGAAAAAAAAACATTAACAAAAGAGTAAGCAAGAAAAACAATTAAATTATTATTATTATTATTATTATTATTATTATTGTGCTAAGTACAAAATTACAATTCGAAGACAAATTTATTTTATGTTATCCGATTTATTCATTATATGATTATATTATTATTATTATTATTATTATTATTATTATTATTATTATTATTGTGTTAAATACAAAATTAAAATTCGAAGATAAATTTTTTTTTTATGTTATCCGATTTATTCATTATATGATTATATTAAATGTATTTAAGAATACTAATATTAATTTTTTTGATTCAAAAAATCCTAGGTCATGTTTTCTTCTCCCTATATATATTCCTATGAGATAATATTCAATAAATATTAGAACATATAATTAATGAAAGACTAAAAATATTCTAGAAACTTTAACAAAAGGAAAAAAAAAATCATTGCCATTACAGTCAAAACAATAAAAATTATTAAATTATACGGAGGAAAAAAAAATATTAACAAAAGAGGAAGCAAGAAAAACAATTAAATTATTATTATTATTATTATTATTATTATTATTATTATTATTACTATTACTATGATTATTATTATTATTATTATTATTATTATTATTATTATTATTATTATTATTGTGTTAAACACACTTATATATACATGGACAAAAGTTGGGGTTATATTAGAAATTTTAAAAAATAAAAGTATAAAGGCTTAAATGAAAATAAAATATTAAGGGATTAAAATCAAAAATTAAAAGTTTAAGGGCTGAAATGAAAATCAGATTTATTAATATTTTCAATTAAAGGACAAATTTGCAAAAATAGAAACTTTTGTACCGAATATATTAAGCCTTTTCAACCCAATCCGGAAATTAAAAGAAGGAGGACCGAAGTGAAACATTCCAATTTAATTAATTGCAATCGAAGGACCCAATCGAAGAAAATCAAAACTTATATAACTGAAATCAGGTCAATCTGCACAGTATATAACACAATTAAAAGTCAAGGGACCGAAGTGAAAGTTTACAAAACTCGGGGGGCGCTTCTGCACTTTGACGTGCAGGAGAGAGAGAAACGGTGCAACCGGCTTTAACCGGCCACCACCGCATTCACGGCCACCTTGTAGCAAAACGCGCCGCACCGGGAGGAAGACCAAGAGGAGGCGCACCGCATTAGCCGCCGGTAGCCCATTTCCGGACACCGTATCATACCGCACGCGCCACTTGAAAGGGGCGTCAGGGGGAATAGCGTGCGTCGAGTGAACGGCACGCGCCTGACAGAATTTCGAAAAATAAATAAATAATAATGGTCAGTTACCGTTATAGCCCTGTATCTAATTAATAAATTTTGTCTTATTAGGGGCTATAACCGTATTTAGCCATTTAAAAAAAAAAACCATGCGGCGGACCGGACCGAACCGAACCGGTACGGACGCGCGCAATTACGCTTTTAACCCTCAGCCGAAAACGCTATTTTGTCTTATTACCGGGGCTAAAATCGTTACTACACTGTTCATAGGCGGAAAAAACAAAAAAAAATAGGGTGGACGAACTCGCGCGACACACGGATGAGAAAGCTCGCGTCCACAGTGATTTTAGAGTGTGTGCACAGTGCCGAACAGTGATTTTCGTATTCTTTTAGTTATTTGTTAATTATAAGATAAATAATAAATTATTTTTTTTAATCTTAATGAATACTCATGAGAACTCTACCGGTTTATTATTATAAAAAAAATTAAAAAAGGTTCAGGGCTAAAAGAATAAAGCCTTAGCACAGTGGGTTGTAAGAAAATATATGCGATGAGAGGTTATCTACTACTAGCACACAACGTGTCATCATCCACAAAAAAATCCATCCTTCTTTGATGGGTGAAAAATTAATATTAGGTAATTTGAACTCAAAAATTTTAATTTAATTTTTTTTCACCTAAGAAACCTCTAGAAACATAAAAAAAAAAACTCTAACTCTATTCTAAACCTCAAACACACCCTTTAATCAATCTAGAAATAAAATAGAATAGAATAATAAAAAAAATATTCCTAAGCTTCAATGTACTTTTTCTATCTCTTATTTCCTCCCCCTTTTGACTTTTCCTCCTCTTAGGAACTGAAATGTAAGAAAATAAAATTTTAAGATCAAAATATAAAAACTTCAAACTACAGGGATCATATGCAAAAAAAAAACTTTAGGAACCAAAGTTTACTTTTTTGCGTCTCTTGAATAAAAATAAAAATAAAAATAAAAATATTGTTCATGTTCATTCACTATAGTAATCAACAGTGAGTGATTACTCATCGAGAAAACAATTAATACCTTGTAATGTTTAAGGAAAAAACAAAAAAAAACCTTGTTTTTATATATATAAAAAAATACTTTCTTTGCCGCAAGACATTTGCTCACAAGAAATGATATCATGGAGCTGTGATTGCATGCCTCTTTTTATTTGCAAAATCTCAGGTATGATGAATAAATTAAGGAGATTTGACCATGCTTGGTCATAACCAATCATATGCTTCATTTAAGAATAACTTCAATGGTAAAAGTCATTTTAGAGAGCTAAATTGATAAAATAACTTCTTGAATAGTATAAATATAATTTTTTTTATTTATATATATTACAATGTTAAAAGCCATTTAGAAGAACCATTTTTTATATATCATTTTAAATATAGTACAATTATTATATATATATATATATATATATATATATAATATAATTATGCAATTAATATGAGTAAGTTATATAATTAAATAATTGCTTTTTAAAAAACCCTCTAACATCATAATTATTAAATTTTTAATTATATTAGTGTTATCATCAATATGTGTGTGTGTCCCCTAAAGGTCAACAGAAAAACAAGACGATTAAAATGAAAAATAAAAAGGAATGAAAACAGAGTAAAATTAAAATGAAGGTGTCCCTAATTCTTTACTCAGAGTTTTTTTGGAGTCGTCACCTAGTAGTTTAGTTCAGGGATGCTAGAAAAGCCTTGTGTACTGGTTTTATCAGATATTCAAAGTAAGAGACTAGTTGCATAAAAGAAAGGTATTTTAGCACTCCGAGTATGCCTTACATAAGATAAACTATATTATATATTTTGATGTGGTTTAAAGATTTGGATGGATAAAATTTATTCATGTGAATAAATTTGTCTTTAGAATTTTACTATGGGTTGATGTGTCCAAAATAATTTTTCTTAAAAAAATAAGTTTGACCTATTTTGAAAAACATATGAGTTTTTTCGTGATTTATACTTTGTATTGAAAAAAATATTCTAATTAGAAATGGGTAAAGATTCACAATAAGTTTGAGTATTTTTTAATTAATTCTACAAAATATATGTAAACAAGTATTTTTTTTTTTGTTTTTGTATGAAAACAATAAACAATATTTCTTTGTTTTTGTATACCATTAAAATCTTTTTTTTTTTTGTGTGTTAACTAAAAAACTTATCTTTTTATATATATATTTTTATCCAAGTACTTAAAACCAAAAGAAATAAAATAAAGAAAAACAAACAAACCCACACATTATCTTTTTATTATTTTATTTGCTACATAACTAAAAATTAAATATACTCATAGAGCAATATAAATTAAAAAAAATTAAATACACACATTAACATCTAAAATTACAAAAAAAAAAAAAAAAACACTCGGAAATAGTGTCGGAAGATTCTGGGACGTGCCGAAGCAGTGGTGGCACATGAACCAACGTGTCATCACCGGCGAAGTGGGAAATGGGTGGATCGGGAGTACCGTTCTTCCTCTTCTTCCTCTGAGGTGACTCACCATCTCTTACAAAAGAAGAAATAAACACACAAAACAAAATCATTTTGTTCTCAGTTTGTCTCTCCTTTCCCATCCTTTAGATGACTGTTGTCAATGTTCGAAGTGTTGGTGTTCCTAGCTATGGCCAGTGGCTTGGGAGCAGAGTGGGCGGTTGAAGATCGGTCAAGAAAGTGTTAGAGAATAATATAAATCATATTATGGAGCTTCACTTACAAGCTTAAGCTTTTAGGTGAGATGGTTCCTTAACATGGTATCAGAGCCTTGTTGACCCAACGGTCACGAGTTCGAATCTTACCACCCTCATTCTATTTGATAAAAACTAAGCATAAGGTGATGTGGGCCTGTGCAAGTTTCAAGCTCAAAGGGCTTTCACTTGAGGGGGTGTGTTAGAGAATAATATAAATCATATTATGGGGCCTCACTTACAAGCTTAAACTGTTAGGTGAGATGGTTTCTTAACAGAAAGAAGAAGGAGAGGGTGGGGAGATACTGTGGAGGAACAGTGACAAACAGTTACTTAATTTCTTATTTTGATCCCAAACAACTGTATCTGGACAAGAAGTGGCCATTCATTTGATCAACTTTCTGTTTCTCGAGGAGGTAATTAAATATGCAATTAATTTATTAAATTTACACATCAATTACAGTTCTTACAGAATATTTTCCAAGAACCCCTTTAAATAGTAAAGGAAATGAACTCGTGACTACTATAAATTAATGTCACGATCACTGCTACCTTGCGTATCAGAAGTTTCCCCCACGTAGAAGAAAACTTGAGCTAGTTAGAGATCGTTTGTTTGTATACAAAAAAAAGATAGAAAAAAAAATTATAATTTAAAACATTTTTAAAATGATAATCACAAAAAACTGTTACAGTAGCAATCAACACTTTTTTAGTTAGCTTGTAAAATATAACAAAATTCAATGCTTCAAGGTTTGGATTTGTAAGAGATGGCGCCACCCTTTCGAAGAGTGAAAGCAAGACTTTTTTCTTTCTGTTGCACACGCCATTATACGTAGAAGCAACATTTTCTGATCATGCCCGGCTCTCTGATCGAATCTAATTTCTATTATATATACTTGCAAAGTGTGTTTCAAGAATCATCAACGAAGAAGGCACGGAATTCAAGCAGAAAATAGCAAACACACACAGACAATTAATGGCTGCTAAAATCAAAGAAAGCTCCTTCCAGGAAAAGACATTTTCAGGAGTTGGAAATCTCATAAAGCTCCTCCCAACAGGAACAGTTTTTCTGTTCCAATTCCTCAACCCTGTCTTCACCAACATCGGCCACTGCCACGCCGTTAACCGGTACCTGAGCGGTATTCTCATCGGACTTTGCGGCTTCTCTTGCTGTTTCTCTTGCTTCACTGACAGCTACAAGGGCAGTGATGGCTTCACACACTACGGAATCGCAACCATGAAAGGGCTCTGGCCGTCTGCTGGGTCTTCGGTGGACCTGTCAGGCTACAAGCTTCGAGTCGGTGACTTCGTCCATGCTTTCTTTTCCTTGATCGTGTTTTCTGTGCTGTCCCTGTTGGATAGCAATACAGTGGAATGCTTTTATCCTTCTTTCGAGTCCACCGAGAAGGTGTTGCTCATGGTGTTGCCGCCTGTCATCGGCGCGGTTTCGGGCACCGTGTTCGTGCTGTTCCCTAACAGACGCCATGGAATCGGATACCCTTCAAGTGATTCATCACAGAATTCTTAGTGCTGACATGCTGCTGCTGTTACGTACCATTCTTCTTATAATTAATCCTCATTTGGCTTGCGGGATCAATTCTGAATTGACATGCAGCAAAACCCATAACAGAGGACACGGATAAGCTGAGCAGAAGATTGCAAATGCTCACAACTTTTTCTTTCGTTTTTTTCTTGTTTCCTTGCACGTCAAAGATTAAATTCCTCGTCGATTGGGTTTTTCATGATTAAATTCCTTTTTAGAGCAGACCATCGACATCCGAAAAAAGATTATTTCATAAAAAAGCAAATGATAATCCAAAAGTACACGAAGGAGATTCATGAAACCACACTCAGATGCAACAAGCAAATTAATTTCTTATTTACTTTGCCTTGTTATAGGCTAAAGAACATATTGAACTGTGTCCCTCAATATTGCAATACATGCATATCATTACCCACCACAAGCTCAACTCCCAACTCCTTTCAAGCTATCATATGTATCTAGGAATTCGATCCCATGATCACATGAACTATGAAATACACAGCAGAAGATAAACAATCGAATCTAGAGACTCCTAATTTGAATTCTTTTTTTTTAACATTTAGCTGTTGGTTTCAAACAAAAATGGACCAGTTATTACATATTTAATGGAAAAAATATGATCATCACATACTTCTCTCGCCACAGAAATTGGTATAAGAGAGCCTGTAGAGGGATTTTTTTCTTTGTACAGTGCGATGAGACCTGAAGGAGGAGAGGGTTTTAATTCTGTACTTAGTGGTTCACCATGTATATATTGTACATCTTAATTAGTTAAACTCACATTTTCAAAGCCACATAAAAAGTTAACATTCTGCCTTTCATCACTTTCTTTTCCAACTCAGCCTTCGCGCGAGACTGTTTTAGCCTCAAGATGCCATGGTACTGCATACCATTCACATACACAGGCTCTTCTGCCATTTCAAGGGGCTACACCATTCCAGCAGGATTAGGTCCAGCATATTGAGAAAACCTACAGCAACCCAGATGATTGTTCAACATAATTTAGATCATATAGTGCACTGCTCAAGAAAACATCATTTCTTAATATCCAATCAGCTGTTAAATGCACATCGCATGTAGACCTAAAAAAAAGCTTATGTTTACCTGTGATGTGCACTTAACAGTTGAAAAAAGCTTTCAGCATGACTTCCAAAATTTTCCAGTCTGTCCAGCCAACCCTTCTTTCAAGCATTCAGCTGTCAGCAAGGAAGTTGTGTAATTTATCAAAGCATTGCCATGTAAGATAGTTTAGCTCCGAACTTGCACAGGTGAACGAGCTCCGGGTACTGATACCTTCTCATTTAATAGTGCTTGAAGGATAATTAGATGGTGAACACGCATGTGAGAGACACAGAAAGAGCGAGATTACAATCGAGTAACCAACAAGTTCTAGCTGCGTAGGTGGAGCTGAAAGAGTTTAACAAACTGAAGCAAGAAGAATTCTGCAGAATTTGTATTGAAACTGGAACTACAATTCTTGATTATATCTTTCAGATTCTTACATGTATATATAGGTTTATACAGGCTTTGTATATTAAACTTAGAAAAAACTAGAGATTACAAATTTGAATTTCAAATGTGCTGCCATCAAGTAATCTCCGTAATCTCCTCCTCTGCAATGATCTCATCTGCAATTGTGAAGATATTCTTTGAATTTCAAATGTGCTGCAATCAAGTAATCTCCTCCTCTGCAATGATATTCCTTTTAGCAGCTGTCAATACTCTAACAGGAGCATGGTACTATACACCTATATATATAGATGGAATCATAATGGATGGAGCTTGCTGCATGTGGATGGCGATGTTCTCCACCATCCACATCTGCCAACAGTGTAACTTCACTATTAGTATCATATTACAAAGCATATGATCTTCCCCTGACAGAAAAGGCAACCTGTTCTTAAACAATTCAGTTGTTTTCATAAGAAACTACGTACTCTAGCAAGTACAGAAAGCAGAACACAAAAATAAGTTGCATGCCAGACGTAATTGGAAGTCTGAACTGCCCACAAAGTGTGTGAGTTTAATTCCCACACAATTTTTGAAACTTTCAAGAAATTAAGAAACCATCATGAGCATTCCTTAACTCTATCCCATCTCACCTAAGTGTAATGCAAAGCTGAATGGTCGAACGAATGGCATGTAAAAGTCTGATTATGTTCTAAGAATTCAGGAAGCAAGCTAACGTATAGAATCATTCCAAAATTACCTGATTCTGACACTGCGTTAATGTGTATTTCTTTATCAGCAACAGTTCTATCATCCGTCTGGCCATCACCTTATGATTTGCTGCCTTTGGTCCCTAAACCATCACTTATGAGTACTGGAAGTGACAAGCTTTTCGTTCTTTCCCCTTAGAAATTTGAGAAGATTGCATTAGGGCAACTGGATCAAAACTGATCTAATCCCTTCACACCCAAGTAGCAACAAATTTTTGAAATTTGGACATGCCTGAAGGGCAGCAGTTAAGGTGGGATCTTCCAATTTAGCACCGACAATTTCAAGGCTTTGAAGTTTTGGAAAGGCATCCCATTTGGGAGAGTTCATCATTAGGACTCCCCAAGGCTTTAAAGACTCCAAATTCTTTGCAGTGCTGATACATTCCAGTTTCGACGGGCTCTCAATACAGTTCTGGTATTATCTTGATTTCCCACCACTGTTTAAGTTCTGCTTAAACATAAACCCATGCTGCCTTTTCTTTCCCTTACCCACCTGATAGGGTACTTAACCATAATATATCTTCTAAGCTCAAGATGTTTGAGCGATGACCCCACAAGTAGCATCCATGAGGCAAGGCCTGTGCTCGAAAAGGGGCTGTAAACAACAAGCTCTTCTAATTTAACAACTGATGATATCATCTTCCATACAATGGTATCAGGATGGTCAATGCCAGTGTGGCTGTCGAAAGAGTTCTTGGTTAAGCAGATGAACGAGAGAGAAGGGGAGTAGTGGTTTTTGTTCATACGGGTAACGAGGGCGCAGATATGTGAGGGTTTAATTTGGAATAATTTTCAACAGTAATTTCCTGCCTGCGTTTTTGTATCGGTGGCTGCTTTCTTCAAGCCATGAGAAGCAGCTCGTTTTTTCTTTTCAAAAACCTAGGTTTGGAAGGGGATGAGAGTACTGGATGATTGGTCGTCGCAGTGCTTTCCAATGTTTTCTGCGTAATCTTGCATAGCAGGAAGCTTTCCTTAAATGAAAAATAAATTGTGCTTAATTAATCATTTGATAAAATCAAGCCCAATCTTATTCAAATTTGCGTATAAAAAGAAGAAGGCGTCAGTAATTTTAAACTCAGCTGATGAACTTATGAAAGATCAATCACGAGTAAGAATGAGCTGTCATGATCACAATTTTCATCATTGCATTAACATGCATGCTTCATCAACAATCTGTCCACCATTAGTAGTTGTTATAAAAATAGAATTTTCCCTGCTGATTACCCCACGTCCAAGATCAAACCAAGTTTAAGCTTCAACGATCAAGGGGCATAAACTGAACCAGGCCGCCCGGACTTAACAAAATTGGTCGCAAGTTACGAAGCCCAGAAGGAAGCAGGAAGCACAAATGGAAGCTCAAGCAGGAACCCTAGCAGAGGTAGCAGTAACAGTCTTCGAGCATTTTTCATGAGGGAAAATAATAATTAACATGGGAAAATAATAAAAGATCCACGCAAATATAGGCCCAATAATGGTAGGAGGGAAGAAGATTGAAGAGTTGTGGCCCAGGATGACATCTTCGCTAGCTAGAATTGTACAAGAAGATAGGCCCGAAGGTTACCTAAGAAAGCCCGATAACTAGGCCCACGATCCGACACATGAGAGAATAATTACCTGGCCGAAGTAAATATATAATTAATTCCATTTAAATGGGAAAATAAATTCACGAAAAAACATGGAGGAGATTTCTTTCATGGGAATAATTACCTTTATTCTTTTCATTTTTATTTTTTAAAAGTATTTTCTTAATTGAGTTTGTTTTTCAATTGCATCTCTTAATATTTTATTTTTTTGTCAAATTTGTTTTTTATTCTATTAATTACTATTTGTTTTGTTTTTGATCATTTTTTTAAGGTTTCTTTTTTTTTTTTAATTTCACCCTTTGATATTTTGTTGATTGAGATTTTGTAAATCTAAAATTTGGCTTTGTGATTTTTTAGGTTTGTCTTCTACAGGATAATTTTAGCTTTACAATTCAGGTTATGAGTTTGAAAAATTAGTGGAGATTGACATAGTTCTTTTTCTTGAAGATTTTTTTTACAATTGATTATTTTCAATTACATTATTTATAAGGTTATCCTGATTATATGTAACGATACACAAATTTTCTTTGATAGGGTTATCTAGATTGACTCAGGCTAATTTTATTTTGTTTGATTAATCTGTTGTTGCCTTTTTTTATTTTATTAAATTAATTAAGGATATTGAACCCAACAAAGTCAATGACCTAACTCTAAAATTTCTAGACCTTCTTTGAAAACACTATTGTCATCTAAATATTTTCTTCAAGCTAATTGTTTTTAATTCAACCCACAACATAACATGAACATAACATGGGATACCAATCCAGTAGCATTTACCACCTATGCTAGTATTATAGCTAACTCATCATTGTATCAAATAATTTGGTTAGCTTATTAAATTCGGATGAAATTTAAACAAATCAAAACTGCTATAGAAGAAATTAGGATGAAAAAAGAAATCAAAAGATCAAGGACTGAAATATATAAACTATAAACAAAGAGGACTTGCATGCATATTCGGCTCTAGAAGAGAGAAAAGAAAAAAAAATGATCATCAAGAAATCTTTGACCATCATGCACCGACACGCGCACCACCATAGTGAAGAGTAATTAGTGGCACATCCGGTGGGATGACCATTGGATATTTTTAGTCATCGCATGATGCTTCACGCGCCGCTTGTATGGTGTTGACGAAGCAAAACTATCGGTGCATCAGGCAGAGGCACCAACAATTTAAAAAAAATTAAAAAAATATGAAATCACTAAAACACCTCTCGGAGCCTATCCTAATGATGAAAAAATGCATACGCAAATAGCAAAATACCCCCCGGAGCCAACTCTTTCTTTGTCTTTTCTGAGGGCAAATTAGTGTTTCCACCATTTTAAAAAAAAAAAACATTAAAAAAAATATGAAATCACCAAAACACTTCTCGGAGTCTGTCCTAATGATGAAAAAATGCATACGCAAATACCAAAATAGCCCCTTGGAGCCAACTCTTTGTTTTTATCTTTTCCGAGAGCAAATTAGTGTTTCGTCATTCATAAAAATGGGAAAACCAACAAAATTGTTTCTGCCAACACTTATTTTTTTGTCTCATTCAAGGGCGAAAGGATTTTTTGATTGTTCATAAAAAAACTAAAATGTCTAGAATACTCTTACTCATCCAATGGTTTTTTAACTGAATAGAGAGAGAAAACCATAGTTTTACTGTTTATAAGAAAATGGAAAAGATAGAAACATCCACAAACAATTATTGAATGACGAAAGTTGAAGAGAAAAAGTCTAAAATACCTTCAAACCCAAAAATATTGTTTATGTATGAAAAGACACTGTGGTAATTACACTGTTACAATCTACAGTGAATTGTGTCTATAGCTACAGTGAATCATCGACATGATTTACCTTTTTTTTCTTAATAGTGATACTTTTAAAATATTTTTTATTTAAAAATATATTAAATTTATTTATTTTTGCCTAGAAAAATATTTTTTAAAAGTAATATGCAAGTCACTAGTCACTGTCGGCAGCAAAAAAGTTTTAACAGGAAAAGAGAAAAGGAAGAATATTCAATCATAGAGGTGACACTAAAAAGAAGCTTTTGTTGTTTTTCTTTTCTTTCCCTAGTTGACCCTGCAAAGTAACATTCACAGCAAAGAAAAGAAAACACAATTCTGTGAAGGCTTCTAATGGAGCTAGCAGGCACTCTGTGTTTTACTCGATCCACAGTAGTGATCCTGTATATTTCACGTCTTAAAAGTAATTATCAAGAAACAAATTTAAAGTTTTAACAAATTAAAAAGCGTGTTGAAAAAAGAAGAAGAATGTAATTGAAGATTCAGCATTTATAGGCACACAAATCCATAAAATACGAAACCCTACTAGCACAAACTGCAATCAACAAGCTTGATTGCTCAAACTTCAAATATAAGTAATCCATTGACCCAGTACAATGCAACCTCAATATTTAAGCTGGGTTGGTGTTATGAAATGCAAAGAGGAAGAAAAGCTCAATATCTGGGGGAGCAAAAAAAACCATGGGAGATTCCTTTGACGAGCACTTCGTAGTTACCCTTCTCTTCATTGGAGCTGGTGGACAAGATAAGATCTCAGGTATTCTGAATCTTTGAGCCTTCGGTGTGGAGCAGCCACCGATGATGTCCCTGTCACTTTCTCGGCCATCGTCGATGGTACAGGATGATTCTTCGGAGCTGGTAGGAGCAGTAATTCTGTGACTCCAAGGCAGATCCCTTGATTCAGGCACAGCTTGTTTCCTCTTGTTTCTCGTTGATCTTCTTGTATTTGATGGAGCCATGTGAGGGACTTGATCGAAAAGCTTGGACTGATAAAAATGAAGTCTGATAAGAAGTGCATGTTACAGCTGATAAAGTTTAAGAAGGAGACACTGGCTAGCTAACAGTGCATCTCACCTGAAAGGCATTCATGGCTTGCAAGACAGCAACGGAAACATTCCAAAAAACTATTTAATAACCATTTGAAAACTTCAAAAGTTTCTGACCCAGATCAAGTAAATCCAAAATAACATTACAGCAGCAAACACTAACTGCTACCACTTGAAGAAGAAATCCATTAAAATCTGTACCAAATCCTGATAGGATTGGATACTTTTTTGTGGTAGGATTTGAAACTTCCTATCTATTTCTCCAGCTTGTAGAACCTCTCAGCGCATTCCAAGAAGTTATGGCGAAGGAGAATGAATCATCAGTAAGATATATATTTTTCTTAATATAAAGGCATTCCACTTTTTGATACAAGAGATAAGGCTTTATTGGTAAAGAATCAAATGGTATGATTTGATGTGGGACACTGGGAGATTATTGTTATTCGCTTTGTGCCCAACTCAGTTTCCAACCCATTTACTTTTTCTGCCGAGTTACTAAAGAAAGCATCAATCAATCTATGTTCATGCATTGGAGAGAGGAAATGTTAGCCGTCATGGTGCACGTGTTGATTTGTGGAGATGGAAATTTATTCTTCTCTGTAAATTTATTCGTATACAAGTAATTGAAATTTTATTTTATTTTCCAGCAAAAGGCAACATCCTGCTTAGATTTTTTATTTTATTTTTATTATTATTCAACATGAAATAAAAAAATATATGTATGTAATATTATGATATGAATATGTTAAATTGTATTAAAAAGAATATAAATATTCTCCTTATATATTTATCTCAGGTTAGATTTTGATAGCGTTTAATAATATTTATAAGATCATTATCGATATAAAAAAAAATATCTATACAAATATATTTATACTGGTATTCATCAAATTCAAATAAAATTGTATCTGCCATACCAAATGAATTTTATAATTTAGTAATTGAAACCTGTTGTTGTTGTTGTTGTCGTCGTCGTCTAAGGGTGTGTTTGAAATTGCTTTTGCATTTGTAGTTAAGGTTTAAAAAAAACAATTTCTTGAAAAATACTTTTAGTTATTGTTCATAATTGAAATTGAACTGTTTGGTTAAAACTGTGGTTGAGTTTGAGGTTGATAGAAAGCAGTTTCGTGTGTTTGGTTATCATGTTTTTCATATTGTTGTCAACTTATGAAATTACTTTAAAGCACGCACGCGCACGCGCGCACACACACACACACACACACACACACATATATATATATATATATATATATTGTAGATTAATAATCATAACAATAAAATGTAATTAATAATTCAAGTAAATTAGATATTTGTTTTTATTCTCTCATCAAACCACTTGTAATTTCATCACGAATTAAATCGATACATGAATGCCTCTGCGATCCCTTGCTATTTGATCGAGTGAAGCAGCGGAAAACACAAAAGAATATGATCAACGTCAATATTCTGTATAATATTATGGAATTCCTAGAAATAAGAGAATCTCTTAAGAAAGTTTAAATTTTATTGAATAATTCAGTACCTAACCAGAAGGCTTACAATGATATTTATTAAAGCGAAAACCCTAGCTTTAATCCTTATTGGACAAGAAATGGGATAATTATTAAAATTTCCAAAAATAGAAAAATTGAGATAATTGCGGAAATTAAAACTGCTAGAAATCTTGAGCAAGCCGGAATTGATGGAAGTTGATTCAGACCTGGAAATCAAGAGTTATGGCTAAAACAATTTTTTTCTAAAATGACAAAAACGATGATTTCAGGGCCTAAACGACGGAATTCAGCCAAAATAGGATATGCAACAATAGCAAAGCTATTGATAATTGACGGTCACGCCGAAACGCATTAGCTGGGTGAGTTTCGCGTCATTCCGACTTCAACGCCCGGACTACTGGAAAATTTGGGGCTCTATCTACATATTTTTTTAATTTTTTAAAATAAAAAATAAAATTGAACTAGGCTTGGCCCAACTAAATGGGCCGACCCAGACAAGTTGGGCCAAAAGGCCCAAGTCCAGCATATATATACCCATTAAGTGAAACGATGCGCTGCACTGTGCACGTCTTCTTAAAACATAAACAGTAGCGTTCGACCGATGGTGACGAGAGGCTCAACGATCGATGCTGATGGGTAGAGAAGGCCGAGGGGGTTCTTCCTGTGATAGTGGCGTCGGAAATGGTGGCCTAAAGGAGCATCAAAAGCTTGTTATTGCCGCTGCTGCTTCGACGACAGGGCTTCCTGCTCTCGTTGGAGGTGGTCACGACGGAGCTTCTAGAGTGGAGGAGAAGTTACTGGTGATGAGGGGGATGATGGTGGTGTCTCCAGGAGCTACCCCCGACTGTGGAGAGAGAGAGAGTCGCTATTGTGGAGAGAGAGTTGTCGTGTGTAGAGAGAGAAAGTTGTCGTCGTGGAGAGAGAGAGAGTGTTGCAGTTGTGGAGAGAGACCGCTGATTGCTTCCCACCATGATATTGCTGCTAACCACGACCTACAATCCATGAAACGTAGGGAAAAAAACATGAATTGTGATCGTAGGGAAAGCACCATTTTTCAACTTATTCTAAATCACGGTTTCAATTGATTTTTTGGTGCAATTTAATCTGTGTTTTCTCGTTATCAAACGCACAAAATCTGCTTTTGGTTTAAATCTCCATTTCAATCGCAATATTAAACGGTCACTAAAAAGGCCTTGTAGACGAAAGGTAAAGAAGATTAAATAAAGAATAATAATAATAATAATAATAATAATAATGCAATTATTCTCCTCCAAAAAGAGAGCTAAATAATTAATGAGGCTGTTTCAAACCATCCTAGAATTTCAGGCTCTAGGTAAAGGTCTACTTTAATACAAGGCCCATTCATTATGACTATATAGTTTTGATATTGCAAATGCAATCAAACCTAAAATTGGGCAGCAATCACCAAAAAGTTTCATGGACCGTCGTCAAGCTTCAAGCCCTTCCACACGCGTCATTCCAAAAAACGAGTCCAGGCGTTTGGTGGTAAGGAAGTGCTTGAATTAGGCACCAGCTTCGTACTCAGTTTTTTTTTTAAAATTTTTTTTTTAAAAAAAAATAGTATTTTTAATTTATTTTTATATGTTAATATCAAAAATAATTTTTAAAATTAAAAAATATCATTTTGATATAATTGTAAATGAAATACATGTGAAAAAAACAATCGCAACACTCTCAAACAGATTAAGCCAAGTAACTGGAGGAGAAATTGCCAAAGAAGTCGTAGGTTTACAGCACAAGTGGTTGACTGTTCTGGCATTCCATATGAGAGAAAAGAGTGATGAGTAACAAAGCTTATAACCTTAAGCATCAATCGCATTAGAACCAACATTTTATCTTGCAAATATGGCATCCCAAAATGCATATGAAGTTGCATTTTGATTTCAAGAATAGACTCAACGGAACTTCTTACAGTAGTCCATAAACTCCGGCAGTATATCAAAGTAGGTGCTGAATTTTACCACCAAGCAGTGTTACAGACAACAGTGGGAAAGCTGATAAACTAACCAATCTTCATGGTTCCATTGGACTTTGAGATTTGCAGAATGGCTCCAGGGATTCATCTTCTGACAACCTTTGACTGAAAGGAGTTCGTGGGGGGTCAACTGTTAATGAACCTTCCAATACCTTCACCACCTCGCTCATTGAAGGTCTCATGTGCTCTTCTGATTGAAGGCACCAGAATGCAATTCGTAATACTCGCTCAAGCTCCTTCAAATCAACGCCGCCGTCAAGTCTTTTATCGACCACCCTCTCCGGCTGCCCCTGAATCCATTCCTCGTACGTCCACGCCCAGATATCCTTGGCTCCTGGACGACCAGTTATCAGTATCAGCACCATCTTGCCAAAATCCGCCACATCTTTCTCTCCACCATATGATTCCTCAGGACGAACCATCTCCAATCCGTACTCACTCACCTTGGCCTCGTAGTTTTTATCCAGGACCACGTTTGAGCATTTCAAATTCCCATGGCTTATAAACTCCCTGCATCCTGCGTGCAAGTAACAAAGAGCCCTTGCCACATCTAAGCATATGCCAACTCTCCTTCTCCATGTCAGTCTCTGATTCAACTCATCATCTTCGATACATTTGTCCAAAGAGCCATTCTTTACATATTCGTAGACCAGGTATCTTTGACCTGACTCGCAGCAATAGCCATCCAGCTTCACCAGGTTTCTGTGATGTATACTTCCTATCCTCGATACAGCAGCTCGAAACTTCCTTTCTTCAATGGTTTCTTCAAGGTCTTTGACTGCTACTGGCTGCTGGTTTGAAAGCACGCCTCTATACATACCTGGCCCTATCTGGTGCTTGAAATTTCCAGTGATGTCCTTGATTTCTGTAAATGGTAACATCATCACGCCCTTAGAGTTACGGCCTGTGTAAGCTAAAGCAGCTTTCCTCAAAATCCATTTTCTCCTTCTATAGATGAAGCAGCCAATTCCTATCTGAACAACAACAAACAAAAGCAATGTGCCTGAGGTTGCTCCAATTAGACAAGAAAGGCACAGCCCATGAGACCGTTCGACTGGAGATAGTGATGGAGAAGAAATTGAGTTATGGGGATTGACAGCTATGGGGTCCGAGCATGTCTTAACAAAAGATATCGAGCTTAAAGAGGGGTTTTGATGGCCGGAGAAGTACGGGCTTGTCTTCATACGGCACTGAGAAGTTCCATCATTTGTGAAGGTTACAGCTGTACAACCCGGGTCCTGCATGCACAACTCTCTACATTGCTGTAAACTAGTAATGAAGATAGATTCATTTGGTGGATAAATCCCATACAGAAAAGTGTGCTCATAAGTATCCATACTGTAATCGGAATCACAATTCAGAGCAAAACATTGCAAGTTGGGTGAAGAGGTTGTCTTGAAAGGGCATCGGCATTCGGGAGATCCTGATGTATTGAAAACACAGATGCCTTGCCCGCCACAGGTTGCAAAAACATTGCATTGATTTTCAATGGCTTGCCAAACTGATCTCCATGACCCTGTAGCTTCTACCCATGAGTATATCCGCAGATTACCATCAATATCTAATTTAAGAAATCGAAAATTTACACTGTCATCGTGGTCTTCCCCAAAAACAGACCAAACAGGATTCAGATTGCGGTCCACAAGTTGCAGAACTCCACCGGAGGTAAGGACAGCGCCAAGATTCAAACTAGAAGGATTTCCTCTGGACCAGTAAATAACATCGCTTTCCCACTTTAGCTGTAGCTGACCTGAAGCGTTCATATGAAGACTGTAATAACTTGAAACATAATTTCTGCTTGCTGCTCTAAGGGTTTTGTGAACAGGTAAATTCTGGCCTGGAAGAAGTGTGTCGGATGGATTATCAAAGCTTTGCCAAACAACATCCTTCTTTCTATTCAATAGAACAAGATTGCCATCATTACGAATAAGAGCCGAAGCAACGGCTAATTGGCTCGTGTTGCTGGTCCACACGGTGACTCTCCTCAAAGAATCAACCAACACCAGCTCCCCGTTTTGAGACAGCTGGAAAAACGACTTGTTACCCACAATGACATCCGCTCCAGCCAACCAAACCACAGTTTGCTTGGGAAAAGGAATAGATTTTGAATTGAAACGTATCCCTACACTGTACTGATAAGGCAGTTCAGAATGATTAACGAATCCAACAGCAAAATCACCATTGGAGGAAACCCACAAGTTATTTTCCTCTGTAGAAAGCTTTGACCCCAATGGAATATGTGAAACAGCATGATGAAAGAGAAAGAACCAAAAGAAGACACATAGAAGGAAAGGTGAATTGAACAAGAAATTGCCCTGCTTAAGCATACTTGAAATGCTTAGATATGCAGGAAACAAGCAGCAAATTCAGTGTCTACTTAAAAGCCTCTAAACAAGGAGGAGAGACTAAGTTCACTGAACCTCAATTTACACATCGGAGGCTAAATAGATAGTAAAAAAGTAGACAGCTTATGCACAATGACAATGAAACAACTACAAATTCAAGAAGGGGTCTAAAGAATGGAACTTTTGATGAATATAGCAGCAAATTGCCTAATCAAAAATAAAATTTTGATGGCATGGGAGAATAGAAAAAGCTGGAGTTGAGAATTGAAGCTTTCACAGGGACACAAACGGACCCAGAATTAGGCCAAATGAGCTACAATTTCTTTACAATGCAATCACTCTCAGGGCCTTGAAAAACATAGAGTAGGGTCTGGGTAATAGTATGAAAAGAACCCAGTTTTGAATATCTAGAGCTGATAAAATTAGAAAAAACCAGAAAGGTCGAAAGAAAGAAAAATCACAGATTGGGACCAAGTAAAATGGAGAGGATTTCTAGGCATCTCTTAGAGCGACAAAAAAAGTATAGGCCAAAGATCTGGAAGAAAAAAAAACTTCACAGTAAGAAAGATTACAGGAAATTAAAAATACGGTAGTACTTAATTTTCTTTCCCTTGAAATGACAATTTGGCCTGAGAAATCTTTGACAAGATTACCTTGAGAAGAGGAGGGTTTTGGAGAGGAGAGAAGGGAAATGGAAGTGTGTGAAAGCAAGAATATGTATGTGGATATTTCCTTCAGCCTTTTGCTACTTAATTTGGATTTAGTACTTTTTTTATTTTATTTTTTAAACAATTTATGCTTTTTGATTTTCTTAGTAGTAGGATATTAGTTATAGATTTTACAGATATTATTTAAAAACTAGATTTTAAAAAAATATTTTTAATTATAATTTTGAAGAACATATGTTTAGTTAAAATTAATATGCGATGAAATTTTAGATGCAAAATAAAATAATATATATTATAATTATTAATTGACAAGTAAGAAATTTAGAAATTTATATCTTATTTATTGAATTTAGAAATAATATGCGAGGAACTATTCATTGACAATATATATTATTTTGTAATTATTATTTATTAAATTTCTTATTTATTGATTTTCAAGTATTCATATATTTATTTAATAATTATTATTAATTATTCTATAAGAAAATAAAGAAAAATAGCATCATGGGTCACACTAACCTAGATTTGACCCTTGTAAAAATTTGAGTATCTTGCTTACAAATACACTCATTAAGATATGTGGCAAGATATGCAGCTCCACACAATAAAATCTTGTTTATATTATTTTTTATTTATTAAAAATATTTTTAATATTAACGATCATAACAATTTAAAAATAAAAAACAAATCTTACAAAAATATTGTATGGATTGATCTTTCATATTTTCCGTGCCGCTTTTTAAACACATTAATTACAGATTCCATATATCACATCGTTTGTCAGCCATCAGCTTCTTTAAGGTCAGGCTGCGATCTAGTTGCTTCGCTTTTCCATCATTCTCGTGTTCATATACACACATATACATACACACACACACACACACATGTTTGAGACTGGGTTTTCTTTGGTTAACTTCGGAGCCATTGGAAGTAAGCTCCGGGCAGTCAACCTTTGACAGCGTATGCTACATTGTTTTAGTTCAGTTGTCGGAAACTTGCATTAATAATAATAATAATAATAATAACTGCCTTTGATTTCGGTTATCTCTACGGTTTCTAGTTACTGTCAATTCCCATATTAACTAACATCTTAGTTTTATCGATAGCATAAAATTTCAAGTTAATTTAAAACATAATAAAAGAATGTGTTGCTGTTTTAAATAGTTTTTAAATATTTTTAATTTAAAAACATAAATATTTTGTTTACCTATAAATTCAAATTCAGGTAAATTTCTAATGTAAATTTTTAGTAGTGTAATTCATATAAAATATAAGAGGAAATGCCAAACAAATCTCTTATAAGAAATAGGGCATATAAATAAATAAATAAATAAAAAGGTAAGGTGATGATGGTCAAGTCCACATCTTTTTGCCCTTAATAAAAAAGCCCAGTTCCGTGTTTAAATTTTTATTTTTTTAAAGAAATTATATTTTTATTTTTGTCTTTTCCTTTATTTTCTTAAGTGGGGTGACAGGTTGCCAATATATAGTTGATTGATTTTTTTTTTAATCATATATGTGTCTAGAAATTACCAAGAACATAATTTTCAGCTTGTTTGTACTTAAAATTACCACCAATATATACCTCCAAAAATCACCTAACAATCTTAAAATATTCTAAAATAACTTTAAGAAAACAAAAAACAAAAAATGAAATTCAGTTTACTTTTCCTGCCATGAAGATTATCTTTTTTTGTGGCCAGAATATAGCCAACAAAAAAGACTTTTCCTCTTTCTTTTGTTGTTTGACTTCTCTCACTTCTCTCGAACATAAAAACCTAAAAATAAATATAATGAACTTTTAGAATAACATTACAGCTCTAAAAAATCTGAGATTAATCGTGTATTTTATATTGCTGACCTCTCTGTTTTAATTTTGTCTTTACACTACAATTTTAAATTTTATTTCATGAAATCCTGTCAGGAAAAGATTAAATAAAAAATCTAAAAACAGAAAATGAAAAAATAAATAGACGGGGAGCATCTCACTGCTCATATAAAAAGCGATACGGTCCCGGTTCATTTAGAAAGTATTTATTTTTTATTTGATTTTATCTTTGAGTTGTGAGTAATGTGGTTAATATAATGTTTATTAGAGATTTATATAATTATTAATTTCAGAATTCATATAATTAATCAACATACATATAAATTAACCCGAAACTCATATTAGTAAAAAAACAAAAGTTAGTACATAAATTCGTTAATTATAATAGGTGAAGTGGTGGTCGTTTTTTCCCACTTACAAACACAGTGTAAATTTTGCCGAGAAAGGGGAGCAGGTGAGCTACTCAAAATTATTCAATGAATTGTAGAGGTGGAAAGTCCATTTCTCGACATTGAGTTCTCACAATAATTAATTATTAACTATAAATCTAAAACGCATAGAGAATTTATAGTACAAAATATACAGTGGATTCTCTTATATATGGTGTTATAAATGGACTGTTCATAAATTTTAAGAAAACAGTTACTCTTATTGGACAAAAATTTAGTCCAAATTGCTGGGGAAAGATGAGAAATCAAAGTGAAAAATATGAAGGGAATGAGTGGCTACAACAAAGTTTGTGAAAAAAATTTATAGTAGTTTTTTTTTTATTTTCAAATCATAAACACTGATTGGACCGTCGAAATTAAGAGAAAAAACAATTTTAATCTATGATTTTATTTTTTGATTATTGGTTTGAAAGAAATGAGAGGAACATTGAAATCCCAGTTGAGTGGGACCATGACAATTGGGAATTCGAGGGAGGAAAAGGCTACTTTAATCGGCATTTTCTTATTAATTATTATTATTATGTTGAACCTCTTCAGATTATATTCTTGGTTATTTTAAGTAACATGCAAAGGCAGATGTTTCTTCCTGTTAGTTATGCAAGCTTTGACCTTATGGAGTGACAGCTAGGTCAACCATTTGTAATAATAATATCAGGTAATTTTAACCTCGGTGCAGCTGCACTGGTTCGGTTCTAGGTTTGTTCACTAAAGATCATTAATTCGAGTTTTGTAAATCTTAAATTCACTGGAGATTTATATAGACATGAATTTTAAAATCTGTGAAATTAATCAAGTACGCGCAAGCTAGTCGGACACCGACATTAATAAAAAAAATCATGTAATTATTTGTATCTTTTGTTTATTAACATCATTTGAAAAAAAAAACTTTTTTTAAAAAAATAACATGATTTTTTAGATGGCACTGTATTAAAAAAGTGATATTTGATATCTAAGATTATTGTGATTAGAAAATTCAACATTTCAAATAAATTATTAAATTTACCTGCTCTAGTTTTAACAATAAAATAAAACAAATCATTTTATTAAGATCTTTCCAGCACATAAATATGCATTTTGTTCTTTCATCTTTTTTCCTTGTTATTTATATCACCTCATTTAATAATTTTTTGAAATATCATATTTTTCATCAACAAATCTTAAAATGTCATGTTTTTTAATTATGACACGCATCAAATTATGCTATTTAGCCAAAATAAATTTCAAATGGTGTTATTTTACTAAAATTTTCTCCTACCAATGTTAATTATCAAAC
Source organism: Salix caprea (assembly GCA_964035475.1). Lineage (NCBI taxonomy): Eukaryota > Viridiplantae > Streptophyta > Magnoliopsida > Malpighiales > Salicaceae > Salix > Salix caprea. Next base: position 26,241,226 of record OZ037743.1, on the reverse strand, counting down.
AAAATTTTAAATTTTGTTCACAATCTATAGTACCATGCCAAAAAAGGAAATTATAGGGGAAAATAACATAAAAGATGAATATGATTCCTAGTTCATGACCATCAAAAACAATATTATATTCAGTTAAAATTTTAAACTTGTTTTGCTTCAAAATAGTTTTTTTAGTTTTTTATATCGTTTTGATGTGCTGATATCAAAAATAAAATTTTTAAAAACAATCGCTACCACAATGTTAAATAAGATCTCATTCTCGGAATCCAAAATGAGGTTGGATGCCACATTTATCATTTTTTTTACATTACAAAATATATTATAATGACGAGTAAAAAAATATTTACAACTTTTTTTTTACACTTTTCATCCTCAAAATTTTTTCCATTACAACCTTTTATTCCTAATTTGATGACCAATTAGTATTTTTTTTATACGAGGAAATCTCACTCATCAAAAAGCGCACTTTACGGATCTAGGCGAGTGAGTAAAACCCCTGGTTGTCTCAGGAGTGCACGTCCTGACTCGAACTCAAGACTTGTTGTGCAGATAGTAAGTATTTTGCCATCACGTCATAACTCTTGAGAACACCAATTGATATATATTATCTAAAGAGAGACAAAACTCAACTAAAGAGAACCAATGCGTAAAATAAAGAAAAAAGAAACTTCATGCCCTATCTAAAATTAGGGGGGTAGTATTTTAGTTTCAATCATGATCTCAAAATTATTCTCTTTACATTTGAGTTTTTAACTTTGAGAAAAGAAAGAGAAAATATCCTTTCAAAAGGAAAAACAATCATTAATACAGTATTTTCTAATGATAAAACATATTATTTTTTATGTCGACAAATTTAAGAAACAAAAAAAAGTTTAATGGTAATTGTGTTTTCTCTAGACATCTCTAGAAAAGAGGATTGTACAAAAAAACACATGTACATAAATAACGAGTAGAATTAACCTTATACAAAACTAATGAGGTAAATATTTACACGTGTATTTATCATTTGTTTCTTATATAAAAAAATCTATTTCTCACTCTAGTCTTCAATTATTATTAATAACTCTTATTTAATTTATTAATATATTTTTTAAACATGAACATCACCTATTTCTCACTCTAGTCTTTAATTATTATTAATAAATCTTATTTAATTTATTAATATATTTTTTAAACATGAACATCACCTTGGCATTTCTTCTATATATAAAAAAAACTTAGGTTACTCGAAAACGAGTACATAAGATCATCTCCATTATCTTTTAATTATTTAACTTTCAAAATTGAATTGCTCTTGCTTGTTTATTGTTTTTTCCCTTTAATTTAATGTATCCTTCAACAAATCAATTTAAATTCTTCATAATTAAAAATATAGGAGACGAATTATTGAAAGTGGCTAATATCTTTCAAGACTCGAAGTAAATTAAATTTTATTCTCTTGGTTGGTTAATTTGTAGCTCAATTAATATCTATGCTACAGCTTTTCCAAGATGTTTCCAGCTCAATTCTCTTTTGTAAGAAGAACAGAAAAGGTTTATATATGAGGAGCCCTACGTCCGTTGCTATTGCCCGTAATCAGGTGAATTCAACCGGGCTTTTAGATTGGGCCTGTGGTCTGAGTAGCCCAGTGTCCGTGGCTGGTGGTTTATTCAGCAAATAGGCCTGAGACGCATGGTCTAGAGTAGTCCAGTGTACGAGTTCATGTTTTTCTTTTGAAAAAGTTTATTTTCTTATATATTTTAAATCGTTTTTTTTAGTTTTTTTATATTATTTTCAATCAAAAATAATTTTAAAAAATAAAAAAAAATATAACATTAATACATTTCAGAACGAAAATAAACTTAAAAAACAATTCATGCAAAATCACAAAATCTATGTTTTGAAGTGTGGTCGAGATTACTTTTGAAAATATTTTCCATTCAAAAATACATCAAAATAATATATTTTTTTTAATATCAGCACATAAAAATAATATAAGAATATTCAAAAAAATTAATTTTAAATAAAAAATAAAAATAAAAATTTTAATTTTAATTTTTTTCAAACACCGTCCAAACACAAGTCACCTATCTTTTGATTGTAGCCGTCGTCGAGGCAACCAGAGCTAGCCAAGTGGCCATGCTGATATTAGATGGGGTCCACCTTAGTGCCTATGAAATGAGCCTATGATATGTACATGTCATTTAATATGCCCATGATGTTTTAGATAATGAGTCCACATTTGCACCTCGTCATTTGCCCTACCACACAGAGAAAGTCCCCTTCGCATGGCTATTTGACGAGGGTTTTTTTCAACATCTACACTTGATTTTAGATGTCGGTCCAAAACGGTCGGTTTAGAGAAATTTGTAAGAACGCATCTCGTCCGTACACGATCGTATAATCTTCAAAGTTTGGAGTTGGGGACCATAATCTTGTCGAGGTAAATAGTCCAAGGAAGTGGATGGGCGTGTCTTGTAGAACTCGTGCTTCTTTCTATCATGTCTACATCCTTAGCCCTCGATAATGAGAGGGGAGATTGAAAACCTAACCTCCATCAATTAACAATAATAAAAAAAGAGTCGCCTAGGGTTTTAGGGTTTACCATTATTATAATAATATAGTGTTTGTCTTTGAAGTTTCAAATGTCAAGCACAATTGCATCTTCGATCACAATAGTTTAGTCAATAATTATGTGTATAGCTAGACAATATTGACGTAGGGCGTAGAATAGAGTGACCCAACACTATTCTATATCAGATTTAAAGGATTCTTGAGAGTTTGATGGGTGATGGTTTTTAAGGTGTTTTTTAATTAAAGATGTATTAAAATAATATTTTTTTTTAAAAAAATATTTTTAATATAGTATGTTAAAACGATTAAAAAACAATATTTTTTATTTTAAGCAAAATCAAATTTAATATTTTTTAAAGCTTTCCAAATAAGTAGTTTGATTATTCACCGTCAAATTAAACTCGAGGTATCCATAACATGGCAATAATTTTAGATATAAATTTTAATAAAATTTATTGATGAACGAATGCAAATGTATTATTTGACATTGCGTTTCAAAAATAGTTTAAAAAAAATATTTATATTTATATTTATTTTAAATTAAATGTTTTTTTTATTGTTTTAATGTGTTGATGTCAAAAATAGTTTTAAGAAAATAAAAAAAATAATTTTGATGCATTTCTAAATGAAAAACACTTCAATTTTTTTTATCATTTTAAATTAAATGTTTTTGATGTTTTTTATTGTTTTAATGTGTTGATGTCAAAAATATTTTTTTTTAAATAAAAAATTATTTTGATGCATTTCTTAACGAAAAACAATTTTAAAAACAATATTTACCACGCTCTCAAACAAGTACAAAATCACAAATACACTTTAATAAGCTTGTCCATGCTAGGTCAAGTCCCACCAATTTGTGTTCAACCCCAATCCTCTAATCGGGTTGCTAGGCAACTATATTCACCCACCACTCTCGGCTAGGTTCACCAAAATAATAATAATAATACTAATAATAATAATAATAATAATATCCGCGGCAGAGTAGGAGCAGGGAGGAAACGATGCCTTAGCATTACAATATAAACGTCAAGTCGTGCAGTGATGCCCCATGCTTATAAAGAATTTTCTTTGCCGTTTTGGTGCTGTGATGGCGACGGATCTCCAAATACAGAATAAATTATATGTTCTCTTTCAGAAATTTGTTGAGCCAGCCACCGCATTGCAGCTATGTGTTGATTAAAAAAGTTGCAGTATTTTTTATTTTTATTTTTAATTTATATGATGTCTCAGCAATATATAACCTCTCTCTCTCTCTCTCTCTCAAGAAAATGCCATGTTAGTTAAACGTCTTACGTTGGTGATCACCAAGGTTGTCCTCGCAAAATTAATAAATCGTTCGATCATCATCCCTCGAATATTTATTGAAAGAGAAAAACAAGTGTTTGATTAATATTATTATTTAATCCGGTCAGTGGTTGCTTAAACGACTTCATTTTGGTGCTGGAATATTGACTTGGGTTTCCTATTTTTTTAATCATCTGTCGTTTTATCAGGGCTGATAATATATTAATGTTTGAGGTATAAACTAAAGAGCTCCTGGGAAAGTTACTCATGTTTGCGGACATGGCAGGAAACATTCATAAGAGATAATCAGGCAGAAGAAGAAGAAGAAGAAGACGATGAAGCGTCACTCTCCTGTCTTGTTAGACAGGAAGTGTCATTTCAGGTGTGCATGGAGGAATTTCAGAATTTATAACATTTACAAAGTTTAGCCAAGTGTATTTCAAAAATATTTTTGAAAATATTTGATTTTTTTTATTTTAAATTAAAAAAAAATTAATATTTTTAGATCATTTTCATATGTTGATAACATAAATGATGTTTTTTTAAAAAATAAAAAATATTATTTTGATATATTTTTAAATTAAAAACACTATAAAAAATAATCTTAATTACACTAGCAAACAGTCGGAACTCTTCTTAGTTTGCAGCCAAAGATTACATTAATTGATTAAAGTATGGCGATTTAAAACAGTAAACGTCAAGGGGTAAATGCTTTGAAAGACGGGAGAAATTTATTCAAGACTATAATAAACTCGTATAAAAAAAATCAAAACCTACTCAATATTATTAATTTAAAATCAATAAAATATTGAAACAGTAGAATTGGAAGAAAAATATATGAAAGGTAGATTAAAAAAAAGCACAATAATCTTCTCCATTGCTTTCATGTAGAAGCAAATTAAATTTTCATTACAAAGAGGGAGCACCACCCAAAATTAGATGTGGATCGTTCTCTGATGTGTTTTGAAAGCCACATTTCGCAGTACCATCAGAGGCTAAATCAGTGTCAATTAGGAGCAATTGTCAATCCGTCCATCTCCTTTTTTCCCTGTCATGTTTCCAAGTGTGAAAGATGCTTCTGAAGTTTTTCTTTCACATATCTCTCACTGCAAATAAATAAATAGGTAAAGGTAATTATTTGTTGATATACTTTATACTTTATTAATTTGTTGTTTTTAATAATTAATCATTTATTTTAAGGTTTTCTTGCTCATTCATATACTGATATAAAAAATAATTTTTAAAAAATAAAACAACATAATTTTAATACATTTCTAAACAAAAAAATACTTTAAAATATAGTCTACCCTAAATCTTTCAAAATGTCATATTATTAGGCTCACTCCTAAATAACGTTCAAAGAAACAAGGCAATGGTGCTCCTAAAACCCACACGTGCTAGCTCAATGCACGTGTGAGCTTTAAATCCAAATTCCATTTTACTGACGACATCTCATCTTTAAAGGCTTAGTTTGGTATTGTTTGTTCTCTATTTTAACTTTTGAACCTCTCATTTTATAAATATATATTCTACCCAAGAGTTCTTTGAAATTATTATTTTTATTTATCTATAATTTATTTCAAACATATTAATATTCCATGTTAAATAGCTTATATTAAAAATTAAATCGCAATAAAATCTCAACCCTAGAAATGAACAGACTCGACCATGTGCTCATATAAATTCTCCTAAATTAATAAGCTTGTCCACCTGTCATTTTTCTCCCTTTTCCCTTCATGCCCCGCAATAATTCTCAAGGGATCACATCCATGATTGAACGCATAGCAATTAATTTAAATATCTGACATTAAAAAAATAAATCACATCAAGTTGGGGGCGATAACATGAACAAACCCATGCTCATGATTCAACTCATTTCACATCCATCTTAGGCCTTTGTAACCTACCAACCCAACAATTCTCCAATAACGATAAGGTACCATACCTTCTATCTCCTCACCTAATCCACACGCATGATTGTCCGAATTTATTACTAAACTAATCACATCCATCAATCTAATTAATAAAAGCATTCCGAACCGAATCACCACATCACAACAATATTATAAGTTATTGTAATTCACCCAAGGGGTCCTGGTGTGAGTGGTGAGGGCACTCTCGTCCCTTAAGAGAGGTCAGGGGTTCAAACCCTCCTCTTGTATGGAGCCAGCCATTTGGGGAGCACTTTCACCCCTTCGGGGCCCACCCGGTGCGAACGTGGATTAGTCTGGGCCAGCGCCTAGGACACCGCGTGGTTTATACCAAAAAAAAAAAAAAAAGTTATTGTAATTCTGTTCATCTTTACATTTTTAAAATTAAAAAAAAATATCCATTCAGTGTTTTTAAATTATTTTGATTTAATAATATTGAAGATAATATGTTATCACAAAACTATATATTATCCAAATTATAACTTCAGCCTCCAAATTCTGCCCGTCAACTTCTATTGATCACTCGAACATAACTTTTTAGTGATAGGTTTGCGCATGAGTTGACCTTGTAATATTTGTTTTGTACCGTGTTTTAAAAGTAATTTTTTTTTTATTTTTTAGATTATTTTAATATGATGGTATTATTTTTTTTAAATAAAAATTATTTTTAAAAATAACCTCAATCACTTTACAAAACAAAAATATGCCCTGTAAGAATTTCACTTTATTATAGTTTTTGTGGTGGCAACTTGAAAAAGGAAAGTTAAAAAAATATTATAAATTATAATTTTTTTATATATAATTAAGGTCTTAAAATCGAATTTTTAATGGAATCTATATAAAATTATTTTGTAATAATTGATTAAGTATTTTCAAAATAAAATTATTTAATTATCAACACACTTGTTAATATATAATCAATGACAAAACTATAATAGATACAAAACACCTTTCAAAATCATTCTTCTTCTTCTTTTTTAGCAAATGGGATCATGAACTCATGAGCATAGTCAACTGAGGCGGCTGAAAAATAATAATAGTCCTTTCATGTTTTTTTTTTTTAAAAGGTGCTATCTCGTGATTTATGACCTCATGAGGGGCCTCATCCCTTTGTTTCCGACATAGCCGACCTCAGTAAAGGGATTCTTGTACAATATTGTTTCTATACCTCTATTTAATAAAATAGAAATATTTATTAATTATATTTTATAAAATAAAAATTACATAAAAACATTTTACATACAAAATAAAAATTAATTATATCCATATGAAAAAAAACGTTGCTTAAACTTTCACATAAAAAATAAATATCACTTGAACTCTCTTCAAATAAAATTTCTGTGAGATATGAAATAATAATTATTTATTTTATATTGAATAAATTCTCTCAAAATGTTTTCCCGACTTCTTAAGTATTTTTTTAGCACAAAATGGGTAGAGCAAATAAATCTAGAGCTTGTATGGAAGTATCTTGAATTTTTTTTTTAAATATATATCAAAACAATAAAATAAAATAAATTAAAGTTTCATAAAAAAACAACTTTAAGTGCAATATCAATCGGTCAATTAATTTATTTGAGTTTGAAGGCTATAAAATTATCTCCTTGTGATTTGATTCCACGATTAACTATAATTGAATGGAGATTTCAAGTCCGCTCCTATGCTCTCGCCAAAACCAGAGTCTAAAGTGAATGCATAGCAACGTGATAAAAATTATTTTCAAAGTATTTTTTAAAAATATATTAAAGTTATTTTTTAATTTATTTTTAATATAAATTTTAAAATAAAATGAATAATTAAAAAATTCAATTTTTTTTTTCTAAATTAAAAAAGACAGCTCAATCACAATAATAAACACCACCGTATGTTTCTTGATGGTGGACCCCATATTCCATTTTAAAATCAAGTTTTATCCAAACTCATGTCACGATCCTTTGTCACCGGTTCGGTAGGTCACATTCTTTCTGATTACTTACCGAACCAGTCATGACCTTTCCACCTGCCCAACCGGTTCGTCTTTGCCAGGGAGATTTTCTGCTTCGCAGGACCACCATAACTATGACGCGACAGAGTATTATTGGATCGCTGAAATGATTTCATTTTTCTTATACGCCCATATATAAAAGTAATCGAGGAAGAACGAAAATAGAGAAATATTCAATACTTTATTACCATGTGGATTGTATCGATAGATTCTAGGAAAATGAATATCTTGGTGTTAAAAAGAATTGGCTTATCTGTCACTGCAATACTTATATTATCTGACAATTTATATATTATGAATAATAATAGATCAATTAAACTAATAAATAAACATTACAAGTTAGGTGTGAGTTAAGTATACTATTTTTTTATATTCTGGAGTTCACTTGTTTTAAAATTGAGTTAATTTTTATATTTGCCCAGCTCTGCTTGATTTAATTTTTATAAAATATTAAAAATTGAGTTGATGCAATAAATCAAATTCCGAACTACTGCATCCCTATTTCTGTGGTACGAAAATAAAAATAAAAACCAAATTTATTTGGGACAACCAAACACTGGAAGCTTCTTTTTTCAAATGATGTCATTTAAGCAACATTAGCCAATAGAATGGTGCCAGGTCATCCGGCTAGAACTTACTCCATTTGAGATTTACCTATCAAAACTTTAACTTTCATGTGGGGTGAATTTAGGTTGAATTTCCAAAGAAATTTGAGCCCTCCGAAAGACCAGGGCTAAATACTTCAAAATTATTACAAGGGAGAGTACTTAGCTGCTTTTTTCAAGCCCCGCTCAACCGGTACACCTTTACCCACTCACAACTTGCCACTTCACCCACTGCCCTCAGTTGCTTTGCATAAATGACCTTTTTACCCTCCCTCGGTCACCCAAGGGGTATATCTTCCATGATATAATTTATAAGTAATAACGAAATAATATTATTTTAATTGAGTTTTTTTAATCGGGGAATTAATTTTCGATTTTAATCAAATTAGCTAGATTTAAAAAAAAAACTTTTCTCCTTCCTAAACCAGCCCAAGTCCTTAAAAGTATATTTGATGTTATAATAATGATTATTTTAAAATTTTATTTTTAGCACCAACATATTAAAAGAATTAAAATAAAATATTTAAAAAATTAAAATTCTTAAAATGAGATGGGCTGCGTTTCAAAACATGTTTTTAAAGTATATTTGCTCTTACAAGTTTTAGAAAAAAATTAAGTTTTTTTAATTTTTTTTATTGAAATTAAGATATTTTAAATATTATTGGATTATTTTAATATATATATATATATATATCTATATATCTATATAATAATTATCAGTTTTTTTAAATATTATTTTAATATAATTGAAAATAAAAAATACTTTAAAAAATAACAAATAATACATTATAAAACACTCCCTAATCTTAATCGACCACGTATTCCATTTCCACTAGTTCGGTCTAGGTTTTAAGACAATTCTCTATACTCTCTGCCTTTGTCTATTCTTTTTATTATTTTTGTAATATACTCCATTTGATTTTATTACACGCTTCCGTTTTATTGGATAGGGGGTTTTTCAAGATAGAAAAACCCAAAAATAAATATATTTTTCCCTTTTTTTTTTCCATGAAAGAAATCAGAGAGACACATAGGATTTGAGATGGAAGAAGATGAAAATTCCCTCTTTCTCTCACTCACTCAAAAACGCTCACTTTCTCTTGCACTAAAAGAGAAGCTTGTAGCTTTAACCTTGCCAAGATAGTTTGTCTAGATCTGTCATAAAACTCGAACTTTCACCTTCTCAGCTGGAACTAAACAAACTGGTAAGAGAACTTCCCTCTTGCAACCTTAAGAAAATCATTACTCGGGTACTTTGATCGCTTCCATGTATGCTTCTCTATCTTTCCTTAACTGGATTTCTCTTGTTTTGCCTTTCTATGCGCTTGTGTCCGTGTTCCTGGTTGAGCTTTGCTGTTTGGAAATAATAAGAGTTTTTTTCATTGATCACATGATGGAAAGATCTTCTTTGTCAAGTTTTTTTTTGTTTGGTTTATGTTTGTTCTGCTTCTTTTTTTTTAGCTTAAAAAATTAGTGAAGGTTCTTGCCTCTAAAAAACAGATCTTTTACTAGTTTCTGATCTGGTTATTTCTGGTTAATTTTGTTTTTGCTTTAAATGGTTTAATGAGAAATGGATATAGTCAGGTTGGAATATGTGTACTTATTTTTCTAGATAGTGCTTTATATTTGTGTATATATTGATTAATATTGATTGTCAATACCAAAAAATTAGTATTGATTGTTCAGTTTTAGTGCCTTGACTCTTTTTTTTATCTTCTTTTGGGATGGATTTTTTGGTTTTGTTCACTGCTCTCTTTTCTCATTTTCTGTTTGGTTGCCGGAGAAACTCGGAAAATGAAGGTGCAAGGGAAAAGAGTCAAAAGAATACAAAATTGTACATATCTAGCATGCCGAGTTCATTCAATATATCTTATTTTGCTTCAAATTGTATGAAGAGATGAAATAATCATGAAATGCTGTCTTTTTTCTTTTCTGTACACCATTCCTAGACCTTCACACAGTTAAGAGTCCACAATCTTATCAAGATTGTAATGTTTTCATTTCAGTTTCTCTAATTGAGTAAATATTACTTTTCTTACAAGCGAATGATGAATTATAACGATGATAAAATATAAGCCTGCAATAGATATGTTCTGTTGTTTCATATGGAAATTACAGGACAAGAATGCGTGTCAAAGTAAATTCATTATTGGGATTTGCTTTCATTGCACTTCTTTTATTGGCCAATCCAAGAACAAGTGAAACCTTCCCTACAAAATCTAAGAATATTGATCATGAATCCGAATTTTTCTTCAATTGTCCCACTAGAGTGTCCTCAGTTGTGTCATTTTGGTGCTTTTGATATTTCCTGGATCCTTTGCAAAAAAGAACTTTTATTATTAGCAAGGGTTAGGTCACTTGGTACCTGCCTATTACAATGGTTTTGAACTAATCTAGGGGTGGTTTTGCCCCATTAACCCACGTATAAATATGCTGATAGCTTCTTTTTGTGTGTGTGTGTTCCTTGTAATTGTGTTACTTTGTGTTGTCTTCCATGAATAGATGAAAAGTAGGTTGGTCTATTGCTCTCGCTGTTTGATTCAGTTGATCAACATGTTTTGTACTTGTATGAATGATAATTTTTGGTGCTCTTGTGGGCCAATTAAGTGTTAACAGGGCACTGATTGTTTTTTTTTCCTGCAGGTTGATGCAAATGGGCTTGGTTTTAAATTTCATTTGTTGTTTTAGTAAATGAAAGCATGTGCTGCCGATTAGAGAGATTGAAGCTTGCTGCGACTCCTACACCACCTACAAGTTCTTTTGAAAAAAGCAGACCCTCAAACATAGACATGGATCACTTAACTATCAAGACTGAAGATGCTTTTGCTAACTTGCTTGAGCTTGCTGCCAACAACGATGTTGAGGGCTTTAAGAAATCTATTGAGCGTGACCTATCTTGTGCTGATGAAATTGGACTATGGTATGGCCGACAAAAGGGCTCTAAGCAGATGGTCAATGATCATAGGACCCCACTGATGGTTGCTGCTACATATGGCAGCATTGATGTTCTAAAGGTGATTCTTTCTGTATCCGATGTTGATGTCAATCGCTCTTGTGGTCTTGACAAGAGCACTGCCCTTCACTGTGCTGCTTCAGGTGGGGCTGTGAATGCTGTGGATGTTGTGAAATTGCTTTTAGCAGCTGGTGCTGATTGTACTTTGGTAGATGCCAATGGTCACCTTCCAATTGATGTTATTATTGTTCCACCAAAGCTCCAAGATGCGAGATTGATTCTAGAAGAGCTCCTTGCTGCTGATGGTTCTCTTGTTGAGCACAATCTTAGGGTTTCCATAGCCACCTCAAATTCAAATTCTCCGCCTCTTTCACCTTCCCAGGAAAATGGGTCTCCACTATCTGGCTCAGATTCCCCATTGAAGTCAAAGCTATATGAAGCACCTGTTTCCTTTGTATCAGAGAAGAAAGAGTATCCTGTTGACCCATCTCTCCCAGATATCAAGAATAGCATCTATTCAACCGATGAATTCCGAATGTATTCATTCAAGGTAAGGCCCTGTTCCCGTGCCTATTCCCATGACTGGACCGAGTGTCCATTTGTTCACCCAGGGGAAAATGCTCGAAGAAGGGATCCTAGGAAGTTTCATTATAGCTGTGTCCCTTGCCCTGATTTTCGAAAAGGGGCTTGTAGACGTGGAGATATGTGTGAATATGCTCATGGGGTTTTTGAGTGCTGGCTACACCCTGCTCAATATAGAACCCGGTTGTGCAAAGATGGCACAAACTGTGCGAGGAGAGTTTGCTTTTTTGCCCACACCGTTGAGGAGCTCCGCCCATTATATGTATCCACTGGTTCTGCTGTTCCCTCTCCTCGCTCGGGTACATCAGGTGCTGCTGCCATGGATTTTGCTGCTGCCATGAACCTCTTGCCAGGATCCCCTTCAGCTGCATCCATTATGTCACCTTCACCATTCACTCCACCTATGTCTCCTTCTGGCAACGGCATGCCACATTCTTCTTTGGCTTGGCCCCAACCAAATGTCCCAGCCTTGCATCTCCCTGGATGCAATATGCAGTCTAGTCGTTTGAGATCTTCTCTTAATGCGAGAGATATTCCAGCAGATTACAGCTTGCTTCCAGAATTTGATGTGCAGCAACAACAGCTCCTAAGTGAGTTATCCAGTCTCAGTCAACCATCTTTAAGCAATAACTCGTTGAATCGCTCTGGTCGATTGAAAGCCTTGACTCCTTCAAATCTTGATGATTTTTTTTCTGCTGAGAGCTCCTCTCCTCGGTATGCTGATCAGGCTTTGGCATCAGCTGTTTTCTCCCCAACGCACAAATCTGCAGTACTGAATCAGTTCCAGCCGCAGCAAAGCATGCTATCGCCCATCAATACAAATTTTTCTCCTAAGAATGTCGATCATCCTCTATTGCAGGCTTCATTTGCATCAGGCAGGATGTCTCCCCGGAGTGTGGAACCTATTTCTCCAATGAGCTCTCGATCATCTGTGTTAGCTCAACGAGAGAAGCTACAGCAGTTGCGTAGCCTCAGCTCTAGGGAGCTAGGCTCCAATGCTGCTGCTATTGTTGGCTCCCCAGTTAACATTTGGTCGAAATGGGGTTCCTCAAATGGGAAACCAGACTGGACTGTTAGTACAGATGAGCTAGGAAAGCTCCGGAGATCAAATTCTTTTGAGCTTGGTAATGGAGACGAGCCTGATTTATCATGGGTCCAATCACTTGTTAAGGAATCTCCAACTGAGATGAAAGAAAAGTTAAGAATGCCTGTTTCTGGAAGTGTCGCAGCAAGTGCATCGTCAAGCGAGAGTTCAAATATGAACTCCCAAATCGAACCTATTGACATTGACCATGTAGTAGAGTCATGGGTTGAGCAATTGCAGATTGATCAGCTTGTGGCTCAGCAAAACTGAAATACGTTTTAGTGAGCCCTGAGGCAGCAGCAACAGTCAGTATTTTGGTAAATAATTTCATGTTTTTTTTTAATGATTTTGATGGTTGCGGCAACTAATGGTAACAGTAACTAAAAGGAAGGGGAAAGGGAGAAAGAAAGTCACTTCAAAAAAAGGGAGAATTCATTTTCATGATTTTATTATTACAGAAGTTAGAAAAGGGTGAGATAACTCCTGGGTTATGAAAAATGATTATGCCCAGTCTAGGTGTATTTTTTATTCCAATATTTTCAAATATTTTAGAATTTTATTATTGTCATTTTTTTTAACCTTTCTTACAACGATGAGCAACATGTTACGTTGTAGCTATATTGTCAGGTTTGTTTTATATGTGTATCTCTTATAGTCACTATGACCTCGCAAAATCAGTAGCGGGGCATGAAACTAATGGAGGACTTTTCAAGGCTATGCTGTACTTGGATCTGCAATATGTTTTTTTATGTAAACATGGATTTCTTCCTTTTCCTTACAAACTTTGAGATAATCATTCTGATGCAAGTAGTTCTGAAACAATAAGATTACCGGAAGGTGAAGGTACAATGATCTTGATGCATCTATTTAGGTTTTGTTATCACAATAACTTTTGCTACACATGGTTGTTTCTTTCCTCAGCTTTGCTGCTTTTTATTATCTCTCCTTTAGTGGGTTGTGGGTGGGAATGGAATTGGAACCTGTGCTGCGGATTCCAAATCCAACAAGTGGGACTGAGAATTGTGGGGAATGTGGATAGACTTTTCAGTCTTTTTTGATAGATTAGATGCTAGGTTACCTTCTTTTTATGCCTAGGTTTGATAAAGCTTAATATCCTAAGATGGTACCAATCTTGTTTGATGTAAACCGCATGTGAAGGATTTAGCTTTTGTACAACTTCAAGGAGAGAGAAGTTATTTACAAGTTTGTTTAGCATGGTTCATTCATGCAAGTTCATGTTGTGTTCCATTTTTAAGGTTCCTTGATATGTTAAATTATGTTGTGTCCTTACTCGGTGGTGGTTGAAAAATCAATATGGAATGGATGACAGTTCCCTTTCACTAACTCCTTTCAGATGTGGAAAGAGAAAGGTAGAAGGGGGTGGTGGAAAAACTAAAGAGCGGTAAAATTCTTCTTTCGCTTTTCTTTTGTTTATTTTGACAGAAAACTAGCATGAATTAATACAAAAGGAAATTTCGAGGGAATGGTGCCTGGTTCCCCCCTTTCGGTTCCTAGGCCTGATAATTAATGTTTCCTAGTCCTTTTCAAGTTTTCATCAGCGAATCACAAAGAAAAGAAAATGGGACAATTAAAAACGTCGTTAAACGAGAAAGATGAGGAAGGCTTGAAAAAAAGACATCATTAGAATACGCTGGCAATGGAGAATGGTTTCTTGACGATAAAACTTTACTTATATCAAGTGTTGTTTATGGAGACGGACACACACACACACACATATATATATATATATATATATATACACCCTATCTTGCCAGCGTAAACAATTATAAGCATGATAAGTTTACAGCTATAAAGTGTGTGTGTATATATATACACACACACACACATATATGTGTATATATATATATATGTGTGTGTGTGTGTCCATAAACAACAAATTTATAAAAGTAAACTTGTCATGTTTATAATTGTTTACGCTGGCAAGATAGGCTTTTGATTTATAAGGTTTATACATGATTTAAAGGAAATTAAAAATACATAACAATTATATCATTATATTAGCATTTAAAAAATACTAATTTTTTTGATTTTTTTTATTTTAAAAGGGGGTGGGTAGCCTGTGAAGTGGGGACTGGGGAGAGAGAAAGGGAGGGGAGGGGAGGGGAGGGGAGGGGAGGGGGGGCTAGCCTGGGGAGAGAGAAAGGGGGTGGCAGCGGGACAAGGGCTATGTGTGCAGGTGGTGGGTAAATGTATTTTTGGATAAAATTATGGATCGTAAAATCAGACAGATCCGGTCTGATTTTACTATTCCGTATGATTTTGATCGAGTTTGATTCAAATCAATTTTTTTACCCGAATTAATAAGGTTTGATGAGTTAACTCGTAAAATCAAACGATTTTACAAGTCAACTCGCGATTTTGACAACTATATAGTGGGTTGAATATGTCATGTTGCACTATTTTTGTTTTTATGGATGTTATAAATATTTATAAATTTAGTTTATATTGCTAATTTTTATGGATTTGTATTTAGCCGATGTAAATCTACAGCATGAGTTGTAGGCACCATGATATCTATAATACTAGATTTAATTTTCATATATTGCATCTCTATTAAATTTCAGATACCCTTTCCTTATTTCCAAATCTTTTTTTTTTTTGAAGCCTGCTAAGAAGAAATTTGAAGATTTTTATATAAAATAAAAGTTTAATCCACAAACTATTAAAGAAGTACATGATATACAAGTGATTAGGTCATAAATCCTGCTTTGTCACTTGATTTGTAATATTTATTTTTAAAGTTTTTTTATCTTTTATTATTTATAATATCTATTTGATTTGATTTTAACAGGTCAAATAAAGTAATACAGATATTATATATGAACTAATTTATTTTGTATATTCCCTACTTTTAACAATGTGACAAGTGGCATGCTCCATTTCTAAGTGATGCTCCATTTAAAAGAAATAAGAATAAATAGTGGACTTTTATAATAAACTTTAACGATTTTCAATAAATAATTAATTAAAACAAAACATATCAGTCTTTTAATTACGTATATTTTTAATGAGGAAGAAAAAGTAAAAATAAATAAATCAATACATGATAAAGTCAAGTGATAAATATAGAAAGTAACAAAGGAAATGAATTATTGTTGAATATGTTAGTGTAAAAAGAAAATCTTAAAATCTTAAAACTTGCAAGGAATCTATATAAAAAGATATCATATTACTCATGAAATATATTATATGCATGGGTTGCATGACCAATTGGACTTTTCTTATGATATTTCTTGGTTAAAACGTATGTGAACTATATAGTATATGGTGCAATGATAAAAGATTGAGACTAAGATATTTGTTTTTTTGTGGTTTCAGGTTTGAATTTTATTATTGCTAATATGATAATCACTGAAGATTTACGTGTTTGTTAACTTAAGAATATCAAGATAAGTTAAGATATGACGCAAACCGACCGAAAACTAACATTAAAAAAAAAACATTTGTGGCAATGCAGGACCTATGGTAACAGAGGTCTAAGTTACATCAGGCTCTGAAAGAGTGGATTTTGCTTGTTCTTCATCCTTTTCTGATCTTACTTTTCTAAGGCCATGAATAAAGAAAAGAGAATGATTGTTTCTGAAAACCATGAACGTAAGTAACTCAGTGCTGCATACGGGGGAAATGAAAGTAGAATTCATTCTTAAAGGTTTCCCCGGAGATCTTTATCGTCAATGCAACCTCCATTATGCTCAATCATGGAGTTGTCTTTAGTACCTCTCTAAGAAATATGATTATCCACCGTTTGTCAGTGAATGTGGGTTGGCTTGGATTACTTGGTGTTACCCTCCTTGGAGGGCAGCGCGCTTGGGGATGCACAGGAGAGAGCCCACCCCCCCTAAACAATTCACACTGTTTAATGGATGCTTAGAGTTGATCTTAACTCAAGTGTTCAACATTTTCATGTTAATTTTCAGTAATTTCTTCTTATTCTGGATATATTCTGCAGCAAATGCCGATAGTCTACACACTGATCATATTACCTAAAACATAAATGGCGTAGCTCTTTTACTGTGCACACAGACTCAATTTACTATTCATTGCTACAGTGTAATCACTATTTTATCCCCAGGAGCCGAAAATTTTTAACCTCAGAACCGGGGGCATTTTAGTGTTTTCCAAGGGACACAGATGGCATATCCGGATTTGTTTCACAGTGAAACGACACAATTAGCCCCCCTTAACGACAAATAACGCCGCCAGACCCGGGGGTATTTCTGAATTTTCACCACCGATTTTTTCATAGATATGGCTGGGTCCAGGGCTATATGGGCAATTGACCCAATTTTTTATTATTTTTTATCCGAAACACTGTAGGCGAGTCGTACGAACGCGCCATCAGTGTTCCGCCCGCACGTGCCTGTCAGGTGGCGCGTGCGGTGTACCCAGTCATAGTAAATTGTCCTTCCGTCATCTCATATGGTTCGCCTCCATGTGATATTCCATCACACGGGGCGCGTGTCCATAAAATAAGGCTGTGTGATCTCCGGTGGACGGTTTTTCTTCCCCCCTC
The DNA here is from genome assembly GCA_964035475.1 of Salix caprea. Taxonomy (NCBI): domain Eukaryota; kingdom Viridiplantae; phylum Streptophyta; class Magnoliopsida; order Malpighiales; family Salicaceae; genus Salix; species Salix caprea. The sequence continues at coordinate 26,223,725 of OZ037743.1, read as the reverse complement.
TCTTTTCTCTCTCCTGCTGCAGCTGAAGTACGGGACAGTCCCTCATTATTGTATGATATTCATTCGGTCCCTAATCTTCTAATTTCATATTTATTACTGATTTTTCAATGAAACTTTCAATTATTTTCAATTATGCTCTTGAATTGAAATTGATTATATACGGTAAGTTTCATTTCGGTCCTTCATCTTTTGATTTTTGGTTTCTTTTGTTCTTTTAATGATTTTGGTATGCAAGTTTGAATATGTTGTAAATTGGTCCCTAAATTAAAATTTGTCATATATATTACTTTTCATTTCGGTCCTTATTCTTTTAATTAGTTTAATAATTGCACTATATTGATTTTTTAAAATCTCTTTATTGTTTTTTGGTCCCAAAATTTTGATTTGTTTCATTTTTATCCTTCAATTGGAATTAATTATATATTTTGTTTTTTTTATTTTGTCACTTATTCTTTTAATTCTTTTTATTAATTCATTTGGTTTTTTTTTCTTCTTGGACAATTTTTATTTTTTGTCCATATTTATACATTTGTGCTTTTAGATTTTGTTTTTATTTTTTATCATTTTATTTTTTATTACGGTTTTCATTTTGGCACTTATTCTTTTTTTTTATTATTATTATTATTTAGTATTGATTCCTTTTTTTTTTTAATCTGTCTTGGACAATGTTTCTTTTTTGTCTATCTTCATTTATTTATACTTTTGGTTTTTGTTTTAATTTTTTGTCATTTTATTTTTTATTGGGGTTTTATTTTTATTCGGTTCAACTCTAAAATTTTAATTTATATTGATGATCATTTGGAAATTAATATTTCTCTATTTTTCTCTTTGTTTTTTTTTTCTGTTATTTTTATTTGATTTTCGGATCAGATGATTTTATTGTTTGCACAATAATAATGATAATTTTAGTGTTTTTTTTTTAATTCTTTGGGGCAATTTAATAATTTTCACTGTTTGGATAGTAATGTTGATAATAATTTTAACTGTTATAGTAATCATAATGACATTAATATAGGGATAATTTTCAATTTATGTTTTCTTCTTTTTGGAGATAGAAAATTAACTGTTTATTTTTGTTATTTGATTAATGCAAGTTCTTTCACAATTTATATTTTATTTGTTGTGTTTAATTTAAATTGAATTGTAAAATGAACTAATCCTAATACAATATATTCAATAATTCAGATATCCGAATCTTCTTGCTTTTTTTAATGATAATAATAATTTTATATTGGTTATTTCATTGAAATCTACTAGACAGATAAATTTATATCCATTTAAAATTTATATATTTTATGGAAAACTTGCACTTCACAAAATTTCTGCATAAATTTATTATTTTACCCAAATTTATATTATAATAAAAAAAATTATACATAATTAATATTTTTTTACGTTGAAAAAAATATGATTCCGGTCGCGACGAGGTGCGGGTGCCATGGCTAGTGTATATATATATATATTGAAGCAAATCTTTCATTTTTATTAAGTAAATACGTAATTGAGTTCCTCACGCGGTGGCAAAGAAATCCCTCATGGTCCTCTTGTAGACAATGTTTAATACTCTCTTTTGGTTTAGCCCTCTCAAACCAATCAAGTTTCAACCGATTTCATTGTCCAGGTAGAGCTAGGTTTCTTTGTCGTGCATAAAATTCCCAGATCATAATCTAGCTGTCGTGGTGGTTGATTCAATTTGGTAAGATAAGCCTGCCTTCACCACATCAGAATAATTATGAACTGCGTTCCTATTTACGTTCTGTCGAGGAAACAAACTGTGAAAGTAACCGAGCTGCATGCAATCTAACCTGAACACCCATGTTAATAAAAAAAATGTATATGCGATCACCACCAACTGGTTTGCTAGCTAAGTGGGTAGGAGGTTGGTAGGATGTTGATTATGACCCTACCAATAATGTAATGAAGAAATCAAACCAGTTGCACATGGAAAATGGATATGAAGTATCATCAAGAACAAAAACAATATCAAGGTTTTTTCATATACATTTTTATACATCAGCTATGACAGAAGGAGATGAAGAAATGTAAATTAGCTCTTTCTTTCAAGTGCCATGGCAGTAATAAGAATATGAAATGATATTAATTAGATGAACCAATGGAGAGATGATCAGCTCTTAAGAAACCCCCAAGGCCCCATACCAGTTCCTATCCTGCACGTGTTGATGTGTAAAGGGAAAAATAAGTGAAACGAAAGACACTGTTGAAAATAACTTATTTGAATATCATATAGTTATCATTTGGACACGACTTCTTACCTTAAAAAACCAGCTAATGCACGCAAACTCATGAAAGTGGCCAACGCAACCCAGATGCCAACATAACCATGACTTGAGGATAGTGTAAATAAGCAAAGAATGCTTACAATTGCCACCAGAACCTGGGTGGTGCAAGGAAACGCAAAGTGAAAAAAGGTGATGCAGAGAATTTAACATGAAGATTCAAATTTACTATTGCCAAAATGCAGATGATGAAGTAAATGAATTCAAACATCCTGGACTTCGAAGGTGGTTGTAAAATTATTAACCTCTTTTTTTTTTCCTGATGCTTTCTTAGAAGCCAAACAAAGCTTTGAAAAACAAGTAGAGAGAATGGAGAGGCAAAATATACCATCGAGAAAGCGGAATATGCAAAATCTGACGCTCCATAGTTGACTCCATCAAAAACAAATGCCAAGACATTGATTGGTTGAGTTGCTGCAACAAACTGATGGGAAAATGTGGGAAAATTGCTATTAACAAAATGATTCAGAATCCATGGAACAAGAAAGAAAGAAAATACACTACTTTTGTAGTCAGAAGAAAGAAAGAGGAGATACCGGGATGCCCACACTAATAAGGTGCAAAACACTGGCATCTTTTGTAAACAATCTCGAAGAAAACTGTAATCCAACTGCAAGGATGATAGAGAGCACTAGACCTAAGACCAAAGCATACTGCAATATCACCACAGACAATATATATAAAAGTTATGATTAATAATGATGGAGAAGAAGTAAAAGAGAATGATATATAATAAATCATAGAGGAATCAATATTATTTGATGGCATGACAATATATAAATACTTTGATGATTGATATTAGTTATATATTAGCACTTGATTCATTCCAATAAAACTACTATTTATGTTAAAAAGGCAGCATACCTGCAATACACGAGAAGCTGTGGTTGTGGCTTTTTCATAATCCTTCTTTGCAAACGCACTTGCTATGATAGCCTGAAAAATATGGGGGAATACATTACTCTCTAATCACATGAAGATATTCAGAATTAAAACTAAAGCTAGATCTTTTTTTTTTGGATGCGAGGAAACTCCATCTCCGTAAAGTGTATTTTTTGGGCCCAGATAAGCGAGTAAAATCTCGGTTATCCCAGGCTCTTACAAGGAGTGCACGCCCTGACTCGAACTCGAGACCTGCTGTGCAGATCGCGAGCTCTCTGCCATCACGCCAACCCTTTGGAGACAACTAAAGCTAGATCACCACTACGAGAAACAAAACTATATACGTACCTCCATAAAAGAACTCAAAATTTGAGTAAAAGACTTGGAAGGAAAGGCAATTTAATTATCCCAACTCTCAAGAAGGGTCGTTGATATGGAAACAATTTAAAGTTAGCATGCAATAAGCCAATTTGATATACCCTGCTTTCTAGTTCTAGGATACTTTGGAACCAGAAGGCAGGGAGAACTTATAATAATGCTGGAAGAAGGAAGACTCTTTCCAAAAACAATTTCGACTTTTGGCAAGTATCATGTGATTAAACCAGACTTTTAGTCAGTAAGAAGAAGATTTTTCCTCGAGAAAATTCGAAGAGCTTTGGTGGAGATGATGTAAATGTAATTCTGTGCTCTCTTTACATGATCTATTCAGTAGTTATTTAAAACTTAATGCACAGGCGAGTGTGGAGTTGCTTCTTTATCAGTGGATATGCAGGTGATGGTGTAATTATCACTGCCATTATTGCATTTAAATACAATTCACATCTCTTACCTGTCCAGCCACAGCCAGACCATCAGCAAGCAAAGAGGCCGCTAACCAAATCTGCAAGCAAACCTGAAATGCAGCCATTGACGTCGTTCCGTGCCTTGTAGCCAATGATGCTGCCAGAGTGACACAGGCTGTTGCTGCTATTACTCTAACGAGGAGAAGACACCCTTAATGGAATCACAGAAAAGTCTTGAATACATCAGTGATGGTTGCCATTGACAGATAGATGATGTTAGAGAATAATATAAATCTTATTCTGGAACCTCACCTAACAATTTAAGCTTTTAAGTGGGATGGTTCCTTAACATGGTATCAGAACCTTGTTGACCCAATAGTCACAAGTTCGAATCTCACCACCCTCATTCTATTTGATAAAAACCAAGCACAGGGTAGTGTGGGCTTGTGCAAGTTTCAAGCCCAAAGAGCTTTCACTTGGGGGGGTTAGAGAATAATATTAATCATATTTTGTGACCTCACCTAATAACTTTAGCTTTTAAGTGAGATGATTCCTTAATATGATAAGGTCCCAGAATATGATTTATATTATTCTCTAACAGATGACATAGGAAAATGAGACAATTGATATGTACACGGACACACAGAAGAGAAAAATAAAGAATGCCTCACCATTTTTGAGAAACCGGCCAATTTGGAGGTCTTCAATGCTTGGTGATAGCAGATCAACGTGTTTAATTAATTTCCATAGCAGTATTATTGAGATCAAGTACCTGTGATAACCGTATACAAGCAGTAAATCATGGTGCCCGCGCCATACAATTTGCAGACAGCAATCTAAGTACAGCAAGAGATACGAAACCACAAAAAAATGTTTGGTACTATTAGCAGAAAGAACTTACTGAGAAATGACATGCGCAATGGCTGCGCCACTTACATTCATTTGGAATACGAATATAAATATCAGATCTAATACAATGTTTGCCGCATCTCCAATAACTACATAAATATCAACAAGTAAAATATCAACAATTATGGACTAGACTATGCATGCTATGTTTTGTTAATTTGGCTATCAACACACTGAGGATAGTGTTTGTAAGGGGAAATGCAACAAAAGAAATTATCTAACCAGTAGCATATAAAGGAGTTTTTGTATCCTTAATTCCTCGAAAAACCCCTTGCATGGCCAAGGAAAGGAGAACAGCAGGAGCACCAAGTGACCTCAATGTCAAGTATCGTTCTGCTGGTATTAGCATTGGAGAATCCTGCAGAAACAACATCACTTCTTAAGTACAAAAATCTTTATGGGGAATTTGAATTTCAAACAGGAGAGATTTCTGCGTAAATCACTTCCTGTTGTGTGACGAAGTGGCGAGAAACAACTTGCACAAAATTGCTTTGTTAACTTTCATGGTTGAAGTGGATATATTTGAGCAATTTATCCATATAGCAAACTTAATACCAGACTCTCTAACTAGCATTATATCAACTCATCAACAAGATAATAAGAGAGTAAACGATCATCAAGAGACAAACATGGATTGTCAAGTTGCTGCAAAGACTATAAGGTACAAAAGAAATTGGGAATAATAGCCAAACATTCAAATCACTCGAGCTACTAGTGCACTTACAGATTTTACACCCATGTAGCTCAAGATTGGTTTAGCAGAAAAGGTGAGAAATAAAGTTTGGATTATGCCAAGAACACAACCAACGAGCAAAGCAGAAGAAGCAGATGGAATATGCCTTCTCTCACATTTCCCTTTGGTGTAATTACTGCTCACGGATGATGATTTGTATGTGGACTCTGCTTAGAGAAGAACAGAGAAACAGAAGATCATACACAGCCTAGAATTATTCAAGAAATCATAGGAAAGTCAAGTAGAGACCATGAATCATCTTGGCGAAACAATTGCAGAAGTATACCAGCTTTAGGTAACAGCTCTTCCATTTCCTTATCGACAGCAAAACCACCTTCAAGTTTTGCATCCTCATGTTCTTCAGCAGTCAATCTTCCAGTAGCATCTTCCTCAGCAACAAAAGAAGTTGTGATGCTAACAAGTGGAAATATGGCAATCTTGGACACTTGATTGAAAACAGCAATAGAAACCCCAACAGCAGCAAGCTCCACAGGGCCTGTGCAAAAGAACATGAAAACTGAAATTAGGTACTACACCTTGTGCTTGCTATACTGGTAGTAGTTATCGCTACTTCAATTGAAATAGATATCAATTCATCTATTCAACCATCATCATTTAAAAAACAAACAAATAAAAATTCCCAAAATGTGATATCTATTACATGCAGCTGTCTTCTCCAAAAAAAAGGTTGCAAACACAAACCTATATGGCCAATGAATGCTGTGTCAATTAAAGAAGCAATAGGGTCTGCTGCTAAAGCAAGTGCTGCAGGAATTGCAATTTGTGCTATTTCCAGCCCCAACTCATCCTTCTTGAAAACACTCCTGGCCAAACAATTAGGGAATTACGTGTTAGATTTTATCAAATCATCGTTAACCTTTCCTAAGGTAACAATTAATCTCAAAAACCAGAAAGAAACTGATCTCCAGAAAACAAAGAAAAAAACATTTATCAATAACGAATAAATTCCATATCGGCTTCATTTCAGTTTATACATGGATGTTGTTCACGTCCATTGGTAACCAAAAGGAACTAAACTAATAGTTTCAGAAACAACACCTTGCGTCCTTGAAGAGCACAAAGAGAGGCAACTTGGCCATTTTTCTCCATAGATGAAGAACAGCATCAGCGGCGAACATTGGGTATGATCTTACAAAACCAACAGATGGAGTCAATATTACTAGTCCTTTATCAGAGAAGAACTAAACAACCTTCAACATCAAATACACGATAATCAATAACCAAAAAATTCAAATATATCAAAGAACTGTTCATCAAACAAGTTGACAAGGAAAAAAATGAGAGCAGAAAGAACCTGGAAAAAAGAAAACGCACCCAGCCTATGAATCAAGGTCAGCAGAGGGTTAGTGGGCAGAGATTGATAAGAGAAATACGAGTTCCTGGAGGGTTGAACTAACCCAGGACAGGAAGGCAGAGCCCGAATGTACCTCCCTCAGTTATGTTAAGCCTCAGAATACTGAAATACTACAAAATATTCATTAAAAAGTGCCTTGTTGCTTTAGCTTAATAGCCCGCTACCCGCCCGTCCAAAATTTGTTTTTTAATTTTTTTTTATTTAAAAATATATTAAAATAATATATATATATATATATATATATATATATATATATATATATTAAAAATAAAATACTTTTAACAATATCATATCAAAATAATCTAAATACATAAAAAAATAATTTAAAAATAATTTTTTTTTTCAAAAATATTTTTCAAATAATTTCTCAAACACCCTTCACCCTTCAGATCTTGTTCGTTTTAAAAACACTTTTTTCATTTTAAAAAACATTTTGAAAAGAAATATGCATTAAAAATTGTATTGTTGCTTTAACTTAGATTTGTTTGTTATTTTTTAAAAATATTTTTGAAAAACATTATTTATATTTATTCCAATTATTTTTTTTTTAGTATTTTCATATCGTTTTGATATATTTATATTAAAAATAAAATTTTAAAAATAAAAAATATTATTTTAATATATTTTCAAGTAAAAAATATTTTGAAAAACAATCAATACTACATTACCAAACTAACTATAATATGTTATAGTTGATACTCGGATTTAAAACCGACACATAAACAAAGTTCCCATCCATATTCTTTACCTATGCAAACCTAAATATACATTTTTTTTCTTTTAACCCAACCAAATCTTACATATTATTTGATAGCATAATTAATTTTATAATATAAATCAATTACCTTAATACAATTCAATAAAAGTAACATAATAATAAAAAAATCAATTAAAAAAAAACATTATACATCACAATATAAATAACATGAGCTCTCATGCACGTGGAGACTAAAATTTTGAAAAAAGTACAAAAAAATAAAAATAAAATTTGCACTCGTAAAATTCTATTTAGCCGTCTTAGCTCATCAGAGTAGAGTGCATGACTTTAAACAATTTGGTCGTTGCTTTGTTCCCCTCAGAAGGCTTATGTTTATATTTTTTTAAGAGAAGCTTCGGAATTAGACCTCAACAATTCACCAATTAGTTTATTAATTAATTCCCATATGATTCATTTTATGGAACGTTCTCTATAACGAATTGTAGACTTTCCGGATGCTTTTTTTAATTATTATTAATTTCAATTATTCTTACTTATCCTAAAATTAATTATTATATTTATAATGATTATTATATTATCAATTACAGGATTCAAAGCTGAGAGTATATATATATATATAAAAAAAAAAAAAAAAAAACCTTATAATCCCATTTTTTTATCAGTCAACTGCTAAATGATTTCTGAGATGCTTTTCTTGGAAGCACGGGTTATGCTTGCTTGATGCAGTAGTTCGATTATATTTTAAAATATTTTTTTTGTTTGTAATTGTTATAATATGCTGCGTTAAAATTTAATTTTTAAAAATTTCTCAATAAAAAACATTTAAAGAATCTCTACAGGCTCAATTCACATCGTTCAATCGTTTAAAATGGTTTTTTTAATGACTTGTTCAGCATTTCAGGTTGATGGAGAGCAGAAAGTTAATGATATTATATATATAATTTCATGGAGTGTTAACCAAAGCCAGGACAGGAAGGCAGAGCCCGCATGTACCTCCCTCGGAATATTGAAATACTACAAAACATGCATTAAAAAGTGCCTTTTTGCTTTAACTTATATCCGTTTTTTTTTACTAAAAAAACATTATTTATTTATTTATTTTAAATAATTTTTTTAGTATTTCATATCATTTCAATGTATTTTTAAACAAAAAAATATTTTGAAATAAACACTAGAATAATGCCATACAAACACTAATATATTATTGTTCAATCCCAGATTCATACCCGGAACATAAACAACGCTTCCTTTCATATTCTTTACCTATATAATTCCAAAATCTATTTTTTAAAAATCTAACATCAAGTATGTTTATAATTATATAATCCAATGTAAATTTTTTTCAATTTGTTTCTTTTAACTCCATAAGAATCTTATGTAATATTTGATAATATAATTAATTTCATAATATAAATCATTTATTTTAATTCAATTCAATAAAGTTGGAGCATTAACTAGACAAAATATAATAGTATTAATTACAAAAAAAAATCAGATTTTGAAAGTTCAACAAAAATAACCTATTATCAAAGCTATAAATTTGAATGGATAAGTAACCATAGGGTGAGTTCAGTGAGTTAATGAATAAATAACATTCAATATATATCAACAAGATAATACAATAATAAAAATACACAAATAAAAAAATCAAGATTGACTTTATGCTTTTACATGAATCCTACTCACGCTTACAAGATAGAATATCAGAAATATCTAAATGCAAAATAAAACATACTTAGAATAACTCGAAGTTGATAATATAAAATATTATAATTTTAAGATTAAAGAGCAAAATATAATTATAAAATCAAAACATACTCAATCAATTGATCTTGAACATTTTGCCATCCATTTTGAAATTAAAAGGATTGGGAAGCATTAAACAACTAGTTGGTTACGTTTCAAGTTAACTTGTGTTTCATTAAAAATATAATTATCTAGTTTCATTTAAAAAAAAAATCTTAAATGATATAGGTTTGGGATAAATTTAGATTGAATCACTCATCCAAAATTTAACATATCCAATTCAGATTCAGATTGTGTCAAACTCTAAGTTTTATACCAAGTTAAACCCTGAGCTTTAAGCCATGTATGATAACCATGTTAAAATCAATAATATTATTCTTATTTTTTATGTTATCATTGTGTATTTTTTAGTGACAACTCTTGTAACTATTTTTTTTTAAAATAAATAGTTATTATTCTAAAAATCAATAGTTAAATATTTTAGATAATGGTTTGAGATTATATAATTCCAAAATCTATTCTTTTTAAATCTAACATCAAGTATGTTTATAATTATATAATCCAATGTAAAAAAACAAATCATACAAGATAGTGTTTGGCTACTATTATGTGATAGAAAAACAAAGACAATTGGGATTGAAGAGACAAGATTAAAAAACAAAAAACAGAAAATTATATTTGATAATGGTAAATAAGACAAAGCAATTGTCTATATATCATATATGGTCGTAGTGAATAAAACAAGATGAAATATAAAAACAATCTATTTTACCTTTAATATATATTGTTGTTAAACTTATATATTTTTTAAAATAATTATATATATATATATATATTATAAATTTAGTTTATATTAAGTGTTAAAACTAATAATATTATAATAACTATAGTTATAAAACTTAATTGGTACGATCTAATTCTTAAAAAAAAAAAAATGAGGAATGATTGACTTCACTTGACCAATCAAAATTCAAGTCAACTTAGGATAAAAAAAATTGTTCTTAACCAATTGTCTTTTTCATAATATCATGATTTGATCAAAACAAGGTTATTTTGATTATTTAAAAAAAAAACATTTGAGTTACCTAGGTTGACACTCTAAACTCGTGACCCAAACCTTATCCTAGGTAACCTTCAGATCGAGTCTTAAGACTATAATAAATATTATTTTTATTTATATATTGACTCACTTCAATCAGGTTGACCCTCCTGGTCTGTGACCTTGCTCTTGCCTTTATTTTACTCTGGAGTCGAATTTTAAATTTATAATAATTATTATTTTTATTAATACATCGACTTAAATCAACTTAGGTTGACCTTCTCAACCTATGACTAGAGACTTGCTCCTGGTCGATTATCTTTGTTTTTATATGCCTTGATTGAATAATTTTAAAATTGGATTATTTTTACAATAATATTTTATAAATAAAAAATATTGTTTTTAAATACATGTTCCTTTTATCCCTCATGTTTGAAAGTACCACTTCAAAATTATCCTAGTTATATATTTATTTATATTTATTTATTTTTGTCTTTCCAACCACACATTTATGTTTTTATTGTCTCAATTTTTTCTATTTCGTGATAAACGTTAATATAATTCAAATTTATGAGTTTAAAATACAATTTACTAAAAATGGTCTAACTTAAAAGTTAATCCATAGTACAAAAATTAAGGAATCTAAAGTTTTAGTTACACTCGGATAGAAAATTCCAAATTCCTTGCAATTGGTTCATTTTATAGAATGCCTTCCCTTATCGGCAATCGGCATAAATAATTTAGTTTCTTATATTGCATTTGATTAGTACCACAAGATAGATAGAAGAGGGAAATACAGAAAAGACAAATTTATCTGGGATAGAAGATAAATTTATCTCAAGAATAATTTGAGATGAATCTTTAAAAAAAAAAAAAAAGAGAACGGACAACAAACCTATCGTCTCTGTCCCAATCATCTCCGTAACCAAATGGACAATAAAGTAGTGCCACATTGCTTCTGCTTGTACCATCACATACCAATGGATCACCCTAGACAGTCAGTTTCAGAAAAAAATAAGAAAAAACGTAAAGCAAAACAGGTTGCACTACTTAAAACATGCGCAAACAAGCAGGGAAAAACAGAATTTCCCACAAGATTAACTTATATTTTAAATCAGCATCCTGCCTCAAAATAGATTTATATAAACAAACATCATAGTACCTGGTAGGATGATGAATCAGAAACGTCACACCTCTTTTCAATCGCTTAATGGAGTTCCTGCTCCTCGACTCCAAGCCTGAAGACTAGGTCAATGGCAGAAAAGGGCCTCCTCCTCCCAAAAGGATCACCTTTTGCTGCCTTTTATGTATCTCCATCTTGTTTTGTTGTCTTGCAAATGGTTACATATGAAATACATTCTAGTATGGCCAAACGAATCTATTACAATTCAGTCACCAATAGTCAGCACAAGAGCATTTTCCATCTTCGAAACGATGGAACCGGTTGTTATCCCTTACAATGATTACCCTCCCAGAGAGTTTGGAAATGAACTTGATTGCATTATGACAATCTCCGCAAACTCGCAAGTTCTTCATAATCCTGATTGGCCTTCCGGGTGGGATGGAAATGAGCCCAAATGCAATGGCCAATCTTTCACTATGGTACCTAATGGTCTGATTTTTCTCCTCACTACCCACCTCTCGCAGCACAAAACTTGTGTCTGCAACATAACCAGCTCTCTCCATTTCATCTCCCAAGTCCTCCAATTTCTGGTAAATTTCTTTCATCCTGACATGAAACCTATCACCTGCTGCAAATTTGTGAACTCTATTTCCCTCCTCGATCCAACTCAATCCAGTTTCCTTCTTCACCCCTCGGTCCCTAAGCATCTTTCTAGCTTTAGCTGCATCCTCATACCTTCCAGCAGCTGCATAAGCATTCGATAACATCACGTGCAAACCTGAACTTACAGCACCCAACTCAAAGACTTTATCAGCTGCAAAAGCTGCCAAGTCAGTGTTCCCATGAATGCGACACCCTGTTATGAAAGCTCCCCACACAGATTCTGTTGGTTCTGTAGGCATTCCCTTGATAACTGAAAGTGCTTCCTGCAATTTTCCAGCACGGCCAAGTATGTCTACCATAGAAGCATAATGTTGGGTCCCTGGCTCAATCTCATACTTCTTCATGAGTGCAAAATATTTCTTTCCTTCTTCAACTAACCCTGCATGACTACAAGCGTAAAGCACACATAAAAAGGTAATAAAATTTGGTCTCATCCCAGCACTTTCCATCTTTTTAAACAAATCAAATGCTTCCTTCGTATGTGCATGTTGAGCACAAGCGATCAGCATAGCATTCCACATCCCAAGATTCCTAATAGGCACCTCATCAAAAATCCTATAAGCTTCTTCAATAAGACCACACTTCGAATACAAGGAAATCAAAGAACTACCTACAAAACCCGACAAATCATAACTCGTTTTGAAACAAAGCCCATGTATTTGCTTCCCAAGTTCAAGCAATGTAGCACTACCACACACCCTAATTACACTTGAAAGCGTAAAATCATTCACATCTAAACCTTCTAATAAAGCCTCTTTAAACAACCTCATAGCCTCCTCATGTTCACCCAACTGAGTATACCCATAAATCATCCCACTCCACGAAACCACATTTCTCTGCGGCATTTCATCAAACACCTTCCTCGATTCGTTAATATCCCCACACTTGGCATACATATCAACCAAAGAACTCCCAACAAACACATCAACATCATACCCAGTTTTAATAACCAAACAATGCACAGATTTCCCGACATCGCATCTCGCCAAAATCGCACACGCTTTAGTTGCACTGGGAAAGATATGATCATCAGGACATAAATTTTCGCCAAGCATTCGACAAAAGTACTGAACGGCAAGCACTGGTTCCTCATTCTGTGCAAATGAGGATATAACAGAGCTCCAAGTAGTCGATGATTTTCTTTCACTCTCTTCGAAAACTTGGCCGGAAAGAAGGGGCAGTTGTGTCTTCGAATAAAAGTTGATAAGGTAATGGCAAACGAGAGGGATTATTTGTAGGCCTGATTTTATGATATGGGCATGAATTTGTTGGCCCTTTAGAAGAGACCTTGAGCGAGTTTGTGACAAAAGGAGGTCACATATGTGCCCATACTTGTTTTCAGAAGGAAAATGGTTTGATGGATTTTGTGGGGTTTTGGTACTTTCCTGAGACAAGGATTGGTTTATTATTAATGGATTTTGGTGTTTGGATTTTGTTAAGATATTCTGTAAGGGCACATACAGTGGTCTTTTAGGGCCATGCTGAAGCATCGGAGAGAGAGGGAGGGAGCGTTTGTTACTCTGCCTAGGGGTTTCAAACTTGGTTTTTGTAAATTTATACGGTTGTTAGGTGGAGGTTGGCGGGGAAGAGGACAGCAAAATAATATAAGGAAATAAAATAAAAAATAATTTAATTTAATTTTTTTAAAACTATTTTTAAAATACAGTAACAAATAGAACATAATAAGAGATTCTCATTAATTGTTTTTAAAAAACTATTGTTTAGAAATATATTAAAATAATATATATATTTTTTATTTTTAAAAAAATATTTTTGATATCATTACATTAAAATAATTTTAAAATACTAAAATTAAAATAAAAAAATTATTTTTTTTTAATTATTTTAAAATGCAATATCAAATCTATAATAAGAGTAAGGTAATAATTTTAATTTTAATTTTACACACGTACATTTTAATATTACGAGGTTCGAACGGATTTTGTATTTGTTCACGACTGTATTAAAAGTTATTTTTTAATATATTTTTTTTAAAAGAATTATTTTTGATATCATTACATTAAAAAAATATAAAAAATAATTTAAAATAAAAAATAAATATTTTTCAAGTTTTTTCACTAATCAACCTCCGAAACACAAAGTAGACTCAGTTTCTTATGACGTGACTGTGATATCAAATAAAGTAAGGCAGTGAGAATCAAACTCGTAATCGTTGGGTCAACAAAGTTCTGATATTATTATTAGGAATCATATCATCTAAAAATTTAAACTAATAAAATTCAAAATATAATTTATATTATTTTTTGACAAAATTAAAGTATATTTTTCAAAACAATTGCTCCATGAAAAGGGGTTGTCAGGATCAGCAAGTTTCCCTCTCGCTCGCTCTCGCAGCCACGAATAATTTAACACGATTTTATTGCTGGCATCAGTGGTCTGCTGTATGTGCCGCTGTTTTAGATTTTACTTAGTAAACTAGTGTTCATGGTGATCTTTTTCCAGAAATTTATGGTATTTTAAGTCATCACGAGATTACAAGTAAAGATTATAGGAAATAAAGTAGGAAAATTCATCGTAAATAAACTTTTAATAAGTGAACACTGAAATTCTCGTGTTGAATAAATTCAAAGGTTTGACAACATGATGTTATTTAAGAGTGCAAATTGATTTAAAATTTGAAAATTTTATAGTATCATTTTTTTTCAAGGCTTCTCACTCTCATTTTACAAGAATCTGAAAGAATAATTAATTAGAAAAAATAACATTTTGTAATTTATTTTTATTCAAAAACACCATAAAAAACTCACTAAAGCAACCTCTCAAGTCAAAACACCTTAAATTGATCCAAAAAACACTAAATTAAACAAGTCAGAAATTTGCAGTCTAATAAAATGAATTGGAAGAGAAAAAATTGATTTTTTCTTTTCTTAATAAAAAGGGGATAAAAACTGATTCTATGGTATTTATAGGAGAAATGAGAAGATGATAATAAAGGTTAGTTTAATAAATTTATGCTAAAGAGGTGGATGGAAGTGCAAAAGCAATTGAGCTCTTTTTTAAGAGAAAACAGGTGGACCTATTAAGAATATATATATATATATATATATATATATATATATATATATTAATGAAAGAAGTATGGAGTAAAAGTGGTTATAAGAGTACGAGAGGTACAATTCATGAATTAAATTAATTTTAGTTTTTATTTATCTTCACCAATAATTAAATTATTTTTTTATATTTTCACTAACATTTAACTCTTACACACTAAACATCCTTAAATATCAATATTTACATCCTAAAAAAATGGTCTTATTCTCACTACTCATGCAATAATTCACTTTTTTTTTTTTTTTTTTAATCCCATACCGAATTTCACCTAAAGTTTAAAATTCCAATGCTCTATAGATACAGGAAACCTGTAAGCCCACTACAGTAACAAAACAAAAGTTTAGGCTATTTTAGGATTGAGCTTCTAATTATTAATATGATAATTATTGAAAATTTATATAATCAACAAATTTAGAATTCATAAAATTAATCGAGATATAAACAAATTGACGCAGATATCTATATTAATAATAAAAAAAAACTACTCCCAACACGCTGGGAAGACCGATTGAGGAAATATCAAGTTAGTTTTATCGTTATGGTCAAGTCACAGCTAATTTTAAATACACAATATCTTTTATTTAAGACATATCAAAAGCAACAATTACATCCGAAGCTACAGTAAAAACAAAAAGCTAATGTCACTACAAAAACTAATGGCTACGCCCAAGTCCCGCCCCCCGGAAGCAACCCCTCCAATGGGCGCGGAGAGGCTGTAAAACTTATCCGGTCACCGGTCACGGCTGCCACTTGTGTTTCTTCACCTACCACCAATATAAACGTTAGCGTTATTCTCTTTGGGATAAAACGCAACGTTGTCTTCTAGGTGAAAAGGTCAAATGCCATTTAATATTTAAATACAGAAACCTTATCGTAAACCGAAAAGCATAAGGTTACCTTTCAATCGGAAATTTATTTCATCGAATCAGGCTCAAATATGGGATTCAGCCCCTGTAATCCATTGCTACCCGAATAATTAATTTTCCTATCAAATTATTTTTATATATAGTTTTGATATAAAAAATGCTATTTTAATGAGTTTCCCCAAAAAAACCTTGAAGAAGAGCCTTTACAAGACTCTAAACAGCACAAAACCAGTAAAGAAAACCGTAATTTCTACAAAATATTGACATTTTGATGCCAATTGTTCTCACACTATCCTACAAATAAATTGAATTTTTATAAAGATATTTTTAGCAATCGTTCTAGCATTTTTAGCCATTAGGCAAGCATACCATGTATATAGTTCAAGCAATATAGCATGCAATTCTTTTCTAATCTTTAAGAATTTAAATTTTGTGATGCATTCTCAAGCTAACTTTCACGAATTTAACTAACTATATTTTATTTTAGACATTTGATTTTGAGATTTTCTAGTTTCATAAATAGTTGATTTTCTAATTATTAGCTTTTTGATTTCTTATATAATCAATTTTTTAAGTTAGTTTAAAAAGTATTGTATATTTACCAGATAGATTGTCTATGCTACACCATATCAAATTATTTATAACATAAAAAATATCCAAATAATAATAATAATGTTCTTAAGAGAGTAAAATAACTTTTTGATTATATTTGAAAAAAAATAAAATTGGACATGTGAGCTTGTTAACAACCATCATGCCTTGTGTTCTAGTAAGTTTAACTAAAAACCCATATTAACTTATAATCATGTATCATGATGTTTAAGGTCTATTTATAATCACCGATTTGGATGGATCACATTGATTTGTTATTTTTATTAATTATTGTACCCTGAATGAAGGTTCTAGCCATTACATACAGGGGTCATTGGCTAACTTATTGGTATTAAAAAGTTCTCTTATTAGAGCAACTCCAATACAAAATGCTATTTTAGAAAGTCAAATTGATAAAATAGCTTATTAAATAATGTAAATATAGTTTTTTGTATATATGTATTCAAATGGTAAAAGCCATTTAAAATAGCTAAATATATTTTAATATATATCAACCAATAATATAAAACAAATTTTACAGGAACAAATAATATTGTAATTTTTTTCATTATTTTTTTATATTATTTAAAATGCTACTTGACAATATTATATAATTTTTAATTATAGCTTTTTTTTTTAAATAAAAAATATGTATCTTGTTGAAAAAATCTCATGAATTCTTAAATATAAATAAATAAATTATCTTAATAAATTAAAAAAATAATAATATTATAGTTTATATAAGATTACATGTAAAGAAAATACTATTTAGCAAACCAAATAATGTTTCATATATAATTGTAAAAAATAAAAACTAACCCAATACTAAATATTCTCTTATAATTTAAAAACTCGATAAAACCATTAAAATAATTTTGTGGCGGTTTAGATAGTATTTGATATTGTAATATTAATGGTTTTTTAAGAATATATTTTTATCTAAAATATATATTAATATAATATTTTACATATTCATGAAAAGATGTATTTTAAAAATCATATGTGAAAACAATTTTAAAAAATTATTATTATTGTCACAAATTATGTACGAACACAACATCAAACACGATCTCTAAATTAAATCTCCACACCTTTCTTTGTCTATGTTTGTCTATGTTTGCTTGCCAGCTATTTCTCCTAATCTCAAAGGATATTATATAATTTTTTAAAATTTTTAGCTTTTCTAAAGAACATATAAAAATAGCATTTCAAATAACAAAATGTTATTTTAGTTATTGATATAGCTATTTTTGGTTGGAGAAGTAAAAAATACATACAATTAAAAATAGTCTTACCTCATTATATAGCTTGAGGGTTGGAGATGCTCTTATTCAAATAATCAAACTTTCCTGAGAACTATAAGGTACAAATAATATAGGTAGAGAAAAATCTCACGAACTACAAATCAAATATGAGAATCAAATTTTTTTTTAGAAAAATCCCAGGAACTACTAATCAAATATGAGAATCAAATAATTATTTAGAGATGTATTAAAATTCAGAAACTACTAATCAAATACGAGAATCAAATAATTATTTAGTAATATATTAAAATCACATAAATTACTATTCAAATATGAAAATAAAAAAATTATTTAGAAATAAAATAAGAGAATCAACTAATTATTTATTAATATGAGAATCAAATAATTATTTACAAATATATTAAAATAATTGTTTTATTTTTCATGTTAACACATTAAAATAAAATAAAATAAAAAACTAAAACTTGATTACTTTTCAAAGTGAGTTTACTATCCAAAGATTCCAAACAAAATAGAAACGCAATACGTAACATACTCAGACCCACCACTATAAATAAAAACATTCAACTACTCATCAACAAATTAGTGGTATCATCTCTCAAACAAAACCTTTGAACTAAACCATCGTTACACATAAGAATACATTACGCTCGCTCTCTCTCTCCAACCTATTTTGGGTTTTGAAAAAAAAAAAAAAAGAAGCTCAACGACCAGTCAATCGATCTAACTATGCTGCAGTTGTTCTTCGCGGTGGCCTTCTCGGCGGCGCCTTTGACTCTCTACGTTCCGTCCATTCGATCTCTAAACTTGTTCGTGGAGACCATGGAGAATGTATTCCGCCAGACATCCTTGTACACTGTCAGGACTTATCCTAGGATTCGTCTTGTGTTTTCCCGTTTATTTCGCAATCTTTTTAGCTTGTCCAGGTAGACTTCGTCTCTTCTCGTCTCACCGTATAATCACCCCCCCACCTCACAATTTGTTGTAGCTAGCATACTCTTTTCGTTTCTTTTCCACAAGGGGTTTTGATTTTTCTTTAATCTTTTTGTTGTTGGTGCTGTTGAGTTTGATCCTGTAAATCAGGATTTTCTGTGGATGGGAAATAAATTAACTATAGTTATATATATTTTTTAATAATACTTTCGTTTCTCGTTTGCCCGTAGAGTTCTGGAACCTTTGAGCGTATTTTGTTGCAAGCAATCTTAATTTGATCATAAATTGCAGTTCTCTGTTTTTTTTCCCCTCTTAATTTTAAGGCTTAAGTGTGATTTTTTTTTTTTTGTCTGGTTTCTGGGATGGTTTGCCCATACTTGGTCTCGGTAATTAGTTTTTTTTAGATGCATCTATGATTGATTAATTGGGACTTATCATTAATAATAATTCTTTCCATCTGTTTATCAACGTACTTTGTTTGCTTAACAATCATTCGTTGTTATGTTAATAAATCCGGAATTGTATTTCCTGTTTTGTATAAAACCCTGGGTTCCAACTCTCCATGATGTATCTAACTAATTCTTATTTTTAAATAAATGAGAAATGGGAAACTTGAGAGTGGGACATGGAGAGCTTTGAGATTCTGGAATAATATGGAGGGTGCAGGAATTGATGGGCTACCGAATGTGACAGTTTTCTTTCTGACAAACACTGACACTGCATATAATTTCTTCGAGGGAAATGGTTGGTGGAAGGCTGATAAAATAAACCATTTTTTTGGGT
Source organism: Salix caprea (assembly GCA_964035475.1). Lineage (NCBI taxonomy): Eukaryota > Viridiplantae > Streptophyta > Magnoliopsida > Malpighiales > Salicaceae > Salix > Salix caprea. The sequence goes on along the minus strand of OZ037743.1, from coordinate 26,203,948 downwards.
GCCAAGAAAATGATTTTGTTTTGTAGAACCTCTGAAAGCAGCATTCATTTACCAGGGAACATCGATGAAAGAAAGAATATGAATCATATTCTTGAAATTCGATGGCAATTTTCTGGATGCTTAATTTTGATGTGGTTGACAGGCAAGGATGAATATTGTCTGCTGTAGTCTAATGTGAGGCATGTAGCTGGGTTCTGTGGCCTTCTGGGACTGATCAATCCCACTATTGCAACCTAAAAACTGATCGAGGTGATGGAGGTTGAGAATTCCGTGATGAAACTTGGAAGAGGAATAAAAAGCTTGGGAAAAGTATAAGCTTTGGTTTCAGAGGCTGCGAGGTTGGGAATTCCTGCTCAGAAGAAAATTCTTTTTCTGGTTGCCATGATTTTCTGCTCGAAAGAAAATTCTGATATGGAACCTTTGAACAGACAGTGACAATGATAGTCCATGCTAATCTCAAACTTCCAAGATGGTTGCTGGTGATATCATCTAGAAGTCTAGTAGCTGCGTAAAATATCTGTATGAACAGGGATGGCAATATTGAACCCTCATGTAGGGGGGGGGGGGGGGGGGGGGGGGGGGGGTGAATCAATGGCCGATGAACATATCTCAAGCTGATATATTAAAACAACATGTTTTGTTTTAATTTAACAATCTTGTATTTTATCACCAAAACAATTCATTTTTATATGTCTAGTTCTTCCATGAAAAATAAAATTGGTTGTAAGGTGCATTTCTTATCACAATATAGCAATCTTGCCTTTGAATGCAATATTCTCAAATCCATCCATTGTAAAAATAGGATAATCCACAACATGTACTCATCATGACTCTTTGACTACTAAGTAATAAAAAAAGATCCAAGAAAAACATAATATCTCATAGTGGATCTATGAGATATTAGACAACCAAACCAATTCGAGTAAGAAAAATATCTCAAAGATAAGTCATGAGAAGGGGGGCAAAACCCTTATAATAGACTATTTTTTAAACAAATTTTTATATGTGGTTTGTGTACTGCATGTATAAATTGGATTAACATATAAACTATATAGGTGATAAGTAGTCGGATAATAGTCAAATAAATTAGGTGTCCAACAAGTTGTCTATATTGAGATGGATCTTTAAGAAACACTTGAAACTTTTAATGTTATGCTCTATAGAAATAAAAATACCTTTCTTTGATCGAGAAGCTTTTAATGCTTAAAAAAATACTTCAAATTACTCAAATCTTAAATCATTTTTTTTTATGTAAAAGTTGCATGAGAGTTATATGATATTGAAATCATCACTTAAAATAACAAAGTCATTAACATATATCATTAACATATATCAACAAAAAGATTTGTCTTTTTGACATGTGAATAACAGGTGATCTGTTTTGGATTGAATAAATCCAATAACTTGGATAATTGTAGAGAACTTGGCCAACAATTATCAGAAAACATGTTTTAATCTATATAATGACTTATGAAGGGGACACCTTAAATTCTCCCGTATCGCCGAAGACTAGAAGGTGGAGATATAAATTTTTTCATTCAAATTACCATAAAAAAACATTGTTGACATCAAGCTAGTAAAGACACCAGTTTTGGACAGTTACTAAAGCCAATAAGTCACAAATAATAATCATTATAGGAATGGAGAAACAAATGTCAAGGCAATATATATATTCCAATTCCAACATGGTGATTTGTCATTGGTCGACCTTTCCCCCATTTTTTTCTCTCTCTTCGCTTGAAAATTATAGGTTCATCATCTTTGTTATTGATCATCTCAGCTTCATTTTTTTTTTACTCTTTTGTAAAAGTTTTGTTTGTTTTCAATTTATTCCTTCAATTGTAATTTGTTATATATATTTTTTGTTATCCTTGTTCCTTTAATTTCTAGTTTTTTTTCTTGGTCTTTTTGTAAGATTTTTATCGATTTTCAATTTCATTATTCAATCCAAGTTTTTGATGTATAATTTCTCCCAATGTAGTTCTCATTTTTTGAATTGTTTTATCCTTTTGTTAAAGTATTTTTTTTCAATCTAACCATCCAATCAAAAATTTCTTGTTGCCTTCTAATTTATTTATTTTATTTTGATTTTCACACTAATTCTTGTAATTGCTATTTTTAATTTATTTTAGATTCTTCTGTGTAATTGATTTTTTCTCTTTCGATTTTATCCTTCAACATTTGATTTGTTGGGGGACTATACTTCATTTATTTTCCATGTATATTGTTTCTTCTCTAATAACTCGAGTCATATATTTGAAAAGTCAATGATGGTCAATATTCTTTTTATTTTTGGCTCTTTTTTTTTTCTGATTTCTTTGTTTGACTTAGTTATTTTTAATAAATTGACTTTTCTGGGTTTTTTTAATTTTTTTTATCAAGTAATCTTCATCTCACAATTCAATCTATGAGACTTGTAAGTTATCTCGAGTTAGGTAGCTTTTTATTATTTAGGTTATAAGTTTATCACATCATCTTGGATTAACCCAAACATGTTTTTGTATCTTTTTTTTATCCTATATCTTACTAATTAAGGGCTTAAAAATTGATTTTTAGAATCAATCTATTTGTTAGCATTCTGTTTTTTTTCTTCGTATAATTGAATTAGAATCAATCTTGTAATCTTTGACAAGACTATAAAGTATAAACCAAATCATTATTTATTTATTTATTTATGAAAAACAATGCTTGCGGCATCAAAATATTAGTTTTTAGAAATAAAATATGGACATGCAGCGTAAGGGCAAGTCCAATGGCAAGAGCCATTTTTAAGAGCCAAATCATAGAAATGGCTTTTTGAATAATGTATAAATGACTTTTTTTGTTGATGTGTTCTCCAATGGTAAAAGCCATTTTGGAGAGTCATTTTTTTTATCTTATTTTAAATAAAGTTCAATTATTTTGTATATAGTTTAATTATACAATTAATTATATAATTAATAGGAGTAAAATATATAATTAAATAATTGCTTTTGAAAAACCCTCCAACAATAAAATTATTATTATTTTATTTATATTTCAATTTATAAAAATGAATTTAGTTATAATTAAACAATCTGTTCAGACTCACTTATAAGAAATAAATTGCATGAAATCTGTTGGTGAATGAGTTTGACAAATTTGAGTCCATCTGCATAAAAAATAAATTGTATGATTGCCCCATGTGACATTCTATCTAACTCAAATTCTATCAAAATTACAGTATTAATAAACTTATAAAAATATTTATTTACGAATAAATGCACAGTAATTCTAAACACAAAATTTAACAGTTTATAAATCTAACAGTAAATTTAAAATATGTAATTAAGCTAGCTGATAAAAAAATTTCTAATTTACCAATTTTACATAATTATTTTTTCATGCTAAATATTATTATTAATTACCCTCTTATTTTTTTTACTAAATATTATTATTAATTAACCTCCATCCACGCCTGAAATGAATTTAATTATAATAAATAATAATTATTAACATAACCCCACCCCACCCCACACAAACCCTACCTTCCTTCACATTTCATGCGCCGCCCCCTCCCTCGCCAAACCCCTGCCTCCCTCCCTCATCATCTTCATCAATGAAGTTGCCGCTGCCGCTGCCGCTGCCGCTGCACATCCCTTTGAATTCCAGGTCTTTCTTCTCTTTCAATACCTCCTTTTCCTTTCCTTTTCTTGAATTGGAATTCCCTTTCGTTTCTTTTTTTCCTCATTTTCTCACTATCCAAAGAAAAAGAGTGTTCATGGACCCTGACGTGATCGAAATCCCACCTCCTCCAGCTCCGATTGTTTCTCGCTCTCACAGTACTGAGCAACAAAAAAACAAACAGGTTCTTGTAAAAAAAATTCTTGGAAGTCAAGTGAGTACATTTTAGATGAATAATTTGTGAATGGTTTGTGATTTTGTGGTTTTCGTTGTTGATTGTTGTTGTTGTATTTTAATATGTTCTGCAATGCAACAGTTTAATTTCTTGAATCTCACCGGCTCTTTTTTGATTTGGCTCTCCATCCTTGCATTTGTGGGAATGCCTTCTCGGCTGAAGAAGAGGTAAAATGCTTCTCGGGATGACTCTCTCGCTTGAGAGCAGAAATTGAACAAAAATAGCTATACTTTTAAATATTTAGCTTTGGCTCTCAAAATGCCTCTCCCATTAAACTTGCCCTAATACAATACCACATCTAATTGTTTATCACACCTACAAGTTTGCCTTTTATCCATGTGGATGCATTTTTTTTTTATATAAAATGAAGTTACTCTTTTACCCTACGAATTGTTTTATGGTTAAAATCGAAAATGGGCAAAATGAGCCTCTTTCCAATTGTAATGGAAGTATAGATTAAAAAAAGTCTAAAAAATACAATTGAAATATGTCTAAAAAAATATTAAAACTAAATGAAAGTCTTTAATTGAAATTTGGAAAAAAAGCATGAAAAACTATTTAACAACAAAATTAAATTTATCTATATAGTTGGATGATGTTTTTAAAATTTGTCTTAGAAAATAAATTTTAAATCCCAACAAGAGAAAGTTAATTTCTTTTATTCACATCTATATTTATAAAAAAAAGGGAAACTGGAAAGAAAAAATAAGTTAATTCCAACCGAAGTGATGGCCGAGAAATGAAATCCATCTAATAGAACGAATTTCAAAACTTCAATTAAACGAAAGGGAAAGTGATGAGAGACCATAGGAATTCAGTTCTCCAGAAATTGGAAATCCATTTCTCGACAATGCATACATGACCGTTGGGGTGCATCTCTGTGATTAAAATTCACTAGAAAAGGTACTTACAATTTAAACTCTTTTTGACCCTTCGAGTTCTCACTTATCTCATGTTTGGTTCCCGATAAAATTAACAATCCCCCAAAACATATCAAATTTCCAGTTTTTCTGAATTCCCCCACAATATCAAACTTTTTTATTAATGAACCAACAAACTAATTAGGGTTAACTGCCCCTTTCATCAATCTTTAGTCTTTGGCTCCACTCTCTGTGCACACAGAAGGGTTTTCATTCTTTAAATTAGTAAACCCTAATTTATGGTGATTTTATTATGTCAGTTTTTTTTTTAGCTAGATTTTGAAAAAAAAGGCTTTGATGGACGACCCATCTGGTTCGGCTACGACCCTCGCGTGGCTTTGGGTGATTGAGTACCTGGCAAGTTTTCCGCATATAGAGCCCTCGATTTTACATGGTATGTGCGCTGCATTCTCGAATTCATAAATGAGTGTGTAAGAAATTTGAATTGTGTGTTTTGATTGTTCTTTTGGTGGGGGTTGAGGTGTTTTGTTTTCATTTGTTCCAGAATTGATCGAGGCAGCACCGGAAATACCTGATGACTTTGGGAAAAACACGAGGGAAATGGTTGCTTTGAGATGCTTAGAGGATTTGTTTTGTCGTAGTGATAATGGAGTTGCGAATGGTGTTACTTCTAAAGAACTGAAAGTCACGTTTGATTTGTCGGAGAGTTGTGAGGATGTGCTTCAGTCCATACTGCAAGAGGTGATTTGGTTTACTATTTCTGCTTTCACTTGTAAGAAATTTGGGGGTGAATTCTTATGAAAACACTTGTTACTCACGTGGGCCATGATGGTGATTTTTGACATGGATTTCCTGTTTGTTAGACATCAGTATCAGATTTGAATAGGGGTGGACCGGAGCTATTGAAGTGGGATATTCAACCTTTCATTATGCATAAAAGAGCTTGCATGCCTAAATGTGCTTTGGAGAAGGTGATTGAGAATTTTTTTTTTTTTTTTTGTTAAGGTTTAGATGTTAAACAGAAATGGAGATGATGGAGATGATTAATCATCTTTTGCTGTTTGGTGATTTTTTTTTTTATGAAAACCAGGTGAAAGATGCAATTCTTGAGGGTTTTCATCCATATGCTTCATTGAAGGAATATAGTGAACTGGTGAATGCAAATGATAGGGGTAATAGAATCACTACAGATCATGGGGACGATGGTGCACCTGTGGGGAGGATAGATGGGAGTGATACTGATGGACAAATGAAACCTCCTGACGAAAGTCCCATTCATGTGCTGCTTGAAAATGAGAATGCAGGGGAAGACAATTCACATTACAGGAACTCATTACACTCTGAGAGAGAGAGAAGTGGTTCGGCTAGTCAAAACCTGGCTGGAGACCATGAAGATCAAGGTTGTGTCAATGGTGATCATCTTCAGCCACAAGCCAAGAGGTTCAAGGAAGATGCCTTGCATGACAATCTGTCCGTGGGACAAATCTCAACAACTCCTCCACAGCACAAGGACTTGGTAGAAGATTCATTTGAGATGGTGGTTGAGGATTCTGAAAACAGAGATTTTCACTCGGAAAAAGAATCTTCACAGGGAGGACTGGAAGGAAGCAGACCTGTAGAGAACGATCATGATGAAGATGCTGGTAAAGGTAGGCATGGGCGTAGTCTTGATGCTGATAATGAATTCCAGCACAATCAGCATGAAATTGCTCATAATGCCAACATAATGCCACTATTTGGGGATGGGCTCCATCAGTATAGCTTTGTGGATGAAATCAACCATGCTGCACCTAGAAAATCAAATGCTGCACCATCTGCTGGAACCTCGGATAAATTATTTATTAATGGAAGCAAAGACAACTCTGATCATAGTGGTCGGCCAAAACCATCAAATAGTGTATCCTCAAATGGATTTCACAGGAATACTGATGCTGATGAAAGAGAAGCAGTCACGAACCATCTATCTGAAGAAGATGAATCAAATGAGAGTGATGAGTATGAGCATGAGAGGGTTGATGTTGGTTTGAAGAAGAGTCATTTTCTGAGTTCTCAATATATGTCAAGACATGATTCTCTGGCAGAAGTTAACTGGACAGATCAAAATCTTTGCGTAAAATGCGGTAAAGATGGTCAGTTGCTGGTTTGTGGTGCTGGTAGTTGCTCATTGGTGACTCATGAGAACTGTTTAGTTTTCTCACCACATTTTGATGAGAGGGGAGACTTTTACTGTCCTTTCTGTGCATATTCTCTTGCTATTTCAGAGTACCTTGAAGCTAAGAAAAAAGCCTATTCAGCGAGGAAGGAATTGAAGTTATTTATTGAAACGAGACAGGAGTATCAATCAAACAAACATACTCAAAGACTACATAGCAAAAGACATGGCAGTTCAAGCCAGAATGAAGATGAGGATCTGCTTAATAAATTTCTTGATTATGAGAATTTGGCTGGAACAAAACGCATACAATCAAATAATCGAGGTCAGATATCTGAAGGTAATGACCATCAATTTCAAAAAGGAAAAAGGAAAAAGCAAGTAGAGCCTTTCTCATCATGCATTGGAGTTGATTCGCTGTGTAGAGAAGAAGAGCCTGATGTAAATGTTAGGACTAATCATTTATCTACTGTAGAAAAGGAAGGGGAGGAGGTGGTTCGAGAAAACTCATCTGGAACTGAACTGGACATAAATCAACACCAAGTTAGTGTTGATCCTAATTACAGTGATGGTAATCAATTGTGTAAAGAAAAAGAGAATGTCTCTGGAAGCCAGAGAACAGATGGACAAAGACGGAAAGCTGTTTGTGCCATCAGCAGCGATGGAGGAGACATCTCTGGTGACGAAGATGACAAGTCAATAACTACTAATTACTTCATAAGATTCCGAAAGAGAGAGAGACAATAGTAAGTTTCTGGTTATTCAAAGTGTTATGCAGGTGGTTATAGTGAACCTCTGAATGCCATTTCCAGAATTAAAACAGTTTGGCCTTTATAGTTTACTACCCTCAAAAAATCTGACTATGCTATGCAAACTTCTATTATTATTCTTTTGTCGTGTGTGTGAATTTGGGTAAATCACTTTGCTCCATGTCAAACCCCATCCTTATTAATTTGACATTTGATTGCAGTGGCAATTGTAGTTGACCAAAATGTTATTCTGATCTGCAGTACCCCTGCAATGCCTCAGTCGAGGCGAAAAAAAGTTCCGTGGACAGCTCATGAGGAGGAGATACTCAAGGTATTTGTTTACTGCGTATATGCTTCTGACACCAATATTTGCTTCAATTGTATGCTCACCGGTAAATGCATTTATACTAATCTAAGAGAGATTTTCATGGTTGTGCTTTCTAAATCTCTTTCTTTCTCAAGCTAATATCATATAGTTTTGGCTTTTAGCTCTTCATTGTGATCTATCAGACTCAATATCTTGCTCTTTTACTGTTAAAGGAGGGAGTGCAGAAATTTGCAAGTGACGGGAAGTATCCCTGGAAAGACATTTTGGAGTATGGTGGTTCTGTATTTCCGAATGGCCGGACAGCAATAGACCTCAAGGATAAATGGAGGAACCTGTGCAAATCAAGTCCTAAATCCAAGTAAGAATTAGCCAGCATCGTCAGTATACGTATATGGAAGTGACCGCGGAGCCCCTCAACCTAAGCGTTTTTTTTGTCTTTTTCGAGGGACAATTTCGTTAATATACTGTATATGGACGGAAAAAAAAAGCACATGCACGCGCGAAACATTAGAGCAAATGTCCAGTCCACAATAGTTTTGAGTCACGGTGGACAGTAGACTACCGAGCTACTTTAGGTTCTTGGTGGTTTGTGTTAGGACGCAAGTTAATTTGAAAACTTTTAATGTAAAAATGGACGTAGTGTTTTAAAAGAAGTACGAAAAACTCTTTACTCAAGCCATTAACTTGACTTAATCCAATAATGTCGTGTAATCTAACATTTTGATTTAAACATTAGGCAACAATAATAGACAAATTTTAAAACAATCATCCGAAAACAATTAACTAAAAGAAATAAGTTTCTAGTATCATACTCAAAAAGAAGAAAAAACATGTTGAAGATTCATCATCACTCCATTCTGGACATCATCAACCACCAAAAGATTTCATAATGATTGTTCAAACCTCACTGTAAAAGACTGCATGACAACACCGTAAGAAGTCTCGTGGGCCGCTAGAGGAACAGTTCAAAACAAACAAACGGAACAAAACATAATGAGGTAAACACCTCATGCCTATATTCACTCAATCAAACAATCAATTCTATTTAATTCAAGCATATAATTTATTTGAAAAAATAAATTTAACAAAAAATAGCAAATAAAAAGATCTGAGATAACTCAATTAAATAAATAAAAACAATAAAGCAAAGGAGTTTGAAAGTAGATAGGAAAAGAGAGCACAATTTTCAATTAAATAAATACCAAAGGATAAGATTAAAAAAAATAATTTAAAAATGATAATAAAACCCAAGAAAACCGAGCAAATCTTCTAACACTGGGTTGGTTCTAAACTTTTAACTCGTGAAATCTTAGACACAAACTTAACAAAAACTCAAATATAAATCAATTCAATGTTAAATGAAGAAAATAAAAAAATATATATATACAAATCATCCGAGTAAAAAAAAAAAAACTCAGCAATCTAAAAAATAAAGATAAAATCTGGTAGGAGAGAATGAAGAAGGATGGAATTTTAAAAAAAATTAATTCAAAAATTATCTTAAATTACATATATAAAATCATCCAAAAAATAACAACAAGACAAAAATTCATGTGTTATAGTAAAAACTAGCATGCATCTTGCTTATAGCATTAGAGCGTAAAGATGATATTTTAAAAAGTCAAATTGATAAAATAATATTTTAAATGATATGAATATAGTTTTTTTATTATGTATATTTTAATGGCAAAAAAGTTACCCGAAAAGTCAGTTGTATCAAGGAGTTTGATGTGTGTTTTTCTTCACATGCTGTATTTAATTGGTTTATTTTTTTGGTGCTCTTATTTTATTTTATTGGTTTTACTGGGAGATAGGTACGAATAATATTTTTAGGAAAGAAAATGTATTTTGATATTTTATCTAGCAATTCACTTGAAGCATGTATAATAGGTAGTAAAATAGGTATTGAGAGTCCAAATAATTTTTTTTATTTATTTTTGGCTTTTCTGTTTAACCCTTGTTGTGGAGTTGCTCTTATAACACGTGTCAACTGATTGGTGCAACGGGAGAAAATTGAAAGGAAAGGTACTCAAAAGGCTAACCAATGAGCAGAATATCCTCTGCAATCCGGCCCGGATCATTGAAAATGGAAGGATTTCTTAGAGCGTGCACCACCTGGACACAGCCCGTTTCTTGTAGCACCATCGTGTAACCCATGTCTGCAGCAATGTGCAAACCAAAGCAACCCAGTCTGGGAAAATTACTAAACCCAGCCGGATTTACAACTCGTTCTAAGTTCAAGTCATGTGTTTGAATAAATTAATTGGATTCAATTTAAAATGGTATTATTTTAAAATTTACTAAATTATGTTTGAGTGTAAGCTTGAAAATCATCAAATTGTATTTTAGTGTTTTTAATCATTTTAATGCATTGATGTTAAAAATAATATAAAAAATTGTAAAACAATTATTTCATGTTTCAAGTAAAAAACATTTTTGAAAAATAGTGTACACCACGATGTGTTTTTGTTAAATGTTTTTGATTTAAAAATAAAAAAATATTATTTTTTATTTTGACAACATCACATTAAAATTATTAAAAACACCAAAAAAATATATATTGAAAATCAAAAGGTTAAATTGAATCACAGGTTTGATTTATTAAAAAGTCTCACTGCGACAATTTTCACCTCGTGTAAGTTAAATGAGGGATTGGATTGTTGGGGACCTATCAGATTCTAATAATTGTAGAATCTCTCTTTTTGATTATTGATAGTGATATAAAACTAAAGAAAAAGTTATATCTTTTAGTTTTTTTTTGGTTGTAGCAGTAAATATAAATTATTATAGACTGTAATAGTGTAAGTATTGTTTTGTTCCTCGATGCTTTAAAATTTAAGTTTGTTCTTAGAGGTATTTTTGACTTTTTCATGGAACCAATTGTTATTCTGTGATTTGTTTCATTTTTATCCTTCAATTAAATTTGATTATATATTTGACTTTTATTTCCATTTTTATTATTTTAATTTCAGGTTTTGTTTGAAATCCTTTAATTATTTTGGTATAGAAGTTAGATTATTTTTAATTTTGTCATTTGATTGAAATTGATCATATATTGTTTTTTTTTTCATTTCGCCCCTTATTCTTTTAATTTTTTATTTAATTTTAATTTTTTCGATTCTTCTGAAATAACCCCTATATTTTGTCCATGTTTACATGTATATACTCTTAATTTTGGTTTTTAATTTTTATTATTTTCTCTTTTGTTGAAGTTATATTTTTATTCAATTTTCCTTAAATTTAATTTATGTTGATGATCATTTGAAAATGATTATTTCTTCTTTTTTCCCTATTTTTTTCTTTTTATTTATTTATTCTTCAAGTCAGATTATTTTTTTAAGCTAATATTTTTTTTTTCATTCATTTATTTTTTTGTTAAAGTTTTTAGGTTTTTATTTTATTTTTCGAGATATTTTTTTATTTTCATTATTTAGGCAATAATAATAATAATAATAATATTTTTTTTTCTTGCTTGCTCTTCTTAAAGTTTTTTAGTTTTTTTTTTCTATTCTTTAGGGTAATTTAATAATTTTTACTGTTTTAGCAATAATAATAATAATTTTAGGTGTTATAATCATGTCCTTAATAGTGATTTACTAATTATAATGATAATAACAATTGTAATTTATTTTAATAGTTATAGTGTTTATGGTGTTAATAATTATGAATTTGATGCTAATAATAACAATAACTCGTAAAATAATATGAAGAATATCAATTGTGAAAGAAAAAAAAAACAATTATAATGATGATATGAATAATGTAATAATTTTAATTATAATTTTAATGATATTAATAAAATATAAAAGAAGAAGGTAAACCTATGTAGAATGGTGCTAGATTTTTTAACATGTAAAAAAAAATGTTAATGGTGCCTATTTTTTATGATGTTATATATCCAAGAGAAATAATCAATTTAGACAAATTTTTTATAAGATAATGTAAAAAAAAACTAATTTTAGGATATTTTTTGTATTTAGTACTAATGTTAAATAATATAATTTTAAAGAAATAAAATAAAAAATTAAAGATATAAATTTTTTAATAAAGATATAAATTTTTTAATAAAGATATAAATTATTTCAATTGTTTTATCTTTGATGGTGCGAGGGAATGTAGTTGGCAGAGCTGATGGGATTGATTTGCGTGTATTTTGATATATACAAGGGAATTCATTAGTGTTAGTCTTGGAAAGCTCGATAGAAAATCTTGAAAACAAAAAAAAAGTCTCGCAATTAGGAAAGAAAATAAAATTAGCACTCCACAAAATAGAAAAATGGTTAAAAAAACGAGTGGGGTTTGGGTTGAGTAATGGGCTGGTGAAACCTTCACCTCCTTTCCATCCGACTCCTTCCAAATAAGATTCACCACAATCAATTCAAATAAAATCTTGATCCGAACCATATTGGATGACATTTTGGGATTAAAAAATTTATTCTTCCTGTTATTTTAAATTCGAGTTATGTGGTTACTAATATAATAATCACCAGAAGTTTATATAGTCGTTAACTTCAGGGTTCATAGAATTAGTTGAGATGCACACTAATTGGCTCCAACACCCACGTTAATCAATAAAAAAACTTGATCAGATCAGATTGAATGATTCGGATACTTATAAGGTCAAATGAAATTTATTTTGAAGAGTTGATCATTGTTAGTTTAAATTAGATTCCTGTCCCACGAACAAATTCCCTGTGTTATCACTAATCGTCATTGAATTAGGAGCATGTAAGCTATCCGGAAATGTGGTGTGATGATCTCCACATTGTTTTGCAGCTGGCCAGCCCAGGTTGGAATCTCCCTAGGGAAAATTGGCCTGAAAGATTATTTTCAATACTTTTTAAATAAATAAAAAACCAATTTTAAACATCGTCCAGCTCTTAATCATTGCAACTATCATACAAACATTAGAGCCGCGAATGATAATATTCACTCATGACAACATCTCGTGGAGCAAGGTGATGAGCACAATCTACCATTACACTCGTGACATGTTAGGTGCAGTGCTTGCAATATACTTAAGTAATTAACCCAGAGAGAGAGAGAGAGAGAGAGAGAGAGAGAGAGAGAGCATTGGCATGGGTTAAAGGTGAGAGTCTCGGGAATCAGGTCGTCAATGGCAGGACAACATGTGAAACAAGGCTCGTGAAAATGAAAAATGTTGAGGTGAGTTTCCTCAAGTAAAAATTCAATTCATGCAGAAACACCAGTGTAGGATCCTAGGCAAAGGAAGTCAGAGAGTGATCGCTTTGCAAGTTGGATTTTATTGTAAGAACATTCCAGTCATTATCACGACGAAATCACTTGGGATAATCCTCATCAGCTTTGGTTCAAGAAAGGAAAAATCTCAGCACTTGATGGAAAAACCTTCCACATAAGTTGTGGGATTCATACAAAATACCGTTTTATGCTGTGAATTTGATTTGTATTTCGTGAAATAATCTCCCTTGTGTGCCATGCTGGTGTTAAATGAGAATTGCATAACGAAATACTGGAAAACTCACCGATTGTAATAAGAGTATGGTAATCTCGTTTTCCTTCCATTCATACCTGATGAGATATATTATAATCAAATGGTTTTCTAAATTAAAAAAAAAAAAAAAACCCATCAAAATATTGAAAATGACTAAGATTTGAAGTTATCGAACACTCAAAACGATCACATGGGCATGAACTCTTCCTAAACGTGACAACATTTAAACCAAAGCTGCTCTCTCCCACTACATATCCCGCGCCTTTCCACCATTTTCTTTACTTCCCCTACTATCACTCACACTCCTCACTTGGCTTGCTTTCACGCCCCAAAAACTGTAATGGAAAATTGCAGAAGGTCTCCATTGAAGCCCTGGAAGAAAGGTCCAACAAGAGGCAAAGGCGGTCCTCAAAATGCCATGTGTGAGTACCGTGGGGTTCGTCAAAGAACGTGGGGCAAATGGGTGGCAGAAATCAGAGAACCCAAGAAGAGAACCAGACTGTGGTTGGGTTCTTTTGCCACTGCTGAAGAAGCTGCTATGGCCTATGATGAGGCTGCAAGAAGATTGTATGGACCGGATGCTTATCTTAATCTACCTCACCTTCAGTCTAATTATAATCCTCTAAACAAATCACAGAAGCTCAAATGGATTCCTTCCAAGAACTTCATTTCCATGTTTCCTTCTTGTGGGCTGCTTAATATACATGCACAGCCTAGCGTTCATGTCATCCATCAGCGGCTCCAGGAACTCAAGAATAATAGGGCCCTTCATCAATCCCCTGTCGCTTCAAGTTCTTCCTCCTCTGAATCCAGAAATGAAGTGATGATTGTAAGTGAAGAAAACCATGTAGCAAATCTCTCCGTAGCAGAGAAAGATGTGGAAATATCATCAGAGAAGATGCTGATAAGAAATCATGACGAGAAACCACAGATTGATCTGAATGAGTTCCTTCAGCAGCTGGGCATACTGAAAGAAGAGAAGCAGCCGGATAGCAATGATGTCGAAGAATGTCTCACGGTGCCAGAATCTTCACAAAAAGATGAAAACGAACTGGCAGCTTTGGCAGAAAGGAGTTTCAATTGGGATTCACTGATTGAAATGCATGGAATTACAGATCATCATGCAGCAGAATTGAATAGTTTCCCAGTTTATGACACCCAAGACGAGGCGGCTTTCCCAACTTCCATTTGGAACTTCTAGGAGGATAAAATGATTTAGGAAAAGTGAAAGCTAGCTTTGCTGCTTACTTGTTTGGAACTAGAATGTCTGTTTTTACAGAATAAGGATGTAAAGCTACCCATGTTTGTTGGGCTGATTTTGGCAACGCTAAATTTATTTGTGCTTCTGCAATTTGCTTGCTTTACGACATAGGAATTCTCAGGAAAGGTCTGATAAAGCATAGAACTGTGATCAATGACAAGAGTTCGATGAATGAAAGAAGCAAAGACAAAACATAGATATAAATCCTACTCATGCAGAACATCCCATGCAAAATTATATGCAATTGCAGTCTTTTGCTTAAATTCCCCTATGAAGCTTTAGATAATTCCTCATTGATTCCGGCAGTTGAGAAGCTATCCTTTTTGTCTTTCCTTTCTCTTGCTTTGATGAGAAAGTTCAAACCCCAACTACACGGTCAAAATCGCTTGCCTTTACTACAATTCCATGCCAATTACTTCCTGTGATGATAAGACTTTTTCTCGCAAGTGTAGTTCAATTTATCAGGAAACCCGTTACCTGAAAAGCGAAAGAATATAGACGAGATTTTTTTTAATCTATTTTTGAGATTTTTTACCTTAAAATACTCAATTAATCGCTTCAAGAACCCAGCACTGCTCACTGTCTCCGTGTCACATACAAGACAACACTGTCTTCTTGCCCGTGTCACAGCCACATTCATTCGCCTGTGGTCACTCAAAAACCCCACCTGAAATGTTTTGAAAAAGTCCCAAGTTTCAACTGCTAAAAATTTTATAACTAATCTTCTTCATCTAAAATCTAAAAGGAAACAAAAAGAAGAACTGCAGGGTTCGATCGAACCATTGAAATAATGATGGCTTCCTCCTCTCGACCCTGGAAATCATCCACTGTTGAGATCTCCATATCCTTTAGCTTATCATCATTGCTTTTCAATATCCTGAGTGAGACGACCTGTAGTAACAGTTGCGACATATGTAAGGAACAACTATCCCGGGGATTGATAATTCATACATCAGATTTTCACTTCCCTGGAAGCTACTTCATCCGGGCTCTGTTAACCAAATTGTGAAGCACGAAATAAATAGAAATGGTAAGAAGATATGAAGCTGCGCTGCATAAGGAGTAATTATTCCAATGTCAGAAGCCCGGACTCCGCTCTGAACAAGTCACTTAGCTTGGGCCACTGCAACTTCAGCTTCTCCCTCATTCATTGTGCTATCTTCTTCATCCTTCTTTGCCTCCATACAAAATCAACCAGTTTTACTTCTACTTCAGCTGTTTCCAGCTCTGATCAAGTTTGATTCGACACTTGCTTTCACCCCGCAATTAAAAAACTTGTATATTTCAAATAAAAGGAGAAACTTTGATTTCTTGAAGCATTTTAAAGATACAGGCAATTTCAGAAAATCCATGGGAAACTTGGTGAATGTGCATGTGGGGAGGGGGCATCGCCTCCCTGTTGACCGAATGCGCAAATACTGACAGCACTACATTCTGTGCAGCATACCAACATCTTTAGCAGATATTCGATTTCCACATGCCCGGGTTTGAGTGAAAGTGTAAGTACAAGTTTTTGAGCTCATATTGTGCAGATAACAGTGATGATATTGTACCTTTAGTAAAGCAATCCAGCAAGCTATCTCAAGTGCCAGAGCAGCTTCATCAATAATCACCAAATCAAACGAAGTATTGTCAAGTTTGTGAGAAAATGCACCAGTCAGAGTTGTCAACATCACATCTGCATTTTTAAGAACATCCGACACAGCTAGCTGCTGCCTTTTGCGTTCTTCTTTTGAAAGAGTCCTGAGTTCCTTCTGGGTGTCTCTTCTTGTGCTTTTATCTTTGTTTTTTAGCAATTTTCCACTTAAGGCCTGAATAAATGCGGAGGAGACACATTTGGGGAATATGAGGAACAACATTAAATTATGGAAGCACAAAGGTAGATTGCTACAGGAAAAAAAAAAGAAGTTTAATATATTCATGTGCAAGGTTTTTTTGTTTCCTTTTTTCTTTCAAGTAGTAATTCTTGATATTTAGTTTGGATTATTACAAAACCCTTGAGGAAGTTATAGCTACTGCCAACTACTTCAGACTGCAGCAAGCTGCATACATTCTTTCTTGACCAAAAAAAGAAGAAAAATAAAAATAAAACAAGCAGGAGACTTTTTAGTTTGTGGAATTGCAGGAAACATATCAGTAGAATATCTGGATGCACAAAGCAGATAAGGAGGCATGTGTAAGCTGAAAGTAAGTATGAACTTCAACATAATATTGGGTGCATTGATATTCAAGATTCAAAACTGGAAAATGTATCTGGTAAAACTTTTCTAATGCGATAATATATTTCAGAAATGATGTAAACTACTTCAGAATTTACTAATAAGAAGCTCAAAATACAATCCCTTTATCATTTGATGATGTCGTAAGACTGATTCACACATGCGAAAGTATTCAAGCAACCACAGAGACCCTCCCTGCGTAAGAAATCCAAAACATACAGCAATGAGAGTTGGAAAAGATGCAGTCCTCGTAGTAACTAAAATGAATCCCTACGAAGACCACTTGATGTAACTTATTTAAAAAAATTCACTAAAATTGATGTAAATTAAAATACAAAAATAGCTCCCTGCTAAATCCGTGAGAACACCGGCATTGACCAAGTTAAAAGTTGCAAACTCATTGACCACTACAGTTATTTTTGCAGCTCCTGCCACTTATTGTCTGCAAAAAAAAACAGTTGACAATAATACCTATCAGACTGAAACTGAAACTGGAACTGGCATCAACTTAAGCTGTCTAAAAACTAAGAAAGAGCATGACAAAATCTTAATCTAGCATCATAAGTCGATCGAATTTCACCAAGCTCTTCCACCTAGAGAGAATAAGCATTTCCCTCTTGGTCAAATAATATGATGAAAAAATAAATATTCAAAAAACCAAATATCAAACTAATACCGTATATTTTCTAAGATCATAATAACTGTATAGCATTACTTTGAATAGATACTCTTGGTCAAATACAAAAAAACATTGCCAATCAATGTTTTATGCTTGTGCTGCTACGACACTCTCATTTTACAAGGTGTCGTTGCAGCGGCTTCCAACACCTTGTTTCACAAGTTATCATCCAGACGACTTGTATTATTAGTTAGCAGTGCAGTTCGTCCGATACACGAGTTAATTAGTTAGCAGTGCAGTTCGTCCGATACACGAGTTATCACTACGATTTGTATATATATAAAACTTGTTTTTCAAGAGAGCGTGGGACGACAATTGAAGCCCAGAAAAGAAAGTCTATCAATCAACTGTGAAGAGTTCAAATTCATTTAATTTTTTTACGAATTTGTGTTCATGAGATTTTTCTGATTTTTCCCACTATACTTATCATTAGAATATTTAGTAACGAGAAGACTCACCAAAAGATCATCCCAGAATAAAAATATGTATCTTATTATCGGTTGCACCCATGTATCTAATTAAAGTTTCTATCTAACTTTGGGTATGAAAATGCAATTTTTGCAAGAGTCAAGATATGGCATCCATGAGAAAAAATATTGCAAAATCTTATAAATGAGTCCCAGACTTTAAAATTACAAAATCGAAGACCTCCATCAAAGTCAAATTTCTCTCCCGCCCTGTCTGTCTGTTACTCTGTTTCCTCTGTTCCATTACTTTAGACTGCCTGCCTTTCCTTCAGCGCAAGCAATGGCATCCTTTCTTTTTCTCTCGCCATCTCACTCAAAACCCCAGAAGAAACCTTTTTCGTTGACCTTTTAATCGTTTTCTTCTTTGCCAGGCCCTTCAATTCGAAGCAGAATTCTGTTATCTGACTCAATACTTCCTTTCCTCCTAACAAATTCCGGGATGAAAATGTAGTCCTTGACTTTGCTTTCGTTGAACTTGCATGTAAATCTTCATCCCGTTGCTCCTTAGCTTCGCTTAATCTGATTGTAGTGTTTTGAAATTTTTAAAAAGGAAAATATATGAATGTTCTTAGTGGCTTAGAATTAGGTTAAGGGTGTTGTAGTAATTGTATAAGTTTGTAAATATAAATAGAAAAGGAAAGAGAAAGAAGTAGATCCGGAAGAACAAAAAAAAGAAAAGGAAATAGATCTGAAATTTGAGAGAGAGAATCGGGAAGAGAGAAAGAAAGAAGAAGAAGAAGAGAAAAGAGGGAAAGAGAAGAGGAGGAGAAATAGTTGTTAACGTAATGTGTATGTTTTAATATGTATAAATGTGGTTATTAGTTACAATTTTGCTTGTATTGATTGTTAGGGTTTGAGGATTTTATTTGGGTTTGAAAGATGAATTAAGAGAGATGTTAAGGGTTGAATGTGTTGGGTAATGGTTAATAGGTTTGATTGTAGATGATTTTTGAAGTTATTTGAGGTGTTTGGTTTAAGAAAATATTGAGAAAAATTGTGAAATAATGTTGAGAAATTTCGAAAATCCCTTGCTGGAATTCTGGGTTGAGGTTGAAGATGATGAAAATTCATTTTGGAATTAGATTTAGGAAGAAATCGATTCCTGGTTCTTGAGAGTATTCCTTTTTTCATTTGTGAGAGACAAACTGTAATTTTTCCTATGTTATGTATTTGGAATTAGATTTAGGAAGAAATCTTTGTTTTAGGTTTAATTCATCAGTTTGGTCCCTAGGTATTTTAATTCATCAAATAAGCTTCAATTATCCATCAAACCAATCTGAAATGTTATTATTTCACTTAGGGACCATTCTGAATTTTTCTCATATTTTTAGGGTCAAATTGTAATTTTACCACATTGAGTGACCAATTGAACTCCTCATAATTTCATAACAATACTGAAATTTTGCCCCTAATTCAACCTCAATTCTGTCCAGAATCTCCAATTTTATTCTAGGGACCAAACTGTAATTTTTTCAAAGTTTAGGGACTAAACTGAAATTTTCACAAAAAGGACCAAAATGAATTTTCATCATCTTCAACCTCAACCCAGAATTCCAGCAAGGGATTTTCGAAATTGCTCAACATTATTTCACCATTTTTCTCAATATTTTCTTAAACCAAACACCTCAAATAACTTCAAAAATCATCTACAATCAAACCTATTAACCATTACCCAACACATTCAACCCTTAACATCTCCCTTAATTCATCTGTCAAACCCAAATAAAATCCTCAAATCCTAACAATCAATACAAGCAAAATTATAACTAATAACCACATTTATACATATTAAAACATACACATTACCTTAACAACTATTTCTCCTCCTCTTTTCTTTCCCTCTTTTCTCTTCTTCTTCTTCTTTCTTTCTCTCTTCCCGATTCTCTCTCTCAAATTTGAGATCTATTTTTTTTTTTTTTTTTTGTTCTTCCGGATCTACTTCTTTCTCTTTCCTTTTCTATTTATATTTACAAACTTATACAATTACTACAACACCCTTAATCTAATTCTAAGCCACTAAGGGCATTCATGTATTTTTCTTTTTAAAAATTTCAAAACACTACACTGATCTCTAATTTCTTTGACAGGTTGTTTATATTAGATAGGTTCGGGCTCTTGTTTTCGCAATCCTCTCTGAAGCTGTGAACAGATTTGAACCCTTTTGTTTTAAGGGTTTGAGGATTCAGAATCTCTGTTTTTTTCAGCTTTGCATCTCTGAACCAGAAGAGAAATTATTAAGTTAAAACTGATTTGTAGAAGTCATTCATGTTACTATCAAATCCTCAAATGATTGTAGATTAACTATACCTGCGATTCCTTTCCCTGAAAGGTAGCATTTCAGATATAGTTGCAGACTTCAGAAATTTCACCTGAGAGAGAAAGAGAGACAAAACATGTCAACCACCTTGCACACATAGAATCAATGGAAAAACTTAATTACAAATTGATTATATTGATGACATACCTTTGAGCCCCGCTTCGACCTCAGATAATCTTCAACAGTCTTTGGATGCTTGCAACCTGCAAATTGGGAAACAGATAGCTTGAGTTAGAACCCAAGAAAAAAGAAGATGAGAATTTACCAGGTTATCTTTCAGTTATAATATTTTATCACTTTCTTGGATACCAAACACAGGGAATTCAGAAGGATCATACCAGGTTTGCAGAACCAAGCATCATCATCGACAGGTTGTTCAGATGAGGCAGAGAAATCGACCCATTTTGGTGCATTTAAGTTCTCGTACGTGTCATCTTCAAAGAATACAGAATCAATATTATCCCAATCAATGACTTCCGGCTCCATTCTCTTGAAAGAACCTGCCAAAGAAGTAATAAAAGAATAAGAAACAAAAGACTGTGTGATCTATATGGATTGCCAGATTAGGAAATGGTGAACAAAGGAATCAAGTAGGTTTTCTGATCCTGCTTCGAGTTCTGAATCTTGACTGAGTTTGACAGATTGTGAAGTGGACGAAGGCAAAATAATATATGGCCATGTTTGGAGTTATGGGAATTTGGTAACGTCAGGAGAGAAGCAATGAGTAGGAGGCTAAAAAACAACTAATAACTGCTTTTCATTGTTTGTATATCAGCCTACTGGCCTGAACGCGATTTCAAGACTCGCATTTACGCCTTTGCTTCTAGCGTTAAAGAGAAGAAGGGGGGGTTACATTTACGACTTTGTTTATGGTTTTTTGCTTGATTTGTATCATTTCTTTAGTTTATTGATTATATGCTCTATTAACTTAAAGTTAATTGATTAAAATAATAATAATAATAAATTTTAAAAAGCTTTTTTTTATTATTCCAAAATATAAAAAAAAATAATGCAAAGTAAATATTTTATAATCTTACCACAACATAAAAACAAAATAACATAAAATTGATATTTTACAATCTGAGCACGTATATTTTGAATTGAATTAATATTTACTTATTAATAGTGATTTATTATTTATTTTTGTAATAAAAAAATATTTTTATTTTTTAGATTTAAATCATAGATTAAATATTGAAAATTATTAAACTTTTAAATTTATCAAATTAATATAAAAAAAACATGGTAAAAAATTTGTTTTATTAATATATAGTTCAAAACACCTTTCTAATTAAATGAAAAAAATTATAACTCAGTTTTTTGAGCAATATTAAAAGCATGGTAACCAAACACGCGAAACAGTTTTTCATTAAACCTCAAACTCAACCACAGTTTTAACCAAATACTTTAATTTCAGTTATGTACCTCAACTAAAAGTGATTTTTATAAAATTGTTTTTTTAACCTCAACCACAGCAATAACTGCAATACCAAACAGACCTTTAAATCACTAAAAGATTGTTTGATATTTTTTATTATTATTTTTCAGTTTTTAAAAACATAGATATAAAACTTAATATTATTTTTTAATTAAAAAACATAATCAACAATCATTCACAATTTTTAGAAACCATTTTATTTGTTTCGAAAACTTTAGACAAATTAGTTGTTAATATTTTACTCTTTTTCAATAGGAAAAGAAAAAAAAAGACGTGATTGGTCTCGTGGAAGCTGAAAGTTTGAGGTATTCGGAGAGCGTATACCATAATTAAATAGATATCTATTATAGTATAGATTTAAAAGTATGGTTAAGGTTATTTTTTAAAATATTTTTTATTCAGAAATGTATTAAAATGATATATTTTTTAGTTTTTAAAACTTATTTTTGATATCAGCACGTGAAAATGATTTAAAAATACCAAAAATATTTAATTTAAAATAAAAAAACAACAATAAAAAAATCCAATTTTTTTAAAGATGCTTTTAAAATACAATGATAATAAAAGATGAGCATGGCCGGGCATATATTTATATGGACTTGTAAGATAAGTGTAGATCGATAAAGATGCATGATCATAACAAACAAAAATAGTGGTTTAAAGAGGTGATAAAATGAGATTTGAATGTTGTATTGGGCTCAAATTATTTTCCAGATGTAGTTATTTTTGGAAAATAACTTAATCTAAAAACATTAAAAAAAATTAATTTAAAATAAAAAAAATAATTTTTTTAAAAAATATTTTTAAAATATAGCCCGCAAACTGCGATGCATTCGTTTTTTTTTGTTTGTTTATGGTTATTAGCGTGTATTGATAGATTTTGTTTGGCTCTCTGCGTTTGCAGTGTCTGCACGTAATTGTAACTTGTAATAATGCAAAGCTAACTTGCAATTCAAGGCATCTCTGCTGTCGACTTGGCTCTTCACACAAGACAAGCTGGTTGATGGAAATTAGAAGAAAAGTATCTTCAATAGATAACGAGTTTGACGACTTCATTGCTTCCTTGTCAAAAGAAAACTAATTAACATCCTTGTAACTTTTGTACTTTAAAAAAAGGGAATGGATCTTGCCAAACACATCTGATGAATTGCTAAGTCCACGCTTTGTCGCGGATTGCATGCATGTATATTTTATCTAGTGAGAATGTTTTAATAACCAGATATTATTTGCTGTGGTCAATGTTAGATGCATCTAAAATTTTTGGAAAAAATAGCAATGACCTTGCCAGAATTTGTGTGTTAGGCTCTGCATTTCTGGAAGAAAAAAAAACAGAATAATTCTTAATTTGTTATTTAGAAAGGCAAAGGAATCATTTCTCCTTTGAGACACTGGCTCCCACTTATTTCTTCTTTTTGCCGCTTTCTGTTTCATTTGACGTAGAAAGATTTTGACGACTAGATTCACATTTGCGAGTTCATTTGATTGGTTTCTATGAGAAATGTAGGAGATGGGTCTTTGCATGCATGGTGCTTGGTGAAAAATACGTTGTATCATAATCAAATTAAGGAAGTTCTGGGATTTGGACTGCCCTTGATCTGATTTGAAACAGGTACGTGCTCCTTCTTCAAGATCCCCCAGCGAATTTCTATGGAAACCTTTTACAGTCCCCGTCTAGATGGAGAAATGGATCCTACACCATGCCTAAGTTTTGCTTCGCGGGTTAATTTGCTGGTTTGGACGTTAATTAGCAGTCCAGTATTCAAGTTCTTAACTCAAACCGGGTTTCCAAGAAAGCCGAAAACTAATGGTGGCAAAGAAAATAAGGTGAAGAGATTATCAGATATTACCCCTAGGCCGGTTTTGCTGGAGAGGAGGAAGATGGTGGATGTGGTGTGTGATTAATTAATAAGAATTTATAAGAATTTCGTTATTAATTAAGATATAATCATAATTTTGTAAATATTTTAAAATATTTTGTTGATTTTTTTAAGTTATGAAGTGTTATATAACTTTAAAATTTTTCAAATGCTAATATAAATTATAATTTCTAAAAAAAATAAAGGTAAAAAAAATGAGTAAGGTATAGGAAATCAAGGGTAATTTTGACTTTAAGTATTAACAAGAGAGTGAAGCAATCTAAAGATCCATTTGAGGCAATGAATGTAGATAGGAAAAGCGTAAACTAAGGGTGTATTAGAATTTTTTTTCTAATTGTGTTTTTTAAAATTAATTAATTTTAATTTTTTTTATATATTGTTTTGATGTCTTCATATCAAGAATATACTTTGTAAAAAATATTGTATTAATATATTTTTAAATAAAAAATATTTTAAAAATCAATATCTCACTCTCAAACATGCTTAAAATCATGATGGAGGGGGATTCCTTGCTTCATTTCCCTACTTTATCAAGGTGAAAGAGTTTTTTTTTTTTTTAACAGAAAAAGTGAAATATATCTTTAATGGGCGAAATCAAAGTTAGAAAAATCATTAAATTTTAATTTAACCACTGGCAATTAATATATTTCGACCTCTATAAAAATTTAAAATTGATGTGCCCTAAAAACGAGTATAATTTCGAATTTTCGTTTAACAGTGTCCACACAATCACGTTATCGATCGTACACGTTATCGATCGTACCCAACTCATAAGCATCAGCACATGATTTCTTGGTGGCACATTCACTGCGAGAGAATCGTTAATATATATTGAAGGCGACACATACATACGTGTTTTTAATTTTTCAGTAATTTTTTTTTTATGAAACAACGTATTTTGTAAGTTATGAGAGTGTAAAATCTTGGTTATTCTAGGATTTTAAAATATTTTCTGTTATCACGTTTAGTTATTGCCTATATTTTTGTTTCCTCAAGCTCCCATTTTTTTTATAATTATTTCATTTTCGTTTGCTCTTCATTGAATTAGATTTAACCATTTTGGCAATAAAATTCAGGAGACAACGTATGACTGAGAAAATAAGGTTGAAAGGAATCGCCTGATTTATTATCTTTCTACTTGATTATTTTTTTTATTATTATTTTGCATTAATCGTGAGCTGATAATAGCAAAGTTAATATCTAAATCTTGCCGTATAATTATTAGATAAAATAATTATATGGCAACTCTATATTTGAAGGCTAAATCCAGAAATGAGTCGGCAGTAAACTCCTTTATTGAGAATCATAGATGATGCCAGCAAAGTGTATTTATAGTGGTGGTATCGGTCTATTTTTGAAGCAATCAAACCTTTTTTTTTTTTTTCTCGTACAGCAGCACTTGCCTGTAAGAGAAGTTGTTCACAGTTTACTGTTTATTTAAGATTGTTTTTTAAAGTGATTTTTATTTAAAAATATATTAATTTAATATTTTTTGTTTTTAAAAAAATTATTTTAAATAGAATATATGAAAATAATCTAAAAACATCAAAAAAAAATTAATTTCAAAGAAAAAAAATTCAATTTTTTTCAAAAACAATTCTAAAATATAATGTCAAACTTAGTTACTGTTTCGAAGGACTGCGATTGGTTCACCCCTTTATGTCGTTGACTCGTTGTTACCACCCATTAGCTGAAGATAAAAAAAAATATATATATATATATATATATATATATAAATTCGACTAGTGCTTCTGGTGTTCTTCACAACGACTTGACGTCGTGTTAAGGACACATGCTATTCTTCGGTCGTGTGGCTAAAAAGATAGTGTATAAGTTATAGATACTTTCAAACGTTTTTTCTCTTTTATAAATTAGTTTATGCATCAATTAAAATTAGATTGTTCACAAATAATTTAAAAAAATATTATTTATAATAATTCTAGAAGTATTAACAAAAGCTACTTCTAGAGGGAAAAACAATGTTTATTGTGTGAAGATTTATTGTTAATTTTTTCATTATGGTCTTTTAGTTATTATAAAATTGGTTGAAGAACAATTTAATAGTTTAATAAATATAAAATATAATTAAATATATAAAATTGGATGGGGCATGCAAAGTACACGTCAGAGAATGAGAGACATAACAACGCTCATGGCATTATATGACAACCAAATCTTCTCTTCTATTTTGTCATTGGATCGTCATGACATCTTTTTTTTATTAGTGTGATGCATGATAATAAGCTCTCTATTTTAAAAGTTTTTTTTTTGTTATTTCCTTCAAATTTTAGTTTCTATTAAAGTTAATCTTCGTTATCAAAAAAAAAAATTCGTTACTTTATTGTCATTGTTTTTCTTTATCATCTAATCAAAATAAAACCAACCTATTTGATCCAATTGGATCTATGACCCAAGTCGTTGATTTTTTCTTCCTCCTTGAAACAAGAATGCAATGCTTGAATATTATTTTTACATATAAAAAAGTAGTATGAATGTTTATCATTTGAATTTTGACAAGGTAAACGGGTGAAACCTCGAGAATAGTTTTATATTATTATTTAACACATAAAACATACCTTTAAATTAAAATCCTTTAACTTGAACATGCAAACTCACAATTATCTAAGCTTCTTATTAGTTTTAATCAAAGGGGTCAAATCCAAATCCATGTATACTTAATTAATAAATCTCTAATATTATGTTAAATAATTATTTTAATCTAAAAAATTAAATGATTGATTGAAGCTTCAAGAATGATTTGAATATTTATCTTTATAAAAAATAATAAGTTAATGATTATTTATTATAATATATGTACTGCTTCATAGACTTTTTGTTATGGGTAAGAAATCAAGTGGATTTGATTAAAAGAAATTTTTTGTTAAGCTAACACTAGCACATCCATATTGAACTTAAGCTTTCCGGGACTAGTGTTTCATTAAAAAAATTGGTGGTTGGGATTTAGATATGACCGGTGATTGACTGAATTAATTATTTAAAAAAAATATAATTAAAGCATCTTTGGATCGATTGGTATTCATAGCAAGGCATTAATGCTAAATCATCTTCAAAAAAAGGTGACGGGAAAAGATTTTTGATTTATAATAAGTTTTGAGTTTGAATTAAAATGTATATTTTTCTATAAAAATTGAAATAATCTGATTTTTATTTGCTCATTTGAATTTATAAAATGTGATTTACAAAATGAAGTTTCCTCATAACAACAACAAAAATATATATTAAACCCATAAAAAAATCTCTGAAAAAATCCCCTAAGCGAAAAAATAATTTGTTGGCCGAGAGTTACAATGAGCATGTTAAGCACTAGCCTTGCTAAAATGGGCCATCAATTTTTATTAAGTCATCCATCTTCATACCTGCTCCGAATTAGAATTTTTCTCTAAAAAAAAGCGAAATTGTAAATCGAATTAAATGAGGCAGGCCGAAAAGGAACAATAAAATTTAAAACACCCACCCAGTCAGAGATGTCGTGGGATTTGTTCATCCCTTCCAACCATGACATTAATATTTTGAAGTACCAATTACACGTACCATTTAGCCAACAATGCATAATTTGTTTTTTTGCTCTTAAATCTCTCCCCGACAAATGTATTTTTATGGGTTCACCGACAAATGTATTTTTATGGTTCAGATAAACGAGTAAAATTTTGGTTATTCCAGATTCTTATAATATACGTCTTAATTCAAATTTGAAACATGATGTAGAGATCACAAATTATTTATCATTACGTCACGCCTCTTGGAGACATTATGCATTGCTAATTAAAATCAAACAATAATTTATAATTGTTTTTAATAGTAATTTTTATTTAAATATATATTAAAATATTTTTTTATTTTATAAAAAATATTTTTAATATCAACATATTAAAATGATTTAAAAAATAAAATAAAAAAAACATTTTTCCAATAATTTCCAAACTGCCCCTTACACCACATGCATGCTTGACATGAAATTAGAAACAACTGTCCATGCATTTATGGCTGAATGAAAAAGCAGGTGGGAGTAGTTGAGATTAATTGAACAAGCGGTTGAAGGTTGAAACCTCCCGATCGAACAATGCCATTCTGCTAGATTTTGCAGGTGATTTTAATAGGCTAAATTTGTTGGGCAACCCAGATGACTTTGCAGATAATTACGTGCGTTGAATCAAAAAATCAAGTTGAACATCTAACTAATCAAACTTATTATTAGCAGTAGTAGTATTGGTTTAACCAGCTCAGTAATCACATAAAAATATTGGTGAAAAGACACAATTACCCTTATGTCAATGACTTAATTATTTCCATGCAAAGGGTAAAATTATAATTTAACCATAAATTACAGGGTTAAACTTGTAATACCTAAAAAGGCCCTTGCTATGGGACACATATTCCTTTGCTTTTAAAGATATCAATGTCATTTCATTATGCATTAGTACGATAAAAAGACAAAACCCTTGAATAATTTTCAAATGAAAAATAAAATAAAGAAAAATATCATTATATCTCTAAAAAAACAACATTATTGGAGTTCATTATAGGATAAAATTGTCATTTTACTATCAAAACTCGCAATAAACAAAGGCTAATCTATAGTGAAAACAATTATTGTTTTGATTTTTTAATAATTAAACTGTTTTTTTTTACTTTTTAAAAGTGATTATTAAAACCAAAATTTTTAAAAATATTTTTTTCTTATAATTTTTGTTTTATGTCTTTTAGTGATTTTGATATATTAATTTTAAAAACATCTTTTAAGGAAATAAATATTATTTTTAAATAAAAAACATTTTTTAAAAAAACTGTTAATATATTGATAAAACCAAAGAAGGTGCGAAAAGCACAACTTTTTTAGCACACTCATAAATACCAACGAGGTAATGGTGATTAGATTGACTGCTTTTCTTGACAATGAACATTGCGTTTAATAATCAATGGCCCCATAATAAGTGATCCTCCCACCTGTCCCATATTGGACAAGTTCTCTGTTCAGCTCATGATGGCCGTGGGAAGTAACTAGATAGACACAGAGTGTGGAGTCTATAGATTGATTTTTATTAAGAAATATATTAAAATAATATTTTTTATTTTTCAAAAATTATTTTTAATAAAATAATCTAAAATGAAAAAAGCATTTAATTTGAAATAAAAAATAAAAATAATTTTTTTTAATTTTTTTTAAAATATTTTTGAAATGCAGTGTCAAACATTCATAAAACCTTATTAAAAACTCAAACGTATAGAAATTAAGACATTGATAGGGAGTTTAACAATTATTTTTTTTATTTAAAATTATATAAAAGTAATATATATTTTTTATTTTTTATATTGATTTGGGTGAATATATTAAATCTATGATACATGTTATAAGATTACAATAGCTCTATATAATACAAATTTTAAAAATTAATTTCTAATAAATTTAATGTTGGAGTATAAAATTAAAAAATATATATATATATATTAAATTTTAAAAAAATTAGTTGAGTCAACTTAGGTTAACTCGTTTAGCCATATCTTGAGCCATGAGATTAAGAAAACTCATAGAAAACAAGTAAAATAAAATAAATAGCGGTTGATTTCCTATCAATCTAATATCGAATAATAAAATCTTAAAAAATAAGTAAAAAGAAAACAAGTCAACCTGAATAAAAATTTTACACTTGCTATCTTGATCAAGAGATTGTGATAACTTAATAAAAAACAAATAAATTTTTTTCATTCCCAACATATCCAATATTAAAGCTGGAATCATAAAAAAAAAAAAATTCATTAAATAGGTATAACTTCACAAAAAGAAAATTGAGAAAATATTACAAATCTCAATTTTAGAACAACATAATGTTGTTAGATGAAATTAAAAAAAAAAACTAAATGAAAAACTAAATAAAGTTTTAAAGGGTTAAAGTGAAAACAAATCCAATTAAAAAGGGATAAAAAATAAATGAACCAAATTATTAAGGGGTGTTTGACACTGCGTTTCAAAAACGCTTTTGAAATTTATTTTTTTTTAACTTTAAATTAAAAACAATAGTGTTTTTAGATTATTTTCATGTGTTGATATCAAAAATAATTTTTAAAAACAAAAAAAATATTATTTTGATGCATTTCTAAATAAAAAATATTTTCAAAAACACCTAAATCACACTTCCAAAAAGACACTAGAAATGAACCTGGTTACCTACATCAGCCTAATTTAATAATCTAATAATCTAATAAAAAAATATTTGAATAAAAAACACAAAATAAATATTGCCAACTCATATCAAACTAAAACTTGAATTATTAAATAAATAATTAAAAAATATTTACAGAACTCAATCTTAGAATTGGTGGACGTCATTTTGCATGATAATAAAAAACTATGTCGTTGTTTTTCAGCATCAACGTTACAACATGATCACGTCCTTATGAAGTCATAGATGTTCTGCAAGAGATTCTAAAGATACCTTGCTTTAATTAATTAAAGCTAATCGTGAAAAAAAAAAAACTATTTAATAATACATTGATAGTACCTTTTCTTTCGCGGGTACAGGAGTGTTTGTGGTTGAGTGGTTAATCTGATTTTTGTTAAATTTTATTTTTTTTGTTTATTTTTTTTAATTTTTAAATTGTTTTGATATGTTAATTAAATTTATTTTAAGTTCAGTATACACATATATAATGTATATGTTTGCTATGAATCCGTGAAAAAACTTTAAAGAAAGAACAGAGAAAATATGTACTGTGATTGAAATGTTGTCGAGAAAGGTGCTTAGTGTTGGATGTATAATGTATTGTCTGAATTGGTAAATGTTTGTTGCATGTTATTTGAGTAATAAATATAATATGAAGTTATTTGAGAATAAATAAATGTAACTCAATTAAGATTTTTTTTTACTTTTTTTTTAGATTTAAATATCTCTTTTACAAAAATAAAATATAGATCTTCTATTGATAGGCATCTAAGCTAATAAAACGATAATGTACTAATAAATAAATAATAAAAGCAATTCCTACTATTTAAGTCATTATCATTATGACCGGTAGAGTCAATTGGATTCCATGATATAACCAAGGTTAATATTATATAACTCGGTAATTTGACAAGTTTAAAGATTTCAATGATTTAACTTGACTCGGAAAAGTTTAAGGCAATATTTTTTATTAAAATATTAAGATAAATATATATTGGATTAATTCGAATTAAATTATCAAATGCACTACTTAGACCATGAATATAAAATAATCTTATAGAAAATAAATCAAAATAATTTAAAAAAAAATCAATTTCTAATTAATTCAATATTGAAAAATAAGATTGAAAAATAGGTTAAACTACTAAATTTATAACCAAACCAATAAATCAAAATAACCTCATATAAAACAAAAATAAAATCATGAAAAGTGATTCCAAATCAACCAAATATCAACCAATAAAATTGAATAAAAAATAAAATAGCTTAAATTAATTTGTCAAACCTACAACTTCGAAAATAAATAAACTTATTAAAAAATAAAATTAAGAAAATCTTGGAAAAAAAGTCACAAAAAACTGTTCAAGTGAACAATGTTTTGTGATTAGGTAACAATGGTAATTTTTTTAAATAGTCAAATTAAACTTTTAAATTTCGCATAGGATCATATTAGTCGATAAAAAATATTGTTTTTTTACTTTCACAATTTTCATATGCTACTGGCAAACCCGTTAATCCTGGACAAGTATTTTAAGATGATATCTAGTATTTTAAAAAATAAAAATAAAAACCGCATCAATTTGTCTTTTTTATCTTTCCCGTAGACGGAAAAACCAAAGTGGAGAGGGAGATGGGGAAGACAGAAAGAAATAAAGCGAGTGTGTTATGTATCCTTGCAAGTAGAAATCATCGTCTTAAAGCTCTTGCTCTCGGCGCTCAGTGAATGATCCTGACACACTCATCTCATCCAATCCCCATCCCACACACCCAAAAAAATAATCCCGGCAACCTCCTCTCTTCTCTCTCGACACTCTCGAATCTCTCTACTTTTTTTTTTTTTTTAAATAAAATTAGTGGAGGTGTTTGGCTATGGCGATTGGAGTGGAACTTGTTATTTTGCCGTTAGGGGTTTTCTTTTTTTGTTCAGGTTTAATTGTTAATATCCTTCAGGTATATTGGCCTACAAGTTTCTTTGTCTTGAGATTTCATTTCTGTTTTCCGTTTCAAAGTTTCGAATCTCTTACCTTTCTCTTTCTTGATTGTTTTAGAGGATTCAGAGCATAGATGATAACGATGGTTTTGATTATGTTGCAGGCAATTTGCTTCGTTTTTATTCGGCCTTTATCAAAGAACACGTACAGAAAAATCAATAGACAGTTAGCGGAATTGTTATGGCTCGAACTCGTTTGGATCTTCGATTGGTGGGCTGGAGTCCAGGTTTTTAATCCCACCCCAACAAAATCTCGCTCAACTCTTTCTTCTTCTTCTTCTTCTGTTTTTTTTACCAATTACGAGCATTTGATTCTAAGCATGTTGTGTTATATTAATTGAATTAAATTGGAAGTTTTTTAAATTAGAAATAGAATTCAATAGCTATGTATCTGTATTGAACGTCGTAGTAAGAATGGTTGCTTAAGTAAATCCTTGGCGATTGCGGTATTTGACATGTCATTTCGACCATGCTCAGCACATTTTTGAACTTGTTTGCGAGGCTTCTGTTACTGAAATTGCTTTTTCAATACTGCATGAACGTAGAAATAGGATTGATGGATTGCTCGTGGAGTTTAGCTTGTCAAATTTGGATTTATGTTTAGATTTTATTCACTGTCAAGTTAATTTTAATTATCTGCATCCTTTTATTTTCAGATCAAAGTGTTTACAGATCCAGAAACTTTTCGTTTGATGGGTAAGTTCAAGCTAGTTCTGTCTGAATGCTGAGTGCCTATTGTTCTTCTTATGTTTTAGAGGATAGATATTTGTCTGCTTCAGAAATATTCTTAGGCGCTCATTTGTTTGCCCACGATGTTGTTTTTTTTCAGGTAAAGAACATGCTCTTGTTATGTGCAACCACAGAAGCGACATTGATTGGCTTGTCGGATGGGTTTTGGCTCAGGTGTGTTGTTTAATAGTGACAACGTTTTTTCATTTGTGAGAGACAACCAACTAGAACACTATCTGTATCACCTGGCAAACAAGTGCATAAAACCTACACACATGTCTCACACCGATGTATTTTTACTGTTCATACTCATAAAGGGATATCGGAATCTGCAATGCAGAGAACTTCATTTTTCTGGTGTCTGTTTATTTTTCAAGTTCTCTTCTGCTAACTGATTCTTGAGGCTACTTGTGACAGCGATCTGGGTGCCTGGGAAGTGCGGTAGCTGTCATGAAAAAATCATCAAAATTTCTTCCGGTATGTATATCCTTGCACATTTGGATACTGTGTTTAAACTTAATCCTGAAAAAATCAAGTTCAGTTCTCATGTGTGATCCTAAACTTTGGATTGGCATTTTCACTTGTAAAAAGGAGGACTGTATTAATAAACT
This sequence comes from Salix caprea, assembly GCA_964035475.1. NCBI lineage: Eukaryota > Viridiplantae > Streptophyta > Magnoliopsida > Malpighiales > Salicaceae > Salix > Salix caprea. Next base: position 26,170,721 of record OZ037743.1, on the reverse strand, counting down.
GTGGATATGGTAGAGCTTACACTTTTTGGAGCTTTGAAGTGATTTAATACAATATTTCATTCAGTGTTCCCTGCCTTAAAGGAAGCTACATGTTATGGTTATATTTAATCAGTTACATAAGGAGAAGTACTGTTGTCATCACAGAAGAAGATTTGTCATCTGATGAACTGATTTTTGATTTCTTGCATGGCATGATCAATAAAATTAAACCTTGTGATTTAGCATGTATGTCCATGCTTGATACTAAGGATTCAGTGTTGAAGTGACTTTGGCATGTAACATATTTGCACCTTAGGGTTTTTGCTTCAATCTTCTCTCTTGCCAATGCTTATTCAATGAATATATTTGCATTTGCCATGTGACATACATTTAAATGATTATAAATAGAGGATAATTATTGTGCTCATCCTTCAGGTGATAGGTTGGTCAATGTGGTTTTCCGAATACCTTTTTCTTGAAAGAAACTGGGCCAAGGATGAAATCACATTAAAGGTATGCATAAATATGCCCAAGCACACGTACAATAAAAAGCAAAGACACTTGGGCATTTTACCATCTTTTTTAGTATCTCTGCAGTTGTGTACGCCCTTGTGGATACCATTTTGAATTTTCTGCAACTCTTATCTGCAGTCAGGTCTACAACGGCTAAGGGACTTTCCTCGTCCATTTTGGCTGGCTCTTTTTGTGGAAGGAACTCGCTTTACTCAGGCAAAGCTTTTAGCAGCTCAGGAATATGCAACTTCTCAAGGACTGCCTATCCCCAGAAATGTTTTGATTCCTCGTACGAAGGTCAAATTTTCACTGCATGTTTTTTGAATTCAGTTCTTTCATTTTCTTGCTTTTCATTTGTGGGTTTCTGCTGACCAACCTGGACAAATTAATTAATAAGTTCATAAGCAAGTAAAAAACTGTAAAAAGCTCACATTGCGCAATCAGACACCTCATGCATTGCCTAAATTACATTCAGAATAGTTATTGGTTAAGTGGATAAAGTAGACTAGTGGTTCACTTTGCATGCATTGCTTTCAGGGATCGATTAGGCACCACTGACCTCATGCAGCTTTTGGAATGTAATGAATATCTGTGTTGTTTTTCAGGGATTTGTTTCAGCAGTGAGTAATATGCGTTCTTTTGTACCAGCCATATATGATATAACATTGGCTATCCCAAAAGGTTCTCCTCCACCTACGATGCTCAACCTCTTTAAGGGGAAACCTTCTGTGGTAAGCCTCTAGAATAACCCAAGGTTTATTATACAGCTGCATGAAGCAGACTACTTATTTGTTAAGGGTTTGCAGTTGTTTTCTTGCAATTATTCTTGAGCATTCAAATTATATAATCTCTAGATGTTTTGTTTGAGTTCATTTATATGCATGTGAAGTGGTGAGGATGCTTCCAACATCTTTCATTTGCATTTTATGATCATTTGTCCTGGCATTTCATTCCAAAAATATTTCAATAATGATGAAAGCATCTTATTAGTTTGGACTTTTGAATGCTTAAGACATTGAAGGGTCTGACCACATGCAAATATATTCGAATTCATAAAATGGAAACAATTCAACTTTGCTCTCTTTCAGGTGCACATACACATAGAGCGACATTTGATGAAGGAATTGCCTGAAACAGATGATGGTATTGCACAGTGGTGTAAAGATGTTTTTGTGGCCAAGGTGGGTATACCTTATTCACTTGTTTTGTTCAGTGCTGCTCCTTTCTGTTATTCAATTTATCCATTCTGTTACTACAATTATATCCATATGAAACACTAAAATCCAAGGAACATGATAGTAGACTTTACCAGGCTATTTGTTCTTGAGGCCAGTGTTCAACTCATCTATATGGTGACATCTATTTGCATTATTGTTGCTTGTGGCCCCTCATTGCCTCCATTTGTAATACCAGGATGCATTACTGGACAAACATATGGCGGAGGACACCTTCAGTGCCCAAGAATTGCAAGATCTTGGTCGACCAAAGACATCTCTTGTGGTGAGATATTTTTTTAGTTAGAAATCAAATGTAGACTCTCCTTTTTTCCTTCTGGCATCAAGTGGTGTTGGTTCTCTTATGGAGTATTATTTGACTGACTTTCATGATCAGGTTGTTACCTCTTGGGCATGCCTCCTTATTTCTGGGGCGCTGAAATTCCTTCAATGGTCTTCCCTTTTGTCCTCACGGAGGGGTATAGCATTTACAGTGTCTATTTTGGCCGTCATCACTGTCCTAATGCACATCTTGATTCGATTTTCTCAGTCAGAGCGTTCAACACCCGCCAAGGTCGCTCCAGCGAAGACCAGGAACGGAGGAAAACCTTCAGAGACAGGAGATGACAAACAGCAATGAGTTGAATGCTTGTCCATTCTCACATGCATTGGCAGTCAGTTTTGTGACGACGTGTCTTCCCTGCGTTTTCACTTTGTGAGTTTTCAATCTTAAACTAGTCATAGCAATGTCTTTCATAACAGCACAGGTTGTATGAATATCAATTCATTATTTACCGGTCAAATAGGTTATCTAGTGTAGACCGGGTCCAAACTGATCATGGCCTGTATTTATCACCGCTTAAATTAGGCTAGTCGTTCACCCATTTACAGGTTTTCCCTCGCCCACCTTGTGTGATAAAATTCAGACAGTCCGGAACTCGAACACGCACACTTTTTTCGTGACATATGGCTTCTTAATTCATTAATCTCTTTGCATTAATTCAGTCCGTGAACTTCAGTGACTGAAGGATTTGATTTTAAATTTCAAAAAATATATTGCCTCCGAGCATGGAATGCAGTGAGCCCTGTAAATAATTGTTTAATGTTTAACGCCATGTCTTCTTGCGTGATTCAGTTTGTCTTTTTTACCTTGCTCAAAGAGCCCGTTTGGCAGGGACGGTGCTTCTTCTTTTAATAGTCAGCCACAGTTTTTATTGTTTGGTTACGAAATGAAACCCTGGTTTTTTTTTTTTTTTTTTGGTTCCTGTCTCCCATCCATGTGCCTATTTTTTTTTTAATTTTTGTATTTTGTTTTAAATTAGCTTTTTTTAAAATTATTTTGATATGTTAATGTTAAAAATAATTTTTTAAAAATAAAAAAATATATTATTTTGATGTATCGGTGCAAAAACTTGGGAAAACTTGGGAAGACCCGGGTTTATTCTGGGGATCTACTCTTCTTTTTGCCAAAAATCAACATCCATCAACGCCAATTTTTTGAAGTGATACAAGGTCACTAAACACTGTATGTGATTGCCTCGTTTTTTGTTTTCGACTAAAATCACTTTTTTTTTTCTATCATCAAGAAATCATGTCTGATGATCTCAGCCAAATTATTGACCTAATGTTGTTGTGTTATATTTATTATGTATTAATAATCACATACTTCTTATATTATTAAATTTGAAGTTATGAAATTATTACATTTTTCTTTTAGTTGTTTTATTATTAATAACTCTTTCAATATAAATTTTAACCAAAGTCCTTTTAATTAATTTTAATTCAACATCAATTTCAACAATAATTTTAGCTTGACATTGATTTCAACCTAACTTGTAGCAATTAAAAATGTTTTCTTAATTATCTTTCAAGTCATAATTGTAAAAGTTATCATAATATCAAAAACACACTTGGAATACTTGGTTATGATTTGTTTACTTGGAAGTAACTAGTAGCAATGCTAGTGGTGTAAAGTTGTTCGGATCTACTAGAGCCATGTTTATCGTTCGACCATGTTGTGATTTTTTTTTAAATCTTTTATTTTCTTTATTTTTTTTTATTGTTTTGATTTGCTGATATTGATAATAAATTTTTATAAAATAAAAAAAATTATTTAAATATTTTTAAGTAAAAATCACTTTAAAAACAACCACAACATATTTGTTGTTACATTTTATTTGGAATGTATAACAAAACTTAGGCATTAATGTCAATTTAATTATTTACTCTTCTTTTCTAAGGATTTTTGTCTTTTGAATCAGTTGGTTTACCATGCTTTTGACGTGTCTTAAACTCATGTGCTACTATTTTAGTAGTTTGTCTTATTGGGATTTTAGTTTGAGTTGGAATATTTACGGCTAGTATAGGCGATTGGTTACTCCTTTTGAGTCAAGTAATGCATTTGGTAGCTGATTTACTATCTTAAAAATAAAGTACATTTTAAACTACTTGTTTACATTGTTTTATACAAATGTTAAAATTCAATAATGCAAATGCATTCACAAATTTCTTCTTTATTATTAGAGATATAGTCTCATCAAAATAAAAGTCGACAAATCATGCCATAAGTGAATCACTTGTTAAGGCTTCAAGATATTTAATAATCAATGAAAATTCAAACCCAATATATATTTTCAGCCTCCTTTGAGGACCTATCTTTGTATGTTGTAGAGGATAAATTAAAACATATACTGTACAACCAAATATTATAAAATAAACAACATTTGGTTTATGACCAAAAACCAATTTTAACAGGGAGAATTTATGGTTTGATGTTGCCTAATATGCATAAGTTATGCTACATGTAAAATAGTGTGCCCCAAACAAATACTTGAAGTTTTGTTCTCATAAAAATGGTTTTGCAATTAATTGTAGATGTTTAATAAATAATTCGGCAAGATCATTTTGAGTATGAACATGAACGAAATGATGTTTAATGTTTATCCCAAACAACATGCAATAATCATTAAATGCGTGGGATATAAATTCACTAGCATTGTCAAGATGAATTGCCATTATTATATGATCTAGAAAATGTGCTCGTAATCTCGTAAATGTCAAGTTGCGAGTTGATAATAAACAATAAACGACCATTTTATAGATGCATCTACTAAAACAATAAAATATCTAAATAGTACACATGATGGCGAATGAGCCTACAAAATATCTCATTGAATATAATCTAGAGATTTTGAGGTCCCAATCACATCTTTAGTTGTTGATGGGCAATTTTCCTTAAGAACAAGCAACACACGAGAATTTCTTAAATTAAAAAATTTTCTGGTTCTTTAATGACTGACCATGTAAATTCTCAATAATTCTTCGCATCATTATTGATTTAGGATGATCCAACTAGCCATGCCAAATAATAAAATTATTTAGTTCATTATTGCATTAACTTCAATTATACTAATATTTATGTAGTACAATCCTCAAGATAAAATGAGTAGTTTTTTCAATATTTGTTTTCCAGTAGATGTAAATATATTATATATCATTGTCATTGACAATTTTAATATGATACTTGTTATGTCATATATCCTTGAAACTTGACAATTTTTTCTTTATTAAGTATAGAACAAAACATTATCAATAATAAATCTTATTCCATTAGAAAACATTATATTAGCTCTTTTAGAGCTTTCAATCAAGTTTGTTGAACCTAATATTATATTCATTTTTGTTATCATCATCCTTATATTTGAAAAATATTGGTTATGCCTGAGAATGATGTACGTCATTACACTATCTACTAAACATTTATCTTTACCATTGATATTAGACCTATTTATAGCATAATACAAATTCATATTTTTTTTCGTGAAATGGAATAAATATATATAATAAGTTCATAATTAGATGATTTTTATATGATAATTATTATAACACACTCATTTACATTAAATAAGTCAACATGAAAGGAAGAAACCATGTGGTATATTATCATTACAATAAACATAACTTTCTCTTCAGTTTGCTCAAAAAAATCTACATTGTCAAGGTTTGTCATGTTCATTGGATCAAAATAAATATCATTCTTATCTTGATGTAAGTGTGAAAAAAATTATTTCTATATTCTTTTTATTTCCTTTTAGCGAGGATTGATATAAATAAAAAAGATATTTGATTGTATGATATGTACACGACTAATGTCCTTTCATTCTATATCGATAGCAAATATTTTTTATCTTCTTGATATCTACGTTATGTATATTCTTTTTTGTCTTCTCATTCTATCAAGGTTTGTTAGAATTTAATAAATTATGAACATTATAGTAGTAGTCATTAAACCATCTTTGTCCATGATCTTTACTACGATCATGACCATAATTATTATTACTCACTTATGGGAATGAAGCGGGCATGCTTCATGATCTTTCATTAAAAACTCATTATTTTATTCATCCACAAGGAGATATGAAATTGATTTAGAGTATTTTTGAAAATCTCGTTCTCTATATTGATGTTGTAGGAGCATATCTGAGGAATGAAAAGCAAATGATTTTTTTTAATATATTTTTATTGTTAATATTATCTCTGTATAATCTCAATGTAACAATGGATCAAATTAAGAGATTATAAAAAACTAATCTAAAAACAATATACATTACAAGCTATTCATAATTGCACTACTCCATGTCCTCTATTGTGCAAGAAAAAAACTATTGTTATTTAGACAACAAGTATACATGTGTTAGTTAATGAGTTCCACGTATACATACTATTGTTATTTATCTCTTTATTGTTTTTTTTTCTTTTTCTCTTCTTAATGAATTCTGCATTTAGTTCTTATGAGAGAAAATGCACTCTTGAATTCAATTTTTTTTATTGAGTTCTCCATATAGTTTTTATGAGTAAAAAATGCAATTGTTGGTATTCTAAACCTTTCAAATAATATGAGCTTGAAGTGAAATGATTTTGTTTTTTTAACTGTTTGAGCTGAGTCTAAGTAGATGAAACAATTTATTTGATTTTATTACGAATCCTGATATTTTTATAATTAATTAGTGCAGTGAGACATAATGCTACATTTATATATTTATTTGGTTCTACAAGAATCCATGTTGTCTTTTCTTTTTTTAGTCATTTAACTATTTTTTTCTTCCTTTTAAATTGATCATTTTTTGGCCAAATTAACAATTAATACCTTATATTTTTCTAAGAAAGGACCAATGTGAAAACCAGGAGGAAAATAGATGTCAATTTCAAAGTTGATGCCATATGTTCACTTTGGTCTTCATATTTTTCTAGTGATAACTTTATAGTCCCTCACAAATTCAAAGATTTAATTTTGATTCAAAGCTTTATTTATCTTATATTCTAGTTTGTGATTTAAGAGAGAATAGGGAAAGTTGACTGATTCAAGTGGTAAAAAAAGAAAACATCATTTGACATTGATTATAATTTAAAAAAAATGATCGATTTTGGTGTTAACGAGTTTCATTATATATGAGGTGCTTCACTTGGATATTATTTCACCTTCAAGTTGCTTGAGAGAGTAGAACTAACAACGAGAAGTTTATTAGTTTCAAGTTGATTTTTTTGCTTGATGGTAAAAACAAGTTTATCAATATTTTTAGGGTGTCTCATAATTGTCTTGAGTCAAAAAATACCTCTACCTATATATATAAACGTTAACCTAAGTTGATGTAGTTTTTTTCATTGTTGTTTTAAAAATATTTTTTATATATAATTTTGTACTTCAATAATAGAATGAGTAAGAACTTACCTTTATATTTTTTAATTTTTTTATAGGATAATCTTAATCTCATTATTTAGATGGCATGTTTTGTATATTTACCTAGGTTTACATGAGTAGCTTTTTTCATGCCTTTTCTTTTAAATTGATTTTTTTAGTCCTTTAATATTTGTATTTTAAAACAATAACTTTCTAATTTATTTTGATTTCTATTCTATTGGTTTTATCACGGTCTCATGACCTTAACCACAAGTTTTGAAGGTTAACAAATGTTGTTCCGAGTAAATTTAATATATCATCTTAATACTTTTTTTTTAAATATATCAACCAACTCCTTATATTTTTTTATGATTAGAAAAAAAATCATTCTAATTTACAAGACAAATTTTTGAGCTCAAAGAAAAACTAAAAGGAAAAGATAATTTTTTTTAAGGAAAAGTGAGTTTTTTTTTTTTTCAATTGAGGAGAGAGCTAAAAGAAATGCTCAAAGAAAAAGATTTTTTTTTAGGTTTCATGCTTCATTTTTATAGCTACAAGGGAAAAGCTATATCGAAGAACCAAAATAACATTTCTAAGTTGAAGAACTATTCCTATATTTTGATTAAAAGAGACAAAAAAATTGTTTAATATATGTCGATGCAAAAAAAGTGGTTTTTGATTGGAATTGTATTAGTTAGTTATTATTAATAAATAATTATATTAATATTATATATATTAAAATAGAATTTTGCTTTTCTAAATCCAATGGAGTGCATATATATAAAAAATACTATATTTATACTATTTAAAAAGCTATATTACTAGTTTGATTTCTCGAAATATCATTTTATATGATTTATTTCTCCATAAACAAGACTAATTTGAAATTTCCTTTTCTATTTCTAGCCCTTCAAAAATAAAATTGTGAATGGTCTAATTTAGGGAAAGGCCCAACAACAGGTCCAGTACCAGTCTAATAGAGCTCCAAACCAAAAATAAATAAACAAAAAATTTCAATGGATGTTGACGCCTCTAATTTTGTTTGGAAGTGTGATTATCTGTTTTGAAATGTTAATGGAATTATTTTTTAAAATATTTTTTTTAAATATATTATAATAATATTTAAAAAAATTAATTTTAATATCAGTATATTAAAATAATTTAAAAATATAAATAAAATTAATTTAAAATAAACAATTTGAATTTGTTTTTCAAAAAGACCTTTACAGCCGTTCTACAGCTTCTAGCGAAGCTCAAAAAGAAATGCAGGGCAGCACAACGCCGGCTTCCCTTAAGGGCCTGTTTGGTATTGCGGTTGCGATTGCGGTTGTGGTTGAAAAAATGGAGTTTCAAAAAAAGCGCTTTTTACTGTGGTTCAAAAAAAGCAGTTAAGTGTTTGGTTAAAACTGTGGTTGGGTTGAAGGTTGAAGAAAAAACAGTTTTGGTGTTTGGTTTCCAAACTTTACAAACTGCTTTTAACTTGTAAAATTACTTAAAAGGGCATGGAAATATACACACACATACATCCATACATCCATCCATACATATATATATATATATATATAAACCCTCTTTATGCCCTTCCCCAAAATAACTTCATCGGCGCAGTCTTTTTCTCACAGCTCCGTCACTCTATCATCTCCTTCTCCGTCACCGTCACAGCAGCAACACCTCCATGGAAACCTTAGAGGTATCTTCTTTTTTCTCAGCCTCTTGCGTTCATGTTCTTTTTTATTAATTTAAATTTGAAAATAATTAATGTCAGAAATTTCAAGTGTATTTTGCTTGTTTTTGTTTTAGTAATAAGATTTATTAAGCGGGACTTATGAATTTTTATTCACGCTAAGTGTTATGTTGCCTGGGCGGGGTCACATTCTTTGTTATGCTTGAAAATGGGGTCACATTCTTTGTTATGCGCTGACACTTACGGTTGCTGCTTCTTGTTGATTAATTTCTCAATATAAAGCTCAACAATTGCTATCTTTCTACGTTAAAATGGTTTCATAGTGGAGTATTCTCCCTTGGAGTTCAATTACTAGTGATCAGGGAAAGATACACCTAGCCGGTCACTTAATGACTGGTTTTTGTTAAGGTTTTTAAAAGGTGTTGTATTCAACATTGCACTTCCTGGAGGGTTTATATTTTGTGGATCAAACCCTTGCTCTTCTTAATAAATGCTATAAAATGTGTTCCAGTGGACTTTGCTTTTGGTTCGTTTTATGTTTCACTTAATATTAGAGAATCATTTAATTTTTGAAAGAGTAAGGATTGATGCCTGCCATTTGGAAATAGGAGAACCTTGAAGTACAACAAGGAAAAGGAAAAGGAAAAGGAAAAAAGAAGAAACATTAATAGTGCTGGGGACATCACCCTATGTTTTCATCAGTCAGCAAACTTATTTATGCTAGCAAGGTCAAGCTAAGAAAAAGATTTCTTTGGATGTGTATTGCAGAAATCTGCACGGGAAAAGATTGAGTCACAGGTAGCAGCCTGAATGTCATTATTAAAGTAGTGCGAGGTGGAGTAATCTGCCGAGAAGATGAACCTAGGATTAACCTTGAGGAGTAGTGTGGTGGTCATATAATTCAACCACCAGAAATGACATAAAGGATACACAAATTCTATGTAAAGGAGCATTCTTTTTCCTTTAATATCTGGCTAGAGCAATGCCATGCCCATTTACCATAAAACCCTTTTTATCATTACTCAATGAAGGATCAACACACTCGATTGTTAAAGATTTTAGCATTCTCCTCTATCCGAAAAATAACTGCAAAACAGCCCAGTGCCACAAGATTTTATGTTCCCCATTTTCTTTAAAGCCACAAAGGAATTCATCAATAGCTTCTATGCTATTTGGACCACTCATGATTTGCCTCCGATGGAAAACAATCCATGCCATCTATCAAACACAAAAATTTGTTTCTTCACCACGCTATTCTTTTAAATACATCTTATAATGTTCTTTTGCTCTATAGGACTTAGAAGGTGGCCTTTTCTTTATTTTTTTTCATTTTTGTGCACAATACTTCTTTTTAATTTTTTATATTTATTTGCGGTATTGTTGAATTACCTAATTGGATTGCAAAAAATATTAGATAGAAATAAAGATTGCACTAAGTAATTTAAGTTTTCTCATGACAACTGATATTAAACACGGCCCTTGCAATATCCTTTTCATATCTTTGTTGCATTGTCGATAAGTTTGTTCATATGTTCATTGTAGTTGCAAAACATGTAGCCAATTGACATGGGGGAATTGCTTCTCTATTTTCGGCATGATAATGTTCATTGCATGTTTTATTAATAGTTAATATTTTTAGGTTTTGAAGAGTCATTGAAGAGTCCAAGATATAATTTGGTAAATCAAACATAACTTTTAATCATATTGTTGGATCGAACTGAAATTTTGACAGAATATTCTGAAGGCTCTATTTTTTACTGGGTTAAAATTTCATGATGATTGAAAATCTGGAAGACCTTCCAATAAGGCCTGGAAGTTACTGTGTGGGATTGTTTTTATTTACCTTATTGTATTCGATTTTTTTTCTGTTTAGCCTAGAACTTTTAATTTAATTAGTATTTTATTATTTAGGAATCCTAATGCTAGATGAATTCTATTACTTAGGTAAGTTTTAATTAGAAATAGTTTCATATAAAGAATTTTAGTTTTAATTAGGAATCATTTCCTATATATAATTTTAAAACTAAAATAAATTGAGGTGTAGTTTATTTTGAGAGGAAAATTATTGTTTAGACTTTTAATAAAACATTAGAGATTTTTCCTTTAATTTATCTACAATAACCTTAGGATTTGAGAACACCACTCCGTGATGTAGTAGTGAAGGCCCTCCACGGCGTTGTGTGGGCTCAAGAGCAAAAACTAGATCATTTGGAGCAAACTATAGCAGATCTAGCTCGGATACCTGCAACGCAATGGAAAAGAAGAAACTAAAAGCTAGGGGAAAGAAAGGCAGATCATAATTAGTTAGAAAGGACTTTGATAGAAAAATCTTTGTGGCAGCCAAGGTATTGCACTTTGAAATCCATCTTAAATTCACTAATGAACCTCAAATTTTGCTGGCTGAGTTATGTTCTCATATTGAGTTTTGAGCTTTCATAGTAGAATTTATTTTATTACTCTATTTGCTTATGGGCCAACGTTATCTACTAACCAAGAATTTTCTCTATGATAGGTTGCAATTTTCTGTTTTTTCATATGACTGTTGCCCATTTATGGAAACTGACTTCGAAAACTTTAGTTTCTGATCTCTCCCTGTTTACACTGGTTGGTGCTGAAATTTACTTTTATGTTTTTCTTCTTCAAGGTGGGATTTCCACCCCTTCATTACTAAACTTAAAAAATATTGTAGGCACTAGTATACATTTTCATGCATTTTTTTTTTGTTCCTAGCATTAGTTAAGATAAATAGGAAGCTAAGTTCAATATGTATTGCTGCTTGGGTAACATATCACTCTTTTATCACTTGCTTTTATCTCGGCGCTACAGTTTATCTCTTGCTTTTGATCTTAGTGCTTTTGTAGGGATAAAATCATCTGTAAAGCAGATACTGCACTTAGAAATATTGGTTTGATTTTCTTGTAGTATGCTTTGAATACGAGTCAGGTTAGCCTAAATGAGGAGTAATTTTAGCATTATTTCAATCATCTTATTTCAATAATTAGCATGATTAGAACATTCCTTCCCTTGAAGCTATCAAATAGTCTTTTGTTTTTACTTCCATATTCAAGTTCCCATCTGCAGTTATCTGCTTATGTGCATTCATTGGTTTGTTTCTTCAACATTCAAACAATTTTTATGTTTATTTAAATCATTTATTCCAAAGATGAAATAATTTTTTCATTTAATTGTATATAGATTGCTCAGAAGACAGCGAAGCAGGTCTGTATCCAGAATCCTGGGAAGTTTCAACAGTGTCAAGTGAGTGACTGAAAAGAAAATCAAGCGATTTACTATGGGAAAGACTCCAAGAGAAGAGTTGATATTGAACCTGAAGAAAAACAAAGAATTCCAGCATTGCATACGACTGGAGTGGACTTCAATACATTTTGGAAGATGCAAGATTACCTTGATGTTCGGTATATATATTCCAATTGTTTTCATGCTATGTTGAATACTTACGAAATAGAGGCCGCAAGAGAGACCATCATGGAGATGAAGCACGTATTCAATTCTTATAGAATATCTGTCAATACACGGCATTTGTCATTGACTGCTGATTTTTATGACCTATTCCGGCGAGTACCGACCAGTGAACCGAATTGGGGGCATATCAGTATCCATATCACATTTAAGTAAAATGTCTTTTGAGGCAGCGTCCCAATTCATCGTTGAAGCAGCAATGCATGGGGAGGTTGATAATTTGGAAGCCCCATCTGCTAGGGTGTCTTGGATTGCCTGTGAAAATGGGTACTGGATCTTTTGATTTGATGCATAAAATGGAAATTTTATCTCCACTGTAAAAGTTTTAACATTCTAACTTCAAAATCTAACTGAAGTGTGGCTCTGAGGTGTTGTATAATTAGATGAATGCTGTGGTTTATCAGTGTGCCTTGATCTTTTTTTTTTCTTGGATTTTTTTTCTTTTTGTTTGAAGTTCACATCATTGTAATGTACATGTAAGCAGCTTACTTTTGTTAAGATATTTTATCAATCGTTGTTTTCAATCGGTCTGTTGTTTTTCCATAGTTGCATTGTATTTAGTTTCAGCCAGTCTTTTCGGTAATAGTATCTATCTGCTTTTTTCTTTTTCTTTTTTATTTGTTCTTTTCCAACTTGAATTCCGAAATAATCTTAACAGTGGACTTTTCGTCTTCTTTATCCAAAAGAAGAAAAGTGTTGAATGACAAATAAACATTCTGCATGTTTAACAGTTAATCTTACTTCCAGTTAGTAAATTCTTTCATATATATATATATATATATATATATATAGTAGGATTATTTGGAACAGATCGATCTGTGTTCTTTTTTCTGCTCAACGTAAGGATATAAAAAGGAAACATTTATTTTGGTCCTCATTTTTCAGATAGGCAATAACGCACAGTAAATCAATAATTTTATTGTCACCGAATACTATGATGAGTGCGACAAAATATGAAATATCATCCCAATCATGTTACAGAGGAAATCTTATAATTTTCCAAGGAAAATCAATGGGTAGGGAGAATAAGCAACTTTGATGAATGCCAGGAAATATATGCAGCGGATGTTTTACTGGAGCATTATCATATCATGCCATATTCATCGAGTGATCCAACCCCAAAAGAGGAAAAAAGATATTCCAGGTTCAGCCTGAAGAGGGTTCGGCTCCATCATGGAGTGCACAGCAAACAGTCGCCTTGTGATGCCCTTGATACACCCTGATGGCTTCACCAGATGCCATGGACCAAAGTCTAGCTGTCATATCAGAAGAAGCTGCATGAACAAGAGACAGTGTTACAAAATGAATCAAGCAGGGAAACTTGAAATGGTCGGCGCATCTTCACTAGGCCTCCATTCCAAAAAATGAAATTAATTGCATCTTGACAACCAAACCATGCACCTGTTATAAGGTATGCACCATCTACAGAGAAAACACAGTCCCACACCCAGCGTTGGTGACCTGGGGATAAATGAAACATAACAGCAAAGAATATCTCAGAGATGATTAAAACTTTTTTTTTTCTTGTATAATACCCGTAAAAATGAGCAATGAAGGAAAATCTGATCAAATACCTGTCAAGGTTTTCTCTAAAGTAAAACCATCAACATTCCATATCTTTACAGTGTGATCAGCTGATGCAGTGGCCAGATATCTAGCAGGCATAAAGTTGGAAACAATTAAACTGAAAATCCATCAAGATAAGTGGGAGAAGAAAGTAGGTAAGAAGAACTGCAGAAAATATAACTAGGAAAAACAGAAATTGGTAAGATTAAACAAGGAAATATAAACCTGTGTGGATCACAAAATTCAGGTGAGAGAAGACATTTGAGAATGTATTTATTATGTGCTTGTAGCTTATGAAGTGGCTCAAAGTTGGTCATTGTCTGCAAGAAAATACATTTGGCGTTAAATGAAAATGCGGTCAAATTAAGCAACTAGATAGTGTCATATGGTTGCATTCATCAAGGGCTACCTGGTTCCCTCGCAACAAGCGCCAAACATAACATGTTCCGTGGTTATTTGCAGCTACCACCAAGCTTCCATCCCACATAACTGTTAGAGACCTTACAGCTGTATCCACCTCGGGAACCTAGATACACACTATGGTGCATTATGATCATCTCGTGACACATCACATTTATAATAATTATGAATCATTAGCTAACAATGATCTAGAAATTGCACCCAGCAGCAAATAATATTCAAAGACATTAATGGAAGGAGGGAGCAGCCATGTGCCTGTTTGGATTTTGCTAGTGGCTCCCTCTGCCCCCAGGCTGGAGGAAGGCCCTTTAAATCTATGATGCCATTGTAGACGCAAAAGCATTACAAATGATCCACTTGCTTTCTTAAACTACCTCATCTAGATGTATAAGCAAACACTTGAGTATTGTGTAACATATCATAATAAAAGGAAATAGTAACTTGTGCAAAATGTTCCGACAATTAAGATAATGTAAGTCATAAGAGAATACCAATTCACAACTGCACGAATTTGCAGTCAAATCCCATACTCGAATGTTCCCATTTTGGTCTCCAGATATCAGCTCTGTCTGCAAAACCAGACACCACAGATTAGACTAGCCACCAAAAACACACTAATATGCAATCTGATGCTTTTGGAGAAAGTGGCACTTAAAAGAATATCCACAAATCACACATAAATGATGGTGGGCATAGGTCAATCAAGATCTTTTCATGTTCTATAGCTAACAGACAGTTAAGTGATCAAAAGGCAATATAAACATGTTGAGAAAATTGCAGAATAGCGCCAATTAATTTAAACTCGGAATTTGAACAATATAAACAAGTATCATAGTTGACAGTTTCTCTTCAAACATCCAATGCCATAAGTCTTTGGTCATGAATTATCTTAATTCTTGCCATCTAGAACAAAGAAACTTGGCTATCAGATCTGTTATTACCAACTGATTTTATCAATTTTTGCAAGGGCAAGTCTTCCAACCACTGACGAAGCACTCTGGTACATACATTGTGTCTCATAGTAAAAAGAGAGAGAAAAGATAAAAACCCATTCATGGCAAGTCTTAATATCATATTCCCCATTTACAACCACCCCACAATTCCAAAATCCCTTTCACTTCCCAACAATTTATCCTTCTTACAGGCTAAAAGTGATACACGACAGCTAACCTGGTTTGGGTGCAACACCACAGTGTTGACAGCCGCACGACTTTCATATTCCCTTTGACAACCAGGAGCCCTGTAGTTGAACTTCAAATAAAGATCAAGTCCGAAAAAATCCAAAAACATGCATAAAAACATAATTTCCTTTTAAAACACTGCATGATAGCATCCAACCAGGTTTTACCTCAAATCCCAAATCTTCACTGTTCCATCCTCAGACCCTGAGTACATCCAGTTTCCATCGCACTGAAACCCCACAGCCATAACATTTGCTGTATGCGAGTCATAGCTCATTACCTGTTAATGCAACATAATACCACATCACTAACACACACACACACACACACACACACACAAAAACATATTTCAACAACAAAAAAAATAATTATAAAAAAGGGCAAGACTTTCATTACCGGATGAGGACTGTTTGAGTTGACATCAAACAGCTTAATGTGTGGATTCCCAGCTGCAGCCAAGTATCTCTTATCAGGGGTTATCTCAAGCCTATTAACTTGCTTCATTCACCGTATAAATAAACAAAACAATTTATTAGCAAATTTACCAGATAAGAAAAAAAAAGCTAGAAATTTATAACAAACCCACTATTGTTTTGTGATAAAGACCCAAACTTTATAACAAAAAGAGAAAAACTTAGTGATTACCGAATCCGGGTATTGGATTGTACGATAACAACGGCCACTTTTTGCGTCCCAAAATCTGATAGTGTGATCATAACTGGCAGTGGCAAGTATTACTGATGGCTGTGTCATTATCTTAATAAAAATAATAATAATTATTATTATTATAATCACCTCCTAAACACACAATAACGATTAAGGTTAATTAAGCAAAATGAGATTTCAATATCATAATTAAGAAAATAAAAAATGCTAAAATACTAAATAACATGAAAAGAAAGAGAGTAAATAAAAGTTTTGAGCTTTACCTTGGAATCATGAGGATATGGTGGATATTTTGTGATTTGGGATTAGGGTTTTGAAGGGTTATTAATTTCTTTCTCACTAGGGCTTGAAAGAGAAGCCATGATTCAGTGGAGTAACAGGAAAGGGTGGCTTATGAGGTTCTTTCTCTTATTGATTTTTCTGTTTATTTATTTTTTGTCTGAATGAAGCACGAGACCGCAACTCATTAGAAGTGGAGGAAAAACGATAAGTCGTCTAAATTTGTGATGGCTACCGTTTAAGCGACTTGTCACTTAATTGAGGTGGTTACGGCTGGCAGTCATCTGTGTAGCGATAATTTGACAAGTCGTCCTCCTTGATGCCGGTTTCGTTTGTCAAAGGAGGCATTCATTTGTTTGTTTTGCATACATTTTTTTAATATAAAATAAGTTTATTTATAAAATATTTTTTAGAAAAGCTTGTAAATATAATAGAATATTTTATAATTATAATAAATTTAATTTTTAAAGTTATTAAAATATTTTCACCTCATAATACAAAATAATTTATTTTACACATTAAACAATTTATATTATTATTTAACTATTTTAATCATACCATTAACTCATTATTATAATCTCCACCACCATAACACTTACACCAACATTAAATCATCCTTTCATCATCATTTTAAAGTCCTATCATATCGCTTCAACACAACTATTATTATTACTATATCACCTTAATTTTCATTCTCGCTCTGTTACAATTATTAGTATAATCATTATCTTATCACCACATCTCATTATTTTACTATCATACATGTTAAAAATAGTTTATAATAAAGTATTTATATGCAAAAACAAACTTTATATATATATATATATATATATATGAATGTTGAAATCTCACCAATATAATAATTCACATGTATTCATAAAGTTATTTCTTATTAATTTTTAGTGTTATAACATTTATTAAGTAATGCTAATTTTATATAAGATACTTCTTAGAATCACTTTTGAGGAAAAATCATCATTTGAACATGATTGGATTTTATAAATTCTAATTAATGTGTTTTTCATGAGTTTTTTTTAATGTTATTAAATTTTTTATGCTACATTCGTTTGATTTTTTTAGATAGTTGATCTTAGAATTAATTAGTTTCATTTTGAGAGAAGAGTTTTTCTAAGATATTCTTCACCTTTCAAATTGCTTAAAAAATAGATATGATCTCAATAAGTTTTGGGTTATTGTTTTTTCCCCGTATGTTTTGGGGTTATTTAAAGGCATAAACGAGCATATTTTGATTTTTATGGTGTTTTTAAGTATTTTTAGCTCAAAAAATAGTTTGATATAAATTTTCAAATGTAAATCACCCTGACTTAACTTTCCAATGACAAGTGATTGGTGGAATCCATGCAAAGGAAGTGACATGTTGGTTGCTATCTATTTTTTTTTTAAATCAAGGGTGAATCATAAGTTGTATGTCCCATGCAAAAAAAATAAAAATAAATAAATAAACCTAGGCATTGGGGTTGCTTCAAGCCCATATGTTTGAGGTTTTTTATTGGAGGCCAAAAGACATGTACCTTCTTCTTCTTCTTTTTTGTAATTTTCTAGTTTGTTTTCTTTTCAATTTGATCTTTTATAATTGCATCTTTATAGATTTTTTTTAATAATTTCATCATTTAATATTTTGTGAATTTTTAATTGGGCAACATAGTTTTTTTTTAATATATTATTAGGTTTATTACAATTTCATATCAACGCTTTGATATTTAGTTGGTTTCAATTTTATGAAAAATTATTTTTGTTATCATATAATTAAATAAAATATTACAAAAAAAGATTGTTAAGCCTGATTGAGTCATGATTCATGTTAGATGTTTGACTAGTTAATTTTAGTTGATTAGAAATCGAGTTTTACAGTTTGTTTTGATTTACTTTATATGGAGTTATCAAAGTCTAAAAAAGAACATGTTGACATTTAATTGCTTGATTTTATGAATATCTATTTTTTTTTATCATATGATTGCAAACAAAAATATTCTCAAAATAAAAAAATAAAAATCTAGTAGAGTTCATGACCTAAATTATGGATTTGACAATTAGAGTTATTATCTTAATATTCTCAAAATAAAAAATAAAAATCTAGTAGAGTTAGACAATAAAACCCAGATCGAATCCAATAGGTTATTATCTTAATATTTTTTGTTAGAATTTGAATCTATATTTTTTTTGATAAATTGTTTGTTTATAGTGGGGATATTTATAGGATATCCACAAAATACTAGTTTAACCTAATTACTAGTACTAGTGTTGTTGTTATAGTAAATAACAAATACAGATAAAAACAAACTGAAATTGTTACACTACACAACAAAGAAATGACTGTTGTACTGGAACTCCAGCTATATTTTAACACTCCCCCTCAAGTTGGAGCGTATATATCTATCATGCTCAACTTGCTAATTTCTCCCTGAAACACCTTTTTGGAGACCGTCTTTGGGAGTATATCAGCTAACTAATCTTCAGACCGAACAAACAGAAATTATATAATTTTCTGATCTAGATTTTCGTTAATAAAATGCTGATCAACTTCAACATGTTTGGTACGATCATGTTGTACTAGATTGTGTTTTATCCATGACAATTCACATACACCATATGCCATGCCTCAGTATTCTGTTTCTGTACTTGATCTAGCCACCACTTTCTATTTCTTAATTCTCCAAGTGATGAGGTTACCTTCTACAAAGGTAAAATATCTGATGTGGATCTTCTATCAGTCTGATTTCGTACTCAGTCTAAATCCGTATACCCTTTGATTTCATGAATTTCATTTTTTGAGAACAATAATCATTTTACTGGTGCACTCTTCAGGTACCTTAGAATTTGATATACCGCGTTCATATGTTCTTCACTTGGCGAGTGCATAAACTGACTAACCACACTTACAACATAAACTATGTTAGGTCTTGTATGTGATAGGTAGATTAGTCTCCCAACTAACCGTTGATACCTTCCTTGTTGGAACCTGATCCTCTGATTCGTTGAGCTAGTGATTCATCTCTATAGGTGTTTCAACAGGTTTGTAGGCCAACATTCCAATTTCAACTAATATATCCAACACATATTTTTGTTATGATAGACATATTTCGGTTCTTGATCTTGGGACCTCGATTCCTAAAAAATACTTCAACTATCCGAGATCTTTCATTTCAAATTTTGAGGCCGAAAAACATGAAAGCACATTTTGTCTCTTTTGTATCATCTCATGTCAAGACTATATCATCCACATATACAATCATTGTCATTACCTTCCCTTTCGTGTGTTTTATAAACAATGTATGTGTAAATCCCGGGAAATAAATATAAGTGTAAATTATAAAGTAAATAAAAAAATAAATAGTAAATAAAAGTGGAAGAATTCACGAAGAAATTTAAATAAAATAAGAATTCAAATCTTTTGGATATAACATCCGGACAAAATCATTGAGATGTCGTAATTTTCAACTCGGAATTAATCGGGGTTAGTTTTAAATTAAAGGAATGAATTAAAATAAAAATAAAATAGGTCGAGGGGGCTGGAATTGAAATAATTGTAAAAATTAGGATTTAAATTATAAGAAGAGAAGATGTGGGGTAAAATTAAAATATTTAAAGGAAATGGGAGCCTAAGTGCAATAAGAGAAATTGAGGGGTAGAAATACCACTCTTTTCTCTTATGTCCGCAAAATAAGGGGAAGAAGGGCAAAAAGATTTTGATATTTTCTTATCCAATTGAAGAATAATTTCAAAGTGAAAGTGAGATTAAAGGTTACCAAAACATTCAAACATAAAAAACACAAGGATTTAGAGTATTATTGGAAGAAGAAATTGAAGGAAAAAGAGTATCGGGCTGGCAGCAGCAGGAAGAAAAAGAGAGCAGGAGGAGATTGTGATTTCACAAGCTATTAGGATCTTAAATCTTCCATGTTATGGTGTTTCTTATATGCATATAAAAGATTCTTGACTTTATAGTTAAATTGCATGAATTTTCTTTATGAGATTTGGGTTAGGTTTTTGGAAATTTTATGGGGAAAATGTGGAATTGTGTGTAATTGATGAATGTGGCATGAAATGGGATGAAATGAGATTTAAATGGAAAGAAAAATGGAAAGAAAAGGGGGATCCCCTAAGAAAGGTCATGGCTAGCCATTGAGGGCAGTAATTAGGAGGGAAAGATTTTGTGTTTTGCAAAATAATTATTGTGTATGTTGTGTTGGATGTGAATGTTTGTATAATGAATGATTGAGCATGAAAAGAATGAGGTAAGTCTTGTTTTTCCAAGGCCAAGTTTCGGCCAAATGTATATGATGCAGAAGTTAACAATTAGACAAATTCATCTCTTGACTTTCAGAGAAAATCTGAGGGGGGAAACAAGGGAATTAGGATCGGTTTCCGTCATAGGAGTTGCAGTTCTAGATGTGTACTATACAAGAAAACTTGTTTCATTTAATTTGGAATTTTATAACTCTAGTTAAGGGTCACGGAACGTGAATATGCAGGGTAGACTCTGCAGAACAGTAGGTCTGTCACATTTGTAATGCATTTCGTGAATTTTAGGGGCAGAAGGGGGTGTTCCTGCCTTCATAAGAGTCGTAACCTTGTATGTTAGCTTTCCAACGAGATTAAATTTGTATAAAACAGAGTTCTATAACTCTCGTTATGTGAACAATATGGGCAGAGGTCGAAGTCGAAATCCGACCTCTGCTGACAACTTTGAGAACAAAAATAAAAAGAAGTGGGAGGTTGCAAAAACAAAGTTAGACGCATTAAAGGAAAAGTAACAAGTTATGTTTGAAAATAAGTGTTTTATAATGATATTTTGATTGACAAAAATTATAAAAAATAAAAATGAACGAATAACAAATTTACAGGCATATTGGATTGTTTTAGAGTGGTTATTAGGAAGAGTATCGGTGATTGAAAATAAGTTATGAGAATTTCCCGTAATTGCAGTAAGGACCACAAGTGTGATGCAACAACAACAATAAGGGACCACGAGTAGAGCATCCATAACAAGTAAGTGATTTATACATACGTTTCTAATTTAATTTTCATAGTGAAAATGTGTGAATTATGCTTAAAGTTTTGGTGGAAGTTTGAGAAGATATGATTTATCAATTAGAATATTTAAGGTATGTGTGTTAGGGGAAGTTTGAAAATATCATGAATAAAACATGGCGGTGGCTACCATACACTTAGTATATGCTAGGATCCAGGATAAAGGGATCACCAAAAATAGCTAACATACATTTTAGTGTATGTTACGATCCCGGATAAGGGGATCATCATGAATGACTGTCATATATTCAGTGTATGTTAGAATCTCGGGGATTGGGATCACTATGCACAAGCTAATATACATCGAGTGTATGTTAGAATCCCGGATAAAAGGATTGTGGTGCAATGTTTAAATACACATTCATGTATTTTGAAATTTAAAAAAAAATATATAAAATGGAATCAATGCACATGAGGTATGTTACAGACCCGGGAAGGGGTCTTATCTGATTTCTAATATCGGTAGGATGATAAGGGTATTGACAATACTTAGTATCAACAATACGTAAGTGGGGAAGTTAGTTTTTGTTTCCAATAGATATGTTGATTATTTTAATTATGTATGATTGCATATCGTGGGTTTAATAACTTTAATATTTAAAAAAAAATCTTTATGAAATTATCTTGTATTTTCATTTCAGGTCCATCATCTTCACGTCAGAAGTAAGGTTGTCGTTTCTTAGTTTTTTTTGTATCCAATAGTATTTTGTATAAATTAAATGTTGGTAAACTGATATGTATGATCACTATTTTTGGAAAAAAAAAATGGAATGTAAGAAAAGTAACTCGTTTTGTCGTATTTTATTAAATATGACTGGATTTATATTAACTTTAGTGTAAATTGTTCGTTGTTGTTAAATGTATGGTTTATTAATTATGGTTGTGATGAGGATGATGTTTATGGTTTTGTAGACCCAAGATGAATGGGTCAAGATTGAATTTTATGTTATGTAATATGTCAACTCTAGAGATATATGGGGATTGTTGTGGAGAACACTCTAGTTTGTGCAAAATTCCAAGTTAGTACCATAATTTGGGATATTGGGAGTAATCAAGCTTGGTCTCATCTCTTCTAATCCTCCATTTTTCTTCAACTTGAATACATCTTCGTTCTCTTCATTATTACTCTTCCCTTGAAGAGAAGTCCCAGAATCTTCCCTAGAGTACTAGGGTGCCAATTCTCGGAATGATGCATCCAAAGTTACATGTAGCTTTCGATGGTGGGGATCATAACATTGATATCCTTTATAAAACTTTGAGTAACCTATAAAGATACACCATTTTGCACATGGATCAAGTATACTCCGTAAGACTTTAGGGATGTGGACATATACCATACAACCAAACACTTGTGGTTCCAAATTTGGTAGATGAGGAACGTAGAGCAAAAACTCCATCTTCTGTTGGGGATATTGAAATTCAATCGCACTAGATGATGTTCGATTCATTAAATAGGCAACTGATTTGACTGCATACTCCAATAGTATTTGGGCATATTCATACCAAATAGAGAGGCACATATAATTTCCATAATCTACCAGAGTAATACGTGCAGGAGGTCTAATGTCAAATTTCATAATGACTTAAGAAATTACCTAAAACTTGATCCATAAACTTTGTACCATTATCGGATTGAAATGTATGAATTTGGCATTGGTATTGGGTCAGCACTATTTTGTGAAATTTTTGAAAAGCTGCACCTACTTCACTTTTATTTTGGAGAAGAGATATCCAAGTCATTCAAGTATTCATCACTAAATGTAATGACTGTGAATGGTTCTAAACTTTTATTCAAACTTGGTAAATAAGGAATACGATACTTTTTGCGAGTTCACAAATTTCACACTGAAAATCCAAAATAATTAAACTTGAAAACAAATGTGGTTGTAACTGTCGCAACGATGATTTTTCGCACTTCACACCCCGTCATCCCCTGATTGGGGAGATAACGATACGCCAAAAATGGAGAGGTTTTATAACCGTAAAAATTATGACTATAATTATCAGGAGTCGTCACCTAGTATTAAGGTTACTAGGAACCTAATGGTTTGCGAAAGTCTAGGTAAGAGAACTTGTTGTGCAAGGGGAAGACATATCACCTCCAATGCACTTTATCTAAAGTAAGCTATTTTGCTGTTTGATTGTTTTTCTTAAGTTATTTTTATTGGTCTTTTCTAAGATTCGACGTAGATTTCTCATTGTGAGAGAATCTCTACCTCATTGGAAGTTGAAAACCTAACCTTTTTGCCGTTTGGAAATTTCCACACTACATAAAAACTCTTTTTTTATTTGTAGTATAATTTTACACCCTAATAGATAAAATAAAAATAATTATTAATTTTTGATATTTTGGTCAAATTCCAACGGATAACTGTAAACTAGTTACGATATTCAATTTTGTTTCAAAATATGAGAAAAATACAGCATATTCTTTTTGAAAAATATGATGAAAAGCCTTGAAATCCGGTTGTATGCACGAAAACAACACATTTTTATATTTTTGAAAATTTTGTATTTTTATATTTTTTATATGTTTTTGCTTTTTTTAAAGGAAAAAATATTGTGGGTTAGACTGTCCAGCCCTGATGGGCCGAGAGGCCCATCCTGTGGTGGGATGGCAGCCAGGTCGGGCGGCCTACAAGCCCACCCAAACTTTGTGTTGGGTCGGAGTAGGGCCCAACCCATTATTCTTTACATGAATAGTGGGTGACGAGGAGTGAATTGATTCACTCCCCCAAGCACATGAAGATGATGAACAATAGATGGCACTTGGTCGAGTTTGATGTCCGGTGTACCTGTCACTCTCGTCGTGTAAAGGAGGTGGTTCTTCGCCTGGTGGTAGCGTTGAAAACGGAGGCCTATGGTGGCTGGTGGACGTTGCTGTAACTTCTACTACCTTGTCGGAGGCCACGGCTGGGTCAATTCTTTGAAGGAGGAGATGACGGTGGTGAGGATGGTGGTGACAGACGGTATTGGTTGCTGTTGGAGAAGGAGAGAAAGGTTGTTTTACATCGCTGTTTTTTTAGAGAGAGAGGCTGTCATCGAAAAATGAGAGAGGGGATGCTGTCGGATTCACTCTGCCAACGTCAAAAAAGAATAAGAGTGGAGTTCCAGGTGGTTTGCTAATTTTCTGTGCCGTCTTCCTAATGTGCTATTGTCCTCTGTTTTTTCCAGCCTTTCCCCCTATTCCTTCTTCTCCCTTTCTTCTTCGTTTCCCCCCTCTATTTATAGACTCATCTTGCAACTTGCAGGTATGGGATTGATGTCTAGTAGCATGGTGTTTTTCAGTGGTAGGTAGCAGGGCATGGTTGCCGGCATGTCACAGGTATGGCTGCAGGCAATGTCTCTGTCCAGTTCATCATTTTTTTATTTTTTGAAGTATAAAATAAACTGACAAAAATGGGTTGTTATAAAAATAATTTTTCGACGGGAAGAACAATGCGCTTCCGATTTCACCCAAAAACTTTTGTCACCGAAAATTCTGATCTTCTCAATATAACCCAAATTAGGCTTCCAAACTTGATTTCTCACCAATTAAACCCTTAATAAAATTAATTTGACCTACTTAAAGTATAAATAAGCCCTTGCGCTTAATTAAATCCTTCAATTGAGCTCTGAATTAATCCCTAAATATAATTACATTTTAAATTGGCCGACGATTAAATCAAATTGGCCAATAAAAATATAATTATGCTTTTTGACTTAATTATTACGCGGATCTATTCCATAACAAATTACTTTAGCCTTGAATATGCATCTTTTTTTTTTTATTTTGGACACAAAAGAGGTATGACCGGGCTTCCGAAGATGTCAAAAAATTTCAACTTTGATTTTTCTACCGACACCAACCCCTTTCATTTTTTATTTTTGTTTTATTTCGGATAGGTTTTGGGGAATAACCCAAAAATGGGTTATGACAGTAACTTCTTAAGCTACCCAAAGGAAAGATGTCCGAGTCTTCGATGTCACAACCATATAAGTACGTGAGCGTGATCCTTACTTCCAGTCTGATGGGCTTGACCCAACTTTGACCCTCATTTTTCTGTTAACTCCAAATATTATAGGTTATCCTGTCTAATATCATATATCCAAGAATCTTTCAGGTTAGAATCACTTGAAAAACACACAAAAAAAATAATTATATTTTTTAATATTTTATTTAATTATACGATAAACAAAAATAGTTTTTCATAAAAACCACCTGTGGTAGAGTCCAATTTACTTTTAAATTTGTTAGTCAACTATGTGATGTCAAGACAATTCCAAAACTATTTGATTTGAAACATGGGTAAAGACAAATCAAAAGATTTTAGTTGTGGCCCATTGGCTACCAGAAAAAGTTTCTCGTGGACTAGACATTATTCCATCACCCTCAATTAATTTAATAACTTTGAGTAAAATCAAAGGCCACCGATCAAACAGCCCAGTTATAGAACTTTGAGTAAAATCAAGAGGAAGTTAACTAATATGATTACTCTTAAATAAAAATTGGTCATTGTTATTCCTGAAAGGTTTGCTTCACAGATAGTTTATTTATATCACATCATGAATCTTCAGGTGGTGAATTGCTTGAAGTGCAGAGCTCACAACAGTCGACAATGGCAGCAGCTAAGTAGCTAGCCAGTACTGGATTTTGAGAGAAGATGAGGGAGGGGACAGAACATAACTTGAGAAAAAAATCGACAAAAAATAGGATCTGGAAATCTGGAATTTCTGACTTGCACGATTCTTACAATTCGGTCAATGCATTGATTGATTGGATGCCTCAGTTTTTGTGCCCCCCCAATGTTGCAGAAAGTCTTGAATTCTAAGCTATGAGTGAGTGAGAGTACTTGGAGGAAAAAAAAAAGAAAAAAAAATACATATATACGAAAAGGGGCATGCAGGCAAGACTGGACCAGTCATGAAAAGCTGTAAGGGCAAAACATTCAATAGAACTTATGAATGAAAATGACGTTGCTCTGATTCCTGCCCACCATTGGCAATTATTATTTACTTATTCATGCATACATTATTCAAATTACTAGCCATCTTGCTATTGCAAGCTTAACAACAAGCAGGCTCGGTCTAAGTACGTAAGAGGTGTTTGATACTGTTCTTTTTTAAAAAAAAAAAAATTATTTTTTAATTTAAATTTAATTTTTTAGTGGTTTTATATTATTTTGATGTGTTGATATCAAAAATAATTTTTAAAAAATAGAAAAATAATTTTGATACATTTCTACCTCCATTAGATCTTAAGCATATTTACGGGTTTATCTGTCTTTCATGACAGTCTTCCTCGCAGCAGTGCTCCTCGCCTAGTCCATGGTGGTCTCCAGCAAGGTGTATCAAACTTGCAGCTCTCTTGCCTAGAATAGTTGATGGGCACTATACAGTTGGTGGAATTGGCATTGCTTTTTCTGGATCTTGCTTCCTTGGGGATGCTCCTGCTGGAATTTCCTTTTATTGGGTATGTTATGACTATGCTTTTTATTTGGATAAAAAAAAAAAGTTTGCTGTTCTTGCTATGAAGGAAAAAAAAGACCATGAAACGTCCCATAAAAAATCAGGAAAAAAAAGAAGAAATAACTTAAAAAAAACAAGAAGAAAAAAGATATAAAATTAAAAAAATAAACTAAACCTGATTAATATTTCAATGTGTACACACTCATACTTCACCATTAATTCACTATTTTTCTCTTTACACCACAAAATTAATAACTTGGTTTTGGAGGCAAAATCATCTTTTTCATGTAATAAATTTGTCAATTCAAGATCCACAAAAGTATCTTGGAATTTTTCAATTTTCAGCTGTACGATACTGATTACTAAACTATTTTTGAATTGTATGAAACAAGCACTGAATTGAAGTCAACAAGTCCTTTTATTTTTTAAAAAGTAAAAATAATACCATTTAAAAAAAATCAAAATAAAGGAAAATAATTAGTAATATCAAAAGAAGACATGTGTCACCCTGAGTCTTTTACTGTTTTACATTAGATCAATTCTCCCCTAATTTCTTTTAAAATCCAGACCAACCTAAACCATGGTTTATGGTCAAGCCAAGTTTTGAAATAGTGGATTTCTAGAAGAGATGCTTCTTATTTGGTCACTAGCTATGTCAAAGAGCTTGAAATGTTAACATAGTTTGACATAATTGTTTTCCTTATTATATCTTTTAGAGTTATTAGTTTTGAAAATTAACTTTTTTTTTAGTTTTTTTTTTCAATGAGGCTATCCTCACCTCTTGATCTAGATAGAAGATCTAAGTTTGTTTTATGTTACCTTTTTTTTTATCCTTTTTGATTTTGTACTTCAAAATTCAATTATGTTTTAAATTAAGCTTATTTTTTTCTTCATGTTTTGTCTTCTATTGGATTATTCCATTCCCATTATCCTACTTGCGAGTTTCGACGACCTAGCACGAGTTTGTTGGTGCTTTGTTTTTTTTAGATTTTTCTTTTGAATTTTATCTTTATATATTTTGAATCTTGGGAAATTGATAAATATATATATATATATATATATATATATATATATATATATATATTCTTTCAATTCTCTTTCTCTATAATGTTGGGTGGTAATTTTTTTCTTCTTTAAAATACATTTACAATTCTTGAACAAGATTTTTTTACACTACAAAAACATCAACCTGGTCTACACGAAGCTAAGGCTACCTAGTTTGAACTACCTTAAAACTTTCATCCACTTCATTCGATTGGAAATCATTTGCAACCGAGTTGAACTTTTTAGCATCTCAATGAGTGGCTGCAAATCATTGTTTTTTCCCGTAACTTCTAATGATTAGCTCTTAAGTAAACAGGTTCAAGTTTTATTAATTGTATCATGGCAGAAAAGAGCAGTTCCTCAAATATTATGCACCCTTAGATCCTTCAGCTCGCTCGATGATCAACGAGCAGTAGCAGAAAAGGTTGAGTTGATGATTAATTCATCACCAAAACACTTTCTGCTTCTTGAAAAGGTTGAATGATGATAATTGTTTGTCCAATTCTGTAGTCTCCAATTATACGCTCAATTATACATTCCCTCCACACAAAAAAAGGCAAATTATTAAGGAGTATGTGCTAGCGATGCTAAAGTGAACTGCAATGCCTTTTTTGCCCTGTTGAGTGTCATGCCTCAATTTTCATATTTAGAGATTGTTCGGAAATAGAGTAATTGTTCAATTTTTTTGAAAAATAGTTTTTTTCCTTGTTCAAATACAATGTTTCTCCATTAAGAAAACCAAAAAAAAACAATTTTTTAAGTATTTTCTAATTCTATTAGAAAAGAAAAAGAAAAAGAAAAGGTTTTGTTTTGGTAAACAATCCTTTAATTTGTCCGCCTAACCAGTACATGTCCTGTTATGGGGACCTGCAGACCAGAACGTCAAATGGAGTTTAGCTTGATTTGGGAGTGTAAAGATGCGACCTTTGTGACTCCCACTCTGTTGAAAATTTCGAGTGGCCTATTTTTCAACCACAGGTAGGCTGGTAGTACAGTTGAATATTAAGATCGAGGCAACTCCAATCAATAATTTGAAATTTAGAAGCAACTCCCACTAACAGACGTTGTGGTTCGTGTGACATACAGGAATGCCCTAGTTTTCTTCAGTTTCCATGGAAGCTGATTTGCGAAGCTCAACCACCTCCAGCGAGGCCCTTACCATATTTGCTGGCCCCAAACCCTATTACCTGCACTCCTTGTCCAGAACCCTTCGATCATGAGAATTGATAGATCACCTGCAAGTTATCACTGTGATGGGACCAGAAAGATTGCACAAATTCTTCCTCCACTTTCATCGCCATAGCACCATGAATCTAAACAGAAGCTTAGGTTTGAACGAGCAAAGTGAGAAAGAGATCGATGGTTAACTTTTCTGTCCATACCGTCCCTCAATTATTCTGTTCTTGCACAATATTCTTTCATGGTCCCTTCTTGAAGTGTACAGATGGGTGGGGTCGACTCCATTAATGTGTTTAATGCACATGTATTTACGAACCAAATTCTGTTGTTGAAAAAACATGCTTGACTTCTACTACTCTCTCCTGCACCTGCACTTTAAATTTGGTAACTACGCATTAAGATGATTCTGGATGGGGAAATCCCCATCATGAATGTTTGATCACAACTCAGATACCTCAATATTCTGCAGTAACAGAGATGAAAGGAAGAATTTAATTGGAAAGTCACGGAAACTTCAATAGAGAATCTAGATTTTTCAAGAACTGGACTAGAATGTTAATTTGGACTTGTGTTTAGGCTTACGATCAGCAAGATTAGGTTATCTGGATCTTTTTTTTTTTACTGTAAAACAAATCCCTTAAGAACCCTTCTATATTTAGATTAATAATAAGAAAAAATTGGAGGAAAAAAATGAAAGTGTGAATAATGGTTGAGAGGTCATGCTTTTGTTTGATGGGTGGTAGGGGTGCACCCTTCAGCCCACGGTCACATAATTTACCATATTTTAGCAAATTCTAGCCCGTCTAATCATGCAACCTATTGTTTCTAAAGCAAGCAATAAATGACACCACCAATTCTCTTGAAAGTTATACAATTCGTGACATTTCCTTGAGAATAAATGTGATTTTGTAAATATAGACATTAAGATTTTTTTTTCCTGAGATAAACCCGACCTAATCATTTTAAAGAGGTATTCAAGAGTAAATTACAAGTTGATGTAGCAATTAAAATTGGTTAAAAGACTAGAGGGGTAAATTTAAGAGCATAATAATTCTTAGGGGTTAGTTTGTAAGTAAAAAAAAATAAAAAGTATAAAATTTCATTTCTTTCCTCTCTTGAGCTCACAAAAAAAAGGGAGAAAAGGGGGTTAGAGTTTTTAATTTTTTGCTTCAGATTCTTGACAAATTCCTCCAGGAAGAAGAGGTTTTAAGAAATCAAGAAGGTTGGAGAGTGATTATAGAGAGAAAATGAGTGATTTAGAGGGTTTAATAAGGTTTGGAAGAGAGAGGAAATTAAACCAAATTGAAGGGAAAGTTATTTTTTCTTCCAAACATCCTCTTTGATTCCTTGTTGTTTTAAGGTACAAACAAATTTATTGTGTTTGGTTTCAAGAATTTAGTATATTGAGGTTTATAATAGTGTTTATGTATTACAGAAGGAATGAATTGTTATGATTATGATTATTTGTAAGAATAATTATTGTTAGAATCAAGTTTAGAAACATGAATAAAGTCAAGGTAAGTAAGGGAATTATACAAAATTGAAAGAAATCTTTTCCTTTCATATACACACATATTCAGTTCGAGAAAAAAAAGGAGGATGATTTTGTTTGAGATTGATAAAATTCATGGATTGTAGAGGTTTAATTTAATTAATTATGATTGAATCAGGTTGAATTTAAAAAGTGTTCAACAAAAGAGGGGGGGTGACCAAATACAAAAAAAAAAAACTAGAAAAGAAGAATTGAAAAATAATAATGTAATGAACTTTATTAAAAAAGAGTTAATTGTTTTATATCATTAAAGTTGATAATGATTGAGAAAAAGAATCGTCAACTATATGATAAGAAACATGAATAAGAATAAAACAATTATCCATTAGAGGTTATTGAATATTTATGAGATAAAAAAGAAAAAGGCAAACAAGCCTCTTAATAATATTTATGGAAATACGGATAATCTTGGTTATGATATGACAAGGGATGTCATTGCAGTAAGGTCACCAATAGGAGGTGCAAGACCTTTGCATGCAACATGTAGGTATATCAATGCCTCAAATAATAATTTAGACATATGTTTTATCTTTACATTAATTATTATATTATCTATAGATTAATGTTAAAGGATTAGATTACATAAAGATTTTACTAAGGGAAAAGATTGTAGAAAAAAGAAGTTGGATTAGTCATCCAAGGAATTTAAAGACTAATAATACTAATGAAATCAATATTAGTTATAATAGATTCATCATAATAAAAGAAAGTTATTTATAAGAAGGAAACTGGAGAGTAAGTTGAGAATTTAAGGTAAGACTGATAAAACATAGCAATATTATGCAAATTGATTAGTCATTTAAGAATAAAAATGACTAATGATAATGGTGAATATCATTTTTGGCATAGATTAATTATCAAGTAAAGGTAATTAATAGATATCAAAGGTATTCATATTGACACGGAAATTACTTGGTCATTTGAGAAAGAAAATGACTAATGATAACAATAAACATTGTTATTGATATGGATTAATTACCAAGTAATGATAATTAATGATATCAAAGGTATTGATATTGACACAAAATTGATTAGTCACTCAAGAAAAAAATGATTAATGATATTGATGAATATCATTATCGACATGGATTAACTACCATGTAAAGATAGTTAACTATATCAAAGGTATTGTTATCGACACTAATTGATTAGTCATGGAAGAAAGAAAGTGACTAATGCTAATGATGAATACCATTATCAGCATGAATTAATTACAAAGTAAAGGTACTTAAAAATATCAAAGATATTGATATCAACACTAATTGATTGATCACAATAAAAAAATAATGACTGATGATAATGACGAGTATTGTTGTCGGCATGGATTAATTATCAAATGGGGGTAATTAATCATATTAGAGGTATTGATATAAATATAAATTGAGTTGTTATTTGAGAGAATGGAAAGTGTTAATAAAGATAAACACGTTGATTTGTATGGTAAATCATGAGTTTGAATCATAAAAAATATTATGAATAATGTTATTATTAATCAGAGTATAATAAAATAGTCATTGTTGTATTGCAATGATACATGAGACCTTGATAGATTCTAATGCCCAGGATTACTTACTAAACAAAAAATGCAATCATGATATTAAATATTTTCTCATGATATTAAATATTCTCTAAGAAAAAAATTATATATATTATTAGTTATATTTGTATAGGTATAATTTATCTTATAGGTATTTTCTAGTCTTGTTTAGAATAATATGGATTACACTTGTAAATCCCTTTTTGTTATTGTTCAGGGAGTAATATAACTTCTTTTTGGATTAATCTATTAGGATTTAAAACTTGGTAATTTGATAATGTAAAATGCTGAGTTTATGAGAAACTTTCTAGTTTATTTGTTATAGCATGTAATTTAATTAATACTTTCTTTAATTGGATGTAATGTAATGCTTTTATGTTTCTTTTTAAGTACATAATTAAAATTTCCTTTACTTCATAATATAATTAGCAATATGTGTAAATATATGTGTTATATAATAGGTATAAAAGGTATTCCTAACAAAATATAGTTAAATGAGACTGGAAATATTATTTGACAAGATGACCATGTTGATTGGATTGTTTGTTCTAGGTAATTATAATGTTAATAACTTGATAAATGTTATTGGAGAGGAGAAATGTTGCTGAAATTCTCAAAATAAAAAAAAATGGCAACTTATTTAATTATGTGTATGTTAAGTTTTGAAAATAAAACATAAAAAATTAAAAATGTTACATTCACGGAGTGCTCGTTTGGGCTTAAACCCAAACGACATGATTAGGCTAAGGCCCAAATAAAATGCATCATTGTTTGGGCAAGGACCTAAATGATGTAAGGGTTGTCATTTGGGTTGAGGCCCAAATAAATATTATTGTTTTTTAGGTAATTATCATAAAGAAAAAGATTAAGTTTCATTGTATAAACCATGGTACATTGTCTTCATGCAAGGGACATATTGTTGGGTTTTTCAAGGTGTCTTGTTCATTTAAGAGAGATAAAATAGTTAACACTGTAAAATAAGGAAAATTTTACTTAATGACATTGTTAATCTCAAATATTAGACCATTCATCTCAATGTTCATGTCCAAATATGTTTTCAAAGTTAAAAAAAAAGGAAAGAGAATACAATTGAAAATTGAAAGAAAAGAGAGTTATTAGTTGACCACATTCTAACCATCAAAATAGTTGAACTTGATGTTAATCATATAATCAACAATGGATTTTTAATTAATAATTATAAATAATTGATAATTAAAATCGAAGAAAAAATGGACTAATATTGTCTAATTGAGAATAAGTTTAATCAAGTTTATTTAAAGAACATATCGATAAGAAAAATACAAAGAAGTATAAAAAGAAAGCAAATGAGACTTATAATAAGTATTCATTTTAGTACACTGTGTAAATATTTGTATCTTTTCATGATAGCATAATTACAATGAACCCACACACTTCACTCTGCATAGATATATGATTGATTAATCAATTCTAGATTTAAACTGTCAAAATCTTGAATTTAAGGTAAAATGGTCGACCATTTGGTAAACCCAAGTGAATCAATCAATTGTTTATTCATCAAAGATTAATACCTAGGAATCTATAAGAAATGGTATACTAATTGACTTGATCAATATGAGCTGGTCATCCACTTTATCCATTAATGAGTTTCCATTGGCTAGTTTCTTTTGGAAACTTATAAATAACTCTTATTCTTGCAAAAATACTAGAGAATTCTAAGAATACATGTTATAAAAGCTATTTCAAAAAAAAAAAAAACTTTACTCCTATCATATTTTAAGGTTGTATTAAATTGAACCTTTATATTTTAGTACTCACTAAAATTAAACACCTTTAAATAATCTAAATGTTATTAAGTAATCTATATAGATACTAGAGTTTAAATTGTATCATCTATTTTTTTAGAGAGTTTTGTTGTGAGTAAAATTATTAGTGTAATCCTTGAGAGTTATGATAAAACTCTTGATATTGGTAAAAGAATTTCATCAAGAAAAAATCTTGAAAAGAGTATAAAAAATCTTGGTGTGGATTACTCAAGGGATGAAAAATCTTGAAGAGTGATTGTCTCAAAGTTGTGTAAAATCAGGGTGTGGATTCATCAAGTGAAAATTATAATCTTGAAAAGAATACAATAATCTAGATTTTCTGAACCATATTAAAAACCGAGTTTGCAATTTTTATTTTTTAATTCTTTACTTTATGCAATTTAATTATATTATTGGTTATTTCTATTTAATTGTGTTTATTTGAATTAAAGTGTTTTATTTGTTAATATTAGTGAAACACTTCATTTACCATGCACACTTTTCTCCTTTTTTCCACCCCTTAAAAGTTTTCTTAGCTCTTTTTTACCTTACTTTTATTTTTTTTGTCTCCCTTTCTATTATGTGGATAAGTCTAAGTGTACCCCTCCTTTTAATTTCTTTTTACATTCTCTAATCTTGTACCACTTTCTACTATCTGTTTTTTTAGCCTTATCCTTTATCTCTTTTGTTTGGAGAAAGGGCCAAAACTGTGTGTTTATTTTTGTCTATCTTTTTTATAATTATTATTATCTTCATACTTAATTTTAAAAAAAAAATAATTAATATGAAGATGATAAGAAAAAAAATAAAGAAATTATTAAATGGTTGCAAATTAACTTAATTGCTAATAGCAACAAAAAAAAATATAATGAAAATTACCAACAAATTACTAATGGCAACAAAAAAATTGTAATCCGCGTGCTCTCTCCTATCTCTTCACTTTATCTTCTTCGCTAACAAGTTTTACACCCATTACACCTCGAACAGCTTCCTCTTGCCACTATGCCCTGCTAATTATTGCCCACCAACCACCCCATATTGGTGGCAAGTGAGCTTAAAAAACTTCCCTAAGTTCGAAACGCTCCTCTTTGTTTTCTCCCCTTCAAAATCAAGGTTTATTTGGTATATTTCAAGTGTTTTTTCATTGTTGTTGTTATGGATTTTAATATTTCTTTGGCCGATTTGAGGTACTTTCCGGAAACGAAATTCGGTAGAGACCTAGAGGGTGTAAGAACTGAAACTACTGAGTTATTTACTTTTCGTATGGATACAATTGTTTAATTGACCTAGACATGCCACAGTAAAAGAAAAATATAATATAAAAAACTCGGAACCACCTAAAATTGAAACTAAAAATCTGGAAGAAAAAAAAAAAAAGATTGCGATCGATCTGCAGCCGAAATATCGCTTGGTTGGTAGTGCACCTGCATGTGCGCACGCGGCTGCAATTATTACCAATCGTGCGTGGCGCGAATGGTAATATTATCAACCGTGGGGTAACTCGGGAAGTTAATTTTCTAAACCCAATTTCCACCAATTTGGGTGGTCGGTAGGCAAGAAATGGCAGGGCACAGCGGTAAGAGGGAGTGGCTCTCGGTGTAGTGTTGTGTTTGATTTGTTAGTCAAAAGAGGGAGAGAGAGGAGAGAGCACGCGGGCTATAAATTTTTGTCACCAACCGCCTTCATCCCCTTCGTAATTTGCTGGTAAATATTACCAAAAACAGTAACGAGTTGGGAAAAAAAAATTAACAATTGTTTGTTCTTGTGTTTCCAACCAACCC
The DNA here is from genome assembly GCA_964035475.1 of Salix caprea. Lineage (NCBI taxonomy): Eukaryota > Viridiplantae > Streptophyta > Magnoliopsida > Malpighiales > Salicaceae > Salix > Salix caprea. The sequence continues at coordinate 26,134,685 of OZ037743.1, read as the reverse complement.
TACTGATGTTTACTGATAAAGTTTTTTATATCGAGGGAAGAAGAGCAGTGTGTTTTCACAGAATGATTTCAAAATCTTGAAGAAAAAAGGAGATGGTGTGTTGACCATGCACGTAGGGATTTTGTTCTCTCTTCACCTGCCAGATGATCCAGCGAGGGAGATGTTTTTAGAGGGGGAAAAAAGTTAGATATTACATGCTGAAAATATAGTTTTAGCACCAGCAAAGGGAATTTTCAAGAATATGCTATATGGGACGTAAGTATTCTATTTAAAATAATTAAATATAGAATGAATTTAGTCTCAATATTTGAAAATCCCCATGGGGCATCGACAATAAAATTCATGTTATCAATGCCCATTTGTATGGATAAACTCGTCATAAACAAAGAGTTGATGGTTTACGTGATTTACTGCAATGCCTGTATATATTTATTTTTTAATTTACCTGTAGAAAGTTATATAACACTGGGAGCATGGGAATTCACGAACAACATATCTATTCTTAGGCCTGAGTATGGGGATTGGTAATAACAGGAAGAGATGTTTGGAAATTTGAATACAAGACACAGACATGAACATGGAAACTCAAAGTCGTGCTTGTTACATTCTACAACGCAAACACGCTCGTGTCATCTTGGAAATATAGCCAAATAAAAGAGGAGCATGGGATCTCTAGTCAAGACAAAGTCTCTTTTTTCTATATTTATTATTTAATCCTTTTTCTTCCTAGTTTTTCAAAATTATTCATTATTCTAGCTAGTAGTAATATATTCCCTCCTCCACATTGTGGCGGGATGCAAAATCTGCTGGAATAATTAACAAATTGTTTGCTTACCCAGATGCTTATTGTGCTTCCCCCACATTAACTTCCCTATGTACTGAATTTGTGCTCCCATGTTGGATTTCCTTGAAGATTTGTGACTTGTTTCTTATCCCCATACATATAAATTATGCTAGAAAAGTTAAGACTTAAGACCCTAGATAGAGGTTTTGAGCGTGGTGAATCCTCTTCTGGTTAGTTAATTTAAGGTGGTAGTAAACTCAAGACATATTTTATTGATACATCTGTTGGTTATCATAGCAGCCATAACATCGAGGATCGAAGACTATGAGAAAGGAAATCTTCGCCATGCACTAGACCAGATTAATATGAGTTAATAACCTGTGTAAGACTTAGGAAATGATCAGGGATTTAGAATCTCAGTACATGAAACTTGAGCGAAGAAAATCTTAGATTAGATTAGACCGATAATCTAATCTGTCAATTCCTTTTCAATTTACTAATTAGTCAACGGATTTTCAAACTGTAACCCGTGTTGTTGAATCTGAAGTCAGATATCGAATCAATGGATTCTTCATAAGCCATTAATTATCGGCCGAACTTGGAGTTGCTTGTGCGAATGATGTGTGGGGACATATTTTGGGGTTTGCTCCTATTAAATTCTTAGGTAGCTAGACAATGCACATGCACACATTACACAGGGCCATTGCCACCCTTTCCTTAGCTTAAAGGAAAAGGAGAAAGTGGAGTTTGGTTTCTTAGCTTTAAATGTCAACATCTATTGCAACAAGTGAAGGAGATGCATAGGTAAAGCCTAAATTTAAGGTGCATCCATTTCTTTCTTGTAGCCACAAATTGCAGAGAGAACACTATGTAATGTTAGAGAATAATATAAATCATATTATAGAACCTCACATAATAACTTAAATTTTTAGATGAGATGGTTTCTTATTATGGTATCGGAGTTTTGTTGACTCAATGGTCACGAGTTTGAATCTCATTATCTTCATTCTATTTGATAAAAATCAAGCACAAGGTAATGTGAGTCTGTACAAGTTTCAAGCCCAAAAAACTTTCACTTAAAAGGATGTGTTAGAGAATAATATAAATCATATTATGGGATCTCACCTAACAACTTGAGCTTTTAAGTAAGATGGTTCCTTAACACCTACATCGCCTTCATATACATGCCCTCATCTCTTACCCCAAAAATCAAGTGACAGAAAAGTTAAGAACGGATGAAATAAGGAGATTGTGAAGGGATTCAAAAGAAGAATTTGACCCTACATTTGTTTGAAATCATCAGTTTCCTTGAGAGTCTCATCATGAAATTATAAAATTACACGTAGCATGAGATTTCCCATAAACAAAGCGTGTGTGTGTATTCTTTGTTTATGGGAAATCACATACGACGACGTACGTATAATCTTACAATTTCATGTCCATATAAAAACCAACAAAAAAAATCCGTAGGTATGTGTTCACCTCAATGAATGCTGTAATTTGGAGCATCTACTTAACTATTTCAAAATGTGTTCTATACGTGGGGGTGGGGCTACTAGGTACTATTTGCAATAACTTTTAAGAGTCTTGGTGCTAAAGTTAAAAGGGCATAGGAAAAAACACATAATTCTTTTTACATGGTCTTCAAGAATATTATGTATTTGTTAGGCACTGCGTTTTAAAAATATTTTTGAAAAAAATATTTTTATTTTTATTTTAAATTAATTTTTTTGTGTTTCTTGATGAATTTTATGTGTTGGTGTCAAAAATAATTTTAAAAAAATAAAATAAAAATTATTTTAGTACATTTTCAAATGAAAAACACTTTAAAAAATAATATTAACCACGCTTTCAAACAGATACTATATAAACTAGCATTTGTTTGCATTGCAGTTGATCAATGCGCCACTACTGCCAAACCATTTTTTTTTATTATTAATATGCAATACAATATATTTTATTTTAGCACAAGCATGTTTTTAAGGCTAAAGATAATGCAATGTCCCTCTATTTTGTGAATTCAGTCGAATCAAACTCACCACTTTAAATCCATTTAATTATTTCCAATTAAATTAAGAGAATCCAATTTATTTTCTTTTTTTTAATACACGCCTAAAAAACATTTTCACTACTATGTATTATTTATTAAATTTATTTAATATTGATTTGAAAATTATTGAGTCCTATCATTATAAATAATTTCTACACACCAACCAAATATCCTTTAACCTTTACCCTTTAATCATTAATTTTCTTACACTCGTATACTTCATCCCTTGACACGAAATCTTTAACATTTATTTTTCAATTTTTTACCCCAAAATGCAACCTTAATTATAGCTAAAAGTAGAGGGGTTTGACCTGACAAATGGTGCTAAGTAGAGGAACCATGCTTTATATTTAGCTAGAATGGACGAGCTAGGCTATAAGAGAAAAGTTTAGGAGGAGCTTAATCCAAAATTTTAAAAATCCATTACTTAACCTCTCTTTTTTATGCTTGGATGCATCACTAGCAAGAGAATTCATTTTTAAGATTTAAATAGTTGGGAAATCAATCATATCAACTTTGATGCATTAATTAGAATATTCCATCGAGACTTTCTAGTGAACATGCTTGGATAAGTGTACCCTTAGTTAGCCTTCTTATTTTTTTTTATTTTTTTTGAAAAATAATAATCACATATTCAAAATTAAGAGAGAGTGTGGTGGGAGGAGGGCCCCCCCCCTTCTATTTCACAATGCTTAGAATCCTGCTTTGTGTTTCGCATATTAGCACGTCTGTTTCCAAGTGTCCGATCAAGACTTCCAAATGTCGATCCAAAAACAAAACATGATTGATGGAAAAGAGACCCTTGTTGTTCCAGACACACAAACTTTATTATTTAAAAACATTTTGCAAAAACATAGTGAACCAAATTAATACAATTCAAGTATATAATATAAATATACAGGCTAACCTATCCATGCCTATGAAGAGCTTATTACACCTGGGTTATAGTCATAAAATATCTCTACGAGTACTGAAAGTAATTTGATATAAATATGTAGTAAGACTGAAATTTAGGGTTTCAGAATATTGCACGGTTACTTCTATCATAATTAAGAGGCAGGCATACTAAATCTTAGACGCATGATGTATTATTGATCGGCATTACTAAAGACCTAAAAGAGCTCGGGCTCCTACCGTTCCCCCTCACTCAACCGCACTGTGGACTGGATTTTTATCGTCCGTGCGTCGTGCGAGTTTATCCACTCTTTTTTTTTTTTTCTATACACAGGTCTTCTTTATGTATTTTTTATGGTGAAATTGACAAATGAGTACCTTTGATCGAGCCGTTGTCGCGCGCGCTGCCAACATAGGCGCGCGCAAGTTCGAACTGCCTGGGCACCAAATCTATTTTTTTGTTTTTTTTCTATACACAGGTCTTCTTGATGTATTTTTTATGGTGAAATTGACAAATGAGCACCTTTGGCCGAGCGGCTGTCCGCGCACTGATAACATAGGCGCGCGCGAGTTCGAACCGCCTGGGCACCAAATCTATTTTTTTGTTCTGTTTTTTTTCTTTAAAAAAAAAGGTTTTTTTTTTTAAAAAATGGCTTTTTTTAAATAAAAAAAAACGGTTTGTATAATTTTTTTTTGATAGGATAGATGAAACAAATGATACCATATTCCATGGATAATTTTTGTTTTCTTACAAGTAAAAGGTCCTGCAGATAGAAAGGGCCACGTCGGTGAGGTCAGAAAATGCCAAGGATCTTTGCCAAGACATCTTTCATGATCATAAAATTTGGTTCTCGATATTTTCATTTTTATTACAATCACATTCACATACATTGATCCATGTATTAAAGCTGTCAATTAGGAGGACAAAAAAGCATTCTGACATGGACATGGGTTTGCATGCCACTAACTTCACCTTAACCTTCACACCTAAAATTCTGAGGCTGATAGCTGGATTGCATTCTTCTGCATAATCTCTTTTTGTTAAAGGTGTGTGTAATCTTTACGAGACGAGAAACAAAAACAAAAAACAGCACCCTTTTTCTTTAAACCACAAAACAAAGTAATACTAGCTCGCTAGCCATCGTTCATTACAAATCAAATGCATCCCATCAATCATCATAGCGCTAGCTAGGGCACACACGGCCATATCGTGCAAAATCAAAATTAATCTTATGGATCCCCCACCCCGCCCGAAAAAAATAAAAATATATACCACTACTACGAATTACTAGAAATTGGTGAGTGGTTTTTCTTTCTATAAAGAGAATGGAGAGACCTGGATAAGAAAGTTACAAAGAACAGGGGTGGAGATTGAGACAATCTCTTGGTTGGGCTCTCACACTAGGGCTAAACCGACCGGTGTACGCAAACCAATGGAAATGTTGGGCTACATCGAAGCTACTTGCGTCTTGCCTCTTGTCCCTGAGCATATATGTTTCCATTGATAGGCTTTGAATGTTATAATAAAACATGTTATTATTTGTCATGTACCCTTGGTTGGGACTTGGGATGGGAGCCAATCTCCAGTCGAACAATCTCGCCACACATGTTAAACTCTTTTTTTTTCTTGAATTTTTCTACGTTTTTTTTGTCAAACAATACATGGAGCTTGTGATCGGATGTTATTGTCAAATTTATTGTTTTTTTCCCTTACGCAAACATTTATATTTCGCATCTTATTTACTTCTCCTATAATGCTTCAAATACTTACAAACATCTAGTGTTTACATATTATATATATAAAAAAAAGTGTTTTAAAGTCTTAACTCCTCTGATCAAATGGATGTGTAGGGAAGAACACCATTAAATAAAATAATATTTACAAACATATTTTGCCAGGAAATTACCAGGGGGAATGTGTTGATGAGAGAGATGGTGTGTGTTTTGTATTTTTGTTTTTCTCAAGATGGAGTTGACCATTACCAACAAATCCCATTTTACATTATTAAGAACCTCTGGTCGTTTAGTTGATTTTTATCATTTTATCTATGCATAAGATTATCCATAGTAGTAAAAAAAAAATCTTGTCAGCAATTTTTAATATTTTTGCTTTCTTAAGAGAAGTTTATAGATGCATATTTTCTTAATTAGAAGTATGATCATAGACATGCAAATATACTCGAGGTGAATTTAATTTCCTTAATTTATTTCGACTATGGAAGTACTGAGGCCGATGGAAAATGGCATATGCAATTCACATGTCGAATAGAGTGGTAATGGTAATGTTTTTGCTAATTTGAGCTATGATTCAATGGTGGTAGTCATTGTAGGTTGGCAGTTGCCCAGGAGATGCAGTGTAGATTAATCAACTTTTTATTGCTTCGCTTGAATTAGCTAGAGTACCGTGAAAGTATTTATTGGTAAGACAATTGGAGTTTTTTATTATTATAATTAATTTGTTTGTGACCAAATCAACAAATAAAAAATTATTATATTTTCGTTTACATTAACTATCATAAATTGGTCACAGTAAAGCAGGTCCAGCGTCTAATTGTGTTATAAATTCTATCATCTGATTTTGATTCGAGAACATACTACTTTTCCACTGTTTAAACTCGTATACTGGTCTCCAGACAAAAAGGGTGAGGAAGATCATCGTTTATTAACTAAAAGACTGTGATGGGCTTATATAAAAATTGATTAAACATGGAAATATAAAGAAATAAATGAAAATGCAACTATAATATGATGCAATATATAATAGGCCAATTTTTATTATGAAAATTAATCAATTCATCATAAGAATATATAATATTCTGATTAGATAAATTTTATAAATTACAGCTGCTTAAGTATATATTATTTCCAATATTAATAGTTAATAAATTTTATTTAAAGTAATATTTAGTTATTTATAATTTTAAAAGCATGAGATGATTGGTTGATCCAATTACAAAACACATGAATGGTTAACGTTATTATCTTATCATCTTCTTGTTCTTTTATCATGTGGTAAAACATGATAAAAACAAAATTACCTAACTTTTTAAGAATAAAAACTCCACCAAAGTAGTTGTTCACCTGGTAGGGCAAATTAGTTACAGTAAATTAAGGGCAAAGTCAACGAGATTGTCCTTATTAATATAAAAAAATAGATTAATAGATAGGTATAAAAAGTTAATTATAATATATATATATATATTTGATATTCCAATAGTAGTCATAGTATGGAGTAGAAAAAAATATCTCGTACAATGGAAGTTGCTCCTCTCTCTTTCGTATAAATATAGGTGGTATCATAAAAGTTATTTATACAAAATAAGACATTAGAATTTTAAATATACTGAATACCTTTTTAAAATATATAAAAAAAACTAACAGCGGTGTAAAAGTTTGTTCATTGTTTCTGTAGCTGTGACGGCTAAAGTAATTAACGGCTTCAGGTGTAGATTAACTGGTGACCTAATAAAAACTAATCCATAAAACGGCTAATAACGGTATACCTTCCAGATTCTATTCATATTTTGCTCGTAATTTTATTTTATTTTAAAAAAAAAGGGACTCTTCCCTCTAATTAATAATAAAAAGAAGCAACTATACACTATTCTCTTATACCATCCCCTAAAGTGATACTATTATTGCCTTTATTCAATACATTATAATCTCTCGCCACTCTCCACCATATAATCTCTCCTCAGTCATCTTGTACTCTATCTCCCTCTCTCTCCCTCTCCTCGTCTATAAAAGCAAACCCACCGAGCTAAACTATTCTCCTCACAATTTTCCACCCATGGCTGACCCTTACTCGAATTTCTTCACAGGCTGGGTCAAGTTCAACAGCAACCCTCTTCACCATTACCCATCTCCTCCTCAGCAACTCCCGTATACTCACAACTTTTACACAAGTTCTACCTTGCCTGCCAGCCATAGCCAACCTTACTTTCACTGTTATCAGAACCCACCTCGTTCTCCTCCTCTTAAAGAAGCCCTACCCCTTTTAAGGTTAAGTCCGACAAGGAATGGAAAAGAACAGGACCACCGGCAGCAGGATGATGATGATGATGATGATGATGATGAAGAAATTCAGGAGCTAAGTTGCAGAGCTATAGATGTGGACAAGATCAAGTACAGAGCCAAAGATCAAGAACGCTTCTTTTCTAGTTGTAGTGCTAATAATAAAGAAGATGAGGAGTCTGTTTCTGTTGCACTGCATATAGGGCTGCCAAGCCCTAGTGCTGCAGAGATGGCGACTGTGCTATCTTCTTCTTCAGAGATCACCGACAAAGATGGAGATGGTGATGATTCTGTGTACCCCATTAGCAGGCTTAATAAGGGTCAGTATTGGATCCCTACTCCTTCTCAGATTTTGATTGGCCCAACCCAGTTCTCATGTCCTGTTTGCTGCAAAACCTTCAACAGATATAACAACATGCAGGTAATTTCATGGAACCTACCTTTTATGGCCCTCCAAAAAGACTCCTTTCCTAATTCATCTCTACTTTCTGGTTTATTTATTTACTAACTTAAAGGAAAAACAAGAAAAATTATTTATTTCTTTGGTCATGAATTTGCTCCGAGATTTGGATTTTTCACTAGGTCTTTTTATCCTTGGGTTTATAACGGGAGAAATGAATTTTTGTTTTCTTTTCATGGTCTATGGGTTTTGGATTCCCAAAAAACTCTTTCTGATCCGTGAGACTGAGATCAGTACTTTCTTTATGTGATTGAACAACTCAGGCAATGTTCCTTATATCCTTCAGGCTTTGAAGTTTGTGCTCTCAGCACTGGCTGATGTGTAGAACTGAAAATCTTGCAGTTTCATTTGACAATCTTAATCGTACAACGAATTTCTATTTCCACACCTTCAATCCGCTACAGACAGTTTTATTCATGAGCCTCCTACCAAAAGTTTCATAGGCACTCATAAAGACCATCCTAATCTAAGAACTGTAGAAGCCTCAACTTAGCCCCCCCCCCCTCTTTTTTTTTTTTTTTTTTTTTTTTTTAGCTTCATGAAGTTTAAAGAAAGAAAAGACAAAGAAGAACAGAAAAGAACTATAGTAGCCTTCAATATTCTGAGTTAGAACAAAGAGATAGAAATCCTTCTGCCTCTTTAATGAAAAATCAAAATCATTAGAGCTGTTGTTTAATAAACAAAGAATGGGCCCGTTATTTATATGCTTTGCAAATACCTATTTCATCAAGAATTTGAATCCGGTGATAAACAGAAAATTGTTTAGACACCAGGTATATATCTCACCTTTACTTCTTAACTTTAGCAATAGAACACCCAATGCTTTCTTTAGACGCGGTTTTGCAGATGATTAAGATTTTTTGCTGGTCCTAAATCCTGCTTTTTTATGTATGAGGTTCGAGTGGTTCCAAATTTTCTTTGGTTCTAGTGTGATTAGATAGCACTTTTAGCTGTTTTTGTTTTTGTTTTTGTTTTTGTTGTGTTTCCTTTCACTGATATTATTTTGGTGTTACTGAAACTCTTTAGATGCATATGTGGGGGCATGGATCTCAGTACAGAAAAGGGCCTGAATCTCTGAGAGGAACACAGCCAACAGGAATGCTAAGGCTTCCTTGCTTCTGCTGTGCTCCAGGGTGCAAGAACAACATTGACCATCCCAGAGCAAAGCCTCTAAAAGATTTCAGAACCCTTCAAACGCATTACAAGAGGAAGCATGGAATTAAGCCTTTTATGTGTAGGAAATGTGGGAAGGCTTTTGCAGTGCGGGGAGATTGGAGAACTCATGAAAAGAACTGCGGTAAGCTTTGGTACTGCATTTGTGGGTCTGATTTTAAGCACAAGAGATCACTCAAGGATCACATCAAGGCTTTTGGGAGTGGCCATGCAGCCTATGGCATTGATGGTTTCGAAGAAGAAGATGAACCTTCATCTGAGGTAGAGCAAGATAACGAGTCCATGCAATGAAATAAAACATGTGGCTGCTAATTAATAAGATTAGTGGATTAATTATCTTAATTTACGAACTTATATATATATATATAGCTATAGGCTTTTGAAGTGAGAACTAGTCGACATCATCGATATTTACTTGGAAAGCCACCTTTGTTTCCTAATGTGTTACCCATGTATGCATGCCCCCATATTTTAGGATCCTTAAACACATCATGGTAGGAAGTTAGGGTCAGTTCCTGTAAATCAATCTCTTTTCAACTCATGCTGATGCTTCCTTTTTTTTATTATTTTTCAATAATTTCCTCGTGTTGGTGAGCTTTTCATGAATAGCAGTCGGTCAAAACATACATTGGCCAAGAAACACACACGAGAAGCTTTCATTATTCTGAAAGTATAAACCTAGCTAGCTACTGGATGTACTGAGGATGAGGAATCTCCGAAAAATCAATTGCGAAGTCTTTCTTCAGGATTCGCATTTAGGTTTGCAGAGAAACCTATCTAGCTAGGACAATGAGTTTATGGTCTCTTCTGGGAAGAAGCACAGGTAATCTAGAATAATATTCGTCAATGAAATCGTCGGGCTGGTGTTGAATGCATGCAAATTAAATGCCCGATACAAACGATGAATATAAATGTAATGAATTTGGAATATATATGAAATCCATTTTGAATACTTGGGGATTCATTTTGTTTGGATATATGAGGAATCCGGGTAGGATATATTTTGGGATTGAATTTTGATTTTTCTTTTTTTTTAGAAAATAGATCAAGAATATAAATTTTAATGTTATGAGTAGTTCAGAAATTTAATTACAAATAATTTGCTTCAATAAATCTTATATTAATTATTTATGATGTTTTTATTTATTTAAATGATATATTTGGTAATCAATGGTTATAATACGACCAAGTTATTTTTTTAAATATAACACTGACTACTTTAAACCTACCTATTTTTATTATAAATTATAAAGTTAAAATGGGTATGAGTAGCTATTGTAAGTTTGTAACTTGAAAGAGAAACTAATGCCATCCTCCACATACCGTTTAATTACTATCTTCATATATAAATCTATCTCAAAATTAATTTAAATTTAAAATAGATATATAAAATTATTATTATTATTATTACATAAATAGATGATCTTATAGCTATTACTTTGCAGAACACTATATTCCCTTTTGTTCCAGTTTTATGGGTCCCTCTTCTTGTCATGGCACATTAAAAGCAATTTAATAAAAAAAAACTTCTGGGTGTTGCCCTTCTAGTTTGAACTCAGAAAGTTAAGAGAGAAAACTTATCTCCTTAACTGCCAAACCAACTCCTTAAGTATTTTTAAATATCGATATAAAATAAAACTTATCTCCTTAAGTATTTTTTTTCTTTAATTACATAGAAACATTTTAAAAAAACTTATTCTTTCTCAACAAATCCTATTATAAATATTAGGTTCTTGAATGATCCCTAGGGGATGCGCGAGAAGTGATCGTGGATGCCTTCTTCTGTCTCTTGCCCCATGGCGGAACCTTCCCAATCCCATGGAAATAGCAATGTACTTAGTTGACACGGAGACAGAAGCTTCTACGGACCATGAAGTGATTGACATCTTCTTGTTCTTGTTTTTCTTTTCTTCTCTGAACTGGTAATAGCAATTGATGGCCTACTTCTAGTCAAGATGATGCATGCATGGATGATATCTTCGTGTTTTTTGGGTATTTTATTGACTTTAGTAATTCTTTCTGTAAAGATACTCGTGGCCTATACACGTATCTCATAAAGGGTAGCAGAGAATGTGAATAGATGATAAAGCAAAGCTCAATGGATAAGAAGACAGGTTGAGTATATATATATATATATATAATCGTATATTAATTTGTTTCAAAAAATGCAGCCGAGATAGGCTTTTTGTCATCCTGGAAATATATACATCAGCTTTTTTTGATGGGGGTGCATATGATGCCTTTTTTCTTGGTTAGTGGATTGATGGATGGAACATATACCATTTCAAGTGTTACTGTTGCTTGAATAATTCAAGGCAAATGATTAGCTTTATGAGGGATTGAAGAGTGAATGGTAAATATAGGTAGGATGAAAGATGATGAAATTATCCGGACCATGCTATCTTGCTAACATTTTCTTTTTCATTTTGATAATCAAGTGATTTTTTATTTATTTTTTCAAAAGAAAAGGAAGAACTGTTAAGAATCTATTTGCTTTCAAAGTTTATCATTTGATGTCGTGGCTAAGATTTTGGACGACAATCTTGTTATTTTTTTTCAACTAAGGTAGAAAGAAATTAAATTTTCATTGTTTGAATATATAGATGAAAAAAAATATTATCTTTGCATTCCTTCATATTTGGGTGAAATGTTTTTACGAATCAAAAAGGGTATTTCATTTTTTAATTTTTCCTTTTTTTAATAATTATCTATTTCTAATTTAAGAAACAAAACAAAAAACTGACTTAATTTCATTCTCATTTGCTTACCTTAAAACATAAACACCACATAAGTAAAAATATTTCACTGGATGGGTGAGAAAGGTTTGCTTTTAAAATATATATATATAAATTGATCTAAAAATACTAAATTATTAAGAGAGAAAAATCCGTATTCCTTCTTTACTTCTTAAGAAAACATTATATCATGGAAGAGGGTAGACACAGTACGTGTCTTGATTTGCTTACAAGATCACCCATCCTATTTTGTCCTTCTGCTGTGTGGAAAAAAAATGGCTGATCTTGTTGGCAGCTTTATCCTGTGTATGTGTGTGAATTTGTGGGTGTGAGAGATGGAGGGAGAGAGAGAGATGGAGAGAGAGAGATGGAGAGAGATCAGGCTAAAAAATGCAACAAGGAGGAGGCAGAGATATGCTGGTTGGGCAAATTGGCAACATCTACTGGTACTCTACAGTTCATATGCACCTCTTCTGATTGATAAACTGTAGACTGAAACGACTTGTCAATGACTGTTTGACCACCTCTCTCTCTCTCTCTCTCTCTCTCTCTCCCCCTGCAATTCGCTGTTTAATGAATAAATGTCACCCAGTACAGTGTTAGTGTTGATGAAGAACACGCAATAATAATTGTAATCGAGAAACCTACCTTTCGTTCAAGATATCAGTATGTGCTGACAACTGTTGTCTTTGATTCTACATGCACAACGCTAAACTGCTTGAAACAACGACAAAGTAAAGACTGAGCTGTGAGTCGATGGCCATGTGGGGTTTGCGAATTCCTTTCCACACTGTTGTGAATATTTGTCTGTTTTATTTTGTTTCGGCTGATGAGGCGGAAATACTGTATATTATTTAAACAAAATGAGATAAATGATAGTGTTTTTATTTTTGTTTAAATTTCGGTTTATTTTGGATTTTTCAGTTAAATATGGGCCGAAATATCCCGATTCCGTTCCGCTCGTTCCATTTTGGTTAGATATTATTATTTTTAAATAATAAATAATTTTACAATATCAATCATATTTTTTAATCCAACCGTTAGATTGATATGAAATTTTACGAGAGTCTCTTGATATATATATATATATATATATATATATATATATATATATATATATATATATATTATGTTAAAATTTCAGAGCAATCAGTGAATGTAATGAATGACCCTGCAAAATTGATGATGATATTCTCGTAATATTATATATTTTTATATTTTTATTCAGAAAAATCATTTTATTATGTTTTTTTAGATTAAATTACAGAATTCTAAATATTTTTATTTTTAGATTTGAACTAAAAATGTTTTTGAATTAATATATTTAATTATATATATATATATATATATAAACGGTACAACCCCGAAACGGCGCGTTAAAATACTCTGAAACCAAAATATTCCGTTTCAATTGAAAAAATAAAGCATCAAACGAAACGGTGTTGACAACTTTGATGTTTAGGGGTGTTATCCATGGATCCACAACCATTGCTAGTTTTCCTGTTACAATTGAGCAAAATTTATAAATTATAATTTTATTATAACTTAAAAAAAGGTCTAATTAATGAAAAAAATCTTAAAAGAAAATCATAGTAAATCTAAAAGTATTTTTAACCACACAATACTACAATATCAAATAAAATATAAGAAACTAGAGGTACACATTTATTGACGGATAATATATTTTCCTTTTATTTATTTCATTTAAAAGTTTCAATATGTGAAATATTGACGGGTCTCTACAAGTCTCAAATCTAATAGCGTTTATACATTACGCATTAGAAAAAATCATACAAATTATTCCTAAAATCTCATTTAGTATTGGGAAATTATGAATTTATTTCTGTAATTTTAAATTTGATGCTTCTGATCATTGATTATATAAGTTTTAAGTCTAAATATTCTTTTTTTAAATACAAGTTTTAATTAATGGGATCTGAACTTTACGGTTAGTGTGCTAAATACACTTTCCTTTAAATGCGACTCCATGTTATATGGGTCCAAAGAATCATTCTACAAAATCTTCGGCATCATTTTTTAAAAATAAAAAATAAAAAGGGCGAAGTTTTGGCATGGTATATATTAATATTAGCATAACGCAATTGTTTTGTTTTTAAAGCCTTTCTTTACTTAAAACCCCGAGCCCCCTTTGTTTTTTTTCTTTTTTTTTAATTTCTCGAGCAATTTTATACTGCATTGATTCTAGATTAGTGCCCATAATTCCATTACAGTGTGGCGTTGACGTTGTCAATGAGACCAGGCATCCTACGTCTGAGAGAATATGTTAATGTTTTTTTTTATTCTGTCTTTTGTATTCATATTCCGGTACAAAGGGGACAGCTATGTCTCCCTTGGCTCGAATCACTATGGCTTTTAAATGTTTTTTTTAATATCGTCGATCGCCCTCTGTTTTCTCACTGTTTTTTGAAGAATTCTGAGCTCTCAAAGGAAAAGGAGGTGGAAAAAGAAGATTACTAGCGTCCATTTAAATATGCTTTATTTGATGGTTGGTTGAATTATTTTATTAATGTAAGAAAATATATTGAGATATTATCACTATATTTCTTAATAAAATAAAATTATATGAGATTTATTTTATATTACTTGATTGATTTGATGGATTTGAAGACAATCAACTTATTAAAATATAATTTGATTTCACAAAATTAAGATAATGTTTTTATTTAAATGTTGAAATTGACAATATATTAGATTAATTTAAATCAACTCAGGTTAACTTGTCAAGTCTGTTATCCATGTTATTAGACCATGATAAACTTGTAGAAATCAAATAAGCAAAAATATTAAACTCAATTATCTATCAACTCAATGTTGAGAGATAAAACTCAAAACAAAATTCAACTAAAAACTAAGTTGGGTCAATTCGGGTTAACTTGTCAAACATGAGTTATAAGACCATGATAACTCTATAAAATATAAATTAAAATAAATTACGAGATGTTGAAGAATGATATAAAAAAAATCAACTAAATTATGCATAAAAAATCAAGTCTACCGGCCTAACTCGTCGCTTAGGTCATAAGACCGTAATGACTATATTTAAAGCAAAGAAGAAAAAAAATATAAATATAAATTTACAATCAATCAACCTGATTTTTAAGGCTTAAAGTAAATAAGATAATGAAAAAGAATTAAAAATAATAATTTGAGTCAACATGGTTAACCTGCAAGACTCGTGACCTAAATTATAAAAACAAATAGAAATTAAATCAAAACAGGTTATCAAGTGTTATATCCAGTAAATTCAATATTGAAGGATGAGATTGAAAAAAGAAAGGAAAAGAAATTTGAGTAGCATAGTGAAAAAAAGACTTGGTTTTCTATTGTTCATTGCTACAATGAAATGTCAAACCTTTAGGTATATGTTAATTTTAGTATTAAAAAATTTAAAAAATGAAGATTATGATTCTTTAATTGTTGAGTGGAGAAAAAGAATTGCTTAGAAAATATCATATCATTAATTAATTTTAAAAAATATCTGATAAAAACTTTTAGAGAAAATAATTATACAAATTATTGTATATGCCATTATTTTCAAATTTATTCAAATAAATAATTAAAATTTTGAAATGCTTAACTGATATTATAAGAATTAAAATATTTATTAGGTTCATTGATTAATGAAAAAATTAGTTACACAGATTAAACCCTAAAAAGTAATTTTAATATATGTATAGTTGATAGTGTGTGTGTGATAAAAGAGATGTGTGGTTTTTAAACAGTAAAGCAATTGAAAAATAAATCGGAAGAATATCTTAATTTTTTTTTTCATACATTAAATAGTAGATATATTAAATCGATTTAAATAGGTAATTTGTTTTTGGATATCTTGAGCATATATTTTTTCAGGAAAACATTCCATTTAAATATTCCTAAATGAAAAAATAAATAAAATCAAAGTGAGTGTTAGCCCTGCACTTGTAGTTTTCCTTGGATTTTCAATAATTTAGTAGGAATTTCTCCTCTTTCCATTATCAAAAAGAAAAAGAAAAGTGAAAAGGTCATGAAGCATGGACACGACACGGAACACCGACACTACGCCATATCAATATGACGATGCATCAATTCCAAAAAAACTTAGTCTACAATTAAGGAGGGATACATTATTTTTATATATATAATAAAAAAATATTTTTAAAGTAAATAAAAACTAAAAATATATTATATTTTTAATAAAAAATAGAGATCAGGTTCTTTATATTTTTATAATTATAATAAATCTGAATATTAAAAGTTAAATTATCTTGAAAATGATTATAATGATTTAAAAACATAAATCATAATTTTATTTTATTAGTGTAGTCATATTTTATTTAATTTATTATTTTTTTAAAACAATTTCTTAATCTATAAATAATTAAGTCATTTACTGTTATAAAACTTAAATTAAAAAATTGAATATTTTAAAAAAAAAAAAACAGAAAACTCATTGTACACTCTTTACAAGTGTTTTTCATTTGATTTTTTTTTTAATTTTTAATTTAGATTTTATTTTCAATTATATTCTTTAATATCGAGTTTATTAAAAATTGAGTTACATAATTTATTTTGATTTTCTTTTTATGTGGTTATCCAAGTCTCATGACTCAGGTTACAACATTGAATATTGGATGATTGAGAATTAAATATTATAATTTATTTCAATTTATTTTCTATAAAGTTATCTCGATCTCATGACCCGAGTCACATGTTTGACAAGTTGATTTATATTTTTTCTATATCAATTCCCCTCCTCATAAGGATCTTTTTGCTAGAACAATAGTTTTTTTTAATTCCATTATTTAACATTATGTTCACTGAAGATTATGTTTGATAATTTATTTTAATTTGCTTACCATGAAGTTATATAGGGTTATACTAGGGAATTGGTTTTGTTAGGTTACCGTTCAATTATTTTTTTTCTTTTTTGAATTGATTCATTTGTAATTTTATCATTCAATACTAAATTAATTAAGAATTGATTTTCATAATATTTTGAATTTTTTTTTCTATAAAATTATCATAGTTAACTTAATTTGATCTAAATCAATCTAATATGTTGTCGTCTCAATATTTGTTTTTATAAGAAATAGTATCGTCTTGAAATTTAATATCAAATCCTTATACAATTTATTTTATTTTCTATTAAAGAAGACGTTAAAAATGTTTGAACAATAGTTGTTTTTCTTAAAAATAAAATTAATCTGACACACAACATCGAGAGGTGGATGATCTAATCAACCCTAAAATCTGTTGTAAAGGCTCAAACCCAAACGGTGTCGTTATGAAATCAGATGAGGCTGGTGGGCATTAATTTTTTGGCCCAAACTAAAATTGTTTAACACGCACAGAAAATCTCTTTTTAAACGAGCTGTCATGCGTTTTTACCCGATGTTAATACAAAATGATTTTATTAATGTGCTGAATGGGTTGGACTATTAACTTTTGTTTCTGCACTTTTTTTAAAGCAATAATGATTCTGAATTTCTTTTGTATTTGATAAGGAAATATATATATATATTTTTACTTTTAGGTAAATCTCGAATAAAAAATATGAAATCAAAGTGCATTCCCAGCAATACAGTTTATCGTACATTGGATATCAATGAAGTCTTGGACACCCATGTTTAATAATCATTAAAAAAAACTCACTTTAATTTCACTGAGATTAAGGCATAGTTCGCCATGTCCAATGAGAAAAAAGAAAAAGAAAAGGATGTCTTAATTAAAGCACAAAAATAGACTCGGAAGAACTGTATTTTTTCTTACTTAAAAATAGGGTTTTAGCAGGGAATTCTCTTTTTTACTGCCGGAGAGAGAGAACAAACACAAATCGGAGCTTGCATTACAATTTCTACCTCGCCATTTTCAAAATCACACGTACGAAACTGAAAGAAGGAGCAGATGAGGTTGGCCTGATCCTCAAAGCATACGAGACAGCTTTGTCTGAGAGGTCCCGAGGAACAAAAGAAAAAGGAAAAAAAGGCAATAATAATCTTGACCCATGATCACGTACCTTTGAAAGGGAATTATAAATACATATAAATATATTATATGAATTAAAAAAAGAGTACAAAAATCCTTCTTTTGGACTCTACCCAGAGATCTCCTTTTCCACGATCATCATCCATGACATATGCCCGCTCTGATATCCATTTTCTTCTGCTAAAGCTACCCTGCTTTGGTGCATGGAGATTCTCCAAGTTGTGGTATCTTTATTTGGGGAATATATAGAGAAAAAACTTCACAGAGAAGAAAGAGAGAGCACTCTCACAGACAATTCAGAAAGAAAGGGCATATCTAGGCTTTTTCCTCTGCTCAACCTCAGTAAAAAAGCCATCTTTGACGTTCATGGCTATCAAATCAAGGACGAATAAAAACCTATATATATATATATATATATAAGCAATGATAATACTTGAGAGGTGAAATCAATCAAAGGTCTCCTTGCAGAAGATCTTGGCAAAGAAAATAAATATAAAGTGCACTCGTTAGCCACACGGACACAATTATAAAAGTACATTCATGGAAGCATGGAGATTCCATGCTATTTCAACTTGGCAGCAGAATATAGCAATAATTCCTTCCCCACCCACAAATCGACCTGACTGCTTGTTGCCCTGAGAAAATGCTGTTGATTCTGCGTATATTGTGCTCAAACATTTGTTTTTTCTCCACTACAAATTACGAATCATACAGCTTCCAAGCAAGCAAAAGAGAGACGATTTTGATGAAAAAGAAAAATTACAGAAAAGTGCAAAAACTGAATGACAAAATTAAAGATTTTAAGCTAATCAAACCCTAAAAAAATGATTTTTGTACTCGTTTTTCTTCAAAATTCAGAAGATAAACTGGTTTTTTGTTGCAACCAAAAAAAGAGTCGGCAAATTAAGAATGATATAATATAGTAATTTTAACTTTAGGGCACTGTAATGATATAATTATGCTAGTTCTTCCTCTCTTTTTTCTTATTTTTTTGATTGACAGTGCCTTGTTACAGTGCTGTCAGTAAATTTTCAACGTTGATGCAACATTTTGTCTGATCAGGATCACATGGTTTGGATCGATTCTTAATTTGATGGGCCATGTCTAAAATGGTTGTTGTAGGACCCATTGATATATCATGATAATTTCTACTTTTTAAGATCATTATATTATAGCTTTCTCAAAAACAAAACCACGAAAAAATTACGAGGGCAACTTTATCTTTCGAAAAAGAGAACTTTCACCAGCTTCCTAGAAGGATCATATCCTCTGCAAAAATAAATACGTATAATACAAGTAGAAAAGTAAAAGTTTGAGAAAAATATATATTTACTTCCTATCATATATCGAAAATGCGTTGAGATATTAAATAAGAACAAATAAATTAATAACGACCCTTTTCTTCATTCAAAAACATAGCGACCCTTTTCTTCTTGCCGAGAAAATCATCTGATGGACCATGCTAGCTAGTTTTGCCCAAGCTACAAAGAATGTATTTGTTCTTGCAGTAGAATTCTTATATTTCTTAGAAAAATATCATCTTAATATATTTATATATAAAAATATTTAAAAAACAATCCCCGCTATAATCTCAAACTCTAAAATCATACCTATAAAGAAGCATATGATCACCAAACCCGTAGATCTTTTCTCTTTATTAATTCAGTAAGTATTCAATGTTTCTCATTATTGAGATCGAGGTGGGAGAGGGAGAACCCTTTCTTCATCCCATGAATTCAGGGATAAGGGCACTGATAAGGTTCTTCGCCAGACAGATAGAATAAAAGCCATACGACCTAATTGTCACAGAGAGACCCTACAGCTACTTATTTTGTCTGTATGAACACATCCAGAAAGCGCATATACACATGGTTACAGCCCTATAATATCCATAGGATCATAAATTAGTGCAGGCAAAGATCCAGCTTGTAAGGGAATTAATTGAAATACTTAAAAGTACTTTATCAAGTGAATTTATTATATTCAACTTTTTTTTTCTTTTTTAGATAGCATCACTCCTTACATTTTGCCCCAGTTAGCGAATCTGAAGTGCAGCTACGTTGAAGAAGAAGAAGAAGAAGAAGAAGAAAATGAGAGCAGCCCCATCAGTAATCTCAGCCATTGAATTGGTTTTGATGATCATCTCCATTATTTGGACGACTCGAAAGCTATGAAACTTCACAGTAAAAGAGATAATGGCCTGATGCAACAAAATCCTTCCATCCAATTAGTGTCGATCATTATCATAGCCACCCACTTCCCCTGCTGGAAACTATATTTGCACAGCAAAATGCCATGTTCATGAGACTTTTATCTTCTTGATTTCTACTGCTTCACGCGCACATAAACAGGGAGACGGAGAAAGACTTTCAATGGGCTCCCACAAACAACAAAATATCTAATCCAGGCCCAAACTTAGTCCTCGTTTAACGAAATTAATTTATTCAGTCCTTGTTATTTCAAAATGTTTATTTTCATCCCCTATCTTAAATCTATTTAAAACCTAGTCCTTTGACCAATTGAACGCTGTTGTCCTTTTCATCTTTTTTACTTTTCTAGAATAGATGGAAAAAATGAGGTGGTAGGTATAATGAGAAAATGTGATTTGAAAAGAAGGTATTCTTGCTTCTTTTTTTAAATAAAAAATACTTACAGTAAGCATAATCAACATGGACCAAAGCATTATTTAATCTTTTTTATACTATGGAGATCTAATTAATTTGATATACTCTACCTACTAAATTACAAGTCATTTATGCTGCATGTGACCATTAATTTATATCGGAAGGAAATGATTAGCACTACCAAATGGTGGGATTGCACCTTAATTAGTACCTAGAAATTGACATGTACAAAGGTAACGAGAGGTGCGGTGTAGGTTTTATATATATATATTTTGCATGTCGATTGAAATTAATTTTTTTTCCTTTTTCCCGATGATCTTAAAAAGAGAATCCTCCACATACATTGAGAAAGTCGGATTAATTAGGAAAAAAATAATGAATTCTCGTAAATATTGGCTTCAGAAAGTGAACCTAGAAAGTCTAGGGGGAAAAAAGCATAAGACTACCCTGTTGAGATTAAGGTTTCGCATAATCAAAATGATAAGAATGAAAAACCAACCTGTTGAGATTAAGGTTTCGCATAATCAAAATGATAAGAATGAAAAACCAATAAGCTTACTCAATGTACACTTTTACATGAGTGGATTTTTTAATTTTTAATTTTATTTTTTGGTGAATAATAATGAGCTGATTGGTAAAAGTAGTTTAGAAGCATCATCACCATGACGAGGCATATTGATTTTATTTTCTTAATGCTCTAATTTTTGTCCCCTTTAATTACAAATTTATAATCATCTGCCATTATTCCCATCAAGATTTATGAGCATATAATAGCCCCACGAACAATTTCGAAGATAAAAGAAAATTAGAGGTCAATAATACAGTATAAACATCGGCATGCATCACTGTATCTCGTGAGCACTTCCCTTCTTTTTTACCTCATATAAAGTAGTGAGAAGCCAGTAGTCTCTTCATTATCTTTCTTAAAGTTATAAAAATCTCCACCACTTTTGCCCATACTCCTCCACCCATTTCAGGATATCCTTCTCTACCAATCTATCATTGTTGTGCTGGAGCATGTTCAGGAATTTATTTATATTTCCTAATTTGCGAGCATTCAATTAATCTCCGATCATTCAAGCTGGGTTTCTCTAACAAGTAGTTTCTGCTCGAAAATTTAAAAAAAAAAACTCACATGCACGTAAAAATATTTATGGCGCCGAGCTTTGATCGCTCTGCAACTAAATAACAAGAAGGCCAGTCCTGTCTTTCACAGCCAGCTGCCAGAACCAAAGGGCATCCCCACTTGAGCTCTCTTTTACTTTAAGTGAGTGTGTCCTTTTCTCCCTATCATCTCTCTCATCCAACTTTGGCAAATCCAATCAAAATCCCAACTTTATGTAAGTGTAAGAAACATGCCCTGAAACAGACAGTTTTAGTTCCAACGTCTCATAAATGTATACATGTTGTGTTCGGAGTTGTGTGCAATAATGCGAGTCCATCGGAATGACATTCTCCATGGCGACCATGTGGTAGTAATTGCGACCTCTCTCCATCACGATCAGACATTACTGGGTTCTTGAGTGTTGTCTTTAAATTTCATAAATGCCAGATACTGCAATTTGGGTTTCTCTTGCCTTATTTTGGGAGCCAGCTCGACAAATGGGGGTGTCATTTACTTGCCCTAGATTTGAGAGCAGAATTTTGACATCCAGACATGTTCACAGGCGTGTCCATGCTTCCATGAGTGGAGAATGGCAAGGAGAGGCTTTGTTTAGGTTTTGTTAAAGATATATAAATATTTTTAACAGGAGTGAAAACTGAAGTGAATTTGGGAAGGAGAAGGTAGTGGGAGACTGCAACGACACGCGAGAGGATATTTGGATCGATATCCTTATCAAAATTATAGTACGAGGTTCAAAATTCCCACCCCCTAATTGTCAAAACATCTTTTGTTTTGGAAGGAAAAATAAAAACTGTAAATGCTAAAAAACAAGATCATAAAATATGATTGCTGATCTCCAAGAAAAAAATGGGTACAACAAAAGGGCCAGCCCATTTTCTCCATTGCATTGGTGGTTGTGAGCTACACCGGGGCAAGAAAACTTATGCTCCGGAAATTGATTGACGAGAGAAGCAAGCCCGGAGGAGTGGACCATATTTTCAGGCCATGGACGCTGTATGGCCGTGTTCTTAATGCAATTGCGCAGCCCGCTTGGAGGGTTCGAAGCAATATGAACCTTACTAACGGTGGCATTTTACGCCGCGTTCTGGTTTCTCGGTAGCCGCCGCCGAGGGCCAGGACCTTTTTTGTATGAGATTGGGCCAGAAACAAGGGTTGCACGAAAAGGATTAGGTCCTTTCTGCATAGATCCGACACATTCATATGATGAATAAAGATTCACGAATTTGTAGCCCAAACAGAACATCTCCCATGTTTGGAGAAAGGGAGGGACATTGATTCAATTTAATTTATACAATTAAGGTGTCATTTGATACCATTTTCTGTTTTCCATTAAAACGAATAGGAAAAATAATTTATTTATTTATTTAATATCTGAACAATTTATATAATTAAAACAAATTCTTTAAAATGCTTGGTATAACAAGATTTGTGGCTTTTGATGCCCACACTATCTAAAGGAATGACAAATATGATCTGGGATTTTGTTGGCAAGAACATTATTCTAGTTTTAGTTTTTTCGAAGAGATTTTGGTCGAGCAAAAAGAAGTAAGAACCTGACGAGTATGAAATCATAGTAGAAGTTGAAAGCAACTTACTAGGAAGAAAGCCTTGATTTCCTTTTTAGTTAACTTCATTTCTGCATTTGGATCTGTAGAGATTTCTAATAGAATATCCATTAAATCCATTCCTTCTGATTTTTCAGTGCCTTTCATCTTCTTCTCTTCATGCTCCTAAATGATCCTTTCTACCAGCCGATCAAATTTATCGAGTGCAATTCGTAGCTGCCTTCCATATCCAAATAAGTCAAGTTTTGCCAACGGACCCATGACATTACCTGCACTTAACTTGCCTCCGAGCAATGAAACTTGAAGAACGAAATCCTTAATCTCCATGGCTTCATTATTAGCACCGTCAACCAAGCATCTTGTGCTCATAGACATTCTGCAAATCACATTATTTGTCATGGTCATTATTGCTTGCCTTAAATCACAAGACTCTCCTTGTTTCGAAATGTTAATCATAGACTCGACAAGGTTCTTCATCTCATCCTCCCTGACATGAACAAGCTGATTAATCTGAGAAGTATTGAGAAGTCTAGCTACAAGACCCCTCATATATGTTGCAATCTGTGTTGTTGAATTGCAGGCGGGAAACAATATTCATCTCATTAGTTTTCAGACCTCTTTGGCAATTTCATCATCAGAAACAACATAGCATGTTGATACACCCATACGAAGCTGAATAAATGGACCATAGCGTTGAGCACAAAAACTGAGCCTAGTAAATGGAGGTGGCCGATGATAGGTAAAGTTGGAGGGCTTGGTGGGTGTCGAGTCTTGGTTCCAGAACTCATGTGATTCGTCAGGGATTTGAGAAGGAAAGTGCAAAAGAACCAAAAGGAAACCATGAAGGACCAAAGCAGAAAACCATTAATAATGTCCATGTTTTTGGCTTTCTTTAGCAAGCTGAATAGTAGATAAAGTTGTAGGTAGACAAGTTCTAGTTCTGTTTGCTCTTGTTTTGTTCAAGGCTTTGGTGATGAGATCTAGCAGGAACTTCTTAGTATTCATATATGTAATTTATGCAAATGGTGCCATCCATAGGTATATAATTGATCCTTAGTTTGATGCAACTGACTTGTGGACAAGAGATGGAAGTTTGAAGCCATAGAAAGTCATTCCCTCTTTTGGATAGGATCATTTACTAGTTTATTGGCAGCTGGGAAATGCTGTATTGTTTTCTCATCATGATCAAACAAAAGCTAAATTCCATCCATATTCAAACTTCTGATACAAATGGATCCTTAAGCACCCTTTTTAGACAGGATCATTTGCTCTACTTTCAACTGGTAGCATGATATCTGTGATATTTACAGAATTCAGTCAATGATCGACACATATTCATTCCTTTGGTGCAACTGAAAAAACTTAGGGATTTATATATGATATCAAATTGGCTATACATGGTCACTCACACATATCAAACCCATTTTTTGTGTTAAATTTTAACATGATAACAGTGACTCATCAACCAAACCGGTTGACAAATAAAAGCATCAGCAGATAAAAGCTGATTAGCCAGT
Source organism: Salix caprea (assembly GCA_964035475.1). NCBI lineage: Eukaryota > Viridiplantae > Streptophyta > Magnoliopsida > Malpighiales > Salicaceae > Salix > Salix caprea. The sequence continues at coordinate 26,109,758 of OZ037743.1, read as the reverse complement.
TATTTACTCCTTCTTTAGCCGGTTGTTCACCTTGTTATTGTTTTATGTGCGACTTTTTCGATGTTTATCACGTTGGAACATCCTAAGTCCATGTAATTAAGGATTACATAATAAAACAAATTATTGTGCAGAGCCTTAACAAGGTAAATTTTCCTCCAAAATGGGGACGCTGAGGCTCGGCAGAGTTTAAGGAGCCTATCCGATAAAAACTACAGAAATGAGGGCCAGAGCCCTAGAGAGAGTCAGCAAAAACACACAAGTAGAGATGACAGGATTGTGAGGGATAAATTTGCAGTGAAAGAAAGAAATTGAGTTTGTTGTAAACTGAAAATGAAGTGTTACGTTTATTAGCCACATGGGCTGGTTTTTATAGCTTGTAAAAACAGAGGCTAAGCACGCATTATGCATGTGCAACAGGAAATAGAAATAACAGAAATTAAACCAACAATTTACAGCCTGGAGCTATAGCTAACTCTAACAGACTGTTAACAAGTAAAAATAAAATCCTTTCAAACCCTCCCTTAAGCTAATTAGTTGCAAACAATTTGCTTAATACTGAAATATCACACACTCCAAGCAAAGTTTGAAGTCTTTGGAAATCATCAGTCTTCAATGGCTTAGTCATAATATCTGCTAACTGATCCTTGCTTCCGCAGTGAACCAGATCAATCAATCCTTCCCTTGTAAGATTTCGTAAGAAATGATACCTTACGTCTATATGTTTACTTCGCCCATGCATCACCGGATTCTTTGAAAGCTTAATGGTAGAGCTATTATCGCACCAGATATACGTGCAATTTTGATCATTATACCTCAGCTCCTTCAGTATTCTCCTTATCCATATCGCTTGGCATGTGCATACAGCGGCAGCCACAAATTCAGCTTCCGTTGTAGATAAAGTGACAATCGGTTGCTTCTTTGAACACCACGATATCGCGCCAGAATTCAATATGAAAACATACCCACTTGTGCTCTTCCTGTCCTCCATATCACCAGCATAATCACTATCTGTATAAGCAAGCAGTTCCCCATTCCCATCTCTCTTATAGAAAATGCCATAGCTCACTGTTCCTTTGAGATACCGAAGGGCTCTCTTTGCAATTTGCAAATGAAGATCAGTGGGCTTTGCCATATATCGACTTACTAGACTTGTAACAAACATCATATATGGTCTCGTCGCTGTGAGGTACATCAAACTTCCCACTAACTGTTTGAAGTACATTTCATCCACAGGATTCCCATCTTTATCCTTGCTGACTTTGAAACCTGGAATAATTGGACTTAGCACCTCATTACTTCCCAGCATTCCAAACCTCCTGAGAATTTCTGATGCGTATTTTCGCTGACATATAAAAACACCATCTTCTCTTTGTAGAACTTCTATCCCAAGGAAGAAATGCATGCTTCCCAAATCGGTCATGTCAAATTCCTTCAACATAGAATTTTTGAAAGCAGATACCATATCACTATCATTACCAGTGAATATAAGATCATCCACATAGATGCTGACGATTACAATCTTCCCGCTGCTGCTTTGCTTAGTAAACAGTGTTTGTTCATTTTCGCATCTTTGAAAACCTTCATCAATAAAATGAGCTTCAATTCTGTTAAATCAAGCTCGTGGAGCCTGTTTTAAACCGTACAAAGCTTTATGTAGCTTGTAAACCAGATGCTCCTTCCCCTTCTTTATGTACCCCTTTGGCTGCTCAACATAAACACTCTCACTTAAAACTCCATGCAGAAATGCCGATTTAACATCCAATTGGCAAATTTTCCATCCCCTTTGCGCAGCCATGGATATGATCATTCTTACTGTATCCATTCTCGCGACTGGTGCAAAAACTTCTGTATAGTCTACCCCGAATTCTTGGGTGTAACCTTTTGCCACCAGACGCGCCTTGTGTTTAATAATCTCACCATTTTCATTGTACTTGGTCTTGTATATCCACTTAACACCAATTTTGTTTGCATTGACAGGTAACTCAACCAAAGTCCATGTATTATTCCTCTCAATGGACTTAATTTCATCATCCATTGCCCTCTGCCATTTTTCATCTTTCACAACCCTTTCAAAATAAAAAGGATCTTCAGCCATGACTTGTGCAACAAACATTTCATCTTCACTCAATCCTTCACCAACAACATAATCACTCAACCAAGCTGGACTACGAACAGGTCTGCCTTCAGCTGCTCTTCTCACAGTACACTTCTTCCTGCTTCAGCTGCAAATCTCCCCATTTCAGCTATTCCACCATTTTTTCCAGTTGCAATATCAGTGTTTCCACTCAAGTCAGTTTCGGCTGCTGCATTTCCACTCAACTCAGCACCCTCAGCTGCTGCATTTCCACCCAAGTCATCACTGTCAGTTTCACTCCCATGTTCTTCTTCACTTCCCAGTTCATCTTCACTCCCCTGCTCATCATTCTGGGCAAGTCTACCTTCTCGGTCACACCATTCCAAGTCCACCAAGATTTGCTCTTGGTGTTCCATTCCCCAATCCCACTCCTTTTCTTCTTCAAAAACTACATCTCGACTGACAACCACCTTCTTCATCAAAGGATCATACAATTTGTATCCCTTTGTCTCTTCACTAATTCCAAGTAAAATACACTTGATACTTTTATTATCCAACTTGCTTCTTCTTTCCTGTGGAATATGCACATGTGCAAGACACCCAAACACTCGAAAGTGTTCCACAGACGGCTTCAATCCACTCCATGCCTCCTGTGGAGTCATCTTCTCATTTGCAGCAGTTGGACATCTGTTGAGAACATAACAAGTCCACACTACTGCTTCAGCCCAGAAATTTTTGGGAATTTTCTTGCCTGCCAACATGCACCGAACCATGTTCATCATGGTTTGATTCTTCCTCTCAGCCACACCATTTTGCTGTGGTGTATATGCATTAGTAAGCTGTCTTTTAACTCCATTCATCTTGCAATGATCTGCAAATTCTGTTGAATTAAACTCCCCTCCCCTATCTGTTCTTAAGCACTTCACCGACAGCTCCTTCTCCTTCTCAACCAGTTTTTGAAACACTTTGAAGTGAAGAAAGGCTTCACTCTTTTCCATCAATAAATACACCCATGTCTTTCGGCTATAGTCATCAATGAACACAAGAACATACCTTTTTCCACCATTGGACCTAGGTGAAATAGGTCCACAAATATCAGCATGAACCAACTCTAAAGGCTGTGATGCTCTCCACATGCTCTTCTTTGGAATACCATCCCTTCTTTGCTTTCCAACAAAGCAATCTGAACATGCTAATTTAGACACCTTAAGCCGAGGAAATCCATTGACCATCTCCTTCTGTTGGATTGTCTGCAAACCTTTGGCACTTAAATGCCCATACCTTCTATGCCAAAGCTGTGTTAAATCACCAGAATTTGCATGCAAACAACGTTGAACACTCAAGGTTCCCTCATACTCAGCCAACAAAACAAACATCCTGTTTGCACTCATAATACTCTTAATTATCAATCCCTTCTGTGGATGATAAATTTTACACATCCCACCTTTAAACAAAACAGCTAAGCCACTCTCCTGAAGTTGTCCAACACTAAGCAAATTATTGGACAATTCTGGAACCAAATATACCTCTCATAAGGTGTTTTATTCCATTCAAAACTAGCATCACACTACCTTTTCCAGTCACCCTCATTCTAGCATTATTTCCTAATTTTACTGAATGTTGAAATGTAGTGTCTATATCAGAAAACATACCTTGCTCACCACACATGTGGTTTGAGCAGCCCGAGTCCAAGAACCAAGCATTGTTTCGATTCCCCTTCTGCAGCTCAATATGTGTCATGAGCATCCTCTCTTCTTCTTGACTTAGGTCTGCATATCCCGGGCATTCCAATTCTGCCAAAACTAGACTCAGCTCTTCAAAAACAGGGCATTCAAGTTCTGCAAAATATGGGCATTCATGTTCATCAAAAACTGGGCATTCATGTTCTGCAAAATCTGGGCATTCATGTTCATCAAAAACAGCTGAGATTTCTGCCATCAATAACATATCATCTTCTTGATTCAAGGCTGCATAATTTGCTTCTTTGCACAAACTTGGACATTCATATTGAAAATGTCCAAGTTTGTGACATTTAAAGCACTCAACCGTGGCTCTGCTATACATTTGAACTCCTCTGCCACGGCTTCTTCCTCTATAGTTTCCTCTTCCTCGATATCTACCTCCAGGTCTTTCATCATAGGTTCTCAATGCTTGATCATCCCCTCTATTTCTTTGAAATTTCTGCTCATGAACTAGCAGCGAACTTTGCAATTCATCCACTGTCAAACGATTTGTATCATTTTACTCCTCAATTGAGCAGACAATGTAGTTGAAATTTTCAGTTAATGTGCGCAAGATCTTCTCAACAATCTTCTCATTGGTCACATTTTCTCCTGAATTTCTCATATCATTAGCTATTAGCAACACTCTAGAAAAGTAATCGGTCACAGATTCTCCAATTCTCATCTCCAACACTTCAAAATTCCTTCTCAGAATTTGAAGTTGTGCGCGCTGAACCCTAGCATTCCCTTGGTATTTGATCTTCATTGACTCCTATATTTGCTTAGCTGTATCCTTCTGAGTGATTGTCTTCAAGATTGACTTGTCTATTGATTGGAACAAGTAATTTTTAGTTTTCAAATCCTTCAATTTCATCTCCTCTGCAGCCTTCCTTTGATTTGCTGTCAATAATTCCCCAGTGTTCGTCTCCACGCACCCAGTCTCAATGACACTCCAGTATTCTTTTGATCTCAAAAGATTCTCCATGAGCATGCACCAATGATTATAATCTCCATCGAATTTGGGGATAGAAGGCTGGGCAAAGTTTCCTGAGTCTGCCATTTTCGTGCAGCTCTGATACCAATTTATGAGGGATAAATTTGCAGTGAAAGAAAGAAATTGAGTTTGTTGTAAACTGAAAATGAAGTGTTACGTTTATTAGCCACATGGGCTGGTTTTTATAGCTTGTAAAAACAGAGGCTAAGCACGCATTATGCATGTGCAACAAGAAATAGAAATAACAGAAATTAAACCAACAATTTACAGCCTGGAGCTATAGCTAACTCTAACAGACTGTTAACAAGTAAAAATAAAATCCTTTCAAGGATGCCATAACCAAACAAAGAGGAACATCAATAATCATGGGTTGGTCTAACAAAGATGACCATGATGTTGCAGGAAAAAAAAAACAAGATTGCAAGATAGAATACCATAGGAGAATAACAGACGCGTATACCGCAGATGGGCAAAAGTAAGTCAAGAAGAATGACGCAACCTTAACTATGCAAGTCTGATAGAACCCTAAACACTGATGTACATTTCACTGAAGTATAGCGAAGGCTAGTCATGCATAATTTGTCCTTAAATTTGCATTTGGTATTGCGATGGAGCTTTACCCATGAACCTTTCTGGAATGAACTCATCAGGAATTCTCCACATAATTGGATCTCTCATTATGGTTTATACACTATTCAACATCCTGGCTTTTCCCTTTATATCAAATGGCCAAAGGCCTGAAATAGGCTCAAGCAGGGTTAGAGCACAAACAACTCTAAAATCTTATTTTTATTTATGAAATATTAATCTGACAAAGTCAGCCTTTCTAGAAGATTTACAAGTCTATCTGTATTCATAGACCTGAAACTAACCTTATAAGATAGGAAAAAACAAAATCATAAAAAATAATCATAAAATCCAAAATAATAAAGAAAAAAAAAAACATAATCAAATTGCATGATTTCTCTTTAATAGTAAAAGTTGTTTGAAAGATATTGCAATCAATTATATCTTGAAGCACCATTGGAAGACAATAAAACCTTTCAAATGACTCAAGTAGTAATATTATCTCCATATATATATATATATATATATATATATATATATATAGATTAATTTGTATTTTATGTGCTACTAGTCAAATGCTAGGTTACCATATTTCATATCACCATGATTCATTTATTTTATTTTAGAGCACATTTACTATCCTATTATAGGTTGATTTTTTCAATTAAATTCTTTGAAAACTTCAACAATCATTTTCTCTTGTGCCGTTTCTTCATATTGATATCGAATAAAGCAAACATTTGATTATGGTATCATGCAATGTAGATCTTGTTTTGCAATGTCTTTCAAGAATATTTTTTATTTATATTTAAATTAAATATTTTTAGATCATTTCAATGTGTTAATATTAAAAATGATTTTTTTAAAAATAAAAAAATATTATTTTAATACATTTACAAATAAAAAATACTTTAAAAATTAACCTTAACTATATTTCCAAACAGACTTGTACTAATTACACTCTTAGATAAAAATCATTTTCAGCATAAAATGGGAACATGCATATGTTTGATGAGATGTTTGGAACTGAGGCTAAACTTAAATTTACATAAAACTTTTTTTTTAAAAGTATTTTTTTAAATAAAATAAAATAAAATATTTTTTTAATATATTTCCAAAAAATAATTAAATTAACCGCTGTAACACTTCAAAACACCCTAAAAATCATTAACAAGCTGTCATCCGAGATTAGATTCATAGTGAAAGTAGTTGTAAAATAGGCTGTCTAAATTTATGATTTGGGAATGCGTTTCACAAGGTTTTTTTTTTTTTTTGAAAACAAATGATTTTTAAAATAATTTTTGATATAATCACATGAAAATAATCTAAAAATATTATTTTTTTTAATTTAAAATAAAAATAAAAAATTTAATTTTTTTTTAAATATTTTTTAAACACGATATCAAACACTTCAATAAAAATAACTCGACCTGGCTGCCACCATACTGGTTTTTTCTTCGGTCATTGATAAATTTAATAAAAAAAGAAAAAGTAAAGTCTTTATAGAATTATTGTAAACAAGATCAGTCACACCATTTGCATGTTTCTCTATTAACATTTTTTTTTTCTCAAAAAAATGAATAGTGAAGGTTGAACTAAAGCCTTTAGTAAATGATTTTTTTTTCTTTTTGAAATAAAAGTCAACACAAGTAAGCTAACAAACAAAAAAAACATGTGGTAACATCCATTTCATTCCAACTCATGTCCATTTTTTTATTTGACATTGTAAAAATAAACTATAGCATATAACTGTAAAGAATGCAAGAAAATTAAATGGGACCATATGAAGACAGTACGAGTGGAAGGTGGTAAGCATTTTATCCCTCCTTCTCTTATAAAATAAATGATAAATACCTTAACATTATTATTGATAAAACAAAAAATGCAATTACCCCTCAACCATCCTTGCCTTAAAATGATTGAGTTGCAACATCGTTATTGATAATCAGCAAGGTTGTCAATACTGTTCCAGTCGTCGTTCCGATTTTTCTATTAGAACGGAAAGTTTTGGTTTCGGAGCGTTTCAGCGTGCTGTTTCAGGGTTGTATTGTTCATATATAATTAATTTTATATATATATATATATATATATATATTTATATATATATATATATATATATATATATATATATATATGAAAAAAAATTAAAATATTAATTTAACAAGTATAATTTAAATTCAAGATAAATTAACTTTAAATTATACAATACAAACACAAAGTCAAACAAACATAATCTCAAAATTAAAAACATCTCTAAAATTCCAAAATATTATGATAGTAAAATGTTCTAAAATAAAAGAAATATTATGGTTTTGAGCCGGAACGGTACCGAGACGTTCCGGCCGGAATTTCCGGAACGGGCCGGAATTAAAACCGAAATGAAAACGACGCCGTTTCGTCTCGGTTTTTTTAATGGCACGGAACGTTCCAGTCAGAACGGAACGAAATTAACAAGCCTGAGTGCATCCTTCATACTTTTCAACTCTTAATCGACATTTACGTACCAAGAACGTTATAAAATTGTTTCAGTGTGTCAATGAATTAATAATCAGTGGTTGTTCTTATTACTTGAATCAAAATGATTTCTCACCGTTCAAGCTATCATTCAATGTTAATCAATGGTGATGGAAACCTTTATTAGTGAGCAAGGAAGTAGAGCGAAAACTCTCTCTTTTTTCTTTTTTTCTAGCATGTGGATGTTTTTGTAAAAAAAAAACAAAAAGGAAATGTTCTCTCGGTCTTGTTATGACTGAGAGAATTGACTTTTCTAAATTGACAAGGAAAGCAAGATAAAATAATATATAATGATTTTTTCTTCAATTGAAACAAAGTCTCCACATATTATTTGTCATCTCTTCTGAAGTAATCTGATCGTTTATTTTCCTTATCTTGATATTACAACTCAGTTAGGTGGGCTAACCATGATCGCCCAAGTTTTTGATCCACAACCTTAAAGCTCGACAAGTTTAAAATAAAAAAAATAAAAATAAAAAAGCAAGTGAAGAGGACGGTAATAGAATACAATTAAATGATTACATGGTTTTAAAAATTCTAAGGCTAAGCCATTCAAAATGGGGAAAGGTGTCTGAAAGGCATAAATCCACAGATAATAAAAAGCACATTAGACACCGGCGATCACACGCACTTACATGTGTTACACATGCAAAAAAATGAGCCATTGAACTTATGGCACCTTTGGTCGGAGAACCAACGACCTGAGAGCTTCATGGATTCGACCTCTGGTCCGGTTCCTTTAACAATTATGGCTCCACGCCACAATTATGTTTTCTGATATAATTCCTGTCGGAATAAGATACTCTGTTTGTGGTGGTGGTGGTGGTGGTGGTCCCCACAGATCACATGAACCTAACTAGGGTTGAGTGGTGGGAAGCGAGGACGACGATTGCTGGTTTGCAAACGTTGCTGTTTCTTTTTGTCGTTCTAAACTTTCCGTCTGTCATTTTTTATTAAAAAAAAAACGTTTTTTCTTACAATTATTAATCTACAACGCCCCTACTCCAATCATGTGGTGCAGCTCTTGACAAATCAACTCTTATTGATAATATCCTTGAGTAAAATATGTAAGATTATTTATATGTGTGTAATAATTATTACACAGCAGCAATAATTTATGTGTTACCGTATTGGTGATTATTTTAGATATATGTTAGTAAATGTTTTATAATTTTTATTATTATCTGCAGCCCATGTCGTAAGATCAACATATGTCATTTTTAAAAATACACTTAATAGTAACAAATACTTTTAATAACATGTTCTATATTGATATGATCATAAAGTATCTGCTAACTATAATTATTCTCAATTTTTTAAGATAATATTAAAATATTTATCACAAGAATAATGTTTGTGGGGACATTTAGTACTTTCAATCTTTTAAGATAATATTAAAATATTTATCACAAGAATAATGTTTGTGGGGACATTTAGTACTTTCAATCCTTGGTTCGTATAACCCACGTGATGGCTAATGTTTATTTTTTAAAGTATTTTTTATTTTAAAATATATTAAAATTATATTCTTTTATTTTTTAAAAATTATTTTTAACATCAAATATAATCTAAAAATATTAAATTTTATTAATTTAAATATTAAAATAAAAATAAAAAATTTTAATTTTTTTCAAAAACACTCTCAATAAAATAATGTGTGCATTATTTTTATAAAATTGGGGGGGATATGAATCATAAGTTATATTTTAGCCATTTATTTAAATATGGAAAATATTTTCACGATTTATGGAAACAATTAAAGTAGAAAGATATATTTGGAACTCTTAATTTTATCATTTGGATAGAGAAAGAAAGATTATATTAATTAAACACTAACAAAATTATTTCACATGAACCATTCATTCAAGAATTTAAAGGTTAAGATTTTTCTGAAATGATGTATGAAATTAAGAAATTGAAAGGGCTCTAATCCATCGATACAATTCTAAAAACTTAATTTTTTTTCATATGTCTAACGACAAGGCTCCTCCTCCAATCTCATTTACAAAAGCATGCAGATTTTGGTAAGAAGAGCCACCTTCAATGGAACTTTCTCTTGCTAAATCCTTCCATTTCTTGGCATTCTTTCTCATCTCTTTTCCTCGCTCTCCGCCTCCCATGATCAACTCCAAGCATTTCTCTATCTCCTCGCCTTCAACTATCCCTTCTTTATTAGCAGCGACTCTCACCCCTGTCTCCCATACAGCTTCCACCATCTTAGCGTTCGTCAGTTGATCAGTCCACTGTGGAAAAGCCACCACCGGCACCCCAGAAGCCAAGCTCTCGAAAGTTGAGTTCCAGCCGCAATGTGTCACGAAGCAACCGATTGATGGATGTGACAGGACCTCCACTTGAGAGCACCATGGCACTATCCTCCCTTGCTTTTCAAGCTCTTCTCTGCAACTCAGCTTATCTTCTTCCTTCTCCTCTCCTCCATCTGCTCTTATGACCCACAAAAATGGACGGCCAGTATCTAGCAAAGCACGAGCCATCTCCTCTTTTTGTGGCTTCGACACAACAGATATGCTCCCGAATGATATATAAATCACAGAGGATTCTGGCTTCGCATTAAGCCATTCTGTGTAGTCCTTCGAGTCTTGAAAAAGATCACCGCCGAAGGAAGTGTCGGTCGGGTCCTTCCCATCTAAAAACGCCGATGGAATCAGAGGGCCAACCCCGACAAGCTTAAACTTACCTATTGAATTCAGGGCGTCCCACTCCAAGGAATCGAAGGTGTTGACAAGAACTTTTGGGTTGGTTTCTTCGTCGAGAACATCTATATGCTCTTTATTCACTGGAAGTGCAAAAGCATGTGTGTTTCTGGGATTGAGAAACGAGGGTAAGTCACGGCTTTCCAGAGGAGGCAATCCTGGTAGCTTGAGCGAAAAGCTTGGATCATTGATATTCTTCTTAATAGTGTCACCGTAGCCATTGAAGTAGTAGTAAAAGATGTCTAAAAGAGCAGGAGATTGGTTCCAGAGGAGCGTTGAAGGGAGGTTAAGTTGGCGGGCCACCTTCGCCACCCAAGGTACGAGATTGGAGTACACCACGCAAGTGAATCGCCCGCCATTTTTCGGACCTTGACATATAAGTTCAGCGAGAGATTTCGAGCCAGCACGCCAGAGCTCGGAGAAGTAGTGGTCGATATCATCGCTGGGTCTGAACCCATGTTCGGAACCATCATCGAAGGAAGCAAAATACAAGCCCTTCGGATGGTTAGTTCCGGCTCGAGACATCCGACGTTTGGCACCCTGGCTCGTAGCGAAGGTGACACGCGCACCCATGGCGACTAGGCGTTTGGCGAGCTGAAGGGCTGGATTTATGTGACCCTGAGCAGGGAAGGTTACGAGAAGGATGTGAGGAGGCTGCACTCCCATGGTCTTGGCCGGAATTGTATGGAAAGGTTAGAGGTGTTTCTGAGGTGGTGTGGATGAAGATGAGTGCTGGATTTTATGTGCAGACGGGGCAGCTTTATAGACCACAACTACATGAATGGCCTCACTGCTGCGTGGGACAGGAAACTTTCTAGAACAAAAAAAAAAGAAGTGACTGGAAACTTGAAGCGCCTTAAAATTGGCCCAGAAAATCCTGACGTTAGTTTGGTGACGATTGATAATGTCGGCAATAGTGATGTTATAATTACTTTTAAAAATATAAAAAAAATCATATTTTTTAAAAATATTTTTAAAATGCAGTAATAAACAATAATTTAAATATAAATATCAGGTGACGATTGTCACCTGCTTTTTGCTGACGTTTTAAGTGATATGTCAGCAAGGCATTCCTTGTAAGAGTCGAAATCGACAATTCAATCTTCGTTTACTTCCATAAAGTACAAATTGAAAAATGAGAGCATAGCTTGGCGTATATAATTAATAATTAATTACCTAGCTAGCCATATTTGTAGCTAGGATTGTCTGCGTACAGAAACTAACTTATTATAATTCATGTAATTTATTGCCTTTTTTTGTGGAGATGTAATTTATTAGTTGCGTATCAATTTGGCAGTAATTTTGTTTTCAGAAAATAATAACTTGTAAGGTTTTTGTCAAATTCCGCCGTTGGTTGTGATTTATTGCTCCTTTTTGGAACGAAGAAAATAGCCCCCGTTTTCGGTTTCGCGCATGGTTCTACCCAATAATTTAGAGCGAGTTTAATATTGTTATTGTTATTGTGGTTGGGATATAAAAAATAGTTTTATAAAAAATAGTTTTATTGAGTTTGAGGGATTTAATAAAAATTTGTTTTATGTAGGGGACACACACACACACACACACATATATATATATATATATATATATATATATATATATATATATATATATATATATATATATATATATATATATATATATTGTTTTTTAAATATTATAGATTTAATAATTATAATAGTAAAATATAATTAATAATCCAAGTAAATTAGACACTTGTTTTTATTCTTCCATCAAACTACTTGTAATTCTATCACGAACTAAATTCATACGTGAAGGTCTATGTGATCCTTGACTATTTGTTCAAGGAACAACACCTGGTAAAATATCATTTGAAATAAAATTAGGATTGCGACCATATTCAGCAAAAATTATATCATTTTGTGATCTTCTTCTAGTATATTTATTTATATTTTAATTAAGTTTTTAGATTTTAAGATTATTTTAATATTAAAAATATATTTTACCTTTTAACAGAAAATATAAGTAATAAAACCGTATAATTCTAATCCAATTACCATGTTGCATAGCGAGCATGGTACTTGATCTCATTTTTTTTGACAGGTTTGTGAGAAAAATTTTGGTCATGCTTCTACTTTTCCTCTTCATTAATTGAAGTAGTGGCAAAGCTTCTATTTGCTTATGGAGTATGGTCTTTCGAAGATAGTGAAGAGGCTTGGGAAGTTTTGGGTTTTACTTGTCATAATAATGATGTGCCTATAGTTTGGCTCTGCATGGTTAAGGCGAAAGCATCTCACAGATGTTTTTCGAAACTGAGTTTGAAACTCAATTTTTCTATGGCACCAACAATTGCAAAACTGTGGGTTTGGCTGTTATAAAATGGTTTGGCTCTACAGTCAGCTTCAACCGCATAAGTCATCATAGAGCCCAATATCCATTTAATCTACTTAAAAATTGAACAATATAAATTCATGTTGAAAGAATTCTTTAATGCTACAAAACTTTTATTTTATTATTATTATTTCTGTAGTGTTGGTCATAATCAACTTTTGGGAAAAATCTTGTAACTTATAAGTATTGATTTATATTATTTTTTAACACATTCCTTTAAGTGAAAGATTTTTGAACTTGAAACTTGTACACTGATATATATTATCTAATGCTTATTTTTTATCAAAAAAAATAAAAGTGATAAGATTTGAACTCGTGACCGCTAGGTCAACAAGACTCTAATATCATATTAAAAAATCATCTCACATAAAAAATTAACTTATTACGTGACATCCCAGAATATAATATATTAGCATTTAACATGAAAAATAATATATATATACACACACACACATTCAATCGAGGAGTGTGACATGAAGGTATAGATTTTACCCCAGCCAATGTGAGAACCTGCACTGCTTGGGGTTCTATTTTAAAGTGACAAAGACGTCGAACATTCACATGTATTTGGTATTGTGTTACCATTTGTTTTTTTTTTTATCTTATTATAGAGTAAAAAAAAATTGTTAGATAGATTATATTTTTCTGTGTTGGATATCGTATATAATTTTATTTCAAATTTTAATCTTCATTTACTTTTCATGCAAGAATTATCTCGTAATAATTTTAATCAAATATTTTTAAAACCTATTTATTTTAAGATTATAAATAAAAATATTTAAAAAACTTGTTTTTTAAAGTTGTAATTGAAATTATAAAATTTACAGCAATGTCTTGATGCTCCATATCTTATATTCTATGTTAGTGGATTGAAAAAAGTCGAATGAAATATAAGGAATATCAATAAGCTTGGAGCATTGAGAGGAATTTTTTATGAACTGGTGTGCAATAACGGATTTATTAATCTAAAACACAATGGGGAATCTACAACGTATGGTGAATTAATTTGCAAGGGAGGGTGGAGTTGAAAGATAAGGAATCAAAGCAAAATATAAAAAAGGATAAATAACCTTAACAAATGTTTGGATAAATTATTTATAATAGTTCATATATTTTTCAAATTATAATTAATGGTTCCTTAAGTTTTTAAAATTTAAAGATAAAATCAATTATGATTCCAAATTAATTTTTTTTCAATTTTATCTCTTGATTTGAGAAATGCGGGAGAAAGTCACTAAAATTTAGTTTTTGAGTGAGTAATTCTTTGTTAACATCGATTTGAACAATAAATATCAAATTATTTTATTTGATAGAGAAATTTATATTTAGATGTCTTTTGTCTTGAAATTGTCTGTGTATATAAAAGCTCATTAATATTTTTTATTTAAAATTAATTTCATTATTTAAAAAAATAAGATTACAAATGAATTAATGATGAGATGTTTTTTTTTTTTGGGTAAAAACAAATCGACATCAGTTTTTGGCTTTTTGCAATGAAAATACTTGTGCCATGTTTCTATGATTTCAGGCTGGTGGGTCCTACAAGGTGTCATTTAGTCCTTTCAATAACGGCTAGAAAATCTAACTTCTAGAATAAGTGGTTGGCAACGTTCAGTAAGCAGTAACAACAGCTTTACAGGTTGTGGCCACACACGGTGTACTGGCATTCTGGTTTGATAAGTGTTATTCTATTATAAAAATATTGTTTTAATATATTTTTAAATAAAAAAGATATTTAAAAAAAATAATGTTCGATCATAATTCTATAATTAGAGTGAACGGTGTGAGATTATGGTTAAAATTGTTTTTAAAAATGTTTTTTATTTAAAAATATATTAAAAATATATTTTTATTTTTAAAAAAAAATAAAAATTAATTAAAAAAAAAAAAAACGCAACGCAGCACTGTTGCCCAGCACGTTGCATCATGGGGGGTGGTGTGTGAGAAAACGTGTGTCGGCAAGCTCGCGGTGTCGGGCGCAGCTTTGTTGCCCGTGGTTTAATTTTTCAAAGCCCAGATGATTTTTTCAAGTAATTGCGGGCTAGCTTATTTCTGTTGGTGGGTTTTATTTTTAAATCTAAATTCCTTGTATTTTTTAAACTTAAAAATAATCAGAAAAGATTCTAGCACGTTTCAATAATTATCAGTAATTTTAGTCTTCGTGAAAAACATGTTTTATATTTTTAAATAGTTGACTTCAGTAATTTTAGTCTTCGTGAAAAACATTTTTAAATATTTTTAAAAGAGACAATCCTCCTAGAAAATATGGATGGACCAAATTAAATATGATCGGCTAAATTCATATTTTATAGATTTAAAACTAAATTATCTCATATAAATTATTATATTTTATGAATTATCATATTTATTTAGAAGTCAGTTGCCTGAGTGTTACCATGGAAAACTCCCTAGCACCGTAGCACGGTTGTTAAACTTAACCACATCTAACGGTCATGATGATATATTGACCTAGTTTCTAGATTGGACAGGTTTTAAAATAAATTGATTGAGATTGGATCTTGCTATGAGTGTATGACATAATCAATCTAATAAGTACATGCGTCACTTTGTCAATCTATTCAAAAGTAAATTTGAATATAAAAAACAATCTAATAATGAAGTAACTTTAATGTTGTTTTGCCAGAAATTAAAAGAATGATATTTTTTTTATAGAGCTAGGCCACTTTTTTTGTTTGTAATTACAGGAATTTAAGTAGTTTACCCGTGTCTCAATTAATTTTTTGGATTCTAAAATTGATAATCAGTTAAAAACTTTAATGACATTTGAACTGGTAATCTTTAAAAAATAAATTTAGAATCTGACCAGTGAATCACACCCCTCAAAATTTAATAATCAGGCTACTCGGCTCATCCTATGATTAGATCATAACTCTAGTCTGGTTTAATAACTTTGTTCATTAGAATTTATTTTTTTATTTAATTATCAAATTATAAAATAAACATTTGCATGAGAGACGATGAATAAAATTATTAAGGTATATATTTTTTTAATTCAAACTATTTTTTTTATTGATGCACCTCTTTCCTTTTTATCATGCAAGCATTATTTATTTTTTATTGTATGCATTGTTTTTTAAATAAAAACCGACGCAAAGTCAGTTTTTTAAAAACATTAAAATAATATCTCAATATTTTGTATGTAATTGAAGGGAAAATTTAATAAATATAATAAAATCATGTTAAAAATATATCAAAAACTATATATATATATATATATCATTGAATATTCATGAAGAAGTTTTTGTATATTTTTGTATATTAGATACATAAAAAATTAAACAAAAAATTCACATTCCTATAAGAATCATTAATGTTATTTAAGAAGCACGGTAAAGTTTAATAATAATTTAAATTATTTTTTTAGAATGGATTTCAATAAAAAAAAAAGATATTTTTGAGAAAACATACCATAGAAAAAAGGTAAGGTGTCCAGGCCAAAGAGATGAGATCTGTGTGCCTAACCCAGCAAAAGACTCGCACACCTCGTGTATTTACTTTTTAGGGCTTTTCAAATTCAGGACACATCAATTATCATTTTCATGTGTTTGTTAACCAAAAGTTCTTATATGTATGGGATTCACGATTCTTTCTAGATATTGAAATCATAAATCTAGGACTAATACTTAATTAATATATAACTTTTACGAGTCAAATAAATTTATTACAACTATTAACATTAGTTTAAATCATGATAAATTTTAGATAATTGATTCAGCGAATCATTAGTAGCCAAATGAAAGTTTTAATTTAAAGATGGACAATCTATTTATTTCATTGTAAGGGTTTATAGTTTTTTTTATCTTTAAAGGGATGTGGCGTGATGACAAAAAGCTTGTGATCTGCATAACCTGTCTAGAGTTCGAATCAGGGCGTACACTCCTTGTAAGAGTTTGGGACAACCGAGTTTTTACTCGTTTACATAAACTCACAAACTGTACTTTCCACAGATAGAGTTTCCTTAACATCCAAAAACTTTTTATAATTTTTCATAATCGGTCTTGAAATTTTAAACCAGGATCGTAGAATCATCTATTTTATGCATTTAATAAGCTCCTTTTTTTTTTTATTGTGGTGATCACTTTTGTATTGTATATTATATAATTTATGTAGATTAAATTATATAAAAAAACATATTGAACAAAGACTAACTGATTTTTTATCCCATATATTGAAAATTTAAATAAAATATATGTATATTTCTGAATTTCATTGCAATTCACTTTTAATCACATTAACTATAAACTATAAGAGGCAGTGAAGTTACCGTGGCCATTTTATACTGCAGATTGAATCAATAAAAGGATGGTTTTGCTCTTAATAAAAATGCACAAAATCCCAGGATTAAGAATAATTCAACCCATCTAAGAGGCCCTAAAATATCTGTTTTACGTGTGCGAAAGCTGTACAGAATCACAGATTACGCGTTGTAGCAGATGGAAGGTCTTTCTATGTCGGTAGGCAGCTCAGCACTAATGGCTTGGGTGGCTTCAAAGTTCAAAGTACCAACCCATGGATTAAAAATCAAGGACTTTTGAGGTCGTGTGAGTTGTCTTTCCATTTTTTGTGTTGGTCTGATAATTTTATCGGAAAATATATTGTAACAATCTCTACTGAATTTGTATTTTCTAGAAGAAACAATGTTGGAAATTTTGTTAAGGCATGATTAATTGAAATATTTGATGTTAAATTAAAGTGGGACTTACTTATTTTTGGAATTAAAGTTTTATTAGAATTTAATCTTAATATAATTTTTTTAATATGAAATATTGACATGATTTAAATATATTATGAGTCAATAAAAAATTGATTCAAAAGAGTTTTTGGGTGTTATGTTTTTGTGAAACTCAAAACCCTCTCAAAATCATATAAAAATCTTGGTGTATAAAATGTAAAGTTATAAAGTTAAAATTGGATCCAAAGAGACTCAAGTTTGGGTTTGAATAATATTTTGGACTGTAAAAGATTGTATTTTTTCCAATTAAAATTTAAATTTGGATTTGGTTCATGAATAATTATCCATTCCAACCTATTATTTTGTTTTGTTCAAATTAACAACTTTCTAAAATATTTTTTGCAAATCTAAATAGTTTTTCAACTAAAACAAAATCAGATTTATGATCATCATGTTCATATTTAATTCTTGATTTGTGATGGCTAATTAAAAGTTAATAATAATAGGAATTAATTATAATTATTATCAAAACGAATTCTTTAACATTCTAGCTTCTGAAAGTCATTATAAAGAAGAAAAGTTTCCTCCATGTTTTTCCCAAAATTTTACACACTTATTTTTAGTGTTTTCTTCTTCTTCTTCTTTTTATATGTTATGTGTTTCCTCCCAAATCTAGAGCTTAAGTTCACTTTGTTGAAAGATAATTGAGCTCTTTTATTTTGTTTAAAAACCTTGTATAGAAGTGCATATAAGCTAAAGTTATAGGTATTGTTGGAATATTGAAAAACATATTCCAAATATTATATTTGCACAAATGAGGAAGGACAAATGATATATCCTCGACAACAATTAAAATCTCATTACTTGAATATTTGTATTATTAGCATGCCTGCTAAAATTTTGAATTAACATCAATCGCAAGTCTAAATTTAAGCTTATTATTATACATGTTAGAATTCTATTATTATTTTGTGTTGAAATCATGTTTGACATGAGTTCTTATTTTGCATGTTTATAGATTTAAATTTGTAATTTTTCCTTCCTTGAACATGTTTTATGTTTTGAATGCTCTTGTTATGATAAATTAAACATTCTTGTTCACGTCTACTACATTTATAACTTTGAAATGAGAGTGAATTTTACACTATGTGCACAAATCAAGAACATTATATGTAGCAATCTTATTAAACCCGATTTGAAAGGTTAATCTAGTGACTTGCCAAGCCAGAGCCTTGTTTTGGTTGAGTTCCGAGTCAAACCGGATGAAAACTATTCTTGTACAGTTTAGCTGACCTCAAGAGTCAACTTGCGACCTGGTCATAACAGAAGTGAAATTAAAAATAAAAAATAATAATATAGTTTTATTTTATTTTTAAATAGAAAATAAAATCGGGCATTTTAATTTGACTTGGTAATAACTCAAATCTTACATCAATCGATAGCGACAAGAGACTATGCATGTCAATATGTACACAATGATAAATCCACGAAACAAGACAAATAATATGTTGATGTAATAAAACATTGTCGGGTCTCCCATTGTTGTATCCGAATGCCTGTATTTCTTAATAGATTAGAATTAATATAATTTTATACCGCGTCCGGTTTTTATCTTTTCCAAATTAGTTCTCCTTTTTTTTTTTTCTTTCTTTTTTTCCAATCTAACCCACTTCTTGTTTTTTAGATTTGATGGGACAGAAGTCCAGATAAACATTCTAAAGATGACCCGTCCGGCCAAAACAATCCGAGTTCATAGAAACATAAAACGGCGTGGACATCTTTTACAAGCTATTTCTAATCATATGGAGACATAAAAAACATAGTTAGCAGTTATGGTGATGCTTTGTTACGGGGTGTTTGGGATTGGATCGAAACTGTTTATGAAAAAAATTAAAAAAATATATTTTTATTTTTTATTTTTATTTTTTTTGTGTTTTTAGATTATTTTGATGTGCTGATGTCAAAAATATTTTTTTTAATAAAAAATAATTTCAAAAACAATCTCAATCACACTCTCAACACAGGCACGTACTCTCAAAAAATGTAATGTGGTGTTAAAAGATTTAAAATTTATATTACAGATTCAAACATCAATTTGAATCAGAAAGTATTTATCTTATAAATTTATAGAATAATTAGAATTTTAATCGCTTAATCTAACTAAAAAATAACCAAAATGAATGGAGATATCTCGGATGAACAAAAAAAAAAAGTGACGCTTTGGTGGTTGATTTCACACAAATATCTTTAGCAGCGTCGCATGATGGAGAATTAATTATATAAATATAAATAAAAGATCTATTAGTTGTGTTTGATTAGTGTCAGAAACATGTTAATAAAATAAAAAAATAAAAAAATAAATAATAAATAATTTTAAAATATTTTTTCTATATTCAAAACAAAATATTCGCGAAGACATGCTTCTCTTATCTTACTTGGCCAAATCAGTCACCACACATATCCCTCAACCCCCATGAAACGGAGTATGCATTAATTAACGTTAATTACGTTGATATAAGAAATGTAAAAAGGAGAAGGCAGAAAAGAGTGCATTTTTATATATTTATTTCGTCAGGACTTAATTTTGTTTTTTGTTACAGCTCAAGAAATAGAGTGGGAAAAGAATTACAAGAAATCAAAGTAATAATTCTTTCACAAATCTTTATTTATGGTAAACAAACGTCAATGAAGAATGAATCGAAAACAAAAATGATCCATCACCTCCACATATATAATTAACGAACCCTCATCGCTTGAAGAAACAACAGTTCGATCAATGTTTCAAGAAGCCAAGAAGAGAAACAACAAGAGAGAGCCCGGCAATGGCGCCGGAGACCGGCAAGGAGAACCCAGCTCCAGCATCCATCACCGGTGCCGGTGCAGGTGCCAGCTCGCTATCCTGGGCAGAAACAGCAGCAGCAAATGTAACAATCACGAGCATGACCACCATAGCCATGGAGATGCTAAACTGAGTCATTATTTTGTATGCGTCCCTGTAACTTTCGGTCTGGTTGTAGACGACGAGAAAGCAAAGAGGGTATTGATTGTAATTTCTGGGGCTGTGGATACTCTATTTATAGTGAGTTCTGAGCAGCGAGTGGGGTCTAAAAGAGGTGTCTTGTACTCTCAATTTATAGAATTTTTGTTGGTAACGTTAACCTGATAGGTAATCATAGCTGTTGTTTGTGTGTGGAGTGGAAATAGTCTAAAGTTTCGGCCGGTGGATTGTTGTGTCCCACAAAGCAGCATATAGGTGGCCTGCGACGATGTCGGCACATCCATCAATCAGGGGCGGAATATATTTTTGGAAAATGTTTTTTAAAAAAATTATTTTTATTTTTTATTTTAAATTAATATTTTTTATGTTTTAATTAATATTATATGAGATATTAAAAATACTATTTAAAAAATAAAAAAATATTATTTTAATATATTTTTAAACAAAAAATATTTTAAAAAACAGTATTAACCATACCCAGAAAAAGTTACTATATCTATTATGGTCAAACGGATCCAAGCTTCAAAGCATACTGGTCAGATTTTTTAATGATAATCTCAAACAGTAACTAACTGTTATGGTCAACCGGATCCAGGCCTAAAAGCTTTTGCAGTTCATACGGGTTAGATTTTTTATGCATTTAGTGGCTATAATATATTGGATAGTTGTTTTAAAACAAAATCCCTAATTTGTTTAGATTTTTCTTTTATGTTTGGTATTGAATTAGTTTTTATTGTGTTTTTAAAAAATATATTTTATAATCTTCTTAACTAGAATCTCAAGAATTTCTTTTATTATGATTTATGCACGATTATAATATGTATTAAACAATCAAATATTTTTAAATTTATGATTAGAATAAAACGTAAATTATACCAGATTATATAAATATAAATATAGAATTTTAGTTGGTTAATTGAATATGAGATATCATTTTAATTGATGATGGTGAATATTTGTTTTTTATTTTATTTTTTCGAGGAAGGTGGGTCTTAATTTTATTTTCTTTAAGTAAAGTGAGATCGGTTTTTGTGTACTTTATATCATTCTAGTTAAATTCGATTAGATTCTTCTATTGATTTTACAATCAAAAGCATTCTCCATGGATTATGTTGATATAAAAAAAAGGTTATCTCAGCTTATTGAACATCTTGTTCTTCATAATTTGTCATACATCTAATCATAAAATATTTAAGAAAAATCTTGTTAT
This sequence comes from Salix caprea, assembly GCA_964035475.1. Taxonomy (NCBI): domain Eukaryota; kingdom Viridiplantae; phylum Streptophyta; class Magnoliopsida; order Malpighiales; family Salicaceae; genus Salix; species Salix caprea. The sequence goes on along the minus strand of OZ037743.1, from coordinate 26,087,924 downwards.
TTGGGAGTGTGACTGAAATTATTTTTTAAAATATATTTTATTTAAAAATTTATCAAAATAATATTTTTTTTTTAATTTTTTTAAAAAATATTTTTGACATCAATACATGAAAATAATCTAAAAATACTAAAATTTAATTTAAAACTAAAATAAAAATAAAATAAATAATTTTTTTTAAAAATATTTTTAAAACGCATCGATAAATAGATAATTCTTCAAAATTATAAACGTTCAATTCAAAACAATCCATCTTCCCACTATTTCATAGAGAAAAGGAAAATCATGCGTGGGTAATTGAAGACCCTCGATCATTGAGAGGTGGCCCGATGGTGAAATTCGAGATCCCAACTCACGAGGTCTGTAATTTGACATTTCTCAATATGTTTTTTTTTTCCCTCATCACAAGTGCTTCTCCAGGGTGTAAAGTATGGTAAATGCTAGTTTATTTGTCCATACTATATTATAGGCTGAATTATAGTTTTTAAAAATATAAAAATAAAAAGTTATTAAAGTGTAAAGATGTTATAAATCCGGGCAAAATGATAGATTATTATTCATAAAAAAATATAAAAATACCCCTAAACAAAGCTTTTTTTTTTTTGTCTTTTGTAAGATTAAAAACGTATTTTCATGGTACATTAATAATGAAAACACCAGTCACTCCTTTGATCCCGGACGCAAAGATAAGTCAATTTTTTTTTACTCTAAAGTAGCATACACCCAATGCCCATCTCTCCAGACAATTTTTAATGATTAATAGGTCGACGGAAAATAAAATAAAAAAACTCTCAGCCTAAAAATTCTTCATCAAGAGATAAAACAAGTAGCAATTCACAATAAACTGTATTAATGGCTACAGTAAAACTTGAATAGGTCCCAATTGATATTGTATTTCAAAAATATTTTTGAAAAACATTTATTTGTAATTTTATATTAAATTAAAAAATAATAGTTTTAAATCATTAATTTTCATGTGCTGATATTAAAAATATTTTTTATAAAATAAATAAATATTATTTTGATATATTTTTGAATAAAATATATTTTCAAAAGCAACCTACAACACTTCCAAACAGGTACTTACAAAATAGATATAGCCTCCAATCTCTTAAACAATTATTGCCTAATTAACAAATCTATTCGATACTTAAGAGTTGTAAATTGGATTGGGTCCTTAAGCATGAAGTCATACAAATTCCATTGATTTATTCATCTCCAAATTAATCATAACAAAAATAATAAATCTAGTTTATAAAAATAGCAGATAGCGTATTGTTTTATTTATGATGTTCAACCACAACAATTACATTATTACTACAATCACATTTCTAAAATAAAAAAAACAAGAACCGTGTCAAATGAATACAAAAATAAAATCAAACCCATCAACCGCAAATATCACTTCCACCACACATGCATGCATGAAGTGGCAATTCCCAAGAGTCCTTACATCATAAGAGCAAGAAGAGAGAATATCATAGAAGTAGAGATCACAGCCATCGAGAGTGGCGGCTCAAGCCCGGCTCCGGCGTCCATTTCTGGTGTTGGAGCAATGTCCTGTGCCATCACTCCACAATTACACAACCACGCCACAACAACCACGACCACCACAATACAAGAAGATGAACCACCAAATTGTGCCATTATCTTTGATCACCAGAATTTAGAGAGAGGAGAATTTAGAAGGGGGTTAATTGATTAAGTAATTGTAGCGAGGCAAAGAGCATGAATGATGGACCTATAGAGTTTATTAGGGTCCTTATATGGTTCATGTCACACGGTCTTATAATATTATTTAAAAAAAAAATGGTTGTCTGAATCAGATTGTGTATACCTCAACTAATGTTACAGATTCTGGAGTCAGCGACCATATAAGTTTTCAATGATTATATTATATTAATAATAAAAGGCTCAAATCTGAAACTATAAATAAAGCAAATCCCTGAGTTGCAAGTTTATACCATTTAAAAGTGGGTGTTTAGGTCAATTTATGTGTACCTCGACTAATATCACAGATCCTGGAGTTAACGACCATATAAATTTTCAGTGACTATTATATTAGTAATTACATGATTCGAATCTAAAATTACAGATAGAGCAAACACCTGAATTTCAAGTTTGTATCATGGCCACCTAGTAAATGGTTTGATCTTGCAATTTTTATTCACACACACACACATAGACACACACACACACACACACACACACACACACACACATATATATATATAAAAATAGTATGTGAAATGTTGTGATCAAATCAATTATGCCTTTTTAGTTACGGCTTGTGGGAGCCATTAAGGTGCAGGGTAGGCATTTGGGCCCTGCAAAATATTTCCTTCTCTTGAGCGGTAAGAATTACTAGCCAAGTGATCGTGGCGGGGCAGTGGCTAGTTCTACACCACATGGTTCCAGTGTGCGAGGTTTCACGTCTTTCCTCAGGTCTGAACAGGTGGGAACTCCCTTTTGCCAGCTAACTAGCCGTGGCGTGGCCGCTGCATTTGGAGAGCGGGTCAACCACCAAACATATCTCAGGACCATTTCATATTGAGACATTGACAGACGGGAAACTGTCTTCTGGCCGATTTTTATCATGCGTTTGTGCCGATATTAGAAAATAATTTAAATTATATTATAAAAAAACTTATTTAATACTTAATTCTTGATAACTGAGAGGACTGCCTAACATATGATTGGATAAAATCTATTTTTGATGTGAAAGAATTGCTTGATAATGGAACTTTAGGCTGTGTGATTAAGTTTAATGGATCTCTTTCTAGTTCTAAATAAAAATCACTCGAATAAAGATCAATTCTCTATTTTCTTTTTAAAAGAATATTTGTGAATTTATGGTACATGTGTTGCCGATGATTGGTATTGTGGAATGAAGGAGCAATCATTCTCACTTTCATTCATGAAGTTTTTGCCTTCTCTTTTAATTTGGTTCTTCAAATTTTATGTTTTTATATTATGGTTCTTAAATTTTATTTTCATCGTATGTTAATCCCTATGCTCTAAAAGACGAGAGAGAATATCATAAAAAAATGAGAGAGAAAAGAGAAAGATTATGTCCGCACCACTTCTTAAAAAAAAAAATTCTTGATACCAACGAATTTATCCTAGAAAGAACGTTTTAATGATAGTTTTTTTTTTTGGATTGATCTTAATATGATTGTTGAGGTTTCTATGATGATTTTAAAATATTTTTAGATAAATACCAGTTGAAAATTAGGTTTCAAAGATCTCAAAACTTGAACTTTGCTTTTTCAATCATGATGACCAGAAAATAAACCAATAGATGGCACATTGTTTATTATGACAAATGATGTTGTCCTTTTTATTTGATATATATTTAATATATATGGATAGATAAATAGAGAAAGAAAGAGAAACATTGTTCATATATATATATATATAGGTTTACTTGAGTCTGGTCTTATATTTTTATTTTTGGACCTATTTACAGGGTTTTTTCTCCATGTTCATGCACACCTGATCTTTTTTTAAAATAGTCCTTTATTTTTTTAATTTTCTTAAAATTGTCTACACTAAAAATATATTTTTATAAAATGATTGAAATGATATTTGGAAAACTATGTCATATTTCTCAAATAAACTTAGATTTTTTTTTCTAGTGATATTAATAACTACTTCATGAAAATTATGAATAAAATTAAAATTATTTATTCTTTTGTTTTTTATATATCCAACATTATTTTTTGTTTAAAAATCACTTTACAGATCATGGTAAGTTTTTATATGAAGAAAAGAACCAAACTTCTAATAAAACAAAAGGGCATTATTAGTCAAAAAATAAATGAATAACGAAAAGGAGATTTGCTTAAGACATAAATCTTTTTTCCTAAATTTAAGTTATTTGGATTCTTATGAATTGTTACTTTAATTATTTTAAATTTTTAATTAAAAAACTTGATGTTGATAAAAAAAAAAGTCATGTCTATATCAAATACAATAAGATATACAAATAAGAAGATAAAGTTTGGATTGAATAAACATATTCTTACGTATATAATTTAAATTATCTAATTCTTTCGAGTGATTATCATAAAAGGTCTTTTGCGAATTAAATAAAAAAGACTGTGTGTCTCTTGAACTTTTCATAGTCCATGATCAACAAATTTACCACTAAATGTTACTCCATAATAGGAATGATATTAATTACATATAAATTTTATACAAGTTGATTTTCTATTTAAGTTTTCAAAGACATACAAATGAACAAAAGAATATGCTTATAAGCCTAACAAAGATGACTTGCAGATTTAAGTATTTATTTGGTAGTGTGGTTGATATTGTTTTTCAAAATGTTTTTGTTCATAAAAGTATTACAATGATGTTTTTTTTTTAATAATTTTTAACATTATCATATCAATATAATATAAAAACACTAATTATTTTTAATTTAAAATAAAAAAAATTAAAAATACTTTTAAAACACAGTGTCAAACCAGACTTAAATAGTCAAAGCTTCTCAAACTCGATTGTTTTATAAAGAGAGCTTTAAAAATGTATTCAAAGTAACTTATTAGTTTAAACTAACCCCTCAGTAAGGAGAGCTCCAATCCAATGATAATATAATTTTAAATTATTGCATTAATTATTTTTTAAAAAGACTACGCTCATTTGCATCCCTAATTATAGTCTTTAATGGGGAAATAATAGTTAAAGACCGGCCAATTTATAGCCAAAATTTTCTTCACCGCAAATGGATTGCAAGGAAACATCAAACTGCGCCTGCCAGCTACCTTGCCAATCCTTACAGCATGCAAAACCAATCCTTGCGAAGCTAACATTGACCAATCCCTTCCTTAAAATAACCTCAGTGCTCTTTATAAATACTCATTCGCCACCATTTGATACCATTCAGTCCTGCATAAAGTTTTTTGTAAGAAAAACATCAAGCAATAAAGAATCAGAACCCTTTGTTCATCACCAAGGCAGGTCGAGGCAGCTAATATCACTCTTTTGCGTCATGGAAATGAAGAAGATCTCCTGTGCTGTCCTCTTCGTTGCTGCCTCCATGAGTGCAGCCTTGGCAGCTGATGAAGTCTCGGCACCGGCTCCCTCCCCTACCGGCGGGGCATCCGGAACCGTGCCTGTTGTTGGATCCTTGATTGGGGCTTCCCTTGTGTCATTCTTTGCCTATTATTTCCAGTAAGATCATTCAAACTGGAGAAAAAAGGATATATATATATATAGGAAAGAAAGTGAATAAACAAGAGTGTCTTTAAAGGAGGGTATGGGGAAAATGATTGATTTATGTAACAGAGGTGGCTAAAGATTATTCTGTTTTTTTCTATATCTTCTTTTTTTGTTCCATTTCTGTATGTGAGTTGTGATTGATGCGTTGCAATAAAGGATTTTCTTTCAACTTGCAAAAAGAATAATCCTTTCATTCATTGGCAAAAGGAACAAAACAACAGCCCTGATCCATATGGGTGCAATAAAGAACACATTTTAAAGGAAAATATTTTGTTCAAAGGCTCGTTGAATTATCAAAATCCAAAGGTCCATCAACAAACATGGACGTGCAGATCACTCGTCTATCTTGACTTGCTTAAGAGATGAGGTGTTCTTCAGCTCAAATACACACAAAGGCAACTTCCGTTGGAGCATCTGCTTAAATTTAGGATTGGCCTTTTGATGCCTTCTGACCCACCTGACAGCATGGTTCTACAAAATTTGCAAGACGATGTTTTTTGTTTTCTTCACAAGAGTTTATTTCCATAAAAGCCAGCAACAAATGAACAAACAGAAATTATGTTTCAAGTTATGCTCTTCAATTCCACCCTGGAAAAACACATTATATGTCAAGCACAATTAACTAGCTAGATACCTTTTCTTCCCAACAATGAATAAATTAGCTGGAATCACCTCAAGTATCACGTCCCTCCATTAATTTTTTTTTTGAGACATGAGGCTTTTTGTCAACCAGATTGCTGTTTCTCTGGATGAGACCATTTCTTCTCCAAATGGCTTTAGCACACCAGCAAGTTCATCAATTTTGTCTTGTTTAAGTAGCCGTGCACATAGCTCTAGCAAAGACTCTAAAGCATCAGCTCTTTGTTGACCTGGATTCTCCCACTCTCTCTTAGTTTCCTCTCCGGTCAGTGCAGCAAGTGTCCTCAGCAATTGTGCATTACTCATCGCATGAATATCATCTTTCTCCGTCTCCGTGGAGCCATTGTTGTTTTCTGGTTTTGCTCGTATTTCATTTTTACATGGAAGCATATCATTACTTTCAGATGACAAGTAGTCTATATGAGCACTTTCTATGTAAACATCCGAACTTTCTGGTTTCTGTGAGCAGCATTGCGCCTCTGCAGAAGGTTCGTTTACTGCTGATGGTGGGCTTATATCATCAGATGAAGCATCGTGATTAGCACAACTTAGGCTAGGAGTTTCCGATTTCCTGGTCTTATCTATTGAATCACCCTGCCCCTCTGTTTGAACTTCTTCAGGAACCTGTCTGCAAAATGCTGCTTGATCCTTTGTGGTCACTATTTTGGCACCAACCTCTTTCAAATTTTGAAATTGCACAGCACTGGGTTCTTCTTTATGCTGAGAATTTAGAATGCTCTCAGAGGTAGACTCGATTTCGGTGCCATCCTTTTGGGGTGGACTGCTACAATCTGCTTGCTTCTCTCCATTGCAAACACTTGTTTCAGAATCAGTGGAGCTGTCTTTTGGACCATCAGATACTTCCACTGAACAACTAGTAGGATTGACTGTCTTATTTCCAAGGCTATCTTCAGTGCTAGACATTGATGTTGGCTTGTCATTCTGATGTGAATTGCTTCGATGCGCTTCCATGTTTATCTCAAATGGATGTTCATTTTCTTGCCTCTTTGATGCACCAGCTTCTTTGTCTCTGTTGTCTTCGCTAGCACAAAGTTTACCAGGCAATGATTTTCTTCTTGTTTTCTCCTTCGAGTTGCTTATGGAATGCAATGGAAGGAAAGTTGAAGATGCATTGCGACACCGAAGGAGTTGTGGATGCAAATGTGGATGCCTCAATAATTCCGCTGCCTATTATGTTAAAGTGTACAAGTATAAGAATAGATGGTGGTGGTAAAAATAATAATATACAAACTTAGATCAAACTCACCGTTGGTCTGTGTTCTGGGCTCTTCCTCAACATGCACTTAATAATTTGTTTCCTGTAGCATGGAATCCATATCATATATTTGGACCAAGAGAACTCATCTCATACATTCAGACCACTAAACTTACAATGATACGTGGATTTACACAGGAAAAAAAAACTGCATGCCTACTGTTATGGGTGTTGATAGTAGATAAATGGAATTGTAATAAATTAGGGAAAGACAACCCTTACAGCGAGGACGAATACACAATTGGAAGAGGAGAGATGGTGGATCTGTTTATTTTGTTGATGAGTCCAGCCATATCCTGTTCAAGTAAATATTTATATATCTTACTTTGAAGTTCATATTGATATAAACTGTAGGTGCTTTACTGGTAATCAAATTATAGTGATACTGCATTCTCACACACATGCACATTATACATTAGCCCAGGCTTGTACTTACAGGAGCTCTAAATGCTGGTTGATGTGCTGCCATTTCAAACATACAGCATCCTGGAACAGTAGATTGACGTTATTGCCAGTGAAGAAGTAAATTTGATAAATTCAATACCATGCTGTCAGATTTCTTACCAAGGGACCATATGTCAGATTTGTAGCCATAAGGTATATCTGCTAGGAGCTCAGGGCACATGTAATTAGGAGTGCCAACTACCTATGCAACATTTGAACGCATAGAAAACAGAAAGATAAATAGAGCCACTTTAAATAAGCAGTTCAAACATCTGCTCTTAGGATTTTGAATCTGAACATACTGAGACACTAACTGGTACCACAAACTTCTAAACTGCAGGCGTTAAATACATTAAGATTTTGAGAGGAAAAGTTGCAGCAGTTCAAAATCAGGGGCATAATTTAAATTAACACGTTAAACAAAGTAAACCTGTAATATACTGGAATGCATTCAAGTCCATACCGAAGATGCAAGGTCCTCTGTGTTGAGCAGCTTTGCAAGTCCAAAGTCACCTGTTAAGGTCACAAATAATACACTAAGAATAAACCAGGATATAAAATCCAAACCCAATGAAAAAGAAAATCCTTCTGGCTAGTATTTCTTTTGGCTCACATACCTAGGCGAATATCATTATCCTTTGTAAGGAAAATGTTGGAACACTGGAATCGAGTCATCAGTGAGTTTATGTCAGCAGCAGAACTATTTGTAAACTTTCCTTCATCTCTTGAGGGAGGTTAAGCATACCTTTAGATCTCTGTGAAGGACACGGTTAGAATGCAGGTAGTCCACAGCTAGCAACAACTGAGCCAGCCATTTGCAAAGTTTCTGGGAAACAAAACAGAAGAACAGTGTTCATAAGGTGTAGGTAGTGATTGATAAACTTGAAGCATATGAAAACCTAAATGATTACCTCCTCTGGAAAAAATATTCCCCTGGATTTCTTTAAAATCGCAGCCCTAGTTGGAGGAAAAGAAAAGGAAAGAGCTTTTCATTTAGCCACACATGAAGTATTCTAACAATGTAATTAATTTTTAGCCTTGCTCTTATATTATCTTCTGATGTGAATGTTTTACTGGTCAACTTTCTGGATCAAGATCTCATATCTTAGAAGTGTCTGATCATAAATATATTTACATCACATCTCTTATCCAATCTACAATAGTGATACATGCTTGCACATAAACTTACATGTCTCCTCCTTCACAGTAGCCTGTTACTATGCATACACAGTTTCCCTGCATAACATAGAGAAAACATTAACATTTTTTTTAGGTGGGAGGAAAAAAAGAAAAGAAGAGAGAGATAGAGGGAGAGAACCCATTGAAGAGTCGATGTTAATCTCAAAGATAATAATTTCCATGAAATTGTACAGGATAACATTAAGAAATGAAGCGTTTACCTTGTCTACCCAAGAATCCTTGTACTCCACAATGTAAGGGTTGTTTAGTTTCGCAATCAAGTCCATCTGCAGTCCATATGAACCAAGATTTTGGTATTTATGCATTGATTAAAAAATGAAAAGCTGTGATTATATCATCATCATTGAACTAATGAAAAATTCCTAGGTGAAAAGGTATTTTACAATTTGATTAGCATTTCCAAAACAGCAACTAGTGCAAAGAAAAGGTGGCAACATTAAAAATTTGTTCACATCTAATTCTAACATGTCATGATTCAGTTGATTAAAGTAGATATTATGACAAATGAGATCAGAACAATATAAATATCCGAGTTAGTTTTCTAGGCTACTGATGGTAAAACGAATCAGATGACAGATTGGCAACAAAATTCTTAAGCGATAACATGAAAATATCTAAAAGTTTATTACTTATAGCATTAAAAAAAACAGTTCCTATTTCCCTCGTGAAAAAAAAAATAGTATAAAAAAGTGAAGGTGACCTCCTGATGAGCTGTGCGCTTAAACTTCTCTGTCTGCTTGGCCAACCGAATCTTCTTCAACACATACCTACCAAAAAGCAAAAACAGAACCTCAAAAACCAGCTATTAGACTAAAGACATTGACTGCCCTAGTAGACAAAGGATCGTGCCGGCACAACCACTACCTACCCCTGTGAAGCCAAACTCACAATTTCGATCAAAAAATTTGTGTTTAGAATTGAAATCAAATTAACGTAATCAATAATAAAAAAAAAGTGTTCATGTCCTTCGATCATTCAGTAACAAGAACCAATTTTTTGGATACTAGTACACCAATGAAAATTCGATTGAATTAATCAAGCGGGTTGCTCTAGTTATATGCAAAAGATCCATAGAATTAAAGAAAAGAAACAAAATTTACAAGCAAAATTAACTTCTTACTTTTTTTTCTCAGTTTTATGCAGAACAAGAAAAGCAGTACCAAAAGCTCCTCTTCCAATCTGCTCTATAACTTCATAATCTTCCATCTTTGACTTCACTTCACAAGCATCTGCCTCCATGAGACCCTACAGCAAAAAGCCACGCGGCACAAATGAGTCATAGCTGAATTGGAAGCAAAATTTACAAATTCTAACACAGAAATCTTGGGGGTTTATTGATGAGTTCTGTGTTAAGACTCTTACCTCTCAAAAGAAGAAGAAAGATGCAAACTTGGAAGGAAAAAAGGCCAATACGAGCAGCTAGTGCTAGTACAGACAGTATCAATTAGTCTCTAGATGAGTGAAATCGATACTAAAAAGATGGGAATGGAGACTATTGAAGCAACCATACACAGTGCGTTATATGGGCCTTATAGGTAAAAGAGACAATAGAGTTGAGTAAAGCTGCATTCCACAATTATGATTAGAAATAAAGAGTGGAAAGAAAGGAGGGCGAGTCAATTAAAGTAACAAAGCACTAAGCAAAACTTAATTAAAGACTTAATTAAAGACTTTAATGACTTGCCAAAAGCAGAGGAAGAAGGGGTTGGAGAGGTGGGGTAAAGGGACAGAGCGTAAATGTGTTCATATATGGTAGTTGTTTATCAATCTACCAAACAGAAAATGAAAAAAAGAATAACAACAAGGGCATCATCAATGACAAGTATGGTAGACCAGAGAAAAGGGCGAAGGCTTTGCTTTCTTTTACAGGCTCATGAAAGATCACTTATGTCACAGGGGAATGTTCCTAGCATGCAGTTGTGAAGTCGCAATCCTTACAGCTCGATTTTAGATCAAAAGATTATCTTATTTTATAGTATGAAGATGGTTCTGGTTTTGGAGATGAGATTTGCGCACCTGCTAGAAATTTACATCATGTCTGTGCTGTTATTCATGTAGTTTTTTTTAAAGGCTGAAGTTTTCTCAAATACAAAAAAAAAGAAAAAGTTTTTGTCTTTAAGGGTACATGATGAGTGTCTTAAAATTTTGTTTTTGAAACCAGTAAATTACTTTATCATAAGCATCAGGGGGTATAATCATGGGGTTTGGAGATGCTTTTGCTGGGCCCTAAGGGAGAGGCTGATTAGTGAGTAGGCTCGGACATATTTAAAGAGGCCAAGTCTGCGACCAGCTCTTCAGTGATTGAGTAGCTGAGTCGGTGGGCCAGAGGGTGTGCTGTAATATACGTGTGAAGTTTTGACAAGGTATTTTGTTGCTTTTAATTTAGGAAAACAATGTCCCCAAAACTTAATATCCGATAGGAAAATGACATCACCTTGTGCGTCAAACATTTAGGTTATGATGTCAATATAGCGTGAATGGTGATCTATTCTTGTTGCTCAATACCAAAAGGGAAATTTATTTTTTTTGTCAATTTCTTCCTCGTGCAATATGGCCTCCCGTCAGCAAACGACATCTAAAAAAGTGTTTATAACTGTGTTTTAGTGGTGTTTTTAAATAAATTTGAATTTTTTATTTTTATTTTTATTTTAAATTAAAAAAAATTGATATTTTTAGATATTTTTATGTGTCGATATCAAAAATAATTTTTAAAAAATAAAATAATTTTTTTAATACATTTAAAATAAGACTCGAGATCACGGTTTCTCAAATTTATCTACGGATTAATAACTACGAACAAATCAAGTAAAATTCTACGAGAGGGCCATTTGGTCCATAAAAGTCTAGCTAGATAAAGCCTTTTTTTTTCTTTTTCTTGCAGTACCTCCTACGCTATACATGGTTCAATAATCAGACCATCGCAGGAAAAGAAGATATTGCCGAATATTCAACGATTGTTTGATATGAAATCCAGAAGAATTGCTTTGCATACAATATTGCCTTGAAAAGCTGGAACCAATATTCTTTTTAGGGCCATCTTCGGCGCCACTCGAAAATCCTAAGGGACCGGAAGCGCATCTCCAGGTCTCTAAAGAGCCATCGCTCAAGGACCAATACCTCAGGTGACTTTAGATTTCTTAAAAAACACTGTAGACAGAGCAAGGCCGAGTTCATGATTTATGTTAGAGAATAATATAAATCATATTATATAACTTTACTTACAAGCTTAAACTTTTAGGTGAGATGATTCCTTAACATGGTATCAGAGCCTTATTGAACCACGGTCACGAGTTCGAATCTCACCACCCCCGATCTATTTGATAAAAATTAAACACAGGGTAAAATGGACCTGTGTGCAAGTTTCAAACCCAAAAGGCTTTCACTTGAGAGGGGGTGTTAGAGAATAATATAAATCATATTATAGAATCTCACTTACAACAAGTTTAAATTTTTAGATGAGATGATTCCTTAATAGTTTACACCTTGCATTATCAAAAGCCAGCCATCATCAAACGGTTTAATTTCTTACATGGCTTAATGCAAGTTGAAGAGTCATGAGATGATTCATGCAACCCGGAGCATAATCTCGTTCTGTTTTGGCCGAAATATTTTGTACCAGTTAAAAAAACAAAACAACATCATTTTTATCTCGGGTTAAATTCCGGTTCATTCCACAGTCAAAACCTGAAGGAGCAGCACGTATAAAGAAGAGGCCTCAAATGAACACACCCAGAAATCCCTTTCATTGAGATAACTAGAAACAAGACATATGCACATGGGACTCATAGTCAGCAGAATTTGTACAAAAACAAGTTCTAGATTTAGATAATATTCCAATTAAGTTACTTTTGCTTCGACTTCTTGGAGCCCTTACGGCGGCTTTCTATTTTATTCTGTATTGCTTCAAATTCTTCTTCAGTGGGTTCTGAAGATGAATTGCTCCCACCATACTTGGACTCCAGAGACGAGAGAAGGGAATTCACCTGGTTCTTCCTCTTACTTTGGCGCTCAGATATGATTGCAAATAGGTCTGCTTCTGGCTCCTTTTTAGACCTGCAAAAGATATAAACATAATGGCATCACAAATAAGAACTTGATAAAATATGAAGAAAAAACCCTGTCCTCGAATACTCACTTCACCCTCCTTTTTAAAGGGTTGGCAGGTGGTTTTGTTTCTGATACTCGTTTTGCCCATTTCTGGTAAGCTTTGGTTCTCTTCACTTCTCCTATAAAAGAAAGATGCGTCACAAAAGCTAACCAGCCATGTGGTCTCTCAGGCTCTCAGATTCTCATTTCTCATGTAAGAGTATGCTAAGCAGTTCAAAATATTTTAACCTATTGAAATGTCTAGATGGAACATTTACTGATGGCGTATCTTAGAGAGTTTAGAGCCAATTTTACCTGCAGATACTGCCTCGTCCAGAATGTCCATGAATCGGTGTGAATCAAGCTTGGGATCAGAGCAAAGCATTGAACAGAAGAGCCTGAAAATGGGGGGGAAATGTTCCATGTCAAACTATAAAGTCTGGAAAAAGGAAGTTCAATTCATACTAGGAAACCTGGGAGAAAAGCCTGCAACTAAATTACCTGCTCATGTTACCCTTGCACTCCTTGTAGAGTTCAATCAGATCGTTTTTCTCTGAATCAGATCCCCTGTAGTTTGCTTCAAACTCTTCAATATCAGCTTCAGTGACCTGACTTTGAAGTCCAGTGTCAACTCAAGCTATTGGAAAGCCAAAATAATAGCATATAAAAACAGGAAACAAGCAGGACCAGATACTATGACCTTTTTGTAAAAAGTTCTGAAAAACTCCTTCAAATTCTGAACAACATCCCCTGCAAGATCCTGAACAACAAGAAAAGCAGCAGTGAGGTTCACAACGCCGGATGAAATGAGAACATTTCAATTCCTCGAAAACCTAAATCATTCATTTTTCTTTTCATGGTAATGGAATGAATTAATTTCTGTCCCTTTACACAATAATAAGAAGAAAGAGATTGAAACCGGCACATCATTGTTCTCTGCAATTGCAAGTTTTTTGCAATGGATAGCAAACTGTCTTTGCCTTCCCAATCAAATACTAGAAGGCATATACAGCAAATTTTAGTAGCCTAAGAGCATCCTGTAATCCTGGACTCATTAATCCAAATAAAAATAGCTAAAACAGAAGCACTTACAGTATCATCTACACAGCCAGTTTGATCATAGACCGCCCTTTTTTCTTCATCACCAAGAATCGATATCACCTTTTGCAATTGCTGGAATTTCTCCTTAGCTTCCTATTGTAAGACAAAATGACATGTCATAAACAATTAGCACTAAAACAAAGATGCCAATAATAAAAATTACCTCATCGCCAGGATTTTTATCAGGATGGAGTCGCAACGCCAACTTATAATATGCTTTCTTTATATCCTGTTGAGATGCTGTCTTCTCAACACCAAGAACCTATAACAAGTGGGTTGCCATTTTGTTAGCTCACTTCATTACAAATTGCAAAGTAAACTGCATCACAGAGTAAAGCGAGACAAGAAGGGGTCAGAACTCAGACAAGATAAGAAGCAGAAGTACAGAGAGCGCTTAACTGATGAGCTATGCACCAAAGGCAGGAATAGAGCCAAAAGGTGAAAGCAAACAGAAGTGCCAAATAATGCATAATTTTGACATAGAGTCACCTGCTTACCACATGCTAGAACAAGAGGGGCGGGTTCAATCTAACATCTGCGCTGCACCTCGACAAATAAATACTCATTGCAACCTACTTAAACTACTCAAATAATTCTAAGCATAATCAATTATTCTACTCAAAACATATAAACTTCAAATAAACAAACAATATCTATACAAGAATAACAACATCGAAAGTGAATTCTCTTTCGCTAATTTGTATGCTAATTGCAAGCCATATACACTTAATTTCCTAAAAGACCATAAATAAATCATTTTAATGGGGAAAAAACAGTAAGACTAGCAATGCTTTCTCGTGCTCTTAAACCTATTCCCAAATTAGATTTACACACCGCAGTTCCACAAACTCAGCATTTGCCATAATGTCATTTGAAAGTTATTCAATGAACAACGTTGTAGAAAAAACAAGACCATTTACGGCATATGAAAACATTCAATAGAATCTGATCAAAGCGCGGGAAAAAAAACAATTTTAAGAAATAACAAGAACCCATTAATCTCATTTCAAATTTAAGCCCGAAATATCATTAAAAGAATGTAAAACAAACAAAGAAACAAACAAATTACACAACGAAACAGAATATAAATGTTCAAACACCTCATAGAGACTCTTCTCGTTTGCAGAGGATTGGTTCATATTCTCTTGGTGTTCCTCTTCTTCTACTTCGGATTCAATCTCCTCTTCTTCTTCACGAGAAACCCTAGATTTCTTTCCCTTCCTTGCCATTTTTAGCTTTCAATTTTGTATGCAGAGGGGGTTGAGAGGGAGTGAAAACGAGGGTAGTGATTAGCTTTGTTTCTTCTTAAATTCCCGCCACTTTGATCGGTTTCCCGCCGGAATGTGCTGATCTGTTGGCTCCTCTCCTCTGCGATGGTTTGATGTGTAATGAAAGGTGCATCTCAACCGTGAAATTTATATGGGACCCGTTATTTTAACGGTTATGATAAGTTTCACTGGAGCGGACCTTGCGTGTGCGATCAATTCAAGGAGAGGCTGTGTTTGGTTACTGCTTAAAAGTTAAAAAATAAGGTCTGTTTGCCAAATATCGTGGTCTCTTTCCACCTAAGAAGGCTATCTTGTCTCATGCCTCTATAATTATATTGATATCATCATCATTTCTAGATGACACGTGTACTCTAAACCTCCACAATGTAATATGTGAGTGGTGATTTTATAAATTCTAAAATTACAATTATATAAGTCTTTAATACCCTCGAAAGAACTTAAACTCGTGATTATTAAAAAGCAAACTCAAAGTATAACTAGTTAAGCTACCCCTCACGTTTCAATACTTTCAATAGGATTTTTTTTTGTGCACAAATGTGCATGATGAGACAATGGAAACGAAATATGAAGGCAATTTGTGAAAAAGGAAAATCAAAACAAAGGGATAATAATAATAATAATAATAATAATAATAATTAAAATAACGACAAAAGAAGCAATTGCAAGATGTGAATCCAGTGCAATTGAGTCTCGTGCTACATCAATTGCCTAACACAATTAGTTTTTGTTAATAAATAATAATACGTGGAGGTGGAATGGGATGTTTGGTCCGAGGAAAAGGGG
The DNA here is from genome assembly GCA_964035475.1 of Salix caprea. Lineage (NCBI taxonomy): Eukaryota > Viridiplantae > Streptophyta > Magnoliopsida > Malpighiales > Salicaceae > Salix > Salix caprea. The sequence continues at coordinate 26,071,883 of OZ037743.1, read as the reverse complement.
ATAAAAAAGGGGGAAGCTAGTGAAGTTTCCGAACGACTTGGATCAGGTGAATAAGCGGTTTTTTGGCAAAATTATAAATGGGATATATTAAAATATTTTTTTTATTAAAATGAATGTTTGGATTTGTGCACATCACTGATTATCTAAGTCCTAAAATTAACAAACATGTAAGCTTCTAGTGGCCATTATGTTAACAATTATAGAAAAATAATTTTTTTAATCTCAACCTCTTAATACTGGAAACAACTAGATATTTGATATTTTAAATCATTTAATATATATACATGTGTATATGTTTGACAAGTGAGGTCTTTTGAACCATTATTATTATTATTATTATTATTATTATTTACATTTTAAACATTTATTACTCTACACTTGGTCTATTTATTATTTTCCCCTATATTTTCCTGTAATTTGTTTGTTTTTACTTTTTTCTTACACTTTCTTTTTGAAAAAATATCATACAAATACTAAAAAAATAATATTTTATTGTATATTTTTTTGTTATGTTAAAAATTTGTCGAGATCTTATACATATTTTTATTAACATGTGTGATTATACACACACACACACCAATATCTATAACTCTTAAAAAAATCAAATAAATAAGAATATCTAAAAAATAGATCTCATATTCTAATGCTGATGTTTTGTATTATGAAATCAAAATCTCCTCTATCACTATAATTACTATTATAATATAATATTTGTGAATTACTTTTATTTAAGAGAGCTTTTCGTTCAAATAAAATCTTCATATGTAATTAAGTCGCTTTAATTTTGGCGTGTAGATTTTCTCTTTAGGTAAACCAATCTATTTAATAACTACCAATAAAATCATTTTAAGACAACAATTGTTAATAAAACTTAAAAACCATTGAATCAAAACGAGCAAAGATGATTAAAGTGTCAAACTCCTCACTTCAATTTTGAAATCATCATTATTGATAAATGCTTGATAGATTTAAATGGAAAAGAAAAAAAAATCTACGAGATGAAATTACAGTATGAGACAAAGCCGATTCAAATTTACCACCCCTATCCACGATCACACAGCATGTCAGCAAAGTGATGGCTAGACTGTAAATAAAAGATCTTCGGAGGGTAAATAATCAAAATAAGACAGACTGTGAAAGGAGTTTGTTGGCCGGGGGGGAAAAGTGATATAAAAAATAAAATAAAATAGTGAGATATAAGCACGTTCCAAGATAAATTATTGTGTTTGAGCCATCTACTATCGAAGCTGTCCTAGTTTAGTCCCTATACTATGTTATGTTTTAATATTATCCCTATATTTAATAATTTCTTTCTGCTATTGTGATCCCTGTTTAAAAAGATGTTAAATCATAATATACTATCTTCAAACATAGCTTCGAGTACAAGTTGACTTATTTCAATAGCTTGGTGCCATATTAAACCATGCTTGGCATTATCGTCTAGCAACGTTTTTAAATTTTTTTGATTTTTTAGAGCTTCTAATTAATAATTTTTTTTAATATTTTTGAGTTTTTTTTTATATATAGATATTAAATACAAATTATTATTTTTTAATAAATATTTAATACATTTACAATTAAAAAAACTCCTTAAAAATCAACAAAATTCATTGCACTTTCAACGCTCTTAATATTATAATAATCTCATGATTCCAGAAATAAAGAGCGATAAAGACGGTACTTGACAAAAGGATCAAAATAAGACAAGAAAGAAAGGAATAGGACCAAATAAAACCCTCAACCCTAAATAAATACCTGGATATATACAGAAAAACCAGTATTGGAAAATCTGAAATACCAAAAATATTAAAAACAAACACCCACCAAAAAATAACCAAATCTCTCTCTCCATCTCTCTCCCTCTTTCTTTGGTATCGATTTCTTCGATAATAACCTACGATTGATTCTATCTCTTTGATTAAGGTAAGGTTGTCTCTGTTTTATTTTTCGTCTTCTTCTAGATATATTAATTTAATTGAGTTTTTTTTCTAATTGGATTTTGATTATTGTTTCTTGCTTTTAGCGAGATAGAAACCACCTGGTTCGATTTTGCTTGTCAAGATCGGCCAGAACTATTAATCAGGTTAGTGGGTTTCTTTTTTAAACTTTTTTTGGTTTTTTTATTTGTGCTTTAATTGAAATTGATGAGAAGGTAAATGAAATGGAATTCTGACTAATGAATTTAAATGAAAACTTTGCATATCATGGCTTCTGGATGCTGAATTCTGTGTATTATTGGAGAAACTGAGTGTTTTGTGTTTATCTATGCATGTTTGAAGTGAATTTTTCAATGATTTATTGACTTTTTAGCGTTTTGGAGTAAAATTGAAGGTGGAAATTTATGCTTTAATTGTCAGCTATGTGTTGTTGGCTGTCTTCACAGATATTGATCGGTTTAGATGCTGTTTTGGGCATCTGGGATGTCATTTTATAAGGTGAAAACGATTGTTTCTGTTTCAATTGTGAAGAGTAACAATTCTTCAAAGTGATAGATAGGTGACATTTTAGGTAATTAGGAGTTACGCAGAAGCTGGGAAGGTTTTGTTTTACCTATGGATGTTTGTTTTTGTAATGACTCTCTCTCTCTCTCTATCTCTCTGCGAAGTGGAAGGCGCTTGGTTTGAGTAAAAAAATCAGCAGATAGTGTGGCTCTTGACCGGGAGCTTTAGGACAGGGAGGGTGTGTGTTGCATGAAAAGGTCCCTCATCTATTGTTCTTGCATAGGAAGGCATGACTTTCTAGTTGTTTAATCTCGCTTAACTGCTCATGCATATGAATCTCTTCTGCCGTCATCTGTCTCCTTTGCTTTCCCCTTTATGGAAGGAAGAGGTGTGGGCATGTGACACTTTCAGGAAGAGAAGTTAGGGTGTAGACCCTTTTGTCCTGTCTGTGTGGAAACTTCAGTTACATGTGAACTAGGGTGCCCTTGACGGTGTAGGAAAAAATTAGTTCTCATTTTGCATAACCATGTTTCTCTTTTTCTCCTTTCCTTTTTTCCTATTTGCTATTAGGCAGTTGAACATCCTATTTGTATGCTTGAACCAAAGGATGCATGCGCTCAGTGTGTATGTAAAGGATTGAGCTTATGTCCCATGAAAATTAGCATCTGTCTGGCAGTGAATGGGCTGTGGTGTTTGCTCGTGTGCTCTGGCTGTATATCATGAAGTGATTTCCTTGCAGGACTTTTGAGAAGATGGAGTCTCATGATGAGACTGGATGCCAAGCTCCAGAGGGCCCTATCCTCTGCATTAACAACTGCGGCTTCTTTGGAAGTGCTGCTACCATGAACATGTGCTCCAAGTGCCACAAGGACATCATCCTGAACCAGCAACAAGCCCAACTGGCAGCATCATCCTTTGAAAGCATTGTGAATGGAAACTCCAGCAGGAATGGAAAAGAACCTGTAGTTGCTGGTGCTGTTGATGTACAAGCTGCACCTGTAGAGGTGAAAATCATCTCCACAGAACCATCCAGTGCTTCAAGCAAGCCTTCTGAAATGAAGGCAAAAGAGGGACCCAGTAGGTGTACCACTTGCCGGAAGCGTGTTGGTTTAACAGGGTTTGGTTGTAGATGTGGAAGCCTGTTCTGTGCAGTTCATCGTTACTCTGACAAGCATGACTGTCCCTTTGATTATCGGACTGCTGCTCGTGATGCTATTGCTAAAGCCAATCCAGTTGTCAAGGCAGAGAAGCTTGATAAGATCTAATAGCCATGGATTGAAGTGATTGTTTATGTAATCAAGTATGATTCTTCTCCTTCTATCCATGCTTCTTGGTTTAAGTGATAAAAATGGTTCAGGGCATGATAGGAGGACCATTGTCACAGTCTAAGGAACTTTATATTTCTAGTTGATTGGCGAGGATTCCTTTGTTAGCTCCAGTGTGCAAGTCTTTATTTGTGCTGGTTTGTGGACATCAATATGGGTTGCGTGTAATGTTATTTGCTGGTTGGTACGCATTTCTTTCTGGTATTGCATGGAATATTGATCTGCTCCACTGCATATATGTGTACATTTTTCAGTTGCTCATAAATCTTTTTGCAGTTCAATGCTTTTACTCTAGCTATTTGATCTTCAATGGTCTGAAGCAATGTTGAGTAAAACCATTTACTGGCAGCCTGTTTTCGCTTTCTGCTTGATCGTTTGCTTTATATTTGGATAAATGATTCCTCGAGCTGTAGAAGTCTTACCATCAAAGGGCTGAAGGGTGTTTCATTTTAGAAACTATTCTATGAAAGATCGGATGGGAATTCAATCTTCAGTCTCTTATCAAAACTTCTGTTGGCCTGAACATACCTATTGGCAAAGACATGAACAGCGTCCCCTCTCACGTGACGCTCTCCAACTCTTTCCTCCACCCCGACACTCACTACTTGATTGACTTTCAGTAGCACGTGATAATTGACAGTGGTGTCCATGTTTATTTTGACATTGGTGTCAATCTCTTTATGCGTTTGGGCCTTCTCCCTGTTGTGAGGGGCTGGGAGCTTGATTACCATGGGTGGGCTCCTTGCTTTCTCTATCACTTTCAAACTATGTTTTGGTGAGGTATCCTTTTTCCCATATCGATCCACCGCCGTATCACTTCTATCCCTATACCATTATTTCCAGCTAGCCCTAGTGGTTTTGAAACATCGAACTTGTTTTTTGAGTTTTCTTCCCCTATGTTTTGACTGCTCCTATCGATATTGCTTACAATCTTCTTGGGAGTTCAAGAAGCTGTCTGCAGAACAGCAAAGAATGCACGTGTGCAAAATGGGAATCGAGGAATCATCACGTGAGAATTGTGACAGTTGAAGCTGTTAGTAGCAGTTAGATGTAGGTAGCAGATGAACAAATCATGCAATGCATGTACAAGCTACGACTGGGATCGCATAAAGGACGTGTAATAACACAGCATTCTCCAAATCCTCTTCTTCTGTTAAGGCCAATACCATCATGTGTACGGGGATTGAATATAAAAAAAGATGATGAAAGAAAAGTAAGAGAAATGTAGAAATAAAAAGCCGCTTTCCATTAGAAGTCGTCACAATCAAGGGTGATATCGAATCTTTAATGAAATTGCAGGATTAGAATTCAAAAAAGAAGAACTACGTGGATGAAAAAAAGTGTAATGTTGATGAATCTACAGGGGAAATCGAATTCAGACTGTTATGTTTTTCTTTTGCGGAGTTAAGTGTGTCAAGAATTTCTACTCTAATATGCTGTAGGGTTCAAAACCCTCCTGTATCCAAATAATGATAATTATTGATTATTGGACATGGCAAGCAAAACAAAGGAGTGGTGTCCCTACCCCCACCGTCTGATGAAAGCAATGCTGGGCTGTTCTTCCATCTTTCTTCGATGCAATAAGTGAAATTTGATGATCGCAAACTTTCAACACCCCACCACATCATGCCTTGTTTTTTCATCAAATAATAAAGAGGAAACCCTCCGATTCTTTGTTGGGACTTGATGGAGGGGGGGGTCTGTCTAGGGAATATTACAACCAAAATACTAAATAGTAGCTCAAACACCCATAAACCTCTCTCTCTCTCTCTCTCTCTCTCTCTCTCTCTCTCTCTCTCTCTATATATATATATATAACAGAAGTTTGTATCTTTATGGCCTTGGATGCCTCAGCCTGTCTTTCTCTCACTTTAAAGTTGACCATTGATTATTCTACTGGAGAACATGCACGCAAACTTTTTGAAATAGAAAATTTGAGCTGATAACGTTGTTTATACTTTCAAGTAATCCCCTTAAGGTCACTCCTGCTTAAATAATAATTATTATTATCGGACATAGTTCAGAGCATAACTTTTAGTTGTTGAGCAGCTTGTGACTGGTTGACATTCTAACCTACGAGTCTCCTGCCAGACAATGGAATTGCCAAATGAAATATATGCGGGAGAGATAGAAATTAATCTCCGGCAAACTCATGGAGGCACGAGCTATGCGCCTGAAAAGGGCTTACTAAATAGCAAAAACTAGGCAGACCGGCAGGCAGCTTGCATGGGAAAATATTCAATCATTTCTCAGATCACTCTTGATTGCATAACAATTACTTTTTCCAATGATGGTGGGTTGGTACATAGTAATTGTAATCTGCCTTTCATTTTTTCCTGGACATCTTTTGGGTAAATAGTTCTTGGAAATTATGAGCTAACATGGCCTCCTTTTTAGTAATTGAATTGAATTAATAATGTACCATAGTTTTTCTCTTTTTTTTCAAAATAATAATGTTCTTTATTTAAATTTAAAAAAAAAAATCACCCCTTGAATGTTTACTATAATAGTATTATTTATTAGGCTCTATATACACATTGACTAATTACTTTTATCAATCTACATGATAGATTTTTTAACTTTTTAATTCGCAGGTGAGATTTTCTGTTTTTATGGATATATAAGAAATATTTCTTATATATGCTAATTATTTTCTTCTTCTTCCTCTCGAAACTGTACTAGTGTTCATAAAAAAAAAAAAAATCTTGGGATGCTTTTAGAGCAGGCCTGACAGTGAAAATTTATAGTGGATCTTTCGCCACAGGATGCAATCATGGTGGTCGTCTTCCACCTTTGCACTTTTACAGTTTTAAAAGTCAAAATTTTGGTTGAAAAAGTCAACTTGAAATAAAGCAGGGAGCTGTTTTCAGTTTGTAACCGCTGCGTTTCACTCTTGCAGTGAAGAAGACTGTACGGAAAGTACAATCTCATTGCTGGCAAATGGATTACAGCCAATTGTCACTCAAAACCTTCCTCATGCTCAATTGATGGAGAGAAACGTTCGGTATGATGGATGTGATGGCTAATATGATCTGCAGAATATATTTTGAGTTCAAATTAAAATGTGTATTTTTTATAAAAATTTAGAATAATTAAGATTTTACTCATTTATTTGGATAAGAATCGACAAGGTGTGCTTTTCAATAAATATGGTTTACTCGCATCTAAAAAAAAGAAAAGTTGGGTATGACAATGATATTTAATCCGATGTATTTGTGATTATAATTATGTTATGATTTTCATAATATTTAAACTGAAATTTGAAAAAAAAATGCATGTATATATTATAAGTATTACATAAAATATCATAAACCCTGATCTAAAATAAATATTTAGATCTTACTCTCTAATTAATGCTCACGCCTTGTTTTTTTGTTGTTAATATCATGTTGTAATGATTTATTTGGCTATAGCTTGTATGTTAATATTGTTTTTGCTTACATATAATTAACTACATTTATTAAAACAATCTATTTTTATTTAAGCATTTTTTGAAGGAAGAAAAAAAATGAATAAAATCTACCTATAACTAAAGAGGTGTATGTTTAGGAGTTTAGTTAAGATTGATTTTAAAAGTACTTTTCGTTTAGAAAAATATTAATATGATATATTTTTTTATTTTTAAAAATTTCTTTCTTTCTTGAGCACATAAAAATAATCCAAAAACATTAAAAAAATTAATTTAAAATAAAAAATAAAAAATATTTTTTTTTTCAAAAATTCTTTTGAAACACAGGGACCAAGAAGGCTGAACTCAAGATGGCTAGGTTAGTCCTTGCATAATAAAAATAAGTCATTCATAATTTGCTAATATATTCATATTAAATTTATATTTTATATCAGAGATGAAAACATGGAAAACAAGATCATTTATAACGAATGTCACTTATTTTATCAGTAGAAAAAAAATCATGGGGTCACAAATAAATTGGAAAATAAATATTTATTAAAAAGGGCTCTCTATTCCATTGACACTCCGATAAATAATATAAAAAAGGGCTCGATCATCAATCCCGTCTCACATCTCATCATATTCGTTACTGGTTAAATGACAACGGACAAGCTTTTCCCTAGCTTTGTCGTTTCAAGACAAATCTGAGGAGAAATTAAAAATAATTATTTTGCATTTACCAAAAAAATCCAAAATTTGTACTATTCATGCATAGGAAGATTCCTGAGGCACTCGCAGGAACAGATTCGAAATATTCTGAGATTTTTTACTCGCAACAATTTCAGAGTACGTTTACTGCTGGTTAGAAATACGACGAATAACTGAGAAAAAAAACTTTTTTAGTATTAAAAAGTACTATTTTATTAAAAGAAACTCTTAAAACAATGTTTTTTCTAAAATAAAATAAAATTTGACTGATCTATTAATATTTACAGGGAGTCTTGAAGCAGATCACGGGGCTCAGAGACAGAGACAGTGTGATACTGAATTTTAAAAATATTTTTTGATGTTTTTAGGTTATTTTTATATATTGATTTTAAAAATAATTTTTAAAAAATAAATTATTTTAATATATTTATGAAAAACAATTTTAAATCATACAATTAGTAACTAGGACAATAATTAATATCAATCGTCATGTATTCGACTGTATTCGGACAAATCTTTGATGGGATTCACTGCCAGTCAAAGATGGTCCTGATAGATACTCTATAATTGTAATAAAAATTATAATAATAATAATAATAAAAGTCCTATCAAATCAGATCAGCACCCTTCATCTGATCAGTGAAAGAAAAACAAAATGTGTACGACATGACCTCATGAAATCAGCGGTGAAACCGGGTGATCTTTCTGGTATACCCACCAAAATCGATGCAAAACTGTAACCAGACAGTGACCATACACCCTCTTTTGTTTTTTTTACCCCTAGTTTAATATTATTTTAGAAATTATTTTTTTATTGTGAATTTATTATCAACGCATCAAAACAACACAAAAATACAACTTTTGATTTTTCTAAAAAAACACTTTTAAAATAAAAAAAATATCTTTGTTAATGATTACAAAAAAATACCTCAAGAAAACATTCTAATCATTCAAACATCTTTTATTTTTTAATCTCAAAAGGTCTCGATCAAATCCGTTTCGGCCAAAATATTTTATACTTGTTAAAAAATAAGACAAAACGATATTGTTTTTATCTCGGTTTAAATTCCAACTCATTCTGTATTTTTTGGCCAAATACTGGCTAAAACATTCCGATTCTGTTCCACCTATTCCGTTTCGTTCAAATAGTATTTTTTTTAAATAATGAATAGTTTTACAATATCAATTATATCTCTTAATTCGACCGTTAGATTGACATTGAGTTTTACGAGGAATCTCTTGACATATTTATATATATTATATTAAGATTTCAGAGCAATCAGAGAATATAATGACCTTGCGAGATTGATGATGATATTCTCTTAATATTGTATATGTTCATAATTTTGTTCAGAAAAAATTATTTTATTGTGGTTTTTTTAGATTAAATTGCACGATTCTAAATAATTTTATTTTTGAATATGAACTAAATTTTTTTAATTAATATATTTAATTAAATATATATACACATAAATAGAACAACCCCGAAAAGACATATCGAAATGCTCCGAAACCAAAATATTCAGTTCTAATTTAAAAAAACATAGCAACAACTGAAATGGAATTGATAAACTTGGTATCAACTAATTTGTTTCCATTCATATTTAACTATAAATTCCAACTAAATATTAATTTTATTTTGCAAGAAACAATGTCAACTTCATCCATGTTTTTTTAATAGAAAACACTAACCGGGAAATTAAAATAATATTAATCCAATCGTATTAGGGTATTTTTGAGTTTTGACAAACAACAGTACACAGGATAGTGATAGAGACAAAACCCTTGGATGATGTATATGTGTCATTGAAAAGAGTACCCACGTTGGTACGTGCGAGGTAGACTTTTGTCTCTTCTTCCCAGAATCTTCAGGGACCACTCTCTTTCACTCACGAGGAGAGAAGACTTTCTGATGGCTGGTCCCTTTTTCTCCTGTTCTGTTCTGACTTTGGCTCGAGTCACCGTCTTGTCTCTGGTCTTGGTTTGATGATTCACGCCCCAGAAAAACATAGGACAAGGCTACATGGCTCATGAAATTGACCCAGGAACCGAGGTGGGCTCTGGGTTTTACCTCGGCAATGGCTCGATCAGATAATACTTTATAAGTGACGATTTGATGAAGTTTATGGACCATTTTAATTTCTCGTGCAGTTCCTGAGTGTTCTTCATGTTATAGCGATGATGGATTGGATAAGAATCTTTGAAAATTGATGCGTTTTTGTCAAAATTGTGAAGCAAAACGTCAACTCCAATTGCAATTATTAATTTGTGATGTACCATGACCACCCCGATCAACCTATCAACCAACACCATGACCTCATTGTTTAATCATTTACAACTATTTGTAATTGTAGTTAAATTTTTTTTTTCCAAAAATATATTAAAAATAATATATTTTTATTTTTAAAAATTATTTTTGATATTAGCGTATTAAGATAATTTGAAAATACCAAAATTTTAAATTAATTTTTTTTTTTCAAAAGTTTTTCCCAAACACCACATTAAAAACTTTAAATTGTTGTTAAATATAAAAATAATAATCAGGGTAGTGTATGTTTTTGTAGTCCAATGATGTTTTCTTAAATTCATTTTAGAGTGCTTTTGGATTGTTTTGATAGCTAATATTATAAATAAATTTTTAAAAATAAAAATATATGTTATTTTGATTTATTTTTAACCAAGAAATATTTTGAAAATAAATTTTTATCGCAATTCCAAATAACATTTGCTAATTAATTATCCGATCAAGAATTCTTGTTAAGTTTTTGCAAGCACTGTATTTTTAGA